>OX336390.1:694658392-695858392 GCA_946902985.2 Meconema thalassinum
GGCGATAAAGAAAGACCTAGTTTTTTAATTAACGATTGCGAAACAAAATTGTGCGTTGAAGCGGAATCGAGAAGACCGCGGGTTCGAACCCAATTTCCAAATTTATCTTGGATTTCGAATTGTACTGTGGACAAAAGAACTTGCGCACTGTAAAACGTTTCGGCGTTAGAAATGCAGGAAGAAGCATTAGTTTGTTCGGAGCTGCTCTGCATGGAGCTTGAAGAAGCGGGTACTGATGACCTCGATTTATCATGAACGTGCAATAAAGAATGGTGCGGTTTTTTACAATGAAAACAGAGGTTGGATGACGTACAGTTCGAAGAAGAATGCTTAGGTGACAAGCAATTGAAGCAATGTTTGCTATTGAAGACAAACTTCCTTCGATCTTCGACAGACAATTCTTTAAAGGATTTGCACAAATACAATGTGTGAAGCTTTTTACAGAGCGTGCATTTTAAAGATTTGTTGAGCGGCCTGATATGTTCTCTTGCATGATTGAAAGAAGCAGAACGGGTTTGCTTGTTCTCGACAGAAGGGGGCTGATGACCCTTTGAAAAAGCAAGGTTTTTCTCAAAAATGTGACACTGATTACTCTTTTCGACATTTTCGCACTGAAATGAGAGTGCTGTAAGGACTTGGCATCGGCTGTTAAGAAACGAGATTAAGTGTTCGAACGAAAATTCCTCCTTGCTAGCGAGTTCAATTTCCCAACCCTTTAAAGTTGAAAAATCGAATCTTGATGTAGCCAGATGAATAAGAATAGTGTCCCACGTTTGGACTGGTTGCTTGAGTTGATATAATGCTCTCACGTGCAATTGAATAGTGTCTAACAGGTCTCTTAAAGAGGTGACGTCATTAGGTTTGACGGCTGGCAGGTTAAATAGACAGCGGATATGGCGAGCTATACACAAACGTAAATTGCCATATCTCTCTTTAAGGAGATTAAAGGCGATGTGGTAGTTGTCTGCGCTTAAAGGCAGTGACTCCACCAAGGCTAAGGCCTCGCTTTCCAAAGACGTACGTAAGAAGTAGAATTTATGAATGTCGGGAATTTCAGTATTTTCATGAATTAGGGAGCAGTAAAGTTCATAAAAAGAATACCATTCACCTTCCTGGCCTGAGAAGTGAGGTAGGCTTATCTTAGGAAGTAACGGTTTCGGTTTGCTCTTGTGAACTGAAGCGGGTGCGAACTGGGCCAGATTGATGACCCTAGTGCCCGGTTCTGAGATACTGCGGATCAGTTGGTGGGCCTTGGCAATCACTTCAAAGTACAAGGGTTCGACCTCGTCCCGATCCGATTGAAGTTCTGGGCAAGCGGATTCAATCTCGGTTTGAGTTTGATCGTAATAATCATAGGACCGTTCGTACAACTTAAGGCGTTGTGTCAAGATATCTAAATCACACTCGGCGGGATTTAATTTGTTGATGAAATTTCTGAATCTGGTGAGTTGCCCTTTATAGGAAGAACGTCTAGCAATGAGAGTTTCATCCCTTTCAGTAGGAGCCATGACAAGATAAATAGATTAAAATGTAACTCACGAAATTGTTGAACTTTGAAAATGCTGTCAAGCTGGCAGCAGCAAATAAGTTGAAAGAAAAGGACACACCAAAGGAGACAGGAGCGGCCTCTTTCCACTTCACAGGCTTTGCACGATGTAGTTATAGCTGAAAGATTCAAAGCAGGTATTAATAATTTGCAAAGAGTTGTCAAATGACACTTGACAAAAAATAGAAATAGAAAATGGACTCTCCCGGGTTTCTGGTACCAAATTTTGGGTAGATTATTGGCTAAGGAATAACCCACCCACCAAGGGAAGATGATTAAGAAAAGGAGGTAGATTTTGGACTGGAGAAAAAGGATAGGAAAATAGGAGGAGAGTCCCACAAAAGTTATAAATTTAACCTTAAATGCACTTAGAGGCGGTTGCCACTGCAAATCCGCTCTCGGATACCTCAAGTGGGTAAGGGCTTGTTCGAAGCTGACGGGAACCGCAGCTAAGACTTGGGCGTTTTGCCAGAGAAAGGCTTTAGTGTATTTCCTCCCAAGCATGCATAAGACTACTATGGGGAAGGGTGATAGTCTGGCAAGACAAATAGTAAAAGCTTTATTGAGTATGAACGAGGGCATGAACCTAGGAAGAGTTAGGAAAGCCAGGATCTTGCCTAACTGTAGTATTTGCGAAATGATAAATCCAAAACAAATATTTGATTTATTTAACAAGGCAAAGGAGCGTAACGAATTTAACAAATAATTAATATCTTTTTGACAAATATATATCATTTAAATTGTTTAACAATGGGGTCGCAGACCTCCTAACATTTAGAGATTGCTCCAGGCAAATAACAATTTATGAAGTTTCAAACCTTATATATGTTCTAAAATCTTTGTGAGATTTAAAAAAGACAAATGAAATAATTATAAAGTTTAAACATTAGATTGAGTACAAGGAGTGTACTTTTAGAAATTTCTGAGAGAATATTCTAGAAAAAAGTGACAACTTCAAAAATAACAATAAGAAAAACATGAAGATAAGATAGAAGTTCCTACAACTTCTTATATTTGTGCAGAATTACTTTATAACAATTATACAAAAAAGTGCAGGTCACTTACGGTGAAACCTGAAGAGAAAGTCAAAGGGAAAGTTCTAGACTTCCTATGTTTAAGTAGGAATCACGAGCCAAAATGGGGCAGTTTCCAATTCGTGAGACCTAGAAATAACTCACTCAAGAGTTGAAAGTATTGTTTTCTCTTATTGTGGGGAAAAAACAATATAAGCTTAAACCGTGTATAAAACACGTAGTTATACAGTAATTAATTAATGATAAACAAGCAAAAATGGAAGGGCACTTCGTGAGTGACACCTTATAGAAAAGTTACAATTTTATTAATATGGTTTGTTAGTAGAAGGTTGAGGAAAGATAATTGGGATTTAGGATCAATGTTCATGGCCTTATTTAATGTAACCGGACGATCGCGACGCGGTAGAAAAGTGGGACAAGCACTGGTTATCACTATAGTCTTTTAAATAGATGAAAAGTTCACTGTAGAGACACGAAAGTTTATGGGAAAGAAAGTTATTGCAATGATGAAAATAACTGGTTGCACTAGGTAGGCGAGAGTCTATTTCTTGAGAAAGTTGGGAATTACAATTAAATGCGCCATAGAACATTCCAACGGTGGACGAAAGTTCGCTATTGCAGTAATTTATAAGGAAGATTCCTCATTTTAAATAGTATTTTCACAAGTGAGTGAAAAATACCTGACGGCAGGACTTGTAGATAAAGTACAGGATCTGGAAGGTTCCAGAACGAACTTAATAGAAGTATGGGGCAAAGATGATCCAGCGGGAGAACTGGCTTAGTGATTTATAGACAGCGGGTATCAGATAATATCCCACGTAGTGAGAAGATTTCTCAATTAAATAGCTTAAGAAAGGCTACTTTCTATTAAGGTTGGCTTAGACAGACAAAAGCTCAACATGGCAAATCCCACGAAGAATGATTTTTGCCCCCAAAATAAGTAATATCACGCTGTCTATAAAATATTAGTTAAAAGCATGTAGAAGTTAAAACCATGAGGATGAGGTTAAAACTTGAAGTTTGTACTTAACTTGATTTCATGTCGAAGGTGAAGTTCCCCTTGACGATATCTAATGCGCCAACATGGCGTAGAACGTAGAGAGTGTCTCTTGGTTTGAGGAGACTGGCTCGAGTTGAGCCTTAACTGACCGAGTCAACTGCTGACTTAGAAGTGAGACCTGCTCAGCGAAGCACAGAGGGACCTAGGAAGGGAGATGAGTGGGGGTAGGAAACAAAAGGTATACATATAAGCATGACCAACATTACAACAAAAAATTGAGCTTCTCTTGCTGAGCCGGTCTTCAAAGAGTTGATAACAGATGATACTAGCACAGCATGGTGAGTAAAAAAGTAGACGTAGTTCTCTTGCTCACGGAGAAAATAGCTGGCGATGGTAGCAAAATCTGGTGGCCAGATGGAGAAGGAATTCCTCTTACACGAGGAAGAGTTGAAGAGCTTCAGAGATTCGCTGCTATATGACGCTAGGTGGGTCATGGAAGATATATATCTAGAACAGACTCATAAAAGATATAAGCGACCTGATAACCAAAGAGAAAATAGAAGATCACTGTTGGTGTTTAACAAAGAGGAAGGAATGAACATGCAAAGAACATTAAACTTTATATTCTCACGTACAGTGTATTCCAAGAATACACCATACTGGGAGGGGAAAACACCAACAGAGAATAAATAAGCAGTTAAACCTTTAAAGGTAATAAAGCAATTGAAGAGAAGTGGTCTTGTGATCTGACCATTAGTGGTCAAGATTTTGGCCACCCTGACTCTCCCATCTCTTCCAGGATAACACTCGGTCACTCTTCCAGAAGGCCAGACTAGGGGGGGGGGTGAAACATCCCTAACCAAGACCAAGTCCCCCACTTTAATATCGGGACTGGAAAGAAACCACTTCTGTCTCCGTTGCAAGGAAGTTAAATATTCCAAGTTCCACCTCTTCCAAAAAGAATTACGGAGGGCTTCAAGTTTACGCCAGACGATAGGTAGATTAGAATCCCTGTAAGAATTGGGAAGAGGAGGAGGGGCAGAGAGAGAAGTGCGTGTAAGGAAGTGACCAGGTGTGAGTGGGAGTAGGTCATCAGGGTCATTGGAAAGCGGAGTTAAAAAACGAGAATTAACAACACCTTGAATCACAAAATAGCTAGAAGCTGAGGGAAATAAAGCATTAGTAAAAATTGCGATACGATGAGAAAGAAGAATTAACAAGTTTAAACATAGCGTATAGAAACAAGTACATCTATTCAGGATAAGAATATACCAAATAAACAAAGGAACTATGCGAGTAGAAAGCAAGAACGCCATAGGTAACAATCTAGTAGCCATAAACAATGACCTTAAGTCATAATAAGTATCGAAGGGGTTAATTAGAAAAATACTTAAGTTAGCGAGAAACTTGACATAACAAGTATAAATACAAAAACACATCGAATGTAACGACAAGAAAAAACAAGTTTGTTCATCAATGAACAATAAAAGTGCAAAATATGTAAGCAGAGTGCAATACATAAGCGCGTGAGAAATACGCAACGATGTTTTGGAACAAGAATCGAAGCAGTTGTAGAATACGAGCGTGAGTAAGTGGGAGACACAGGCATGCGCGGCCTTGACCCACATAGTACGGCGAGATAAGGAATATAAATATCTGAAAGAGTCCTTGAGCGGAACAAGTTTATTTTGGGAAGTAGGTGAGCGGCTTCTGAATTTACAGAAGCGACTCGCAAGACGATGGTTGGCAGTCAGCCAGAGTTGAGATAAGAGAAACTTGCTTTGACCTTTGGCAAGCATACAGGAAATGAACAGTAACTTGACCTTACTCGGGCTTGTATACAAACAAGTTTGAAAAACAAGCAGTTCGGAATAAACAAACAACACTTGTTGAATCAGCTGTAACTTAAAGCGGATCGAGCAACACGACATACAGTCATCCGTAGCTTGGACGTGAAAAAACAATTTAAAGCCATAAAAAATAAAGTAAGAAATCAATGTCGCATAATTGAGAGGATCACGGAATCCGACAATTTTCGACAGAAAAAAGCTGGATTCTTCCGAAATAGGAAGAGAAGCCGGGACATTGAGAAGGAGTTTATGGATAAGAATAGTTATTCTAGATGCTAGAGAATTCAGATTTTCAAGCGGTTTCAAAAGCGGCTTCCAATTGTGAGGAAGGAGGAAGGAGCCGGCCGTGGCCGTCCTTCTAAATAGCGAAAGAAGTGAAACATAGCTTACAGCAAAGTGATGGAGACTGATAGCCATGGTTTTACACAAGGGGAAGATAGTTTTCAATAGAGAGTTTAAGCAATTACCTGCTATAAAAATGACATGAGAAGGTACACGAAGTAACACAAAGCGAGGCGAACTTGAATTGCCACCTTGTGCGGGAAGAAGGCAAAACCATTTAAACAACTTACAAAGATGTCGTAATTGTTCACGATAAGACATCGTTTCGGCAAGTGTTTTTCAAAAGTATCGAGATCGAAAACATGAGCGTTCTCTTTTTCAGAAATTGGATTTATGTCAGCTGTAACGAAATGACATTGCGATTTGGTTTGAAGACTGGGTTGTTGGATTTCACCAGTAATAACCCAACCAAAATCGGTGTCTCTAGCGACCACGTTTGAAGATAACTTGCGTGTTTGTTTGCGAATGCAATTCCAGAAAACACTGGCACTGAAAAGTACATCAATGGGACTTTGAGCATTAAACTGAGGATCAGCTAACCTTAAATGCGAAGGAATCTTTAAACCGGAAGTATTAATAGAGCTGCTAGGAGTGTCCTTGCCAATACTGGTGAGAATGAGACAGTTTAAGTTAAGATTGGTGTTTCTTTGGCAAACGTCTCTGATTTTCAATTTTCAAGACTGCAAGACTTGAGTTTTCAAATTGTCAATGCCGGATACATTGATGGAAATAGGCGATAAAGAAAGACCTAGTTTTTTAATTAACGATTGCGAAACAAAATTGTGCGTTGAAGCGGAATCGAGAAGACCGCGGGTTCGAACCCAATTTCCAAATTTATCTTGGATTTCGAATTGTACTGTGGACAAAAGAACTTGCGCACTGTAAAACGTTTCGGCGTTAGAAATGCAGGAAGAAGCATTAGTTTGTTCGGAGCTGCTCTGCATGGAGCTTGAAGAAGCGGGTACTGATGACCTCGATTTATCATGAACGTGCAATAAAGAATGGTGCGGTTTTTTACAATGAAAACAGAGGTTGGATGACGTACAGTTCGAAGAAGAATGCTTAGGTGACAAGCAATTGAAGCAATGTTTGCTATTGAAGACAAACTTCCTTCGATCTTCGACAGACAATTCTTTAAAGGATTTGCACAAATACAATGTGTGAAGCTTTTTACAGAGCGTGCATTTTAAAGATTTGTTGAGCGGCCTGATATGTTCTCTTGCATGATTGAAAGAAGCAGAACGGGTTTGCTTGTTCTCGACAGAAGGGGGCTGATGACCCTTTGAAAAAGCAAGGTTTTTCTCAAAAATGTGACACTGATTACTCTTTTCGACATTTTCGCACTGAAATGAGAGTGCTGTAAGGACTTGGCATCGGCTGTTAAGAAACGAGATTAAGTGTTCGAACGAAAATTCCTCCTTGCTAGCGAGTTCAATTTCCCAACCCTTTAAAGTTGAAAAATCGAATCTTGATGTAGCCAGATGAATAAGAATAGTGTCCCACGTTTGGACTGGTTGCTTGAGTTGATATAATGCTCTCACGTGCAATTGAATAGTGTCTAACAGGTCTCTTAAAGAGGTGACGTCATTAGGTTTGACGGCTGGCAGGTTAAATAGACAGCGGATATGGCGAGCTATACACAAACGTAAATTGCCATATCTCTCTTTAAGGAGATTAAAGGCGATGTGGTAGTTGTCTGCGCTTAAAGGCAGTGACTCCACCAAGGCTAAGGCCTCGCTTTCCAAAGACGTACGTAAGAAGTAGAATTTATGAATGTCGGGAATTTCAGTATTTTCATGAATTAGGGAGCAGTAAAGTTCATAAAAAGAATACCATTCACCTTCCTGGCCTGAGAAGTGAGGTAGGCTTATCTTAGGAAGTAACGGTTTCGGTTTGCTCTTGTGAACTGAAGCGGGTGCGAACTGGGCCAGATTGATGACCCTAGTGCCCGGTTCTGAGATACTGCGGATCAGTTGGTGGGCCTTGGCAATCACTTCAAAGTACAAGGGTTCGACCTCGTCCCGATCCGATTGAAGTTCTGGGCAAGCGGATTCAATCTCGGTTTGAGTTTGATCGTAATAATCATAGGACCGTTCGTACAACTTAAGGCGTTGTGTCAAGATATCTAAATCACACTCGGCGGGATTTAATTTGTTGATGAAATTTCTGAATCTGGTGAGTTGCCCTTTATAGGAAGAACGTCTAGCAATGAGAGTTTCATCCCTTTCAGTAGGAGCCATGACAAGATAAATAGATTAAAATGTAACTCACGAAATTGTTGAACTTTGAAAATGCTGTCAAGCTGGCAGCAGCAAATAAGTTGAAAGAAAAGGACACACCAAAGGAGACAGGAGCGGCCTCTTTCCACTTCACAGGCTTTGCACGATGTAGTTATAGCTGAAAGATTCAAAGCAGGTATTAATAATTTGCAAAGAGTTGTCAAATGACACTTGACAAAAAATAGAAATAGAAAATGGACTCTCCCGGGTTTCTGGTACCAAATTTTGGGTAGATTATTGGCTAAGGAATAACCCACCCACCAAGGGAAGATGATTAAGAAAAGGAGGTAGATTTTGGACTGGAGAAAAAGGATAGGAAAATAGGAGGAGAGTCCCACAAAAGTTATAAATTTAACCTTAAATGCACTTAGAGGCGGTTGCCACTGCAAATCCGCTCTCGGATACCTCAAGTGGGTAAGGGCTTGGTCGAAGCTGACGGGAACCGCAGCTAAGACTTGGGCGTTTTGCCAGAGAAAGGCTTTAGTGTATTTCCTCCCAAGCATGCATAAGACTACTATGGGGAAGGGTGATAGTCTGGCAAGACAAATAGTAAAAGCTTTATTGAGTATGAACGAGGGCATGAACCTAGGAAGAGTTAGGAAAGCCAGGATCTTGCCTAACTGTAGTATTTGCGAAATGATAAATCCAAAAACAAATATTTGATTTATTTAACAAGGCAAAGGAGCGTAACGAATTTAACAAATAATTAATATCTTTTTGACAAATATATATCATTTAAATTGTTTAACAATGGGGTCGCAGACCTCCTAACATTTAGAGATTGCTCCAGGCAAATAACAATTTATGAAGTTTCAAACCTTATATATGTTCTAAAATCTTTGTGAGATTTAAAAAAGACAAATGAAATAATTATAAAGTTTAAACATTAGATTGAGTACAAGGAGTGTACTTTTAGAAATTTCTGAGAGAATATTCTAGAAAAAGTGACAACTTCAAAAATAACAATAAGAAAAACATGAAGATAAGATAGAAGTTCCTACAACTTCTTATATTTGTGCAGAATTACTTTATAACAATTATACAAAAAAGTGCAGGTCACTTACGGTGAAACCTGAAGAGAAAGTCAAAGGGAAAGTTCTAGACTTCCTATGTTTAAGTAGGAATCACGAGCCAAAATGGGGCAGTTTCCAATTCGTGAGACCTAGAAATAACTCACTCAAGAGTTGAAAGTATTGTTTTCTCTTATTGTGGGGAAAAAACAATATAAGCTTAAACCGTGTATAAAACACGTAGTTATACAGTAATTAATTAATGATAAACAAGCAAAAATGGAAGGGCACTTCGTGAGTGACACCTTATAGAAAAGTTACAATTTTATTAATATGGTTTGTTAGTAGAAGGTTGAGGAAAGATAATTGGGATTTAGGATCAATGTTCATGGCCTTATTTAATGTAACCGGACGATCGCGACGCGGTAGAAAAGTGGGACAAGCACTGGTTATCACTATAGTCTTTTAAATAGATGAAAAGTTCACTGTAGAGACACGAAAGTTTATGGGAAAGAAAGTTATTGCAATGATGAAAATAACTGGTTGCACTAGGTAGGCGAGAGTCTATTTCTTGAGAAAGTTGGGAATTACAATTAAATGCGCCATAGAACATTCCAACGGTGGACGAAAGTTCGCTATTGCAGTAATTTATAAGGAAGATTCCTCATTTTAAATAGTATTTTCACAAGTGAGTGAAAAATACCTGACGGCAGGACTTGTAGATAAAGTACAGGATCTGGAAGGTTCCAGAACGAACTTAATAGAAGTATGGGGCAAAGATGATCCAGCGGGAGAACTGGCTTAGTGATTTATAGACAGCGGGTATCAGATAATATCCCACGTAGTGAGAAGATTTCTCAATTAAATAGCTTAAGAAAGGCTACTTTCTATTAAGGTTGGCTTAGACAGACAAAAGCTCAACATGGCAAATCCCACGAAGAATGATTTTTGCCCCCAAAATAAGTAATATCACGCTGTCTATAAAATATTAGTTAAAAGCATGTAGAAGTTAAAACCATGAGGATGAGGTTAAAACTTGAAGTTTGTACTTAACTTGATTTCATGTCGAAGGTGAAGTTCCCCTTGACGATATCTAATGCGCCAACATGGCGTAGAACGTAGAGAGTGTCTCTTGGTTTGAGGAGACTGGCTCGAGTTGAGCCTTAACTGACCGAGTCAACTGCTGACTTAGAAGTGAGACCTGCTCAGCGAAGCACAGAGGGACCTAGGAAGGGAGATGAGTGGGGGTAGGAAACAAAAGGTATACATATAAGCATGACCAACATTACAACAAAAAATTGAGCTTCTCTTGCTGAGCCGGTCTTCAAAGAGTTGATAACAGATGATACTAGCACAGCATGGTGAGTAAAAAAGTAGACGTAGTTCTCTTGCTCACGGAGAAAATAGCTGGCGATGGTAGCAAAATCTGGTGGCCAGATGGAGAAGGAATTCCTCTTACACGAGGAAGAGTTGAAGAGCTTCAGAGATTCGCTGCTATATGACGCTAGGTGGGTCATGGAAGATATATATCTAGAACAGACTCATAAAAGATATAAGCGACCTGATAACCAAAGAGAAAATAGAAGATCACTGTTGGTGTTTAACAAAGAGGAAGGAATGAACATGCAAAGAACATTAAACTTTATATTCTCACGTACAGTGTATTCCAAGAATACACCATACTGGGAGGGGAAAACACCAACAGAGAATAAATAAGCAGTTAAACCTTTAAAGGTAATAAAGCAATTGAAGAGAAGTGGTCTTGTGATCTGACCATTAGTGGTCAAGATTTTGGCCACCCTGACTCTCCCATCTCTTCCAGGATAACACTCGGTCACTCTTCCAGAAGGCCAGACTAGGGGGGGGGGGTGAAACATCCCTAACCAAGACCAAGTCCCCCACTTTAATATCGGGACTGGAAAGAAACCACTTCTGTCTCCGTTGCAAGGAAGTTAAATATTCCAAGTTCCACCTCTTCCAAAAAGAATTACGGAGGGCTTCAAGTTTACGCCAGACGATAGGTAGATTAGAATCCCTGTAAGAATTGGGAAGAGGAGGAGGGGCAGAGAGAGAAGTGCGTGTAAGGAAGTGACCAGGTGTGAGTGGGAGTAGGTCATCAGGGTCATTGGAAAGCGGAGTTAAAAAACGAGAATTAACAACACCTTGAATCACAAAATAGCTAGAAGCTGAGGGAAATAAAGCATTAGTAAAGATTGCGATACGATGAGAAAGAAGAATTAACAAGTTTAAACATAGCGTATAGAAACAAGTACATCTATTCAGGATAAGAATATACCAAATAAACAAAGGAACTATGCGAGTAGAAAGCAAGAACGCCATAGGTAACAATCTAGTAGCCATAAACAATGACCTTAAGTCATAATAAGTATCGAAGGGGTTAATTAGAAAAATACTTAAGTTAGCGAGAAACTTGACATAACAAGTATAAATACAAAAACACATCGAATGTAACGACAAGAAAAAACAAGTTTGTTCATCAATGAACAATAAAAGTGCAAAATATGTAAGCAGAGTGCAATACATAAGCGCGTGAGAAATACGCAACGATGTTTTGGAACAAGAATCGAAGCAGTTGTAGAATACGAGCGTGAGTAAGTGGGAGACACAGGCATGCGCGGCCTTGACCCACATAGTACGGCGAGATAAGGAATATAAATATCTGAAAGAGTCCTTGAGCGGAACAAGTTTATTTTGGGAAGTAGGTGAGCGGCTTCTGAATTTACAGAAGCGACTCGCAAGACGATGGTTGGCAGTCAGCCAGAGTTGAGATAAGAGAAACTTGCTTTGACCTTTGGCAAGCATACAGGAAATGAACAGTAACTTGACCTTACTCGGGCTTGTATACAAACAAGTTTGAAAAACAAGCAGTTCGGAATAAACAAACAACACTTGTTGAATCAGCTGTAACTTAAAGCGGATCGAGCAACACGACATACAGTCATCCGTAGCTTGGACGTGAAAAAACAATTTAAAGCCATAAAAAATAAAGTAAGAAATCAATGTCGCATAATTGAGAGGATCACGGAATCCGACAATTTTCGACAGAAAAAAGCTGGATTCTTCCGAAATAGGAAGAGAAGCCGGGACATTGAGAAGGAGTTTATGGATAAGAATAGTTATTCTAGATGCTAGAGAATTCAGATTTTCAAGCGGTTTCAAAAGCGGCTTCCAATTGTGAGGAAGGAGGAAGGAGCCGGCCGTGGCCGTCCTTCTAAATAGCGAAAGAAGTGAAACATAGCTTACAGCAAAGTGATGGAGACTGATAGCCATGGTTTTACACAAGGGGAAGATAGTTTTCAATAGAGAGTTTAAGCAATTACCTGCTATAAAAATGACATGAGAAGGTACACGAAGTAACACAAAGCGAGGCGAACTTGAATTGCCACCTTGTGCGGGAAGAAGGCAAAACCATTTAAACAACTTACAAAGATGTCGTAATTGTTCACGATAAGACATCGTTTCGGCAAGTGTTTTTCAAAAGTATCGAGATCGAAAACATGAGCGTTCTCTTTTTCAGAAATTGGATTTATGTCAGCTGTAACGAAATGACATTGCGATTTGGTTTGAAGACTGGGTTGTTGGATTTCACCAGTAATAACCCAACCAAAATCGGTGTCTCTAGCGACCACGTTTGAAGATAACTTGCGTGTTTGTTTGCGAATGCAATTCCAGAAAACACTGGCACTGAAAAGTACATCAATGGGACTTTGAGCATTAAACTGAGGATCAGCTAACCTTAAATGCGAAGGAATCTTTAAACCGGAAGTATTAATAGAGCTGCTAGGAGTGTCCTTGCCAATACTGGTGAGAATGAGACAGTTTAAGTTAAGATTGGTGTTTCTTTGGCAAACGTCTCTGATTTTCAATTTTCAAGACTGCAAGACTTGAGTTTTCAAATTGTCAATGCCGGATACATTGATGGAAATAGGCGATAAAGAAAGACCTAGTTTTTTAATTAACGATTGCGAAACAAAATTGTGCGTTGAAGCGGAATCGAGAAGACCGCGGGTTCGAACCCAATTTCCAAATTTATCTTGGATTTCGAATTGTACTGTGGACAAAAGAACTTGCGCACTGTAAAACGTTTCGGCGTTAGAAATGCAGGAAGAAGCATTAGTTTGTTCGGAGCTGCTCTGCATGGAGCTTGAAGAAGCGGGTACTGATGACCTCGATTTATCATGAACGTGCAATAAAGAATGGTGCGGTTTTTTACAATGAAAACAGAGGTTGGATGACGTACAGTTCGAAGAAGAATGCTTAGGTGACAAGCAATTGAAGCAATGTTTGCTATTGAAGACAAACTTCCTTCGATCTTCGACAGACAATTCTTTAAAGGATTTGCACAAATACAATGTGTGAAGCTTTTTACAGAGCGTGCATTTTAAAGATTTGTTGAGCGGCCTGATATGTTCTCTTGCATGATTGAAAGAAGCAGAACGGGTTTGCTTGTTCTCGACAGAAGGGGGCTGATGACCCTTTGAAAAAGCAAGGTTTTTCTCAAAAATGTGACACTGATTACTCTTTTCGACATTTTCGCACTGAAATGAGAGTGCTGTAAGGACTTGGCATCGGCTGTTAAGAAACGAGATTAAGTGTTCGAACGAAAATTCCTCCTTGCTAGCGAGTTCAATTTCCCAACCCTTTAAAGTTGAAAAATCGAATCTTGATGTAGCCAGATGAATAAGAATAGTGTCCCACGTTTGGACTGGTTGCTTGAGTTGATATAATGCTCTCACGTGCAATTGAATAGTGTCTAACAGGTCTCTTAAAGAGGTGACGTCATTAGGTTTGACGGCTGGCAGGTTAAATAGACAGCGGATATGGCGAGCTATACACAAACGTAAATTGCCATATCTCTCTTTAAGGAGATTAAAGGCGATGTGGTAGTTGTCTGCGCTTAAAGGCAGTGACTCCACCAAGGCTAAGGCCTCGCTTTCCAAAGACGTACGTAAGAAGTAGAATTTATGAATGTCGGGAATTTCAGTATTTTCATGAATTAGGGAGCAGTAAAGTTCATAAAAAGAATACCATTCACCTTCCTGGCCTGAGAAGTGAGGTAGGCTTATCTTAGGAAGTAACGGTTTCGGTTTGCTCTTGTGAACTGAAGCGGGTGCGAACTGGGCCAGATTGATGACCCTAGTGCCCGGTTCTGAGATACTGCGGATCAGTTGGTGGGCCTTGGCAATCACTTCAAAGTACAAGGGTTCGACCTCGTCCCGATCCGATTGAAGTTCTGGGCAAGCGGATTCAATCTCGGTTTGAGTTTGATCGTAATAATCATAGGACCGTTCGTACAACTTAAGGCGTTGTGTCAAGATATCTAAATCACACTCGGCGGGATTTAATTTGTTGATGAAATTTCTGAATCTGGTGAGTTGCCCTTTATAGGAAGAACGTCTAGCAATGAGAGTTTCATCCCTTTCAGTAGGAGCCATGACAAGATAAATAGATTAAAATGTAACTCACGAAATTGTTGAACTTTGAAAATGCTGTCAAGCTGGCAGCAGCAAATAAGTTGAAAGAAAAGGACACACCAAAGGAGACAGGAGCGGCCTCTTTCCACTTCACAGGCTTTGCACGATGTAGTTATAGCTGAAAGATTCAAAGCAGGTATTAATAATTTGCAAAGAGTTGTCAAATGACACTTGACAAAAAATAGAAATAGAAAATGGACTCTCCCGGGTTTCTGGTACCAAATTTTGGGTAGATTATTGGCTAAGGAATAACCCACCCACCAAGGGAAGATGATTAAGAAAAGGAGGTAGATTTTGGACTGGAGAAAAAGGATAGGAAAATAGGAGGAGAGTCCCACAAAAGTTATAAATTTAACCTTAAATGCACTTAGAGGCGGTTGCCACTGCAAATCCGCTCTCGGATACCTCAAGTGGGTAAGGGCTTGGTCGAAGCTGACGGGAACCGCAGCTAAGACTTGGGCGTTTTGCCAGAGAAAGGCTTTAGTGTATTTCCTCCCAAGCATGCATAAGACTACTATGGGGAAGGGTGATAGTCTGGCAAGACAAATAGTAAAAGCTTTATTGAGTATGAACGAGGGCATGAACCTAGGAAGAGTTAGGAAAGCCAGGATCTTGCCTAACTGTAGTATTTGCGAAATGATAAATCCAAAAACAAATATTTGATTTATTTAACAAGGCAAAGGAGCGTAACGAATTTAACAAATAATTAATATCTTTTTGACAAATATATATCATTTAAATTGTTTAACAATGGGGTCGCAGACCTCCTAACATTTAGAGATTGCTCCAGGCAAATAACAATTTATGAAGTTTCAAACCTTATATATGTTCTAAAATCTTTGTGAGATTTAAAAAAGACAAATGAAATAATTATAAAGTTTAAACATTAGATTGAGTACAAGGAGTGTACTTTTAGAAATTTCTGAGAGAATATTCTAGAAAAAGTGACAACTTCAAAAATAACAATAAGAAAAACATGAAGATAAGATAGAAGTTCCTACAACTTCTTATATTTGTGCAGAATTACTTTATAACAATTATACAAAAAAGTGCAGGTCACTTACGGTGAAACCTGAAGAGAAAGTCAAAGGGAAAGTTCTAGACTTCCTATGTTTAAGTAGGAATCACGAGCCAAAATGGGGCAGTTTCCAATTCGTGAGACCTAGAAATAACTCACTCAAGAGTTGAAAGTATTGTTTTCTCTTATTGTGGGGAAAAAACAATATAAGCTTAAACCGTGTATAAAACACGTAGTTATACAGTAATTAATTAATGATAAACAAGCAAAAATGGAAGGGCACTTCGTGAGTGACACCTTATAGAAAAGTTACAATTTTATTAATATGGTTTGTTAGTAGAAGGTTGAGGAAAGATAATTGGGATTTAGGATCAATGTTCATGGCCTTATTTAATGTAACCGGACGATCGCGACGCGGTAGAAAAGTGGGACAAGCACTGGTTATCACTATAGTCTTTTAAATAGATGAAAAGTTCACTGTAGAGACACGAAAGTTTATGGGAAAGAAAGTTATTGCAATGATGAAAATAACTGGTTGCACTAGGTAGGCGAGAGTCTATTTCTTGAGAAAGTTGGGAATTACAATTAAATGCGCCATAGAACATTCCAACGGTGGACGAAAGTTCGCTATTGCAGTAATTTATAAGGAAGATTCCTCATTTTAAATAGTATTTTCACAAGTGAGTGAAAAATACCTGACGGCAGGACTTGTAGATAAAGTACAGGATCTGGAAGGTTCCAGAACGAACTTAATAGAAGTATGGGGCAAAGATGATCCAGCGGGAGAACTGGCTTAGTGATTTATAGACAGCGGGTATCAGATAATATCCCACGTAGTGAGAAGATTTCTCAATTAAATAGCTTAAGAAAGGCTACTTTCTATTAAGGTTGGCTTAGACAGACAAAAGCTCAACATGGCAAATCCCACGAAGAATGATTTTTGCCCCCAAAATAAGTAATATCACGCTGTCTATAAAATATTAGTTAAAAGCATGTAGAAGTTAAAACCATGAGGATGAGGTTAAAACTTGAAGTTTGTACTTAACTTGATTTCATGTCGAAGGTGAAGTTCCCCTTGACGATATCTAATGCGCCAACATGGCGTAGAACGTAGAGAGTGTCTCTTGGTTTGAGGAGACTGGCTCGAGTTGAGCCTTAACTGACCGAGTCAACTGCTGACTTAGAAGTGAGACATGCTCAGCGAAGCACAGAGGGACCTAGGAAGGGAGAAGAGTGGGGGTAGGAAACAAAAGGTATACATATAAGCATGACCAACATTACAACAAAAAATTGAGCTTCTCTTGCTGAGCCGGTCTTCAAAGAGTTGATAACAGATGATACTAGCACAGCATGGTGAGTAACAAAGTAGACGTAGTTCTCTTGCTCACGGAGAAAATAGCTGGCGATGGTAGCAAAATCTGGTGGCCAGATGGAGAAGGAATTCCTCTTGCACGAGGAAGAGTTGAAGAGCTTCAGAGATTCGCTGCTATATGACGCTAGGTGGGTCATGGAAGATATATATCTAGAACAGACTCATAAAAGATATAAGCGACCTGATAACCAAAGAGAAAATAGAAGATCACTGTTGGTGTTTGACAAAGAAGAAGGAATGAACATGCAAAGAACATTGAACTTTATATTCTCACGTACCGTGTATTCCAAGAATACACCAAGCGTCACTCCCCCGCTTAAGCTCAGCACTTAGTACATCCAGAATTACATAAAATACATTGACGCGAACATTTTCTGAGCCCTCTGACGGTACATATTCTCCTTGCTTTGTCTCATCATTCCTAGCCTTTCGTTCCGGTCTTCTCTTTAGGTCGTAGGAATATTGAGCAATACTGCTTAATTCTTTGGCTCCTTTCTCATAGACACCGAAATTATCTCTTAAACTTTGCACACATTCCGCTAACGAAGTGTAACATTCTACCACAGTGCTCAAATTAGTGCTAACTTTTTGGAGCTTCTGGCTGACAGTATTAAATCTTTTTAGAATGGTACTCCAAAAAACAACTAGGAAGGCAGTTTATAATTGTAGGATATTGCTGAAGATGCCTTTGGCTTCACTTCGAGTGTTTGCCTTTTGATTTCTGTCTTCGTGAATACTCTCAAGAGCTGCCACGACGCCACACCAGCCTTCCCTCAGAGCTTGACAAGCGTCATATCGTGCCGACCACCGAGTCACTGACGGGCTTTTTAGTACGCGCGCAATAAACTTCTTTAAAATTTCCATCGGTAGGTCGAAGCAGTAAAAAAGTTGTGCAGTTCTTGAGCTGTTAAAAAATACCTTACAGATTCTGAACACGATTCAGCGGCATGAGTTCCAACCAAATTTAGTGAATGGGGTGAGCATGGTGCATAGAGAGCTAAGGGATTCAAGGCCGCTTTTCGAGCTTGCAACCCGGAATATTCGCCGGACATATTACTTGCGTTATCGTAAGATTGGCCTCGAATATCCTCCACTTTCAAATCCAGATCTTCCAACTTAGCCTTTGCTGCATTAAAAAGCTGCTCTGGCTTGTGCCCGATGCTCGCCATAAAACCTAGAAACCTTTCTTTTTGGTTCACCATTGGCCGTAACGTTTTGTTTGTCCGCTGAGGCATATTTCATTTTTTGTTGCTTTCTCTCCCTAAGGTGTCATTCGAATTACATGCAGGCCTAGAATTGTCATTCTCTTTTTCATCAATTTTGGCTTGTTGGAACTGAAAAGGAAAATCCAGCATTAATTAGAGCACTTCAAACATAGTAAATTTTAAATGAACAACTTTTAATATACTCTGCAGGCACGGTACGGTTTCGAGGCCAGTCTGAGTTTTTACGTATGTCACTTTGTGCAACAGTGTATCAAGCAGTCGCCTATTGGGAAAGGCCTACTTTGCATAAAGTAATTCGTGTACGGTAGTTTACCTCAAGTTGCTGAACTCCATCGCAGTCAATGTCGTGAACCGCAGAGCAAGAATTGTTATTGCTATCCGAATTTGTCGTTGGAGGTTTAGGATTCACACGCGCACTAAACATCTCATTTATTTTCCGACATTTTGACAGTGTAACCTCGGCTTTGCGGACACGGCTTTAGTAACCAAACAACTTTTTGCTGCCCATAGTATAAAACATTTACTTGCAGATCACATAACAACACAACGCAAGCTCGAACTCGCACACAGGACAGGCAAGGGGGGTGGGGCGCGGGGCACTTCGATGCTACTACAATGCAAGCAAACCCAGCTACCGCAACAACAGCTCGCGTAGCACAGCTCTGCTCGCCCGCATCCTCGCCCCTCTCACACTTGTCGGGACGGAAGGGCGTCGAGCGGCATAACGAAGAGCGAAGTGGAAGGGCATGCGACAAAGACACGATATTATTTCTAAATGTCTCTGCTCATTTCTCGATATTTATTTTAGCATATATACTGCTATAATCCTAACTTAGCAGATTTAAAGCCGTAGCAATGAGGGCGCCTGACGGCGGTGCCCTTCGGGACGCGTCCAGTACAGATCACTGCTGGTTGCCTAACCAGCGGCGCCCCTTGGACTGCGGCGCCCCTAGCCACGTGCCTATTTTGCCTTACGGTAAATCCGGCCCTGGTTGCACTACAATAATCGACAGCAGGTACAACATATTAATAGAACGGGCTGTAGCCAGATCGAGGGTAAAATAATAGTGTTCAGTATTGTTTGCGGGATATATTTGCAGTGCAATACCGTACAGGATGCAAGCAGAGAAATATCGACCTGCCTAAAATCACACGTTAGTTGGGCTGCATAAAACAATATTATTAGGAGCAGCTGAATCGCCGGATTTAATCACACTAGTGATAGCCTTATCATTATACAACGCTTACCTATCTTCACACATATGTCAGGTCAGGGATGGGATAGGCGTCTCGGGACTTGGAAGTACGCTACTATCCCGGCATTTGCCAGAAGGGAGTGTGGAAAAAATCCGGGTACAGGGTAGCCACTGTCAGCTCCAGGATTCTAAGGGTGCTAAGTTAAAGATTTTCCTATTTTCCGATCATTATGGTTCTTACTGGACCTATTATAGACTGCTTGTCTCCTAGCTGTGTAGCCATGGTTCAAATCATGTACATAATTGTTTTATTTTATTTGTATTTTATTATATTTGTTGTTTAATAACTACGCACAGTGCGTAATTTCTAATACATACATACATACATACGAATTACACAGCACGTTGCATTGCTAGTTTCCACAACAAAGAAGCTATTTCATGAGCCAAAGATTCATACACCCGACCCTTGGCTTATTTTCAGGTTAACGACCAAAACATCCGTTACCAGTAATATAATAAATACTATTTGGTTTACGTGTCAGCGCGTTGAAATAACACGGTGTTATTCGTATTGTGGGAAGACGGGCAGGAATTACGAGGTTTTGCCGCGAGTGATATAGAGGGCGCGCGGACATAGAGAAAACAATGGCCATGGACTTGGTTGTTGTTCTTTGGAGCTGGGAAGGCATCAACGTATTCTGTACTGATTATGTATTGGTAATCTATTTTATTTGCATTTGTTAAGTAAAATATTCTTTTTCAACAAATCAAACGTGAGTGTTTTAGACACCGGTTCCCACAAATTGGGGGCACGTCCTGGATTGAATCAACGACGCATTTCTGAGGTTATGTTCACTTGCCAATTTTGCTGACTGCGAAACGACAAAAGGCCAACGACGAATTCAGCTCGAATTGACGACGGATGTTTGAGACTGAAGGCTTATCTCATCAGTGAAAGGTTTGCAGCTGGACAAAGACGTAAAGAAGTTGAAGACGATTTGAGAAAGACGACAAAAGAGCTTTGGGATCGGTGTTGACGCAGATACGTAGCCTACCGTAGCTTAATATATACAAAATGATGACGTTAGGAGATATTGATCTCATAAACAAAAGCATTTCAACTGTTCCAGTGGCAGCTGTAAAAGCTTTACATAAGATTATATTTGAAGACGCTCCAAATGATCGAAACAATTGAAAGAGGTTGAGAGAATTTTCAGGGTTTACTTTCGAACCTGATTGAGGATTATGTGGCCAAGGTCGAGTTTATAACAAAAGAATTGACGGAAGAGGAACTGCAAGCATCTTGCGTGATCCTGTGCTTAGACGAGAGCACCCCGAAGGAAATGGCAATGGAAATTTGTCACCACCTGACGCATTTTTCAGAGTACATTGAGATGATTGAGAAATCTTCGGACGACGAGGACGATGACGAACAAGTGCAAAAGAAGGCACAAGCTAAAGCTGCAGCGCTCTCCAAAGCGGATCTAGAGGAGACTAAGAGGTTATGTGGCACTATTAAGAGGGAATCGACACTGGCGAAAAGAAAAAAGAAGCTAAATCGAATGAAACTCGATGGCGGCGACGAGAGTGAACCAGGGGACAGCTCAAGTGACGGTAGCGATGCATCGAGGTATTCCCAGAAGTTTGCTATGACGATTCGCGACATCGAAGGTTCCGTCAGGTCATTTGATGGTAGCAGTGGATATCCAGTCAACCGATGGATCACTGAGTTTGAGGAAACAGCTGCGTTGATGGGATGGAACAAACTGCAGAAGTTGATCTTCGCTAAGAAATCTCTAACTGGCTTGGCAAAACTCTTCATCCAGGCTGAGAAGGGAATTTCCAGCTGGGCGGCGTTGAAGAAATCTTTTCGAGAGGAATTTGACGTGCAGACGAGTAGAGCGGAGATCCATTAGACGCTGTTTAGACGAAGGAAAAAAAGGGACGAATCGCTCCAGGAATATTACCTTACAATGAAGGAGATAGCAAGTAGAGGAGATATAGACGATGACTCACTCATGCAGTACGTGATAGACGGAATAGAGGATGGCTCTGGCACCAAGCTGTTATTGTACGGCGCTTAGTCGCTTAGAGACTTCAAAGAAAAACTACGTCAGTATGAACGTGGCGCGGGAAGGATAACTTTGAAGAGGTCTACCACGTCGTCGCAGCACAACAAGAAGAAATCCGGTGGAGCAGATTCAAATAAACAGAAGGATGACGATGCAGGCAAGGATAAGGGCAAGGCGCAGAGGTGTTACAACTGTGGCAAGTCAAGTCACAAATCCAGCGAGTCCAAGGATAAGGACAAGGGACGGATGTGTTTCCAGTGTAACAAATTCGGACACATCTTCACAGATTGTACCAATCCAAAGAAAGACGAAGAATTAAAGAAACGGACGGTGGCCTTGAACACGTCGAAGGAAGCAGTCAGTAATTACAAATAAAAGGATGTCAAAATCTGCAACTACAATTTATCAGCCCTGGTAGATAGTGCTTGTCATTTCAACTTGTTGAGGCAGGACGCTTACAAGGACATGGAAAACGACACCCCAGAACTGCAACCAAGAAACCGGATCCTGACTGGCTTGGGCGCAAGCAAAGCGTCCGTGCTGGGATGGTTCAACACGACGATCACCGTTGATGACCAGGATTTTTTGTGTCGACGTCCACGTTGTTCTCGACGAAGCTATTCCAGTTTCTATGATTATTGGAATCGACTTACTGGATCAGGCTGAGGTGTTGATTTCTAGAGAGGGAGTTCAGTTGAAGAAGAGAGAAGAGACGTTGGTCATGTGCATTGACGCAGGTGAAGACGAGCTGGACATTGAGAAGACTGTATCTGACGAGGCCAAGCAACAGTCGAGCACATCGTAGCGAGTTATACCCCAATGAAAATCAAATCCACGAATATCCAGATGAAGATAGTTGTGAAGACAGAAGAACCGATATGTAGCAGACCGAGACGATTAGCACCGAGAGAAAAAGAGGTGGTTGAGAAGCAGATTCAAACATGGCTGAAAGATGGAATTGTGCAACCAAGTGCATCCGAGTATGAGAGTCCTGTTGTAGTTGTGAAAAAGAAGGACGGTTCACATCGTGTCTGCGTGGACTACAGACCACTAAATAGGATCATCGTCAAGGATCACTACCACCTCCCTCTCATCGAAGACTTGTTTGACAAACTCCAAGATGCTCGTGTATTCTCTACTCTTGACTTGAAGAATGGTTTCTTCCATGTAGACGTTGAAGAAGAGAGTAGAAAGTATACATCGTTTGTTACCCACTCAGGTCAGTACGAGTTCAAGAAAGACCCCTTTGGTCTCACTAACAGCCCTTCTGTCTTTCAACGATTTATTAACTCTGTGTTTTGGGAGCTGATAAAGAGAGGACTCATCTTCATCTACATGGACGATTTGATAATTCCGGCAAAAACTGTACTGGAAGCTATTCAATTGTTAATTGATGTACTTGACATTGCACGGGACTACGGATTGCTGATACATTGCAAGAAGTGTCAATTCTTGAAAAGGAAGGTTCATTTTTTGGGCTACCAAATCCAG
Source organism: Meconema thalassinum (assembly GCA_946902985.2). NCBI lineage: Eukaryota > Metazoa > Arthropoda > Insecta > Orthoptera > Tettigoniidae > Meconema > Meconema thalassinum. The sequence goes on from OX336390.1 coordinate 694,681,327, forward strand.
GAAGGAAAGATTCAACCGTCAAATGAGAAGACAGCAGCTGTACAAAACTTCCGGGTGCCGAAGGCGATCACAGCTCTCCAAAGCTTCTTGGGTTTGACAGGGTACTTCCGGAAATTTATTCCAGGCTACGCTTCAATCGTCAAACCTTTGAGCGATATGCTCAGAACCGGCCATGACTTCCGGTTTGGAGACAAGGAGAGAGAGGCATTCGAGGAGTTGAAAAGAATCTTGTCATCCAGTCCTGTGTTGATAATCTACAACCCCAGATATGAGACTGAGCTTCATACAGACGCTAGCAAGTTCGGTTATGGCGCCGAGCTCCTGCAGAAGCTACCCGATGATGGTCTACTTCACCCGGTCTCATACATGAGTAAGAAGACTACGCCGCAAGAAGAAAAATATTGCAGTTACGAGCTCGAAGTCCTCGCCGTTGTTCGAGCCTTGAACAAGTTCAGAGTCTACCTTTTGGGAGTGGATTTTAAAATAGTGACAGATTGCTCGGCGTTCCAAAAGACTATGCAAAAGAAAGATCTAACACCCAGAGTCGCTTGATGGGCCCTGTCGTTGGAAGAATTCTCCTAGACCATCGAACATCGTTCTGGAACGAAGATGCGACATGCTGATGCCTTGAGTCGGTGTACTGCAGCCCTTTTCGAATTCGCTGATTGTCTGATTGCTAGAATCAAGAGGATTCAAAATAAGGACGAAGGACTACTCGCCATCAAAACTATCCTGAAGGAAGGACCATATGAAGATTACGTGTTGAGAGACCAGATGTTATTGAAGTTTGTAGACGGCCGAGAACTTCTAGTAGTACCAAAGTCGATGCAGCAAGAGATCATCAGATCAATTCATGACAAAGGACACTAAGCGGTGAAGAGAACTGAGGAGGAGATAAAACAGCAGTACTACGTTCCAGGATTGACAGAGAAGGTGAAGAAAGTGATCGGAAGCTGTGTGAAATGCCTGATTGTAAACAAAAAGTCTGGGAACCAGGAAGGATTACTTCACCCGCTGTTCAAGGAAAGTCAGCCTTTACACACCTATCATCTGGATCATGTAGGACCGCTGGAATCAACGCATAAAGGCTACAACCACATCCTTGTGGTCGTGGACAGCTTTACCAAGAACACCTGATTGTATCCAGCCAAGACCACCAAGTCGAGCGAAACCATCAGCAAGCTGGAGCTGCAGAGGATCCTCGTTGGAAACCCTGCTCAGATGATCACGGACCGAGGGCCATCTTTTACCTGAAAAGAATTTGAAGAGTACTGTGAGGACCAAGGTATCAAACACTGCTTGGTGACCACTGGGTTACCCAGAGCCAACGGCCAGGTGGAGCGCATCAACGTGATTGTGACATCCATCATAGCCAAGCTGTCTGCCGAATTTCCAACCAAATGGTACAAAGTCGTCCCGTCGGTTCAACTGGCACTGAACTCGACTTATCAGAGAAGTATAGGTCGAACACCGTTTGAACTCTTGACCGGGGTCAAGATGCGAAACAAAACAGATCTTCAGATCATGGAGATGTTGGAAGAAGTCATTAACAATTTTGAGGATCAACGCGACCAGATCAGGCAGGAGGCAAAACTGCAGATTCTCAAGACTCAAGAGGAGAATCACAATAACTTCAACAAAAAACGCAAAGAAGCCTCGATTTACAACATCGAAGACTTAGTGGCTGTCAAGAGGACTCAATTCGGAGCAGGTATGAAATTGAAGGCCAAGTACCTGGGGCCCTATCAAGTCACGAAGGTCAAACCCAATGATACGTACGATGTCGAAAGACGAGGAAGCAACGGACCCAATACCACCACCACCTGTGCGGAATACATGAAGCCCTGGCCTGAGGAAGGCTTATCGTCCGGGTCGGACGATGATGATCAGGACGGCCGAATGTGGGAAGACGGGCAGGAATTACGAGGTTTTGCCGCGAGTGATATAGAGGGCGCGCGGACATAGAGAAAACAGTGGCCATGGACTAGGCTGTTGTTCTTTGGAGCTGGGAGGGCATCAACGTATTCTGTACTGATAATGTATCGGTAATCTATTTTATTTGCATTTGTTAAGTAAAATATTCTTTTTCAACAAATCAAACGTGAGTGTTTTTAACACCGGTTCCCACAGTATTATATAATATTTCCCATTGCAAAATGGACAATTTAATGCTTAATATTATAACGTATGAGTAATTATGAAACAATAAATATAAAACATCATGTAAAAAAAAACATTGTCCGGTGCCGAACCCCAGCTGAACGGCTGACAGTTTGACAAGCCACCACTCGACCAAACCAAACCATTGCTACATTAACGTTATCATTAGCCTTACGGTATCTACTGTAGCTCCTTGGAAAATAATGGCTTGGAATAAACGATTTCTTCAGCATTATATGCATCATTTTAAACCACAAAGTAAACTTATATCATTTCTATTAGTGTACCTTTTCACATGCAACACCCTCAAGGTACTGAAATATGGGCATATCAGGCATCAGGCGCCATCTTGAGCACGTCTCAGCCTAGGCTCCACTTAAGCCACTGCTACAGCATTATATAAAATGTCAATAACCAATGGGTCACGTCCTTGAGGAGAGCTTAAATCACTCTGTTCGATTAGCGGATCTGCTAAAACCTGGCCTCATTGAGTCATAAGCAATGGATTATAATGCTTTCATGATTTACACAGCCGCCATCATGAAATGGTTTTGATAATGACCTTGTATTTTGGGCGCAAGACGCATTTCTGTATGAAGGTATTGTCTTTACGAAATTTAGTAGTGATTTGATGATTAGTTTTGTGATAATTTGGTTTAAACTTTATACATTTGGGATAGCCGCCATTCTGTTTTGGTTTAGATGGCGGCAATATAAAACATGATACATTTGCTAGTGATACCATTGTACCAAATCTGATTCAATTCCGTTTCGCCGTGTCTGAATTAACCCGTCGGTGGTCGCGCTCGAAAATTTAAAGCCAGTAGTCGCGTGGATTACAATCGTAGGCCAGTTTGTAATGGGTATTTCATTAGCATTTTCGTGTTTTAAATATTTAATTTTCGATTTTATGACATACCAATCATAGGCAATTACATAAAATACCAAATTATTTTACACAACATGAAATACTTATTTTTTTGATCTTTTAAAAGAAATTGGTAATACTTCCCGTAGTATATTGAGTAAAAACATGAATAATTGTGAACAGAAGAGTATTTTTCTGCAATTAAGTGTTCATAATTTATTCTGTTTCCAAATTCTATACACTGCTATACCAAAACAAGCAAACCAACGCTGTTCAAGCGTAGTTCCGTAAATAGTCGCATGGAGTACAGTTGTAATCCAAGTTAATTCATTGGTATGCCACTGACATACTAGTGGTCATTGGTGAGATATTTCACGGTGATTGTAGGGGGGATACCTTCTGGGAAAGGTACTGAACAATATGTACCATAATCTAGTGAAATATGTTCGCAGATATAAAACAAATGAACCTGGGTTATGATAGTCATCTACGTGACCAACGGAGGGTTAATGGGGTCAGAGACATACATACGAACGTTTGGCCCGTGTTATCCCCATTTTCTTCAAAAATCGAATGTTGGCTAAAACAAAAGTATCATTAGTTTTAGCCGTCCCCGTGGTGTTGGGGTAGCACGCCTGCCTCTCACGCGGAGTCTCCGGATTTTAGAAACTGGAACGGGGTGCAGTCAGCCTCGTGAGGACAATTTCGTAATTGTCTGATCAGAGAAGCAGAAAACCAATATTGACGGTGACCTGACGTGCTGACCACCGTAACGCCTCGGGAGTGATGCACCTAGTACAGAGAGGTTAGTTTGGATGTATCGGAGACCCTCGCTAGCCCGCTCGCCCGCGGCGCGAGCCTGTTTCACGCCAGGCACTTTGCCGTTATGCGGCGCCCGCGCTGCACTGAGTCATTGGGTATAGGAATTTGTACTTACCTAGTTCACAGCTGGTGCTGAAAATGTTCGCCATTCACTGCTACACATCGCTGGCACATTTTTATGAAACTGGCATGTACTCTCTGAAGTTCCTCAGCACCGATTGACTGTATTTCAGCTGTAATATAGTCTTTAAGCTCATTTATAGTGGAGGGTTTCTCGCATAACTCTATTTTTAAGCGTCCCCCACAAATGAAAATCACGTTCCGACTTATAATCCTAGTACCAAAAATGCGACGCAATTCTGTCGTGGATGCTTCGTCAGTATGAGCAGTGGCAGAATCTTGTTGAAAATAAGTTGACAATCGCTCTCCGTAAGTCAGTTCGTCAAAAAATTGGTCAAGGATCTCATTGAAGTACAAATTTAATTACAAATTCCTATACCCAATGACTCAATGCAGCGCGAACGCCGCATAACGACAAAGTGCCTGGCGGGAGACAGGCTCGCGCCGCGGGTGAGCGGGCTAGCGAGGGTCTCCGATACATCCAAACTAACCTCTCTGTACATAACTACTTAAATTAGCCGAAAGACCTTGAGATATGTTGAATAGTAATTATGTAAATGATATAGTAATAGTTGTTTTCTCCAACGCTCCACCCGCCATCCCCTTTTTACAACACGACATATATAGTGAAATTTAAGTTGTGTCGGCCATTGCAGGCGTGATTTATGGGACAAATAAAGTACAGGGTGTCTGAGAAGTCCCCGTACCCCTTCGTCAAAACATTATACTGTATAGGTATAGTGGAGTACTTGCATTATAAAAACTATGTATCCAGGGGATCTGTATGTGCACCATCATGCCTTACACGCCTTACACAGAGTTATAACCGTCTCCAAGTTCTCACTGACATCTTGCGGAGCATCTCAGGAGTTATGGTAGGAAAGGCTTCCTACACACTTTGGCGCAATTCTTCATAATCCCCATGAAGCGTTGTCTGGCGTGGTAAGGTCCGGGCTTCGTGGTGGCCATTTCAATAGGGCTGTAGATGTTGGTGAGCCACGGCCAATCCAGCGGCCTTGAAATTGTTCATCAAGGAACTCGCGCACCTGAATAGCAAAATGTGCTGGAGCCCCATCCTGCTGTAACCACACCTGATCCATGATTCGCTTGTCTTGAAGCTGAGGTATTAACCAAGATTGTAACATATACTGTACAAATAAGATTTTCCATTTACATACCCATCAAAACAATACCGTATGTGCTCGTTCGTGCATCCACACATACGCTACTAATTGCTCCTCTTAGGGGCAGATGACCTCGTAGTTCCGCCCCTTAAAACAACAATAACTAACTAACTAATCGCTCCTCAACAGTGTAGCTGTGTCCGCTCACGACAGCAATGGCTTCACAATTGAAATGAGTCTGACACCAAAGCGTTTGAGAGCATCAAAGCAGGGATACCAATAAAACAACTATTTAATTCCCCAATTATACAAACGCAATTGTCCAAGACATAATAAAATAATAATATGAAACTAGGGGTACGGGGACTTTTCTGACACTCTGTACAGCCAACCCCACGCATACGATAAGAGCGACCGTCTGGTGTTGGTTTTATGCTGCGCTCGCTTCGTTGTGTCTCTATGTTAAACCCCCTACACACTATCAGACCAGACCAGACCAGCAGACGGTCGGAAAAAGTAGCTGATGGGCGGGCAGTTCGATAGTGTGTAGGCCTGTCTGCCGACCAATTCGGTCTGCGCAGACTGTATGACGGTCTGGCTGGAAAACCTTCAGACCACCAGACTGTCCCTCGCCTGTCTGGTCTGCGTTGTGTGTAGTGCTGTCTGGCCGACTGGCGGACTCCGTCGCGATCTGCAGCAGTTTCAGTACGTAGGCTATTCTACTGTTGAACAGAGAGGCACTACGTCTTATTACAAGATTCTGTCGCCATGTCTCAATATTCCTAGCATAGAAACAACGCGAGTGCCGATGATATTGAAGTAGGCGATCATGAGGCGGATACTATCATGCAAATGTTAGAAGTGTATCAGGAGCATAGCTGATTGTACGACATTAGAAGTGATAGTTACTCGAATAAAATTGCAAGACACGAAGGCTTCAACGCTTTGTTGACAATTATTGCATTATTAAATACTCAACAAAATAACAATAAACATAACATAACCATCTTACTTATTACTGGGCGGACGACTGAGGTCTGGAGGTCTGGTATGTTGGTGTGTATGCAAAGCAGTTTCCCGACCTAGCAACTTGCCCGTCCACGTCTGCTGTGGTCTGGTCTGATAGTGTGTAGCAGGCTTTTAACAAGGCTCTACATACTAAAACATACCTAACCTGGGGCTAACGCCCGAGACCCCCTTGTTTGTAAAGCTCTACCCACAATGCGCAGTCGGCAGACGGTAGTGGGTAGTTGACAGCCGGCAGTTGAAGTCAGACCCGTGCTCTCTTATGGCGTCATTCACAATGTGTAGTTGTATGTCGGTAGTCGATAGTTGACAATCGGCCGCGTGTAGTCGGCTGTCGCCAATTTTATCTTTGACTGCCAACTGCATATTTAAGAGCCAATCAGGAAAGATCACAAGCTGACGTCACTTTGTCGATTTCCCGCTTGTCATCAGCTGTGTAGTTGAGTAGTTGTATTCGCGGTATATTCTTCGCATAAGTTCGTTGTTATATTATATATTAATTATATAAAAAGATGATGACTGAATTGCTGACGTTGGGAAAGAAGATATATTCATTGATCTTGTGAGGGAACGCCGTTGGCTGTATGATATGAGTGAGCCAAGTATTTAAAAGGAAACAGTTCATTGATTATAATGTTTTCCTTTGTAGCAAATGTAATGCAGTGGAAGGTAACGCCGAATGTGAACTCACCGTACGATAAAATTTTCTTAAGTACTGGTACTGAAATTAGCCGAAATACATTTTCTAATGACGAAAAAAATTGGGAAATGATGTAGTAATAGATTGAACGTGTTGGGAGCCCTCGGGCGTACAATCAAAAATGACCAGCTACACAAAACCAATTCTGTTCAAAAATCAGTAGGCCTAATTCAGAGTTGGATTTGTTTTTAATTATTTACAAGAGGGTATACTGGATGTATGAGTATTTTTTTCTCAATTTTAACAATGCTGTACCAGTTAGCAGCAATAAAAATAAACCGTACAGCTCCAAGTCGTCCATCCTTGCAAATTTTAGGTTAGGTTATCGACAATTGACAACTTTCTCAAGGAATAAATGAAAGTCAAGTTATTATTTGCACCTAGCATTTTAACGACTGCGCATTGTGGGTGGCTAGGTTGTGAACTTCCGACTGGAGCTACGGACTGTCAACTACCAACTAACGACTGCCGACTGCGCATTGAGGGTAGACCTTTACACAAGCAGTAATTTCTGCCAGACAGTACCTAACCTAGTAGCGGACATAAATTCTATCTTACTATGGCTTTGAATTCAAAATCATACCTAATCTGGGGATAAGGCCCCAGACACTCTTGCATGTAGTACACGCGATTTTCTTCAGCACACTGGATACGAAATGCACCCACTGTTTCTTCGAATGATTTCTCCCATTGCCTAGCAACAGTTATGCCATTGTTTGCTACAATGCCGGTTTCGTGCTCAAAAGCAAAGACATTAGTAGCAAGTACATCAGAAGGCGGATATATTTATCTATGTCGTCAATAAGCAAGTAAGGATGGCAGCATGGATCTTGGCCTATTGGACCTGCAAGCTCAAGGATCAAAGCACTAGAGGGCGTGCTAACACGTGTGAATTATCAATTAAACGTTTCTCTGTTCTTGGAACGGAATATCTGTACAACAGACAGGCAGGCTGGTGGCAAACGAGGGAAATCCAAATAAGCTTTTGAACCATGGACGGTCAATTGAAGCCAACCCTGTCAGGCGGAAGTGAACTTGCTGCAGACTTGCTCGTTAACTAAACACAGTTTGTGCCTATGCCTATCTGATATGTTGTGCGAATTGCGTCTCGCGTTTACACTGAAAGTGCTGCACTGTGTGTCTGATGAAAAGGGAAATGATTAAATTCGCTCTTGATAGGGCAAAATGAAAAAGAAAACCAAAAATGAGATCATGCAATTGTTTGTTAGAGGAAAGGTTTTAAGGGTTTAAGTCCAGAAGAGTAACTCAGTTCTAAAGTGGGTGCCCATTCTGGGTTATTTTCATCCCATAGGGCAGCTGGAGATCCTAGAAATGAAATCAGAACCTCCTCGTCAGCCACAGTGTCAAAACATAACGCGCTCTAAGCGACCTACTTGCCACGAAATGACGGCTGCATACTTTGGTTGGTTGGTTCTTAAGTTTAGGGACTGCGACAACGCGGTCATGTAGCCCCGTGTACTTTGGGTGTGTGTAGAATCTGTCTGATAACCGGTGTTAATTGTGATGACTGTATTTATCTGTTTTTTAATTTAAGTACTGCAACTTAGAATTTTTCAAATAGTTCCTACTTTTGCCACCAAGTGCCACCGTCAACGACTACTAGGCCAAGTTCAGAACTTAGCTACTAGACGTCACCGCAGTCGGCTCTTGGCAACGAACGTAGAAACCTAAGAGCGTTGTTTACATTCTTAACCTATCCAATTTAGCTTCACACAGGTGCAATTAGTGGAAGGTTCTTTAACATGCCATAAATCTATGACATGGGACCGCCGGCTTTACTTCCCCTCCGAAGGAAGGCATAGGCCTAGTGCATAACGTCACAATCTCTCAGGTCTTTCCGATTTATGCGAGAAAGCCACAGTGCTCGGCGTCTCTCGCTTCGTTTCTTCGTGAGTTCGCGTTGACTCTTTATCACTGACGGTATGCTGAAGAAACGTACACCCTCCTTGTGATCAGCTCTATCCTTGTTAGTCCTCGTATGACAAGCAACAATTGCACAGCAACCATCTCGAAAATGCAAGTACCTCCCTATTGTTTTCCAACTGCCCTTTACAACAATATGGCGGATATGCTGATTCTGAGTACGGCGCATAGATGGCGTTAGCTTCGCAGGGATAAAAGTAGGCAACCCACCCTTCTTCTGAAGCTCAAATACAGTAAATGCAGGTCTTGGAGGCACCTTGCAGGAATCTGCACTTACAACACTAAACAAGACTGAACTGATCTGATAAGAAGACGGAAAAATTGTTTTTATTTTACTTCACAACATCGGAATTCCATTGACTCATATGTTGAAAGGCCAGTAGGTTGCAGGGGTGAGGTCACGCTCGGAAGTAAACAGGAAGCATTGCATGTGCCACGATCTCCCACAACAACCTCCTAATACCGTTTGTTTGAATAAGAACTGATATCCAAACATTTATGACCTAACAAACTTTCTCGCCTGCTGTTCCCAAGTTGGCAGGATCGAATCCTGGCGCAGTCGATTGGTATTTCGGGGTGATTAAATAAGCCGAAGTCTTGTTAGATTCCCTTCGGGGGAAAATTCAGGCAACCCTGCGTCTCTAAAAGACACGGTACTTTAAAGGAATGTAAAACCAATATTATTATTATTATTGTCGGCCCCATTGTGTTGGGGTAGCACGTCTGCCTCGCACCCGGAGTCCCCGGGTACGATTCCTGGCTCCGTCCGGGATTTTAGAAACTGGAACGGGGTGCACTCAGCCTCGTGAGGACAATTGAGTAGCTGTCTGACTGTGCGGCAGCGGGGTCACGGAAACCAAGATTAATGGCTGAGGGGACCCAACGCGCTGACCACGAGTCACCCCATAATCTGCAGGCCAAATGGCTGGGCAGCGGTCGCTTGGTAGGCCTGTAGTGCCACGTAGGTTTATTATTATTATTAACGTTAAATAGAACGAGGAAAATGAAAGTGTTTGTGGAGAATGAGTGAAAAGGAGCACAGGGAAACACACAGCTTACTAACATAACGCCATCTTATTTAACTCCAAACAACTTATATACAGATATGAACTCTTTACACTATATACACAAAGTTCAACACACACAAAGATATGTCAGTCCTTCACATCCTCCCCACCCTGGTCGACCTCTAGAGGTAAGACCAGCTGAATTGGACGCGTTATCCGGTTCCAGTCTTCGTTCCCAGCATCCTCCCCACCAAGCCGCCCGTGGTGCGATGAATTTCCAGCGGATGCCGTTTGTGGAAAGGTAGCTCGATGCGTCGTGGTCGTGGAAGATCACAGAAAGCTCTCTAAGTTCTCTATGAGCTGCGTGAAAAGTGGTGGTACTGTCGGAATGTATGGTATGAGGTAGTCCTCGGCGGCTGACGAATCTTTGGAAGGCCATCAGAAACTTATTTACTGTCATATCCGACGCTAGCTCCAAGTGGACAGCTCTGGTAGTAGCACATGTAAGCAAAAGGATGTAACTTTTGCGAACGGTGTTATCGTGGCGGACGTATAGTAGGCCCGCAAAATCGAGTCCTGTTACAGTGAACGGTGTGGAGTATCGTACACGATCGGTCGGTAATGGAGCTTCGTTCTCCTGTCCAGGAGTGTTTCGTGATAACTTGCAAGGCAGACACGAATTCAATACCTTCCTGATGCTTTGCCTTGCTCGTAGAATCCAAAATTGGCTTCGCAGCTCGGAGAGCACAATCCGTGATCCCAAGTGGTGCAGTCTGATATGGGTATGGCGGATTAGAAGACAAGTGAAGGGATGTCCGCCGTCTAAAAGTATTGGGTGTTTTTCGTCCTTGATTACTCGAAAACAAAAGAACCGTGTTAGATCCCTGTCGCTGGAGTCAAGTGAGAGCTGGAGAAAGGCTTGCTTTATATCTCCAAGAATAGCATATTGGTACAATCTAAACCGAAGGAGGATGCTCATTACGTCGGGGAAAAGATCAGGTCCGATTTCTAGGACGTCATTCAGCGATAGAGATCCATTTTCATGAGACGAAGCGTCGAATACAACGCGCCACTTAGTTACGTTCTGTTTCGTCTTCTTGACTGCATGATGTGGTAGATAGTACACAGAAGTTGCTCGGTTGTCTGGGTTCAACATCTCTACTTGGCCTTGGATGATGTAGTCGAACATTCTTTCGTTGTACATGGCGTTATAGTCTCTATTTCGTTGCAGTTTCTTCGTCAAGGCTTGGAATCGTCTCTCAGCGTTAGTGCGATGATCCGATGCAAATTCCTGGTTTTTCTTTGGCAAAGAAACAACTCTCCGTCCATCTTGAATGCAGTGAGATTCATGAAAGTTTTTGAGGATATCGAGATCCTTGGAGCTCATCGTGTGGGATCTTGATTCTTCTTCCTTGATTCCAATTGCTTCAAGGTTCCAGAAGTTACGGACTTGGTGCTCGAGAAGTGAAGGGTCATCCTGCAGTGTTATTTTGTTAACGGTTAGCTGGTTGACGGTGACTCCGGATCTATTGCCACTGAGTACCCATCCGAAAACTGAAGGAATGAGTACCAAAGACGGAGATATGCGAACAGGTTGTGTGTCCTTGATCAACTTCCAGTAGTGATCTCCTCCAACTAGAAGTTCAATTGGGAGATCGTGTAAGTCATCCTTAGGGTCAGCTAGTATTAACTTGCATACTGACTTCAGGGAAGAGACGTCTTGTGGCACTGTAGGGTGCATTGAGTAAGTGTTTGCACTTTCGAGTGCGGTGATGCCTATTGACGCGTTTGTCTGGGTGCCCTGTAACTGGAAACTAACCAGACGACGCTTTTGAGGGATAGTTGTGTCAGATTCGAACGCTGCTATAGATATGTCTCGTTCTGTGACAGTAGGAAGCTTCAATATGTCTACAAGAGACTTGCTTATGAATGTAGACTGGCTGCCTCCATCGAAGATGCAACGAGTCGTTTTACTTAAGCCAGTTGGTCCAACAATTCGAATACGCGCAGTTTGTAAGTGAGTATAGTCAGGAGTCTGAGAGTGGATTTTGTTGACTGAAGTGGAGGTTACATCATTGCTTGAGCAAATGGAGTAGTGATGGGACTGCTTACATTTTGAACAAGATGCTCTCCCCCGTCTACTGCAATTCTTCGATTTATGCCCTCGATTCAGGCAGAGGAAACAGCGATTATTCGTCTTTAGCTTCTCAATTCGGTCATGAACAGTTTTCACCTTCCTACAATCTTGCGCCCAGTGGCCTCGTTGGTCGCAAAATGCACAGAATGGTTCTGTTTGCTTCTTTGTTTGCAGCAATGGTTTTTTAAACTTAGCGTTTAATTGAAAGGCGGCTGTCGTGGGGACTCGACTGGTTGAAAGCACTGGGTCACCTCTGATCTTCTGGGCGACTAGCGCTCCATCGACTTCTTCACCAAGAAATTCCATCAGTTTCAGAATGTCACCTTCCGATATATTATTCCGTTTGGTGTGTATTATCCAGCGTCTACAGATATCGTCAGGGAAGGTTCGGAGTATCTTGGGAGCAAGTACCCGCCCATATGCGTTTACATCTTCGCCTAGGGCCTGTAATGCCTGGATACGGCGGTTGCATTCAATGTATGTCGTGTTTAGCGATTCCGGACAAACAGTGTTGATAGGTCGGATATCTTCTAGATAATCGATATGCGCCTGTATTATCCGATTCCGATCTCCGTATTTGGCCTTTAAAATTTTCTTAGTGTCCTCGTAGGTAGAAGCAGTCACGGCAATTCCGTCAACCAGATGTTTCGGTTCACCTTCGAGATATCCGCGTAAAAAGACATGTTTATTTATTGTCGATAGTGACTTGCCTTTGTCATTGGATGCTTCAAATTGTTCCCAAAATCTCATCCAGCTTTCGATATTGCCGGAGAATGGTTCCAGTTTCACTGGCGGTAATTTAACAGAATGGGTGAACGTTGAAATGGGAGTGATGGGACTCTCGTTTATGGTCATGTTTGAGGTAGCAGAAGAAAGTTTAATTTCTGCCCCTCGTGTGGCTTTCTGTAAACCACGTTTTGGTTTATCTATGTATTCTTCGCAACTTTGAATATCGGTGTTGTATTCTGTGTCTGGAAGAAGATCGTGAATTGAGTCATCTAATTGGATTAGTCTAGTTAATGTTTCCTGAAGTCGGTCTCCATAATACTTGTAGTCTTCAATACTTGTGTTTTCAGTAAAACTTTCAATAGTGTTTAGAAACCGTGTCGCATTGTTTCTCTCTCTTGTTCGACTTCTTTTCAATTTGTGTAGTCGTGCTGCAAGGTCCTCTTGGGTTGCCATAATGAGGGGGCAATAAATCTTAGGATTAGCTGACAGTCAGGTAGCCTCCCGTCTTGGAGTGTAGGAACGTCTTTCAGTGTAGATATTAGTTTCTTTGGCAGAGTGCGTGTTTAGTCAAGACTCCAAAGTTGGCTAACAGAATGCGCTAGTGGGGTAGTTGAACGTGACAATTTTATAGTTCGGGAAGTAACTGACAGGTGCGCAGTGCAGAGGTGCATGCAGTTCCAATGATTGCAGATAGATCACGCTACTAGTTATGTCAGTAACGTACTGTACAATAGGGATGTAGCCTGAGAAAGTTCGCGCCAGATAGCGCTCGTGTAGTACTGGGTAAGCGCAAGGCGATCGTCCTATGTTTCCCCCAGTCAGCTACGAGGAATGTATAGATTGTGACCGAGTTTTCTAAGCTAAAGTAAATTATATCTTCTCTAATTTTACTCCAAGACTATATTAATTAATTCTATAGGTATATCCTCTAATATATTATGAACGATTTTCAGCGTTTAAGCGTTAAACAGCTGTAAAATGAGCTACGGAATAGAGGCGCTAAAACTAGTGGGAGGAGGGAAGAATTAGTAGGCTACAGCGGTAAAAACAAAATTCTAACACGCATTATTATTCAAATTATGAATAGGAGTCAGCATGCTTGAGTATTTTAGGCCTATATTGATAAATAGCCTATATCTCCATAAGACTTAAATCATAAATAGAGAATTCCCGGTCAATGCATGTGAGATTTTCAAAGTGAAATGCCTTGTCCTGTTCGGATTCCACGTAAAGAGGAAGTCCTCTGTGCCTTATGATCTCTAGATTAACGGTCACGTAAAACTATAATCTTCCTTTTATAAATAGAGATTTAAATATTCACTGGCTCCCCTTGCTTATAGACTTCGATTCGTGTATTTTTTTGGTTGATAGCGTACATGAAACGGTCTTGTTTTAAGGTAAACATAATCAAAGAAAGTTGATACCGGTATTGTTTACCTCAAAATGCATCGCAACGTTTGGTTCTTTTGTAATTTGTCAATTTCTTAATACAAATCGTTTCCGTACCCCTTGGAAACGACTTAGGGGTACAGTATTTAAAAAGTTTGAGAATCCCTGTTTTAAGGCCATGAACTGTTTACATTCATCTGGCTAACTTAGGCCTATGACTCAAGAATGTAGAAGTCAGTCACTACCGGTACCACATTCTCCGTCGGGCAGATGTAAGTTGACGATTAATTCTGATTTCAAGAAACCAACCATAATACGTTTTTGACTGTTAATGTTGTGACATTTATTCTTGAAGTATTTGTCCGAGTATGATGCCTTTGAAAATGGGAGTCACAAATGTTACATTCACTTCTTCCTGTAAATTGACGATTTCTTCCCGTACCGTACTTCAATGGAGATAATTTATGCAGATTCCGATATTGTAGGCTTATCGTGGTAAACTGGCAATTTTCTTGTGTATGGCCTCTTCCTTATTTTTGTTGTGTTCGTGGTCCACGGAAAAAGCGATGGAACAGTACCCGGTTTTAATCTTGCTCTCTCACCTTCAAATACAAACGCATAAATCCAGTGGTTGTTATCGATATGTCTATTCAGTTTATAGGTAGGAATACCGGGTGAGTTAGCCGTGGTGGTTACGGCATGACTGATGGCAGTCGCTCACATCCGGGAGGCGAGGAGGTTCGAATCCCCCCGCCGGCAACCTTGAAGATGGTCTTCTGTGGTTTCCCATCTTCCTTCCAGGCAAATGCCGGGGTTGGTCCCTAACTATAGGCCACAGCCGCTACCTTCCAACTCCTCGTCCTTACATTCCAACTTCCCTCCTTCCCTCCCCAATGGTACTTGTAGCTCACCCACTGGGTGTCCGTCTCGAAGCAGCTACAAAACTGGCGAGCCGAACATGTCCTCGGACACTCCCGGCACTAAAAGCCATACGCTAAAAAAAAATAAAAAAAAAATAGGTAGGAATTATTTCCCTTTGTAAATCACACTTGCCCAACACAGTTTTCGTGGAGTCATCGAGATGAAAACGATGGGAACACACTTTAATATTTTCGGTCAGATTTTCTTCACCGAAATGTTTCCTTCTAATAGCATGTAACCTTTTCTTCCTCATTTCTTTATTTTGTGAAAATTGGTGACACGAAATCGGATTTCCCTGATTTTTGCAAAGAGGAACACTGCAATAGCTCGGCATAGTCACGAAAATAGCCATTTAAACAACTTAAATTCATGGATATTAGCGGCATGAGAACACAGGAGACAAATGAAGAGCGCCTTGCGCTTATCCAGTACAACAGCAGTGCGCTCTATCGGTGCTAGTTCTATACATCCCTATTATTGGTATTTCTTGAAGTAATTAAAGTAGATCTCATGCAGGTTATAATCACGTGTACTGGAAAATACTCAGATGAAAGATATTTCTGGTGGCGTTGAGCGAGGATAAGTGGTGTCCTTTTCTCGCTGACAAATAGAGATTGCAGGGTGCAAGCTTAATTGTTTACAATATGGAGTTCCCTGTTGCTCCGATAGATGGCGGATGCGTCACTTCTGGGATCGCATTTAATGAAATTAGCCTATCTGTAGGTTTCAAACGTATTTCCCAGCTGATGTAGAGCATGCATTACTAAAAGGATGTCAATTTGTGATGGTTTGACTTATCTGAAGTGGATTAGTTGGCAATGAGAACTCTTGTAGCGTCTTGTCGTTGATAGCGTGGCGTGCTTTGAGCTGACGTGATGTCTTCTCGGTAGTGTATAATGTTCTCGGCGTCGAGTGTCCTTCCGTAGTGTAGAAGGCGACAAAGAAGCATTAGCACTGTACACTAACACTAGTAAATACACGTGTCACTGGTTTTGTACGAGTTTTCGGCACCATAATGTGGAGAATGAGTGAAAAGGAGCACAGGGAAACACACAGCTTACTAACATAACGCCATCTTATTTAACTCCAAACAACTTATATACAGATATGAGCACTTTACACTATATACACAAAGTTCAACACACACAAAGATATGTCAGTCCTTCACAGTGTTATTGAATTATCTGTTGCCCTATTGGCAACTCAAACTAACACTTGGGGCGCTGCGGTCGGTCTGGATAAGTAGGGTTTAAAATACTCAATAACACGCGTTTGATATGGAACACTTTTTATTTTTTGGTTATAATCAGTAAATGTGGTCTCTAAAGTAATGACAGTGTTATTTTTAATTGTATATATGTATAACTGTGCGATACACGTGATCTAATTTGTGTGTTCCACTGGATTTTTTGGTGTCATTTGCATATTATCAAGCATCAGTTTTTATGGTTGATGTAGATCAGCTGATTCAAATTTACACAGGGCTACACTTCGGACATTATTTCGGTACTATTATGCGCAATATAATGTAAATGTCGATCCTGAGTCAACGCCGAGGACATTCAAATAGAGAAATACGGTACATAAACAAATAAATAACACACCGAAGCTGTGCAACTTTTATCATTCCGAGACTAGCATCCACGCAAACCAGACGCCACTGTTCCAAGCTCCGACTTATATCGTGAATTGATGTCAAACTGATGATCCGCCAAGCCTACACCTCGTAGGTTCTTCTATATTCGAGCTATTCCACTACGAGTCATATAGGCCTAATTTGCCTCCCCGTGGGCACTGTAGAATGAGTGATTCCGCTACCATTCAAATATTCAACACCAAACCCACCTTTTAACCATCCAAATCAAGCAATTCCTGTCGCCCCACGAGTTTTAATACAAGTTAAACTCATCCCTTCTCCCTACCAAGCAGCCAATAATTATTTATTTAATTAATTATTCAAGTAACTTCAATCTTACCAGCGCGCCCATCGTAACAGCTGTTTTTAAACTGAATAACCTTCGCTGGCTTTACGTCGCAGGTCTTCTGTCTGTCTACCTCGACAAGTGTTAGATCCTTCCCGGGGTGGAAAGGTATTATTATTAGGTATTAGGTATTATTATGTATCATCACATTTCGGCTATTGCTATTTGCATCTTTTGGAAAGTGATGAAAACGTATATCCGCAGCCCTCTTATACATCGACTTACAGCCGTAAACTGAGCAATACACTTTGCTTTTACTCATTTTTCACTCTATCAACGAGTAAAACTTATTACTTATGTATAAAGACACGAACAATTTACCACGATCTGTTTACCAATACAAGAAACCATATACAAACAGTCACCACGTGACAAATGTACCCTACTTGGTAAGTTTCTCATTTTTACCGCTAGATGTCATATCAGATAGCTGGAGTTGCCATGGCTGTTTCATAAATAACTTCCAAAATCAGGTGCACTGTATTAGTCGACAGTAGCAGCACGTCGATGCTTTATACATCTCGACATAATACTAATAGCCATGTTATGGATTTAAATGGTCGTAAAATTTTCTCACAGCAAAACTTACAGATGTGTTAACTGAGCGACATGGGCGCCCACAGGATTTTTTCCAGGGGGGGGGGAGCAAGTAAAAGTTTTCGTTTCATTACCTACCTGTAAGCCCCTCTTCCCCTTCCCCCCTTAAAAAATCGTTTCAATTTATACTTGCTTCGTGAAATTCATTATTTGACTGCTCTGAAACCATTGACTACTTTGTGGCAAGTATGGGAGGAATAACTTATTTTGTTTGAGCTTTTGTACTTAAAAGTTTGCTTTTCTTCATGATCCATCGTCGTAATATTCAGTTCTTAAAAACAGGAAAAAAAACTAGTGGTATTGACAAAAATAAAAATAAAATACCGTACTTCATTAAAATAGTATTGTTAATCCAGTTCGCCAACTTCTAAATAACTGGACATATTTTTAGATAATCCCAAATTACTAAGTTAAATTAAACTGTGGAAATATCCCTACATCTGAATCAGCCCAATTATTTAAATGGCACTGTTTCCAAATACGGTACGGTATCTAGTTTGTACTGGCCTTTACTGCAGATCATCACGCTTTTCCTCTTCTACACAACCAATCGGAAATAGTTCGCATTGCTCTTATTATAATCATAAAACACTTGTAGCCTACGAAGTGATAAACTCGTAGCGTGAGCCTATGGTTTTAGTAAAAATTCGTTTTGGCAATACAAATATTTCGCTTGATTGTTACTAACCACTAAGTAAAATATATAAAAACCACTATATCACGTACTTCTTACTACTGGTATTCGCATTCTCAAATGGCGGTGCTGTCACTTGACTGAAACAAGAGGAATGGCGATACGAACGTGAACAAACCACTGCTTTCATTGTGTGATTGAGCGTAATGCTCAAGCTTTTCTCTGTTTATGAAAATAATAGACGACAAAAAGAAACTAACAGATATTGTACAATTACGTAATTTTCTAAAATTAACAAGTGATATTTTGCCGTATTAATTTTCCTAAATGTAAGACATACTGTTAGATCGAGTGCGTCATGTTACTCGACTGGTGTGGAGAATGAGTGAAAAGGAGCACAGGGAAACACACAGCTTGCTAACATAACGCCATCTTATTTAATTCCAAAAGAACTTATGTACAGATAGGAACACTCTACACTATATACACAAAGTTCAACACACACAAAGATATGCCAGTCCTTCACATCCTCCCCACCCTGGTCGACCTCCAGAGGTATGACCAGCTGAATTGGACGCGTTATCCGGTTCCTGTCTGGCGTGCGAAGGATGACGGTCCTGAGTATTCCGTCTCGTCCAGGTCGTAGTTCCTCTTTTGGGGACGGGCGTGTTGTGCAACAAAGCTTCGTATTCTGCGCCAAAGGTCTCTCGTTGTAGAGAAGCTATCAAATATCGCCGACTTGCTTCGAGTTCCAACACTGTCAGGTCACCAGTTTGCTTATCCGCTGACCGAAGGTTCTTAATGAACCGGAGGATCCAAGCTGTAGTCCGAAGTAATTTGTTGTAGGTGCTGAATCTTGCGAAGTCACAGAGTGCTTCATGTGTGGTAACAACAAGGGCCTGACAGGGTTTCTTCTTAGCCTATGTGTCAGATGTTCGGTGCTGTATTTGGGAGGCCAACTTCTTGGAGGATCCCTCAACCAGGCCGGCCCGTGCCACCAAATATCTGCTGATTTTAGATCTGGTGCATGTAGTCCTCGTGATAAAAGATCTGCAGGGTTATCCGTTCCTGGACAATGAAACCATTGTGATGGTGAAGTGCAGCCGGTGATTTCTATAACACGATTGCAGATGAAAGTTTTCCAGCGGTTCGGGTCGTTTTGTATCCAGCCTAGAGTGATAGCTGAATCTGTCCACAGCATTGCTTTACTGATGTCACAGGATGTAGCACGGCAGAAGTAACGAAGAAGTCTTGTGCCCACGAGTGCAGCGAGTAATTCCAAACGTGGTAGCGTGACCTTCTTTATAGGGGCCAGTCTAGCTTTGCTACATACTAACTGAACGGTAGTGGTATCGTGAGCGTGAGATCGAAGGTACACAGCAGCACCATATGCCCGTTCGGAAGCGTCACAGTATACGTGTAGAGAATAGTTGTCCAAGTCTTTGTTGAGAGCACCTATCCATCGTGGGGTGTGAATGTCCGACACGTATTGAAGATTTGAACACCAAACTAACCACTCGTGCCCAATATCAGAAGGTAAAGTCTCGTGCCATGCTATCTTTCCAATTATTGTCACCGGAGAGAATAGTCCGAGAGGATCGTATAGTCGTTATGTTATCTAAAGAACGTGGCGTTTTGTGGCAGGGTCATCTGGAGACATCTTGTAGTCATCGATAGCTGAAAGATGCAGTGTGTCATTGCCCGTGTTCCAGTTGATTCCCAAGATCTGTGTAACCTCCTGAATGGGTAGATTTTGATTTTGCCACTCGTTTGCAGTGTGATTGAATTCGTGGCCCACTTCGAAATAGGCATGTTGATAATACTCATCAAATCCGTGAGCTGAGAGTATATTGTTTGGAGTTCCTCAACGTCGTTAGTAGATGCTGCAAAACCGTCCATGTACATATGCTGGTCCACGAGGCTAGCAGCAACTGCGTAGTCGTCAATGTGCCTCGTAGCCAATTCTCGCAGGGTAGCTGACAAGAGGAAAGGGCTACTGGTTAGTCCGAAAGGTAATCGGGTGAAGCGGTAGGTGACCACTTCGTCGGTGACGTGGTATTGGCCGTTTTCGTCCTTGATTACTCGAAACCAAAAGAACCGTGTTAGATCCCTGTCGCTGGAGTCAAGTGGGAGCTGCAGAAAGGCTTGCTTTATATCTCCAAGAATAGCACATTGGCACAATCTAAACCGAAGCAGGATACTCATTACGTGGGGGAAAAGATTAGGTCCGATTTCTAGGACGTCATTCAGCGATAGAGATCCATTTTCATGAGATGAAGCATCGAATACAACGCGCCACTTAGTTACGTTCTGTTTCGTCTTCTTGACCGCATGATGTGGTAGATAGTACATAGAAGTTGCCCGGGTGTCCGGGTTCAACATCTCTACTTGGCCTTGGATGATGTAGTCGAGCATTCTTTCGTTGTACATGGCGGTATAGTCTCTATTTCGTTGCAGTTTCTTCGTCAAGGCTTGGAATCGTCTCTCGGCGTTAGTGCGGTTATCCGATGCAAATTCCTGGTTTTTCTTTGGCAAAAAAAAAACTCTCCGTCCAACTTGAATGCAGTGAGATTCATGAAAGTGTTTGAGGATATCGAGATCATTGGAGCTCATCGTGTGGGATCTTGATTCTTCTTCCTTGATTCCAATTGCTTCAAGGTTCCAGAAGTTACGGACTTGGTGCTCGAGAAGTGAAGGGTCATCCTGCAGTGTTATTTTGTTAATGGTTAGCTGGTTGACTGTGACTCCGGATCTATTGCCACTTAGTACCCATCCGAAAAGTGAAGGAATGAGTACCAAAGACAGAGATATGCGAACAGGTTGTGTGTCCTTGATCAACTTCCAGTAGTGATCTCCTCCAATTAGAAGTTCAATTGGGAGATCGTGTAAGTCATCCTTAGGGTCAGCTAGTATTAACTTGCGTACTGACTTCAGGGAAGAGACGTCTTGTGGCACTGTAGGGTGCATTGAGTAAGTGTTTGCACTTTCGAGTGCGGTGATGCCTATTAACGCGTTGGTCTGGGTGCCCTGTAACTGGAAACTAAACAGATGACGCTTTTGAGGGATAGTTGTGTCAGATTCAAACGCTGCTATAGATATGTCTCGTTCCGTGACAGTAGGAAGCTTCAATATGTCGACAAGAGACTTGCTTATGAATGTAGACTGGCTGCCTCCATCGAAGATGTAACGTGTCGTTTTACTTAAGCCAGTTGGTCCAGCAATTCGAATACGCGCAGTTTGTAAGTGAGTATAGTCAGGAGTCTGAGAGTGGATTTTGTTGACCGAAGTGGAGGTTACATCATTGCTTGAGCAAATGGAGTAGTGATGGGACTGCTTACATTTTGAACAAGATGCTCTCCCCCGTCCACTGCAATTCTTCGAATTATGCCCTCGATTCAGGCAGAGGAAACAGCGATTATTCGTCTTTAGCTTCTCAATTTGGCCATGAACAGTTTTCACCTTCCTACAATCTTGCGCCCAGTGGCCTCGTTGGTCGCAAAATGCACAGAATGGTTCTGTTTGCTTCTTCGTTTGCTGCAATGGTTTTTTAAACTTGGCGTTTAATTGAAATGCGGCTGTCGTGGGAACGAGACTGGTTGAAAGCACTGGGTCACTTCTGATCTTCTGGGTGACTAGCGCTCCATCGACTTCTTCACCAAATTCCATCAGTTTCAGAATGTTACCTTCCGATATATTATTCCGTTTGGTGTGTATTATCCAGCGTCTACAGATATCGTCAGGGAAGGTTCGGAGTATCTTGGGAGCAAGTACCCGCCCATATGCGTTTACATCTTCGCCTAGGGCCTGTAATGCCTGGATACGGCGGTTGCATTCAATGTATGTCGTTTTTAGCGATTTCGGACAAACAGTGTTGATAGGTCGGATATCTTCTAGATAATCGATATGCGCCTGTATTATCCGATTCCGATCTCCGTATTTGGCCTTTAATATTTTCTTAGTGTTCTCATAGGTAGAAGCAGTCACGGCAATTCCGTCAACCAGATGTTTCGGTTCACCTTCGAGATACCCGCGTAAAAAGACATGTTTATGTATTGTCGATAGTGACTTGTCTTTGTCAATGGATGCTTCAAATTGTTCCCAAAATCTCATCCAGCTTTCGATATTGCCGGAGAATGGTTCCAGTTTCACTGGCGGTAATTTAACAGAATGGGTGAACGTTGAAATGGGAGTGATGGGACTCTCGTTTATGGTCATGTTTGTGGTCAGGGGGGTGCCAATGTGGGTGGTCCTCTGCCTAGCCGCTCTTGGGTCTCGTGAAGCCGTGACGTAGGTAGTATGGCAAGTGGGGTGGTAAATACAAGCTAGCCACAGTGAATGTCAGAAGCCGCAGCGAAACTAGTGCTTTATTTCTTGTGTGTGACCTTTGTCTTATTCCTAGTTGCATTTTCATGTTTTATAGGTGGTATATTGTGTATTAAATGTACTTCCCTTCCGTATGTACAATCGTAGGTGCACTAGTTGAAGCGGAATAAACTCATGTACGTTCCCTTACAATGGAATGAGCTATTGCTACATGCCGGAACTATTGGAGAAAAACAAAAAACAACATTGATATTGTGTACCATAGTTTCCCCAAAGATACAACTCTTGAGAAAACTTGGCTGGCAAAATGTAAACGAGGGGATAAAGTAAATAATAATATAGTCAATGCAAAAGTCTTCTCCGTCCATTTTACGAGCGATGATTACTATCGTGATTTAGAGCATGAATTATTGGGCCTGCCGTTGAGGAAAAAAATACGTCTCAAGACGGATGCTGTGCCTTCTCTTCATCTTCCCTTCACCAGTGTTCAAGAGCTCTACTCGGACATTCAGAACAGCCCTGATAATTTGAATGATGGGTGTTCACCGCTTTTACCGGTAAGAATAAACATGAATATGAGCATGCAAATCTTTTCAACTCCTGAGCGTCCAGTGTAGGTCGTTATTTCTCAAGCCAGTAAAAACATATTAGTCTATGAGTTTTGAAATCAGTGGCGTAGCAAAATAATAGGTTGTTTGTTGTTGTTGATTCATTTAGGGGCTTTGCGACATCGTGGTCATGTGGTCCCATGTATTTGGGTCTGTGTGGAATTTGTCTGATAACCTGTGTTATTGTGATGGCTGTATTAGTGTGTGTATTTGTAATTCAGAAGAGGATTGGGGAAGAGGCGGCCGTGGCCTTAATTTAAGAACATGATAATTGTTGTTTTGAGGGGCCCAACTTCTAGGTTATCGGCCCCTAATGGTCGAGGTGAAGAGAATTCGTCTGTTATTAATATGTGCGAATGCGGGAAATATTCCTGTTTCAAGTGCAAGTTCTGTTAAGAAACTAAACGATAATGATGAGTGCTTCCTTACACACCAGCCTCTAGAAGGAATGTCACAGAAAATGGAACGTAACTCTGTTCTAGAAGAAGATGAATCAATTCGAGATTTATGCATTGAAAATCTCACCTTTCGAGAGGAAGTCCAAGACTATTCGTCACACGTGGACTTGCCTTTTGAAGGTCTTACTCTTACAATTAGGTATGTAGCTGGATGCGTGGCTTTCAAGTGTAAGAAGCATTGCCAATTAATTAGGCTTTCAATCTAAGCCGCTCTCAATATGTCAGAATGTGCTGTCAACAATGAACTGGTTACAGGTTCTTTCAAAAGGCGATTTAATTTAGCCAAGTGATGAGTGGTTTGATGAGGTGAAAAAATTTGAAACAATTTTTCAAAATTTTCACGGAAATGAATTGAAAAGTGGTCGGCGAATAATGCATAGAGTACGCTTGTATTAGTATTGCAGCAGAAGTTCTCGCGCACTAATGAGAATGCTATTCGACTGTATGTAAGAACGAGGACATTTTATTAGAATGCGCTTCCTCAACGCCCTTAAGTCTCTCAGAGAGGCTGAAAGAAGGGCTGCAGCAAACTCCTGAAATGGGCGAAATCTGCCTTGTAGAATCCCTGTGTTGGTGTTGCCATGTACTTGTGATATTGTATTACATTGTGTATTACTTTGCTTGCGCTGTGTGATTGTCATGTGATATATAAATAATAAAAATAACCTCATGGAAATCTCTCATTCCATATACTGTTCCCTTCACTCGCTACCTCCCAACCCCAACTTGGCATAGTAGCTACGTCACAGCTGCCAGCCAATTGCCGCGCGCCCCCCGACTTGGCCCAACCTTAGTATTTAAGTAAACTTGGTTTGAGGTAGCAGAAGAAAGTTTAATTTCTGCCCCTCGTGTGGCTTTCTGTATACCACGTTTTGCTTGATCTATGTATTCTTCGCAACTTTGAATATCGGTGTTGTATTCTGTGTCTGGAAGAAGATCGTGAATTGAGTCATCTAATTGGATTAGTCTAGTTAATGTTTCCTGAAGTCGGTCTCCATAATACTTGTAGTCTTCAATACTAGTGTTTTCAGTAAAACTTCCAATAGTGTTTAGAAACCGTGTCGCACTGTTTCTCTTTCTTGTTCGACTTCTTTTCAATTTGTGTAGTCGAGCTGCAAGGTCCTCTTGGGTTGCCATAATGAGGGGGCAATAAATCTTAGGATTAGTTGACAGTCAGGTAGCCTCCCGTCTTGGTGTGTAGGAACGTCTTTCAGTGTAGATATTAGTTTCTTTGGCAGAGTGCGTGTTTAGTCAAGACTCCAACGTTGGCTAACAGAATGCGCTAGTGGGGTAGTTGAACGTGACAATTTTATAGTTCGGGAAGTAACTGACAGGTGCGCATGCGCTGTGCAGAGGTGCATGCAGTTCCAATGATTGCAGATAGATCAAGCTACTAGTTATGTGTCAGTAACGTACTGTACAACTATTGGTATTTCGTGAAGTAATTCAAGTAGATCTCATGGAGGTAATAATCATGTGTACTGGAAAACTCAGATGAAAGATTTTTCTGGTGGCGTTGAGCGAGGACTAGTGGTGTCTTTTTCTCGCTCACAAATCGAGATTGCAGGGTGCAAGCTTAATTGTTTACAATGCACAGTTCCCTATTGCTCCGATAGATGGCAAATGCGTCACTTCTGGGATCGCATTTAATAAAATTATCCTATCTGTAGGTCTCCAAAGTATTTTCCAGCTAATGAACGGCATGCATTACTAAAAGGATGTCTGTGATGGTTTGACTTATCTGAAGTGGATTAGTTGGCAGTGAGAACTCTTGTAGCGTCTTGTCGTTGAGGGTGTGGCGTACCTTAAGCTGACGTGATGTCTTCTCGGTAGTGTATAATGTTCTCGGCGTCGAGTGTCCTTCCGTAGTGTAGAAGGCGACAAAGAAGCATTACGTCGTTGTTCCGGCAATTGCTCCTATGTGCAAAATAGTAAATTTTTCAGGAGAAGCAAAAAACAAGTTTGTTGGTAGAATACTGCACATTTATTGCACTGAAAGTTTGAATAACACATGTTTGCACTAAGATGTCATGCTAATTAACAACAATGCTCATCGAAAGAAGTGGATATTTACAATAATGGAAATGTATTCATCGAATGCACATAGAAGGTTTTGCCTGTTCCATTTCACCACATAGGAGAAACTGCACCCAAATAATGTACTTACTGTTCATAGCTTCATCATTAATTTACGTTCTTGCACACGTAATGCGATTGCCATTCTTATAATATAAAATGTGTTCCTACTTCTACTAATACTGTTGCATAACAAAATGTAATCAACTTATAGAAAAATAAATTTGAGTAAAAAGTTAAATATTCGATAAAATAGGTAAAGATGAAAAATTTCTCATTGACTTTCATTGTTGGCTTAGCATATTCACTTGTATTGCAGAGAGTCATAAAATGAGTGATGGTCCTTTTCTATTACTGACTTCAGTTCTTGAAGATGCTTGAATTTAGATTCCGTGATTGGAATTTGTGATGTGTACAATTGTTGAACCATAATATGATGGCATTCTTTTCATCGGTGAGGCAACAGTTTCCACTCCTCAAAATATGCTAATTTGTATGATATTTCACCACATGGACTGTATTTTAACATCCTTAGATCATGGACCGTGGGATCTCCAGCCTTTTTACCAGGTCTCAGGGAGGTCAGGTTGCAGTTCAAGCCTTCAAAATTTCTGAAAAATGAAAACTCGTTGACAATAATGATATATGGCTTTTTAGGTCTGGCCATTCTCATTGATCTAATGTAGTCCATGGGTGAATATATTGGTGGTTTGAAGTACTGCTCTAGAGTAGAATGTACACTATCTGCTTCCATCATTGTATGGCCCTTTTCAAGGAGGACTTGCTCAATAATAATGGAGTTTGTCTTGGAAACATCGCTCAGTACACTGGCCAGGGTTTTGTTCCTGTTCTGGTAGGCGCATCCATCGGAAATTAGTACAATATGCCTGTCCAAGTAATGGACTATGCAAGACACAAACTCATTTGATGAAACACCCCCGTTACCTTCATGCCATACATAGAGCGTAACATCTTGGTTGTTAAGTTCGTAAATAGTGAAGTTATGCAGCTGCAGTTTTTGTTTGTAATAGGCCTTGGAAGCAGCTAGTCTTCGATACAAGAGCACACTTTGGAGGTCCATTGTGATAACCAGTGTCTCTTCGGAGGCACTGTCTTTCATCTGATTGTTCATTTTTCTGGTTCTTCCTCTTCAAATGAGCCTGATAAACTTCCTCACTGACCATTTTAGCTATATAACCACAGCATATGTCACATTGGTCTTTCCTTGGAGCATGTATGGCTATATTGTTCTTCTTCATAATTTCGGAAAAACACCTCCTTCCTACATGCTGTACACTACTATCCTTGCACCATGCCACATACACTTTATACTGAACCCATGTACCATTGGTTCAAGGGGTCGAATCCATGTATTATGGTGAAAGAAGGAAGGAAATATACAGTCTTCAGTGGAACATAGAAAGATTTTATGCACGAGGATTGGTATATCGTTGTGTAAGAAAGGAGAGCCCAGGTGGCCAGGAAATGATATCATGCATGACGCACAGATAAGGAGCCGGTCACGAATATTAATAGAACGAGTGGAACTTTCCACGCGAGTGACTGCGAGCATGTTTCGGAAATTGCTCTTACGTTGCAGGAAAATGGCATCGTCGCAGTTGTGCAAGAAGAAGAATAATTAGATTTAAGCCATTTGCAAGAATAAAATTAATAATAGAAATACAGCATTGTGAATCATTTCGGAATATAGATTTTTGTGTGGAGAAAAAGGTTTTAATAATTGCCTAGGAAAGAAGTGCAAACGTGGCCATACGTCATTAAAAGTTCCCCGAGACCCGAGGAGGTGAGGATTAAAAATCAACTGTAACACCCACATATCTGAAGACCAAATTTTATTTAATATCTCAGAATTGCACGATCGATTTTCTTGTGCAAAGAAGTCAGTTTACGTTTAGAAAACAAGCTTTCCAGAGATATAATTTTTAAAAGTGTGCGACCATTGCTTCAAAAGTTGGTTATGAAAAAGACGTAGAATTTATCTTTTTGTCGCCGATTTGTATAAAAGTCATGGCCGTGCCAGGCAAATCATGCAGTACTTACTAGACCTCGAGAAATCGTGATACTCTGCATCACCAGCGTGCACCCAAAGGGAGTGGCCGAGAAGTATCATCAAAGTATCGCCGTGTGAAGACTTAGGAAAATCCTAATACAGGATTTAGTTCCTCCAGTATCAGTCTTATAGTGAAAAGTTCTGTATTACAGTCAAAGTAGGCTGCGAACTTAAAGAACAGGCGATAGGTCTTCAAATAACAGTTCTTTTAAACGACCGAAAATATCGTAACGTTTTGAAGTACCATAATAGCGATACAAACATTCTATCAATGTTAAATAACCCGATCAGGGTCGGACAAAATAAGGGTCGCATAGTATTCTGAAAAGATAGGAATTAGAGAACAGAATAATCAGAAGTGAGAATTTAATTTGAGACGTTGTTTCAAGGAAACAAACGAACTATAAAAAGCACTAAGTTACGTATTGAAGGAGGAGCATTAGATGCTAGAAAATAGTAGGTCACCGATAGAGTATTTGGGAGACCGTGAACAAGACAGACTTTCGCTAAACACACTAATAGTGTCTAGAAAGAGACAATTTCGAGCTAATAATAAAAATAGCCGATCGTCAGGAAACCGGATTTGAAGAAGTACCATTCCAGGGAGGGGTAGAGTGTTCGAGACTTTCATATTCTGATCAGATAGGGAGCCGACATCTACTAGTTTCACCCTTGGAGACGGGGAAGAGAGAAATCACGTGTGTAAAGGCTAAAATCAAAGCCTCAGTGATAAAAGCAGTGTATTGTAAATATAGGAAATTTGTGTTAGTGTAATAATTTTTCAGTGAATTCATTTGTGTATTATAAAAGAATACGGAATCGTATTCAAAATGTTACCAGTGTATAAGGTATGTAAGTTATATGTGTGTCAAGAAATGTCAGTGTATGAAATGGAATTAGGGAAGATGGCTTAAACACATTCAAGTGGGCGACATGAAACATCGTTGGAAAATACGGTCGAGGACCGTCTTATCATGTGAGTAACCATTTAATTATGTCATGTGTTGGGAGATGGTTGCGTGCAATCCACCTGAGAATGAGATAATAGGGATGTTTTGTATAATAAATAACAGAATAATAGCGCGATCTGAACAACTAAAATTGAGAAAGTATAAAATGATTCTGTGAAATGAATAAATCCCTTATGGGAAATGTATGAAATAAAATATCAGTGTGTTTGATAAATGATTTAATTATATGAAAGCAAGCGTAATAATAATAATAATCACAATTAGATAAATGAAGATTATGATGAATTATATGAAAGTAGTAGCTTTTGAGCTCCTTTAAAGGAATAAATACATGTTGTGAACACATGTTCTTAAGGTAAAGCGATTATTGTACGGGAGAGGATTAATATAAAATTAAGATAGAGATCAAATGTGATTTTGAATTTATCAGTTCTTTGAAGGCAATTTGGAAATAAAGGATAAGCGTAATGTATCGCATTGAAGTAAATTTGTCACGCTAGGAAGGCGTTGAACCTAAATATACTTGGTAAATTTAATTATGAGGGGCAGTTGGTCGTGGTAATTGAGCTATAGTAAGTCCTCTATATAGTGATGTGGATCACGAGGCCATGTGTGTTGTTGTGTTATAATAGGGTGCGAATTTATTGTATTATGAGCGCAGGTTATAAGGCCGAGGCCGCCCTAAGTCGTATTTATATAAGTCCTCCAGTATGGGATTGGTTCCCGAGGCAGTTGAGAGAGTCGAACCCAGACTCGTCTAGTTGTTGAAGCCCCTAAATATTCGTTGTTGTATGTGAATTACTCTTACCCACCAATGAGGATACTTCATAATTAATAAATGCCAAGGCTACGAGAATGGTCTAATGAAAATAATAATGTTGTAAAGTAAGTGAATGAGAAGCCAGGCCTGTTCAAAGAACTGCATTTAAGAAACAGCTGTGTTGAAACTAGAAGTAGCTCGTCCCGTGGGGGCGATGGCCGTGAAGTCTCCCTCCCTACAATGACTCACGCTAAGTGTCCAGGCTAGACCCCTTGTCATTGATGTTGCGGTCGGTCGGGGATCCGCTAGATTGTTTAGAGTTTGTTTAACGACCCGGTCTTCGAACCGAGGTTCTTGTAGATGAAGATTACCGCTTGAAAGTTCAGATCGTTGCTTTCTTATGAGATAATGGTCTTTTAAGACAGATGATAATAAATCCCTAATATGATGTTATAATTATGATGTAATGATTCACGAGTTCAGTGAAGACAATTAGATTTCGGGAGTAATCTTAATTTTTGGACTAGTTCAAGTAGTCTTCAGAAACTCGGGAGTGCGCAAATGTTTTCCCAATCACTGTAGTGAATTGTTGATTTGAGAGAGATGGTAACTAAGAACATTGTGAAAGCCCAAAGTTTAAGCAAAGTAGTAAAAGTATTTTAATAAGAATTATATATTGTTTTAATTATAAAATACTCATATAAAAGGAAGTGATATGCAGTAAAAGTGATAACATAGTTTATATTGGAAAGTAGAGAGCCTATTGGAGCTCTGAATTGTATGGAAATTTAAAAAGGACACTATATGGAAGTGAAAATAGAGATATATTTGTTGGTTTATGAGAAACCATTTATTTATGATTTAACATTTGGTTTTATATTGTATTCCTTGTTTACTTTGAACAAGTTAGAATGGGTCAGTATTTTTTTTGTTTAATTTGTTGTAGCGCCATATAATTGTGGAATTAAATGTTTTATAGTAGGAGTTGATTTTGTTTTTATTTTGGAAGTGTATCCTCTATTTAATCCAAAATGTGTAAGTCACAGAGTGGGAGAACATACCATAACCCCGAAAATCCCGATTTGAGCATTGCTGGCATACTGTGATTTGCATATTTCTTGCTGAAAGGGCACAATACATGTGAAGGATCGACCGGAATGAGGACTCTACATAATTCTTCTTGGAACTGGCCCTACAGTAGTGACTGGGAACTTTCGGCAGATGATCCTAGCAACTCTTTCACATTGTCACAAGCAGTAACAGGCTTTCTCTTTGCAACTGGTTCATTTGAGTCTACTACATGCCCACTCTCATTGAATTGAGAACAGTCATCGTCGCTTGTCCACCCTTTAAACATATCTTCGCCAATCGCTATATTATTTATAAATAAAGTACTGCATACTCTCACCTTTTCGCCTGATGGTTTTCTTAAAAATACATCGTGGCCTGTGTTCTTCCACGTTTCTTCCTCGCTTGATTTCCTTCTCCTTAAAACATTTCTTGTTGTTACCCAACCACGAACGAATGTTTTCTTTTCACTCCAAGAATTTAGGTTCAAGAATGTGCTAAATATTTTATTTCTTTCTTCATCTGTTATTTCACAACAACGAAAACTGCGCTCAAATTTCTGAGTTGTGGTAGTGTGTTTGCATCTAGGCAAAACTTGTTTGGATTCCCTTAAACGATTTTGAACCATCTTATCCTCAGTCTTATGAAATCCTAGATATTCCAGCCCCTTGAGTCTTCGTACCACTTTCTATAATGTTTGGATTGTCGACGTCCTCAGAGTACTCCCTATCCATTTCTTCTGCATCACAGATTCTTTCTCCTTTCCCCGTTGAATCCTTTTCATTTCTTTCATCTATGCCACACTCTTCATTTAGATGTTCATTTTCCAGAGAATCTTCCACACACAGTTCACCATTAACTTCAAGTTGTAAACCAAGTTCATCATTGACAGAAGTATGAATAGCTTGTTCTTTGTCACAGCTACTATTTACATGGTTGTTTTCCTCAACTATATCCCCTACTTCACTAACAGTTTGGCCGCTACCAGCCGGATGTCACCCGTGACGCCGTGTATTTGGGCTTCGGTAACGTGTCTCCTATTAACACAACTTACTGCTGCCCCGGTGTCAATTAGGGCCTGCACTCTGTGGCCATTTATGGTGGCGTGTATCGTGAGGGCCGATACCTGAAATTCACTGCCCTGCACCGATGTGTTATGTAAAATGTATGTAGTTGTTGTTGTTGTTGTTGTTGTTACCGGAGTGACATGTGTACTGGGAAGGCATGGAGCGGGCCGCTTATCGTATCGGGCACGCTTAGCCTCTAGGCCTGCTTTCTGTCCCGCGTGCTTTGCCTCAGTCAGCAAAGTGCGCTCACCCAATACGTTGCCAGCTCTCTTAATCGGCCTCGCTGTTAGAATGGAAGTTTGCTGGCGAACGTTTAATGTATTAATCGCTCCCAGCCTTCGTGTAGTTGTGTTGTTGTTGTTTACTTCCTCTCGGGAAGTTGTGTCTGCGAACGTGACCCTGAGCTTGCCCTTGTTACCCCGTTTCTCGTTCCAGGCGGTCGCGAGTTCGACTCCTGTTGCTGGCTTCCCAGTGCCGAGCGAGCTCGCGTCCTGCGCCTGCGTGTGGTCAATTCCTACCCTGCGTTGTGATGTAGGGGGTATGGCTTTCTGTTTGGAGGGTGTGGGTGTGTTCTCAGGCTGTTTGCGTGTGATTATGAGGGGTGTATAATGTCCCGCCTTAGAGTTCCCTGTAAAAAGTACATGTAGGTCCCTATCGAATCCCGCAGTGGAAAATAGCGGAGGCGAGTGCACATCAGTGTATACATGGATGTTGGCTTGCAGCACTTTGCCGAGAGCGGTCACCTCTACGGCACTGGCATAGGTGCCGTCCCTACCCATGTATTTTCTGTAATCCGCCCCGGTCTGGAATGGGTTTTCCCGCTCGTCCGACACAAAGTCTCGGTACTCTTTCCAGTTGGCCAGGATATGCTTGACCGTTTTCTGTCTGTAGTCCCCATGATAATCCTCGGTATTCCGGATTAGGAAGCTCATGGCCCTAAACAGACAGTTGCCGTCTCCTTGCACGGGGTGTGTTTGGAAACGGTCCGGGGGCGGATCGTCAGCCTTAGCTTTAGCTGGCTGCTTCTTCCCCTTACTCTTGCGAGTTTGCTTGGGGGAATGGCCTTTCTTGTGTTGTGTTGGGGGAGGAACCTCAGTTGCTTCATCAGCTGGCCGAACCTCCCCGTCTAGGCGTTTTTTTGGAACGTAGGAGTGCGCCTACCCGTACTGTATGTGCGCCCCCCTCGGGGTGGCTGCGCCAGCTCCCCGCCTGTGGTTTGTGGCTAGGCGTGGGGAGTATTGCCCCCTGTCTGTCCTGCGGGGTGTGTTATCCCTGAACTCCCTCGGGTATTCGTCGGGGAGGGGGTAGTGTTCCGGGCCCTTTGTGTGTTTATCTACATTGTCCCGTCCCCTTGTGGGTTTTCTTCCCTGTCTGTTATTGCCCGTGGGTCTGTTTTCCTGCTTCCGCCAGGGTGGGGTGTATATCTGCTGCTGCGGGGGCGGGTTTTCCCGTCGATTCCCCTGTTCCCTGTACTGGGCAGCTGCATACCCCTGTCTGGTCGGGGTTGGGTTTCCTCGCCTGTCTCCACTTCCCCTGTACTGTGGGGGTGCATAGCTTTGCCTGCGCGGGGGCGGGTTCTCCCGATATTCCCTGTCTGTCCTGTATTGTGGGGCAGCGTAAGACCGTCTACTTGGTGGCGGGCTGTTTCGACGGGGGATGGTGTGTTCGTACTCCTCAGGGTAGTATTCCTGTGTGTACGGGGATGGTGATCGCCGTGAGGGGTATGTCGGCTCTGTGTCCGTGTATGATACTGGTGAGTATCGAGGAGGGTAGTGTGGCCTGTCCTGTGCGTGGGGTGTTGTTGGCCGTTGTGGAGGGTAGTAATTTTCCTCCCTCCCGTAGCGTCTCCTCTCTATGTACCCCCTGTCCCTCTCAGGATAATAGCGTTCTTGTGTGTCTGCGTGCTCATCCCTTAGCGGTCTCCCGCCTGCTTGGATGGCAGCTATGGTCAGTTTCTCCATTCTGTCCACTAATTCGTCCATTTTGTCGTTAGTGTCGTCTTTTTGTGTTTGGAAGTGCAGATCCACGGCTTTTTCCGTAGCCTTTTCCGTGATCTTTCTCCCCTCCTCTATGGTCTTTATGTTATTTAACATATGTTGGACCGTGGGGTTGTTCATTATACACAGCTTTTCCACTATGGCTGGTCTGAGGCCTTGCAGTAACAGCTTGACTTTCTGTTTGTTTGTCATGGCTGCATTGTACTTGTCGCACATTATCAACTTTACATTGATGTATGCCTGGGCGCTCTCTTTAGGTCCCTGTGACCTCTGTCTAATTTGGTCGTAGAGATCGTCATCGTCTGGTATGAGCTGGAATTCGCTCTTCACTATTAAAGCGGTTTCCTCCCATGTGGCGGCTTCTAGTGTGACCTCATGGAGCTCATACCATATCATGGCCGACTTTGTGAGGTATGCAGGAAGGAGCCGTTTCCTAACTTCCTCGCTCCAACCATTGATCCGGGCCGTTCTATTGAAGGCCTTGAGGTATTCCTCGGGATCCTGGCCTTCCCCCGTGAACTTTGTGGGGTGGATCATGGGGTACTCAGTGTGTCTGTTCATTTCGTTCTCGGCTGTGTCTCGTTGGCTGTGTGGTGATTCTGGTCTGTCTGTGCCGTTCGCACCGCTATCGTGTGCCGAGGTGTTTGGGCTATTTAGAGGGGAATTAGCCTCGCTTCCCGTGTACGACACCTGTGTTATGTTACCAGGTGGCTCGTCACCTGATATGTCTGTGCTGATGGATGGTGTGTTGTCGTACTGTGTGCATTTGACTATGTGTACGGTCCTGTCTAAATCCTGTTTTACTGTTTCCAAAATAGTGTGGATGTCAAGAACTGCTTCTGTCGTATGATTATTGGACTTGATAGTGTCTGTCTCTAGTAGCTCTGTAATGCGCTCGAGCAGATTACTGGCTTTCTGCTCTGTGATTTGCAGTTGCTGCAACAATAGGGGATGGAGTGTTGGCAGGCAATCTACTTCACTAGCGCTGGATACTGGTGACTCTTGTGTGTGTTCACTGGTCTGGGACCGTGTAAAATGTATAACTTGTGCTGCGGCGGTAGGGTGTTGAGCACGGATCTGTGATGTTTTGAATTCAAGGTCCCTGAGAAGTTGTACTGCGGTCTGGTCAGTTATCAAGTCACCGTTCTTAATTTTTAGTTTCGGCAGGAGTGGAGTCGTACTAGCCGACAAATGGTGCGCAAAGTCTCTTAGTGTAGTTCTAAATGAGGACATCTAATTTCCACCGAGTTTACACTATGGGGCGAATGGGGGTTGGTGTAATAATACAAACTCCTATATGTATATAAAAAAATGTGTGACATTCTCCTCTCTGTCTGGGAAAAAAATCACACTTTTTGCTTGGCTGTTTGCGGTACGGAAGGGGTCGTTTGTACTACGAGGGCTCGTTGTTTGAGTCCTATTTTACTGTGCGTAGTAGAGGCGCCTCCACCATCTGTTTTAGATCCCTTATTGGGGGGTGGTTGGATCTAAAACGGAAGAGTTATTGTGTTAATTTATAAAGAAGTGCCAAAAAGGGGGTAGCTTCCCGTAGTCGGGCAAGCTGACCAGTGTAGAGTGTTGTTTAGTGTTAGGATGCTAGGGGTTGCTCTTATAAAAGATCTAGGTGTATTTTAGGGGATGGAACTTGGAGTACAGGTCAACGCGCTGGTCGTCCAGCTGGCTGGTTAGATAATCGACTTGCACGCGTCAGCTATATGGCGCGTGCCGTTCCTGGCAGTCGGGCCACTGCGTGAAATGCCTGGCTACTGTGTGTCACGTCTAATCGTGACGGAGGATTCAGGAAGGGAGTTAGGGCGTAAAGAAGCGTGTAAACAGTAATGCAGGTGTAATGTACTGACCAAGTATTTATTGGTCAGTAATATGGAATTATGAGTCCCTTTTAAGGGATGTAGTGATGTTACAATATGAGAGTACAAACTGGTGTATACAATTGGTGGATAAGGTTACAAAGTACAGGATTCTGACACTGCTGACTCACCTGATGATAACAGCGCTAGCCTCCGGCCGCCGAACTGTAAGACTGGTAATGGAGAGAGGGACTGCCCTAGTTAAGGCCTCCCTTTATAGTCTCCGGCGTTGTGCTGTCAGCATTGTGCTGAATAGATGTCCTAGTTAATTGTGTGTCGCTGTTTGTGGTAGTGATGCAATTATTGGGTAAGCTATCCGGACTGGCTAGCTGCCCTTGCGTGTTAATAGATGTTGGCCTGGGCTTACAGGATTTGCCAGTTAGGGGTAGTTTGAATAGATGATGGGGGGATGGCCTCCAGGGGGTGCAGACCCCTGGGGGTTGTACAAGCCTCTTCCCCTATTTAGTTCGCGTCCCCGCGAACGGGAACGGAACTTGGGGTTGGGGATGTTGATGCTGCAGTGAGTTCTTGAAATTCTTGAAGCCCCCTCGTATCTTCTGTTTGGTGTCGTCCGTCGTGTGGATGTGGTGATGTCGTGTAGATGTGTAGGTGTGAGATCAGCTCGTGTTCAGAGGGGTGGGTTATGGGATAGACATACATATATATAACATTTGACATTGCATGAAAAAAAATCGAAATTGACATATTGCAGGTTTGCATAAATAAATAAAAAATAGTTCTGACAGTTATTCGGTACATTGTTGTGCAGGGAGGAAAAAAACCCAGGGCTGAACGGATGATTGCGTCGTCCGCCCTATCGTAGGGAAAAAGTGCTCCCTGCAATGAGAAAGAGAGAAGAAATAGACAAAAATGGGTGTTCCAGGGTATAATTTAAGGGAAATATTCAAAGTGCATTTATTGATTTGGGATAAAACGGAACACCCTGACAAATGGGGAAGTTAGAAGAAAGAAAAATGAAAGAAAACGAATCATAGACATTGTGTACATTGGTGGTCATGATAATGATAACAGATATGACCTGATAATAATAATAATCATTACATTTGTAATATTCCTGACGATTTATAAGTAAACATAGTAAATATAGTAATAATGATGAACATAGAGCAAATAATGGTTGCCATGTTGGTACCCTGTATGTATAGGTATGTTGGCCACCCCTGTGGAACCTTTCAATTGTATGATATGGCGAGAAAATACAAAATAATTTACAATTTACAATTATCAACTATCATATATACCTTGTAGAGCTCTGTTACATGGCCAGTTATTGTATACCTCTTATTCTTTGTGCGCACCTTACCATCATGCCTTGACTACCGCTCTCTATTCGGCCGTTCCTGGTGCGGTTTAGTGGCTAGTCCACTATTCCCTCCCTGTACTTATTATATAACCTCGTGGTTTTCCGTCGTGGGTCGGAATTCCACCTTAGGGTCGAAGGTTCGGCACTTACAACCTCCGTGTCGCCCTTCGAGTCTGAAGTAACGCTTCATTTGCGTATGCTGAATGTGTTTGCGTTCAGCGATGTTCATCATCCCACGTATGCTGTCCACCGCTGACCGCTGACGTTGTCACTTTTAAGGGTGCAACTAAAATCGATGAGTAGTGTGTTTGTGTGTGACATAGATGAAGGTATGTGTATTTTTGTGTGGGTAATATATTTACAACAGATATATTCATGCTCCTAGCTATCTGTAAATCAAAAAATGTATCAATGTAAAAATGTTCATCTCTTCGTTGCACCGTGGTCTTCCTGTGTGGGTGAAAGTGGATTAATCATTAATAAGACATTACAATACATTGCAATACCTTACATGTATATATATATATAATTTCATTGGTAGCGCTTAATTTGTAAAACTAAGTGTGGCGCCACTGAAGTCTAACTTAATCTAGGTGGGCCTAGGTGGGCCTATTTTAGCCTAGTGTTGTCGGGCTTACCCTGGTAACGGATTTTTAGCCACCAGGTGCCGAGCGGCTTAATCTTAATCCTATTTATATTAATATGTGGCCGGGCTTACCCTATACGGTGCCGTAATGCCGTTTCTTAATGTGTTGTCGGTCTTACCCCGGTAGCGGAATTTTGGATACCGGGTGCCGATATATTCTACCTTAATCTAAAAAAAATTGCCTTAATTGTAAAACTATACTGTATATACAAGCCGAGTAGACCTTATTCTAAAGCCGAAATGTGCTGTGCCCAGTTTTAGCAACAGCGCTGGTTGAATTTGCTTATATCTAAGTGACCTTAAAAATGGCACTGTAACTTAAATACTAAAATTTAGATAGAGGCTGTCCGTTCGATTTCTCTCGCGGTGGTTCCCTTGTAGTACATTGTTGGGACCGGAACCCAACAATGCCTCGTAGTCCCCTCCATTTTAATCCTAATGTCGACGTTTATCAACTAGTATTAACCTAGTCGCAGGCGGCTTACGGTGCCCCTGAGCAAACCGTTTCGCCCGCTGTACTTATCAGTTCTTTACCTTTGCCTTTGCGTATGTAGTCGTAGGTGGGTCTGCCCACTGTAACTCCTTTGAGTTGCTCGCTGTGCTACTCTTTTAATGCCCTTAGGTTGCCCGCTGCGTCGCCATTTATGTGGGCATTGGACATCGTCCAATGGCATAATGTTATCTTCGCCTTCATTGGCAATCGTAGTCTGCTTTTCGCAGTAATATTTCTCTTCGCCTTTATCGGCCGCAGTAGTATGCTTTTCGCAGTAATATTTCTCTTCGCCTTTATCGGCCGCAGTAGTATGCTTTTCGCAATAATATTTCACTTCGCCTTTATCGGCCGCAGTAGTATGCTTTTCACAATAATATTTCTCTTCGCCTTTATCGGCCGCAGTAGTATGCTTTTCGCAATAATATTTCTCTTCGCCTTTATCGGACGCAGTAGTATGCTTTTCGCAATAATATTTCACTCCAGCGCACAGGAGTCTTGCTTCCCGCTATAGAAGCCTTACTTACTTAATTTTAGCTAGAAGTCTAGTCATAATGGGGTCGTCTCTAGGGTCATCCCCTGTGTCCGGCGCGGAGTGAGCTATTTCTCCCACCATCCTCAGAAAGACTTCCCTGCAGGTCTTGGCTTCGACGACCGTGGCACATAGTGGGTGTAGCATCCCTTCTTCCTAGGGGCAGTTGAGGCGCACCTAGGATTCCAGAGCTTGCCCGGCCAGGCCGCGAGTGCCTCAACCTTACGTGGTTCGTCTGTTTAGTCTAGTCGTTAAGTGGACTAGGGTAGGCTCAACATCGCCTTACCCGCTCTCAAAGTGTGGTGCCTTTGGCCTTCGGCTTGCACCGCTATCACCAATCAGAGTGTTTCAGATTCCTTTTCATGTAAAAAAATAAAAAAAATATGGGCGTAACCTTTGTAAATAAGTTATTTTGTGTAAAATGTAAAATATTTCAAGTGTTGTGGGGTTGTAGAGCTTCTAAGTGCATAGACTACTTCAGGTCTACTGCTGCTACGTCGGCTGTCCAGCGATAATGCTCTGTTAACCCTTCATGGAGGTGTTAGTAGGGTCTATGATGTCAGGTACCCTGTTATTTAGGATCTGGGGGTAGTTATTTGTAGAGTGGGCTGAAAGCATGGTAGGAAGAGGTTGTGCATCTTTGGGCTCAAATAAATGGTGGCCTTGAGCCGGTAATGCTACTAGGATTGCTCTTACAATGAGTGGACTGGGGCAGGTAATTCCCGGGATTGCAAAAATATGAAAATTCCATGCAGGTTTGATAGTAATATCCCTGGTAAATGGATGGGATACTCATGCATGTATCTGGATATGAGGCATCTGCACTCATGTAC
The DNA here is from genome assembly GCA_946902985.2 of Meconema thalassinum. Classification (NCBI taxonomy): domain Eukaryota; kingdom Metazoa; phylum Arthropoda; class Insecta; order Orthoptera; family Tettigoniidae; genus Meconema; species Meconema thalassinum. The sequence continues at coordinate 694,720,579 of OX336390.1, forward strand.
GGATAGGTGTAGGGTGAGGCACAATACTAATATATTCCTGTCATGCGGGAGTATTTAATTAACAAAAAAATGGTTAATGTATATATAACTGTGGCCTCATCTCTCATTTGGAGATGCGCATTATGCTTATTTGATGTTTGCCGACCCACCCCTAATACTCAGGTGGTAGCATCGTGATCCAAGGCGTAGTAAGCCTTCTCTTTAGACGCATGAAGTCTATCAACCCCTGTGTATGCTTTGTAATGTAGTGTAGCTGTTTTGATCGTGTTCATGTGTCTGCGTTGGTCGTGTAGGATGTGGGAAGGTTATTGGAGGGGCGTAAGGTGGTACGATGGTAGCCTGTGCTCCTGTCATCCTCCCTTTGTCCATGTCTGCTCGCTATCCGCTTCTTGGGATAGTTTTTTTTTAGCGTATGGCTTTTTTAGTGCCGGGAGTGACCGAGGACATGTTCGGCTCGCCATTATTGTAGCTGCTTCGAGACGGACACCCAATGGGTGAGCTACAAGTTCCGTTGGTGAGGAATGTTGGATGGGAGGGTCGAGGAGTTGGAAGGTAGCGGCTGTGGCCTATAGTTAGGGACCAACCCCGGCATTTGCCTGGAAGGAAGATGGGAAACCACAGAAGACCATCTTCAAGGTTGCCGGCGGGGGGATTCGAACCTCCTCGCCTCCCGGATGTGAGCGACTGCCAACAGTCATGCCGCAACGACCTCGGCTAACTCACCCGGTTCTTGGGATAGTAAAGCGTCGTGACGCTGTGACGCCACGACTTAATCTGGTCTGCCATCTGTAGTGTGAATGTGGCCAGTGGTCGTAGTGCGACTGGTCATGCCCTAATCGCCTGTAATGATTTTTGAAAACTGAAATCCAGAAAGGAAGTTATTGGGGGGGATGTCTTGTTTCCTCAGAGCCCCTGTCCGTGTTCGCTCCTGACTAGTGAGCGCGTGTGTGTGTGCCTATGTTCCGCTACACCACGCGGACGGTTGGTCTGTTACAGGCTAAGTCGTAATGTGTATCGCGTGTATGGGCAGGAGTTGCCCGTGGCCTGTCAACGTCTTTGAGAACGTGCTCCTATGGGCCCAAGATAAGTTCCGATCTGTCACGTCTTGTCCATTGCTAAATTGTTTTTTGCAGTGTTAAAAAATGTATGGTATTATGATTGTTTTGCGTTTGTAATTTCACGGCCACTGCCGATACAACAATAGTGTCTGTCACCAGCAGTATTGCAGTATGACGAGATCTGCAAGTCAGTATTTTCGTCATGTTGTGTTTACATTTGTCTGCGTACGTGATTTTTCGCCAGTATGTGAGTGTTGCCATTGTTCTAGATTCCGGGCGGACCAATGTAGCAATTTGCCCTATTTAGCTAGTACTGTTGTGTGGCCACCATTCCATAAGACCTTTGCCTTGCGAAATTTCTATACTTGTGTCTGGGAAATCTATTTTCCGTGTCAGGTGTCATTGAAATTCTATGCCTGGCTTTTGGCCGAAGGAAATGTGGTATTATCTGGTTCTGTAGTTGTATGGGCCAATTTTGGTGTGATTGAAAGCCTGGATAGCTGTTTTCCCTGGTGTCCAATTTTTTGCTGGGATTTGGGCCCGTGATCTTATGTCATTCTCTGTGTTCTATGTCTGCGTTGTGTTTCAGGGATTGAGGTGTCCTCAGTGTGGTTTTTGCTTGTGTTTCTCGTACCAAAAATACCGTTGGCTAGTTAGTTTTTGGTACGAGTGTGGTGTGTGATCATGGGTTCGGACCCGGGGTGCTGTAAAGACTTGGTATGCCGCTATCTGTGCCGTATATATTATGGCACATTCCCCGTGTATTTGCAATGCGCAAATGAAAGTACGCATTCCTGTGGAGAGTTTGTGTGTTTTTGAATTCTCCTCGTAGTGTAATTTGGGGAGTTCTGAGGTGTTTGAATCTGCCGTGAATGAACGCGTCTTTCCTGTCCACTTGGAGCTGGCTTAGTTCGTCTGTATGCGTGAAGGTCAGCCAGTCATGCGTGCCTTATCGCTGACAGTGTAGAATTACAATGTCGTGCGCTCTCATTTGTTTATGTTCTGTCCATGTTCTTGTTTCCGGCACGCGTATGTGGGAACTTGATTGCTGTCTCTTGTAATTGCGGGCAGGCTCTTCGTAATGCAAAAGAACCTTCCATTAACTACCTTTGTGTTCCCAAGTGTTGTGTTGACTTGTAACGTGGGTCAAGTATATTCCTATCCATTGTTCAAAATGTCGTTATACACGAGTGTGTCCGGGCCGCTAGTCGCGTGTTTGGTGACTAGATGCCGGAGGCGATTTTGTAGTTTTTCATTTATGGACATCTTTTAGTGGAACTGTCCCAATCTATTTTAGCTTCCTATTTTTCTATCCTGCAACGGGATAGCTACCCGACCTTATGTTCCTGGTATTCAGAAGGTTGCGGGTTTTGAGACCGTAATTGTTTCTGGTGCCATTCAGGTTGTGTCTCCGGGACAGTTCTGGTGAGTGTTAGGATCGTATCCCGGTGCGGTCAGTGAGGTCCGAAGGCTATTTCTTGGCCTTCTTTCCACGTCTGCCAGCGGGATCATTTCCTTTTCTTTTAGTAGTGTGCCCGCCTGTACGTGTAGGTGTGTGAGCTTGGCGTGTATGATGTGCCTTCATACGGCGGGCGTGAATAGTGTCTTTAATGAGTTTCCTCCCATGGCGCACGCTGACTATATAATTTAGGTCAGATACCTTCCTGCAGACTTTGAAGGGACCTGACCAGCGTGGCAGGAGGAACTCGGACACGTTTTTCTTACGGGCGGAATTGGAAACCATAACCAATTACCCGGGTGTGTATTCTACGGTCTTCCTATGCCGATCGTATCGCTCTTTCTGTTTCTTCTGCGCCGCGGCTATGTTCTTTCTAGCGTTCATTCGCGCTATCTGTAAGTGCTCTAGCCGGGCAGCATTGTCCGTGTAGGTGTCCTGTGGGATACATATATTATCTATGGGACTTCTGGGTGTGTATCCGTGCAGTAGGAAGTGTGGAGAGTGTTTCGTAGCCGTGGATATAGAGGTATTATAACTGAAAGTAATGGACTGCAGGTATTCATCCCAGTCTGTTCCTGCGTCCTCTGTAAATTTGGCCAGCGCTATTCCGAGTATTTTGTTCATACTCTCCGTGAGTCCGTTGGTTTGCGGGGAAAAACTCGTGGTAGTGTATGCCTTAATCCGGAGTATCTCCAAAAACTGTTGGAGCACTCTCGAGGTAAAAATAGTACCTCTGTCGGATAATAAGGTTTCCTCTCTATGTACCCCCTGTCCCTCTCAGGATAATAGCGTTCTTGTGTGTCTGCGTGCTCATCCCTTAGCGGTCTCCCGCCTGCTTGGATGGCAGCTATGGTCAGTTTCTCCATTCTGTCCACTAATTCGTCCATTTTGTCGTTAGTGTCGTCTTTTTGTGTTTGGAAGTGCAGATCCACGGCTTTTTCCGTAGCCTTTTCCGTGATCTTTCTCCCCTCCTCTATGGTCTTTATGTTATTTAACATATGTTGGACCGTGGGGTTGTTCATTATACACAGCTTTTCCACTATGGCTGGTCTGAGGCCTTGCAGTAACAGCTTGACTTTCTGTTTGTTTGTCATGGCTGCATTGTACTTGTCGCACATTATCAACTTTACATTGATGTATGCCTGGGCGCTCTCTTTAGGTCCCTGTGACCTCTGTCTAATTTGGTCGTAGAGATCGTCATCGTCTGGTATGAGCTGGAATTCGCTCTTCACTATTAAAGCGGTTTCCTCCCATGTGGCGGCTTCTAGTGTGTCCTCATGGAGCTCATACCATATCATGGCCGCCTTTGTGAGGTATGCAGGAAGGAGCCGTTTCCTAACTTCCTCGCTCCAACCATTGATCCGGGCCGTTCTATTGAAGGCCTTGAGGTATTCCTCGGGATCCTGGCCTTCCCCCGTGAACTTTGTGGGGTGGATCATGGGGTACTCAGTGTGTCTGTTCATTTCGTTCTCGGCTGTGTCTCGTTGGCTGTGTGGTGATTCTGGTCTGTCTGTGCCGTTCGCACCGCTATCGTGTGCCGAGGTGTTTGGGCTATTTAGAGGGGAATTAGCCTCGCTTCCCGTGTACGACACCTGTGTTATGTTACCAGGTGGCTCGTCGCCTGATATGTCTGTGCTGATGGATGGTGTGTTGTCGTACTGTGTGGATTTGACTATGTGTACGGTCCTGTCTAAATCCTGTTTTACTGTTTCCAAAATAGTGTGGATGTCAAGAACTGCTTCTGTCGTATGATTATTGGACTTGATAGTGTCTGTCTCTAGTAGCTCTGTAATGCGCTCGAGCAGATTACTGGCTTTCTGCTCTGTGATTTGCAGTTGCTGCAACAATAGGGGATGGAGTGTTGGCAGGCAATCTACTTCACTAGCGCTGGATACTGGTGACTCTTGTGTGTGTTCACTGGCCTGGGACCGTGTAAAATGTATAACTTGTGCTGCGGCGGTAGGGTGTTGAGCACGGATCTGTGATGTTTTGAATTCAAGGTCCCTGAGAAGTTGTACTGCGGTCTGGTCAGTTATCAAGTCACCGTTCTTAATTTTTAGTTTCGACAGGAGTGGAGTCGTACTAGCCGACAAATGGTGCGCAAAGTCTCTTAGTGTAGTTCTAAATGTGGACATCTAATTTCCACCGAGTTTACACTATGGGGCAAATGGGGTTGGTGTAATAATACAAACTCCTATATGTATATAAAAATGTGTGACGTTCTCCTCTCTGTCTGGGAAAAAAATTTCACACTTTTTGCTTGGCTGTTTGCGGTACGGAAGGGGTCGTTTGTACTACGAGGGCTCGTTGTTTGAGTCCTATTTTACTGTGCGTAGTAGAGGCGCCTCCACCATCTGTTTTAGATCCCTTATTGGGGGGTGGTTGGATCTAAAACGGAAGAGTTATTGTGTTAATTTATAAAGAAGTGCCAAAAAGGGGGTAGCTTCCCGTAGTCGGGCAAGCTGACCAGTGTAGAGTGTTGTTTAGTGTTAGGATGCTAGGGGTTGCTCTTATAAAAGATCTAGGTGTATTTTAGGGGATGGAACTTGGCGTACAGGTCAACGCGCTGGTCGTCCAGCTGGCTGGTTAGATAATCGACTTGCACGCGTCAGCTATATGGCGCGTGCCGCTCCTGGCAGTCGGGCCACTGCGTGAAATGCAATGCTACCTAAGCTAGTAAGTGCCTGGCTACTGTGTGTCACGTCTAATCGTGACGGAGGATTCAGGAAGGGAGTTAGGGCGTAAAGAAGCGTGTAAACAGTAATGCAGGTGTAATGTACTGACCAAGTATTTATTGGTCAGTAATATGGAATTATGAGTCCCTTTTAAGGGATGTAGTGATGTTACAATGTGAGAGTACAAACTGGTGTATACAATTGGTGGATAAGGTTACAAAGTACAGGATTCTGACACTGCTGACTCACCTGATGATAACAGCGCTAGCCTCCGGCCGCCGAACTGTAAGACTGGTAATGGAGAGAGGGACTGCCCTAGTTAAGGCCTCCCTTTATAGTCTCCGGCGTTGTGCTGTCAGCATTGTGCTGAATAGATGTCCTAGTTAATTGTGTGTCGCTGTTTGTGGTAGTGATGCAATTATTGGGTAAGCTATCCGGACTGGCTAGCTGCCCTTGCGTGTTAATAGATGTTGGCCTGGGCTTACAGGATTTGCCAGTTAGGGGTAGTTTGAATAGATGATAGGGGGATGGCCTCCAGGGGGTGCAGACCCCTGGGGGTTGTACAATACATTGCAGCCCTAAATTAGTCAATTCGTAGGATTTCAAAGTTCTGGATTATTACTGCGAAGGTTTCTATGATTCGTGGAAAATGGAATTTAAAGGGAAACAGTTCATTGCTTCTAATGTTTTCCGTTGTAGCAAATGTAATGCATAGTTGTTAAAAAGCAACGCTTACTAAATCAATAGACTTCCTTATTTCCATTTGCCTATGTTTTGTTCACCTTCATAAAATACTGAAGTGGAAAGTAACGCTGAATAAGAGCTAATCGTACGATAAAATTTTGTAAAGTAATGCACCGGTACTGAAATTAGCCAAAATACTTTTTCTAATGATGACAAATAAATTAGGAAATGATGTAGTAATAGATTGAACTTGTTTGGAGCTCTCGGGCGTACAATTAAAAATGACCAGCTGCACAAACACTATTCTCTTCAAAAATCAGTAGGCCTAATTCAGAATTGGATTTGTTATTAATGATTTACAAGAGGGGATCCTGGATGTATGAGTATTACGGAACACGACAGCCACTTTTAACAACAAATATGTTACATTCATAACCTTTGCTACCTTCCGGTACGTAAAGAAACATGCGATGCTTTTCCCAATGTTGTATAAATTACGAAAATGTGTGTTTAAACCCTCATTAAAAATCATTTCCCCACCAACTCCTATCACCTTCCATTACGAGTTCCTCTGTTTTCCCTTTAGTCAGCTGATCGAGATGTTGGTTTCACGTCACAGTACAGGCTCAGTGTGGCAATGCGCACTCTATTGTATTTATGCTCGAAGCCAGTGAGTATTCTATTGTACCTTTGACGTAAATAATATACTGTCTAACCAATATAATACAAATACTTTTGAGATTTTAAAATTTTTGTAATAAGGCTACCCTTATAGAGGGGAAAATTAACCTTCTTATATTCAATAACTGTCATTGTTGTAAATGTTGTTGCTTTATTTGTGAATAGGTTTAAACTTCACCCCTCGTACTTGAATCTGAGTGAAAAACTCCGGTTAATGTAATAACATGTGTGGTATCAGTAGGCGAGTGTGTATAAGTAATGTTATTTCCGAGTACCGGTAGCATTGTTAATGAAGGAGTTGAGTAGTAGTCCGCGGTGTCCAACAGTGTGGTGACATAAAACATTTCTGAAACTTTGGATTTGATGATCAAGGAGGCTTTCAGTTATCGGGTCATGTTGTGTAGCCTACATTGAGTGTCTAACAAGGATCCAGTGCCGGATGTTGAGTTGACACTGTATCTAACTACGGTAGGTAGTTAGGCATAGGCTAATAATTGGTTAATCTCTTATATATAATCCAAAATTGACTCATCAATGCAGGACTCAAACCACTAGACCTTGAAAGCTGAAATTTTGCATGTTGGTTGATGTGAGGTTGTATGGGCTCACTAAGAAACGGTTTTTGAAAATTCAATTTGTAAGTGAGATTTTCGGCCCTTTGGCACTCAGCATGGACAAAAAGTACAAAGACCGGATTTAGCTCATTTTTAGCCGCCAGATACGAGAAACAATACTCGGAGGTCCTGTAGGGACACCGAAACACACTTTTTAAGGTCCTAAAATGAACGTTTTCGGAGATAGTCCCAAAAAACTGTGTTCCCTCTGAGAAACAGATCAACGTTACTATGACAACCGCTACAATTTCGCAGAACTGGAATAGTTTTCTGGCAATATCTCGAAAACCGTTCGTTTAAGGGCCTTAAAACGCGTTGTTAAGTGGAAACCACGAACATTGCTCCTCGCACTGATACGCGTAAAACTAGTTATCGCCCATATTTATACGAGCAAATTGACTTCGGCAAGGCTCATCTCTTATATATAATACAAAATGATCCTAGCCGCCTCGTAAGTGGGTCAAAGAGGTAATGAATATGTGAGTAATGTACAAATATCATATCCCTACATGAACTGTTTTATATATAGAGGAGGTTTGTGGGGTCTGAAACGGAACGTGATTTTGGGTCTAATTTTATACTCTTTGTGCCGGTTATTGTATGTGAGTATTTGGATCTTTACGCTGTTTTACAATGTTATAGTGCTTTCTACTTTGCACGGTACGCTTTCTTACTTTTTATAGATTTGTTTTTTGTTAACTGAATATTTCTGTTGGCGAATATTTATCTGCTTTTTGTCGTTTTTTACCATGATCAGAAACCCAAATTCACAGACGAATGTGTCGAAGTCTACCGACTGTCACATTAGTTTATTTAGTTTCCATAATTAATCTTACTGGCGAACTTATTTCAATAAAGTTGGTATTTTGCCTTTCACGGCCATTGAAACCCCGCACAAAACACGGCGTAAACCTAGAAAAGTTGCTGAGTTGTAATTGCTTGGCCCTGAAATTCAATATACAATCATTTTGGAAGCCTTTATAGGGAGGTGAAAGACTGTGAGCGTTTAGCTCCCGCAGTAATGTGCCGGAGGTATTCTAGGTAAGAATTGAGGTAGCGCTCAGTTTGCTACTCCTTTGGTAGTCCGAATATGGACAACAAGAGCTCGCTGATGAGCCATCTCGGAGTTACGAGGCGAAACCTCGCACAAGACACAGCACAAACTTAGAAAATTTGCTGGGATTAGGTAAGAAAGATGTCCCGTTGTTTAAGACGTCATATTAACGATCACATAAAACCTCACGCTTCCATTCAGTGGTATGCTATAAGTGATCGTTGAGTTAATCGTTAGTGTTGATAAATGGAACAGTACATTAACGGGCAAACTGTACATTTTAAAAATCTGCTCTGTTCGAATACTTTGTAAATACATATCGGGCAATTTCAACGGAGGTGTTCTCTGTTGTAATACTAACGAGTATATTCAGCTTTTGTTTATAGGTTAGTCCTGGGTGTTGGTTATTGCACTTACGCGTCACTCATTGTTTAATTTCAGTCCTTCCATTTGGTTACTTCAAAGAGCTTTATTTAACTGGAATCGCAGTTTTGTTTCTTGTGTTATCGATGACTTAAAGTGTTCAAATTATTATTTAGTTTCGAAGACTAACATGGTTCACTTTCTACTTCATCAATGTCACGGAAAGCAATCAAATCACTACTATTGAGCTGTTTTAATACTATTTATTCCGGTGCCGCTGGTTGTCTATTAGGTAGTCCGCCTGAAGGCTGATTGGCTCCTCAAAAAGTACCGCCGTTAGGTTATGTGGGTAGATAACCACAAAAACCCAAGGCAGCGCTATATTGAGGCGTACTAGGCAAGACGAGGAGTGAGGTAGTTTGCCATTGCTTTTCTCATTGAGTCAGAACAGCAGAACTAACCCTATGAGTAGAACCTTTAACAACATCCACAGGCACTGACTGCGCCCTGAACGGCATCTTGAAAGACGATCGCAAAAAAAAATATCCGAGCCGAGAGAAAGAAGAAAAATGTAGCAAAAGAATCAATCAACGAGTCGATCTGGATTTGTTCGAGACTAGGCGAACAGAAAACCCACAGCTGTTGTTGGTAATCAGTTGGTTCGCTGGAACAACGGGCCAAGCCGAAGAGGGAAGCAGCAGAATGATAGGATATTGTCAGCAGACGCTTCTCGCCCTTTTACAGAGAGAAATGGAAAGTTGCTCTACTATTGCCAAGGTTTCGTTTGGCCATTTGTTAATCTGTTTGCCGCATGCTGAGCTTCTATGCCCAAGATCACGGGTTCAAATCCGGCTGAAGTCGTCGGATTCTTTAAGAGCGTTAAAAATCCCTCAGTATGCCTTCCTTCGGAGGGGAAGTAAAGCCGGCGGTCCCATGTCATGGATTTATGGCATGTTAAAGAACCGTCCACTAATTACACCTATGTGAAGCTAAATTGTATAGGTTAAGAATGTAAACAACGCTCTTAGGTTCCAACGTTCGTTGCCAACAGCCGGTGGCGTCTGGTAGCTAAGTTCTGAACTAGTAGTCGTTGACGGTGGCGTTTGGCAGCAAAAGTAGGAACTATTTGTAAAATTCAAAAGTCTGCAGTCCTTACTTGAATTAAAAAACAGATAACACGCACTAATACAGTCATCACAATTAACACCGGTTATCAGACAGATTCTACCCACACCCAAAGTACACGGGGCTACATGACCGCGTTGTCGCAGCCCCTAAACTTAAGAACCAACCAACCAATCTGTTTGCCAGAGCGAAGATAGTAATTTGGAAATAGACCTGGCTCGAAAAGGGCTGGTTTTCGGCCCTTAAAATAATGTGGTTTCGGGGTCCCTCTGGGACTTTCCAAGTACCGGTATTGTTCCACGTGCCGAGAGGCGTAAAATGTACTAATGTATATCCAGTCTTTGTTCAACTTCTATTTTGCCTATCTTAACCCATGCATGAGTGCCAAATGGACGAACAGACCCACTTAAAGCTTGAATAGTCTAAGAACATTTCTAAGTGAGCACCTACAATTTCAGAGTACCGGTAATCAACATGCAAAATTTCAGTTTCATAGCCCTTGTGGTTACAAAGATGCGATTATTAATGAGTCAGTACCTCGATTTGGATTATACAGGGAGCGGCAAAAAGATCTGACGGTTTTTAAATCACAACAACACAAACATTTTAAATGATACAAACTCTTTTATCTCTCTCTATATAAAAATGAAAGTTTGTCTGTTTTTTCTGAATTTCCAAGGAAATTTGCGTTATTTGCGCGTTTCAGACTGTTTTATGACGGATGCGCGCAAAAATAAATGTTTTTGTCTGTCTGTCTGTCGACAATTTTGTGTCCTTATAACTTGAGAACGGCTGGGTGGATCAACGTAAAATTTGATACAGATATCCATCAGAAGCACCACACTAATCATTGATGTAACTCATCTCCGTACCTCTCATAAAAGGGGGGCCTACCCCCTTAAAATACATGCTGAAATAGGTGTAGAAGGACGAGATAAAGCTTATTTTCAACCCCTCGATGTGAGAAACAAAACTCGGGCCCCCGAAAACCACATTTTAAGGCCCTAAAACCAACAGTTTTTGAGATATTCCCAGAAAACTAATTTCATTTAATAATCTAATGAAAGAATGCAAGCTGGTAACCATGGCAATTACATCTCAGAGGACCATCTATTTCTGTAAAAGACGCAATGCAATTCCATTTATTACATTACTGTGAAGTTTGCAAACGGCTATAAGGTTATCACGGAACCAAATTAAGCTGTAAAATTCGTCAATACGTATAATGAGCTTAAGGAGGTCAAGGGGTACACTAGAATTTTGTCACGCGATTTTCAGTGAAGTTTGCAAACGGCTATAAGGTTATCACGGAACCAAATTAAGCTGTAAAATTCATCAATACGTATAATGATCTTAAGGGGGTCAAGGGGTACACTAGAATTTTCTCACGCGATTTTCACGTGCGGGTGTGGTACGGAAGGTCTTTCATATCCCTATCCTTATATTGTATTTATTATATTATTATTATTATTATTATATTTTGGCATACAACGACGAGACAAAGCTCATTATTAGCCCCTCGGTGGCAGAAACAAAACACGAGGGTTCCCGAAAACTACATTTTAAGGCTCTAAAACCAACAGTTTATGAGATATTCCCAGAAAACTAATTTAATTTAATAAACTAATGAAGGAATGCAAGCCGGCAACCATGACAACAGGTTCTGAAGAGAAGACATCCAACGTTCCATCTATTTCTGTAAAAATCAATGCCACTCCACTTATTACATTTCTGTGAAAGTTTGCAAATGGCTATTAGGTTATCACGGAACCAACTTAGACTGTAAAATTCATCAATGCGCATAAGGGGGTCAAGGGGTACCCTAGAATTTTTTCACGTGATTTACACGTGTGATATGTCGTACAGAATTGTATCTCCAAACGGCACCATTATTTTCAAAAAATACTCAGTTGAAATAGTATTTTTTGGGGCTATTAGGAATTTGGGCCATTGGAGGCTAAAAAAAACTGAATATCCATGCACCACAAGCCTTTATAATTTGTTAAAGGTGTCTTCCTGTGGATGGGAACTTTACACAACGGTGAGGGTCAGTCTTTATGTGAGGTGTATTGCGTTTCGTCTACGAGGTTTTCAATTTTATTTTCACGTCAGGAAGTACACGTTAGGTGAATTTAGATTGAGCACATTCTAACTTTTTTTTCGACAAACGGGTTCATCGTAAGGATGATTTTGTTTGAAACTGTGTGGTTGATATATCCATATTCGGACTTCTGGGTGATATGTTGTCGGTTGGTTGGTTGGTTCCTCAGTTTAGAAGCTGCAACAACGCATTCACGTAGCCTCGTGTGTGTAGAATCTGTCTGCTAACCGGTGTTAATTGTGATGGCTGTTTTAGTGTGTGTTATCTGTATTTCAGGTAAGGACTGCAGACGATCAATTTCCAGTAGTTCCTACTTTTGCTACCAAATGCTACCGTCAACGACACCTAGCTGTGACTTGGCTACTAGATGCCACCGCAACCGGCAAACTTTGGAACTATTAGAGCGTTAATCAAATCTAACCTACAAATTTAGCTTCACACAATTGTAGTTAGTGGAAGGTTCCATTACATGCCATAAATCTATGACATGGGACCGCCGGCCTTTCTGTGTATCTTTATGTACGCCTATAACTCGTGTTCGAATGTTTGGAGCATCGTAAAATTAGGTATCCATGAGAGTCAATACACCAATCATTTATAAAACTCTTCACCGTACTTCTCATAGAAGGATTGGTATAGGAAGAAACTTTTCAAAATACATGCTAAAATAGGCGAAATATAAAAATTATCCTAGAACAGGCTGTTCCAAATCCACGAGTTTGAGTAGGCTATGCGTACACGCGAGTACTCAGCAGTGATGCTCAGAGCACGGCTGGGGAGGGACTGGGGGTGATAGCCAATACGTCACTGGGCGAAGGTCATAACACAAGTGCATGCGCTTCCTGCCAGTCTTGAGGTATTCACCGCGCAGTGATAGCAGTCCACACGGCAGAGCTGTATTGCATGTTGCAGGTTTACTCACGCAAGGCGGTGAGTAATCGACTGGTCACTGGCGAGCTGCTCGCCTGGAACAGCCTGTCCTAGAAGGACGACCAAAACATATGTTGCGCTTCTCAATGTGAGACACAAAATTCGGGAGTCTATAAAGAGTTTCCGAAAACCACATTTTAAGGCCCTTATATTAACAGTGTGTGTGATATTCCCAGAATACTAACTTCGCTCTGATAGGCATATGAAGGAATAACAAGCCCCTAACCATTGCAACAGTAGCTCAATTGATAACGTCTGGTTATTAATACTGAAGACCGTTCGAAGAGCGGGTACTTCTGCTAGTTACTTATAACAGCAAGGTGTACATGTCAATTAATGGAAAACATGAAAGAACAATAGATTTTAACTTTTAAGATTTGAAGATAACGTCTTTGAAATGATGCCCATCTTTTGCCATGCATTCTTCCAGTCTTGCACTGAAGCTTTGCATAGTCATTAGGCTTCAACTGCTGGTAAATAACCATTTTATACGGATGAAAATGCAAATCGAAACGCAATATTCGTCTCTCTGTTCGATCAGATATTTGCAAAGCAGCAGCATGTTAACGAGCCGGCCGCCGTTGACTGGTTTCCGCAGCTTGTCTCACTCGCTCAACATTTTCTGGTGTCCTGGCTGATCTTGGACGGCCTGTCGACGTACGTTTTAAGGCTGAACCTGTAGCTCTAAAATTGCTCACCCAAAACAAAATTGTGTTACGAGATGGAACGCGTCCTCTTCGACTCGCTCAGCCATACAGCGACATAAACCGTCAGATCTTTTTGTCGCATGGCAAAAGATGGGCATCATTTGAAAGACGTTATCTTCAAATCTTAAAAGTTAAAATCTATTGTTCTTTCATGTTTTCCATTAATTGACATGTACACCTTGCTGTTATAAGTAATAAAAGAGTTTGTATCATTTAAAATGTTTGTGTTGTTGTGATTTAAAAACCGTCAGATCTTTTTGCCGCTCCCTGTATATAATAAGATAAGATCACATTACTTACCTATAAATGAAATATAAATACATTCGTAGACGAAGCACACGAAATAAATAAATAAATAAATAAATAAATAATACAATAAGCAACATAAGCACAATACACACGAATGAAATGTACGCGCATATAAATTACAATATTCCTTTGTAATATTACTCGTCTAATATAAAGTGAAAGCACACCAGCACCATTGCGTAACAGATATGTAGGATGATTTTAACCTTCTGGTGGGTGCAACTGATCTGACAGCCACTCGAGTTCATTCTTATCTAATACGATATTCGTCATTCGCGGGGGCGAAGATACTTCCACCTTTCAGTACGGTAGTTACCTCTTTCCACATGACATCATTCAAGTCCTTATCGACCAGTTTGTCAATAGGTAAATAAACATTTATTTATGTAAATACATATTTTAAACATTTTTTCTATAATTACATAAATTTCTGCTTTTCACTTATTAGCACATAAAAAGACATACTATTTACATTTTTTAAATCAGTATGCTAGATCTTTCAGTTTATTGCATTTTTGTTCTGTGTTACTTCAACGGGGAAAGAACCTGTGAGCTATCTAATCTTCATGCAGAGCGCATGTCAGCTTGCAGCTGTGTTCTTGTCGCCCCGTCCAACTCACTGTGGAAGCCAGGGATTTCCTTGTCCATAGCCACATTGCACCACGAGCAAGAGCTACCTGGAACCAGTGTCACTCACATGCAGTTCATTTCTGGCACTGTGAAGTGTAAGCAGTTTCCTGATGCCTAAAGTATAAACTATAAGTAATCGTCTGTTGCAAAATTTAAGGATAATTTTACATCTGATGGGGGCGTTCTGTTCTGCCACAACCATGTGGTAAAGCAATCAAGGCTGAACAGCGATATCAAGTTACACAACACCTCGAGGGCAAGAAACATATTGCCGCAGTTTCGCGCCTTCAGAAGAAGTGTTTCGCGATAATCGTCGGTCATTTGTGATGGACAACCTGAATATGTATATCGTTGTGTATTGTAATGCTTCAGCAGTCAGTGAAACATCGCATAAATTGCATTCGTGAATACTGCATACTGTTTATATTCACATTAATAAACTAAATTATAATTAAATATTTCTACTTTTTGTCACATATTTCAGGTATTTTTAATACATAAAAAATAAATATTTCCCCGATTTTTAGCACCTAAAAATCCGAGCCCTAGCAATGAGTATCGAGTATCAACGTCAATTAATATACTGTAGTATAACAGCGTAGGAGTTCACGGTCGGCGTTCATAACAATTCGGCAGTATAGTTGCCTCACTTTCCTGGTTAAAGTGTGGCTCGCCTTTGAAATCTAGCTGGGCGGATATGTTTACATTCCATGGCACCTGGGGCTAAGGCTTTCCCAGCGTGAGGCACAGCGTTGTGAAATTTCCACCGTAGCCACTGAGGGCAAGCAGCGATAGACTACTGGACAGAACTATGTGCAGATGTGCAACATTGGACACTGATACCTGTCGGAGACACAAGCTATCAACCAGGGTGGGACTTAAGGGTCCACGTGGAGTAATAGAGGAAGCATTCTATAATTCAACAACCGTCAGCTATTGGTCTGTAGCGAACAATAGCTATTGTCGGCGCGTGCTACTGCCTTACGTTTGAGTCGCCGCTCGTTAACCAGGAAAGTGAGGGAACTATAACAAGGGACCGCTGACGTCAGCTGACGAATGGAAGAGCGGACCCTTGATAATGCCAAACGCAGTTTTCGGTGAAACGTCGGGAGCTATTATCCTGCCTGGACAGTCTAAAGAGCCCGGTCAACTCGTACATAGTTCTACTCTTGTATGTTTATGGTCATTACGTAGCCTCCGTACGATTTTTTCTTTTTTTGAAATGATGTACATTAATATTTATTTAAACCACTTGTTAATTGTCACTTTAACTCAGAGAGTCATATCGTGACATACAGACAATAAACACATAGATAACATAAATTTACAAAATGGCGTTAGATAATTAAACCAAATGTTCATTCGTCATTTCATAGCTTCCTAGTTATTTCAAAACTAATAATGCTTTGCAGTAGTTATCTTCATTCACAATATCACTGGGCAACTTTTCTGATGGAGACTGCACAGAGTTCTTTCTTAATCATAAATGTGGACACAGTGTTCTTCATTTTTTGACAGTTTTCCATGGGAGACACACAGTTTGTCAATAACTCTCCTACATATTTGCTGTTGTTGCAAAAGTGATCTGCCAGGCAGATTGCGCCTGATAGTGCAACATTACGTAATATGTTGAGAACGCATGAGTGTACTGTATTCACTAATTGTAGCAAAACTGTTTTTCAGCAAATATTGTAATTTTTTAAAATTCAGATTTCTGAAGTGTGCCAGACTGTCACTATATTTAATGTTGCACCCGACGGAAGGTTAAATATCGGAAGTATTACCCGTTTAACATTTGATTGCCGCTGAGCCTGGCTGCGCCACCGTTTGTTGATTATTGTAGCAGGAGCCCCGCGGGGTAAAGAGAAGGACACAGTGATGACACAGTGCAAGTTGCACATAAGTCAAGCAGCATTGCGTGCGCTACCTGTCTTAGAAGCGCAGATAAGCGTCATGTCACCACGGACAGCTACTGTAGCTGAGTCATATACTACTCGCGCAACTGTACCTGTCAACGAAGCAGAATGACGTGTGGCACAAGTAAACAGAGAATAGTTCCCATGTCGACCACCGGCAATCAATTCGTGATAGGGTAATACTGATGTTTGGCACACAATTAATTAGAATATTGTAAGCATTTTTGCAAAACACGTTTGTTCACAGTCTGACTTTCATATCGATTTACCTTTTAAGATTCCAGGGGGGCTGCCCCCCTCCCCCCGTGGGCGCCCATGCTGAGCAAAACTCGACTGCTTTAACTAGCCAGCCGCCAGGAAAACCTGTAACAATTACAACTTAACAATAATCTAACAAATAGTTCCGTGACGACCTAAAGAGCCTACTTTTCTTAAAATTTAAGATTCATACCAATCTTCTATAGACCTATCTAGAGTAATGACGAAATCAATTTGGTAATACTATCATTTCTAAGTACTGCAGTTTGAAATACACCTGAAATAGTGTAGCCTAATAGAGTAACTTCCTACAGTTGGCAGCCCTGGTGACTCCGAATATGTTCTTAGTTCCATCTCTTAAGGTATAGAATGCACATACAAAATTTGTTGAAATGTAATGGATAGTATGGACGTTACATGCTGTTTGATATTGGATTTATCAGTGCGAGTAAAATCATGTATGTGATGCTCAAAATTAATCTGCAATATTACGATCTATTATAATGCCAATTTTGGATAAAATCCATTTGTTAGTATTGTAACCTTCATGGAAGGGTACAGAATAGAAGTTACATGTAATTAGAAATTGAAACTATCAGAAAGCTTAGAATCATGTTGGCAGCACTGAGGTATATTAGTTACTCCAAATTAATTTAGAATGTCAGGTACTATTCGTGTGCAAAATTTAGAGCGGATGGCTTGCATACTTTCTGATAAATTGATATTAGGAAAAAACAAATAGAGAGAGCATTTATTAACAGTTGGTACCCCTGCTGGTTCTTACGAATACGCATAGTCATAACTGTCATGGTACACAAAGCACATACGAAATTTGGTTGAAATCCATTTGTTGGTATAGTCCTGGACCTATCAGCAGGCTTAGTACCGTAATTTGAAAGGAGTAGGGGAAGATGGGAGAATTCCGCCACCCCTTAAATTCGAATAATTGCGCAACTTACATGCGCACAAATAAGCATGACCTCTAGCGGATGACTAGGCAAACACTAAAAGATTTGTTCCAACACGAAGTTCTGAACGCATTCCGAACTGGTACCATTTTTGTTTAATGCGCAGGCGCCAATTGAGAACGAATACGGAACTAGTTCGGGATTTTGTTTGTTGGAACACTTTGGTAGTGTTTTTTTTTTAACCTGCGTAAACAACGCCACCTAGGAGTTGTGGGGCCATGAGCAAAGAGCTCTTTGGAGGCCTTAAGATTATTTTCTTTACTCTGTGCGATTTTTGTGTGCTCTTCTTTCTGTTGGCATCTTGTTGGCATTGGCAACACTTGCGTCTCGCGACAGACTAGGCTGGATAAGCTGATTGGTTGAATGGTGTGACGTCATCAAAACTCGACGTTACTTCCTTATAAACCTATCCATTCCAGATTCTCGTACAGTACAAGAACAAGAGTTGTCCAGCCAAGTCTGTCACGAGACGAAAGTTTTTCATCAACAAAAGCTTAGCATACTGATGAAATGAAATGAACAGTATTATTCTTAATAAAATTATAGATTAAACCAGTAGACCAGCGCTCATTCTTCTTTCGTCGCTATAGTGGGCTGTTAGTGTCAATACTATTGAATCTTTCTGTTCGTTATCTTACCAAAACTACGTTAAACGTTTGGGCATTCAACCACTCGTAAGAATGCAAACTTTTATAGATTCGAGAAGGGGGGAGGCTTCTGTGATGAAATTTCAAAATTTTGAACAATTTTAAATAAATATAATTTTGTAAACGTCGTTAAAACGTAACTGGGATAACAATCGCCTGTGTTACAAAAGTGAGGTTAAAGTTATATCTCGATCCTGGTCAGAGCGACCAATCAGCTTGTCCAGCCAAGTCTGTCGCGCGACGCAAGTTTGGCAACTCCAGCTATCTGATATGACATCTAGCGGTAAAAATTAGAAACTTACCAAGTAGGGTACTTTTGTCACGTGGTGACTGTCTGTATATGGTTTCTTGTATTGGTAAGCAGATCGTTGAAAATTCTTCTTGTCTTTATACATAAGTAATCAGTTTTATTCGTTGATAGAGTGCAAAATGAGTAAAAGCAAAGTATATTACTCAGTTTACGGCTGTAAGTCGATGTATAAGAGGGCTGCAGATATAAGTTTTCATCACTTTCCAAAAGATGCAAATAGCAATAGCCGAAAGGTGTCGATACCAAATAAATACGGGCAACAGGAGCGGGTTAGACCACACACCACTACACTCACTAACGACAAGACGGGTTGTTCACTGTTACGCCTAGCCAAGCCGCACCAAGACAGCCAAGCACAGTCTCGCCGAGCCAAGCCGTACCAAGACAGCCAATCTTCATCAGTCAGCTAACCTTCCCCGAGCCCTAGTTCATTTCCAATAACCCTACCAACCGCCATCACCTCGCTTTGCGATATCCGAGCCATTCCACTACGAGTCATATAGGCTAATTTGACTTCGCAGAGTAAATTTCAACTCTGCGAGAACCTGCTACCAGTCCGATATTCAGCACCAAACCCACCTGCTAATCATCCAAATCAAGCAATTCCTGTCTCACCCGAGTTTTAATACAAGTTAAACTCATCCCTTCGCCCTACCAAGCAGCAAATAATTTCTAGAGTCTATGGTACAGTAAGCAAACTCAAATATAGCTTTTAAACGTAACAGCGCAATGACTCGAACTGCTCAAAACCAAATACCAGCAGACAACCGATGCTTGATAATATACAATTTACACATAAAATCCAGTGGAACACACAAATTAGATCACGTGTATCGCACAGTTATACATATATACAATTAAAAATAACACTGTCATTATTTTAGGGACTACATTTAATGATTATAACCGAGAAATAAAAAGTGTTCCACATCAAAGGCGTGTTATTGAGTATTTTTACCCTACTTATCCAGACCGACTGCAGCGCTCCAAGTGTTAGTTTGAGTTGCCAATTGGTTGGCTGGCCACCTTGTTGTGTAGCGACTTGCGTTCCTGACAGCGCCCTGGAGCTCTGCCAAGAAACTTTAATTCTGGTGTGGGGGTTGGAACGAGGTATAGGTACTCAGTCTCGTGAGGCAAAACTAAGAAAAGGAGGGTTTGATTCCCACCCCAGCCATCCTGGAAGTGGTTTTCAGTGGCTTCGCACTTCTACTCCAAACAAATGCTGGAATAGTTCCCACCTTAAGGCAACGGCCGCCTCCTTCCCAATCCCATCCCCAATTTACAAATACACACACTAATACAACCATCACAATAACACAGGTTAGCACACAAATTCCACACACACACCAAATACACGGGGCTATATGACCACGATGTCGCAGCCCCTAATATAAACTATTCAGGATTATTAAATTTAGTTCACTCATTATTATGCTCAAAACATATTTTATAATATGCTTGCAGTCATGCATTATTATACCACCGAAGTTTCAGCTGTATTTTGTACAGTTGGATAGCGTTTACATGATAAGTATCCCATAATTTAAAATATTTACATGAATGTTCTTTTGATCTGTTGGTAATATTCACTGCTACAAGATACACCAACATAATTGATACACATATTCAGGAAATATTTCTTCCTTTTTCATATTAAAAATGAAAATCCACAGCCTGCTTCCAGTCGTCCGACCGGGTCGGGGAACGGAATGAATGAAGCCCCCATCTAGCGGCGAGGATTTGAACTGTGCCGACTGCCGAAGCCTGTCACACTCCCCTGGGGCAATGATTAAATGAATGACAGATTAAATTAAATGATAGTGGAGAGTGTTGCTGGAGTGAAATTGTGACAGGGAAAACCAGAGTATCCGGAGAAAAACCTGTCCTTTTTCATATTTTCATATTTTTATTCTAAAATTTAAATTTATTTTTACTTCTGTTGGGTAAAAAATATTCACTTAAATGGGAAGTATGCTTGATACACAAAACATCTTGGTGTATGTTGTTTATATTAGTACAATACACAATCATGCAAAATTTCATTGAGATATATTGACTAGTATTTGAGATTTCATGTAAACGCTGTGCGAAAATAAAGGTTTCGGGAAACAGGCTTCAAACTTATCTAAGGGTAGAATTTAAAGAGACAATTTAAGCGACAGCAACTAACATTTGGGGGAAGTATTGAAGATATTTTAATTTTGTTTTCACCAGATGGAAAATATAAGATTAGTCATTCAAATAATTTATTAATTTATTTGATCCTGAAAGGTGTACCTCCCCTCATTAACATATGAACAAACCATTTGCTTGCAGCTCAAAGGGGGTTTACTGTTTGGCTTCAACAGCTTGCACCAGCTAGCGCAGCAGAGGCAACTCCCTTCGATTCTTTTCTCCAAGTGTATTATAGAGTATTGCCAACCTGATTAAGAGCTGAGATTTTTCCGTATTGCCCGGAGTGCCTCTTATACTGCTGACTTCCTTCATACTGCTGAGCAATATTCTGAACAGTTCCTCGTGAAACCCGAAAATGTTGCAGAAACGAATCATCTTCATACTGAGGAATTGTTTGTTCTAAAATAAAGTTGTATATTCATAATAGTATATAGTAAAACAGATTAAATAATTTTATTTATTTATCGTATGGCTTTTAGTGCCGGGAGTGTCCGAGGACATGTTCGTCTCACCAGAGGCTGTAGCTTCTTCAAGCGGACACCACTAGGGTGAGCTACAAGTTCCGTCCACATTCAAGAAGTTTCAACTTTCACTACCAGATATCAATGATACCTAGTGGTGAACGTTGGAACTTTTATAGAGCGTTACAACGAATTTAATCTAGAAATTTAGCTCCACACAAGTTTAGTCTGTGGAAGGATCTTTTACATGCCATAAATCGATGACATGGGACCGCCGGCTTTTCTTCCCCTCCGAAGGAAGGCATACTGAAGGATTTTAACGTTCTTAAAAATCCGACGACTTCGGCCGGGTTTGAACCCGCTATCTTGGGCACAGCAGGTCATCATGCTACCGACTACGCCACCGAAGAGATTAATAATAATATAGAAGGATAATTGAACGGCTATAATTATAGATTATTATCATCAACAAATTGCTTATTACCTAAATAATTCTCATTCTTCCTTCTTAATACTTTCCATTCTGCGTCATCGTCTTCATCAGCGCTTGAATCATAATAGAGGTCGCTATCACTCATTTTAATAACACAACATGAACTACCTAAGTGTATTTTGAAAAGATCGCGCTAGGGTTATGTTTCTTCTTTCGCATTCAACAACGGAAGCAGCTGTGAAGATGGCTTGTGCGTATGATCAGAACTCCCAGTTCCTGCTCTTGACTGAGAACTGATTTCACTCGCTCCGAACGAGTTCTAGATCATGTTGAAACAGAGCAAATAGAGAACTAGCAGTTCAGAACTCGTTCGTGAAGTTTGTTAGAACGGTTCCTGCGCTACTGCGCAGGCGTCGACAGTTCTCGAACGATAATTCGCAGTGTTGGAACAACTGCCGGCTGGATCGCAACACTCCTGGTTGCTTTAAACTGCCTGCCCATTCGACGATTACAGCATTGGTTTGAGCGTACAACCTCGTTTCCAAATAAAGGCGCTAGGAAGCAGCACCAAGGCACTGTGACAGACGTAAGTTTTGTATTGATGTTAATGGAGCAGTTGTGTTTGGAATGTATTCTGAATGATTTTATAATGCTGTACTGCTGCGTGCCCTTTTGTAAATCAGAACAGGGCTAGTTAGAATACCGGGGAATCTCATTTCATGAGATACCATCGGATAATTCACTGCGTGGGATGTGGTTACGTGCAATTTCCAGAGAAGGTGACGCAGGGGAAGCAAATAAACAAATAAATAAATACATACCGGTACATGAATGAATGATTGAGTAAATACGTGAGACAATAAATATGTAAGTAAATAAATATGTAAGTAGGTAAATATGTAAGCAAATAAACAAGTAAACAAATAAATAAGAAAATAAATAATTAAATAAATAAATGTGTAAGTAAATAAGCAAATAAATACGTGAATAAATAAGCAAATAAATAAGTAAATAAATAAGTAAACAAATAAATAAGAAAATAAATAATTAAATAAATAAGTAAACAAATAAATACCGGTAATAAAATAATTAATTAAATAAATAAATGTGTAAGTAAATAAGTAAATGAATATGTAAATAAATAAGTGAATAAATAAGCAAATAAATAATTAAACAAATACATAAGAAAATAAATAAGTAAAAAATAAGTTAATAAATTATTAAATAAATAAGTAAACAAATAAATAATAAAATAAATAATTAAATAAATAAATGTGTAAGTAAATAAATATGTAAATAAATAAGTGAATAAATAAGCAAATAAATAAGTAAGTAAATAATTAAACAAATAAATAAGAAAATAAATAATTAAATAAATAAGTAAAAAATAAATAAGAAAATAATTAAATAAATAAATGTGTAAGTAAATAAATATGTAAGTAAATAAACAAATAAGTAAATAAATATGTAAATAAATAAGTAAATCAATAGATAAGAAAATAAACAATTAAATAGATAAATACGTAAGTAAATAAAGAAGTAAATAAAAATAAGTAAATAAATAATTAAATAAATACATATGTAAGTAAATGAGTAAATAAATATATACGTGAATAAATAAATAAGTAAACAAATAA
Source organism: Meconema thalassinum (assembly GCA_946902985.2). Classification (NCBI taxonomy): domain Eukaryota; kingdom Metazoa; phylum Arthropoda; class Insecta; order Orthoptera; family Tettigoniidae; genus Meconema; species Meconema thalassinum. The sequence goes on from OX336390.1 coordinate 694,743,774, forward strand.
ATAAGAAAATAAATAATTGAATGCATAAATATGTAAGTAAATAAACAAATAAGCAAATAAATAAGAAAATACATAATTAAATAAACAAACATGTAAGTAAATAAACAAATAAGTAAATAAATACGTAAATAATTAAAAAAGCAATAAATAAGCAAATAAATAAGTAATGAAATAAGAAAATAAATTTGTAAGTAAATAAATAAGTAAAAAAATAAACAATCTGTCCAAAAAATCTGTAAAAATGTATAATACAGCCATCACAATAAGACGGGTTATCAGTCAAATTCACCTCACACCCAAGTACATGGGGCTACATGACCAAGATGTCGCAAAGCCCCTAAATAAATCATCATCCCATTTTTCGGGGGCCGGAGGTATTTCTTTTCCCTGTCTTTTATTGTCCTTATTCTTTTCTTTTCATCTCGCGAAGTATGTAAGTTAGATTTAAGTCAGTTAGAAGTAGTTATATTTTTATTATCGACTGCATAATTACGGGAAAATGAGCTAGACATTTCGCCCCTTAAAAACAATCGTCTCCACCACATGTATTTTTGCTTTCCTTTATCTGAAAATTTCCCGTAAGTATGTGTCTGAATACTTTTAGATGTTAGAATAACAAAGGAACTAACTTAGTGTAATGTTTTCACGTCCGTCTATCTCGATATTAAGCCTCCAAACATAACAATACTTCGTTTCAGGTATCTTCCCCTTTAAAAAGCCGCGGCAATCTCAGTGCCTTGGTACTGCACCTAGTTGTGAATTAATGCATATATCTTGTACGCCTGTGAGTGTCGAATGGGCAGGCAGTTTAAAGCAACCAGGAATGTTGCGATTCAGCCGGCAGTGGTTGGAACAAACCTTTTAGTCTTTGCCTTTAGTAGTGTGCAGCAAGGAGCATATAATAACAGAGTAGGGACTCTCTGGTAAATCCGCGGTTCGTTAAATTCTGTGCGATTGCGTCATTGTTTCGGCAGGCGAATTCCATCGCCACTGAGATGCAATAACTGGCCGTATATTATGCAAGAAATATAAGTGACCGAAAGATCTAGGTTGCTTTCGCCGAGTATGTTAGCCAACTTACGAAATGAGAGAAAATCGAATCGAGATTGATTAATCTGGATATACATCGTTATTGTTGCTATAAAGCAACTCCGTTTTGTTTTTGAACGACAATATATTACGTAGATTGAATATTAAGAGGCAACGGACACCCGAAAATTAAATTTTGTACATGCATTCTGTTCTATAACGTTGGTATGAATTTTAGAAAAAAATGGACTGTCGTTTATTTATATCCTACTTTTTAGTTGTTTAGCCCTTTTATTACGTGTAAAGTGCAAGCGATTGGCCTTTTTGAAGTTCTAACGTTAAAAAGAAATACATTATGAAGTTTCATGCAAGTTTGCAATATTATGGTACCATAACCTCAAAAAGACCGTACCCATATTCCGACCCAGTACGCCACTATGACTGATGTCAGATATACCTCCTTCCCTAAATAAATTGAATATGCCCAAGAAATGTCATTTCATTGCAATTTACTTGCCCTCAACGGTTAAATGATTTTCAACTGAATCTACAGAAAAACTATAGGCAGGGTAGAGGATTGTCGAGGAAATGAGAAAGCTGATTTTCCAGGCAGTTTCAATTGTTTTATTAATGTTTGTTCAATCATGGTACACATTGTACATTCTTTCACACGTGAGTCATAACTTCTGATGTGTGAACGTCAATGGCTTAGTCGACTGGAGACAGGATTGAAGAAGACCATGCCGGGCTGCACTCAGATGATCGGCTACGCTGCAGGAAGGTGGAGAACAACTGATCACCCACAGCCAAGTACACTCCAACGCAGTAAAACCTCTTGGCTAGCTCCTATCAATCCTCAGGCTGAAGAAGCTGTAAACTCAAAGAGGATTATTTTTGGTGAACATGAATTTTCAGCCTGTAAAGCAACACAATTCCAGTTAACGCCCCGGCCTAGGGGCGCACCATGCTGAGGGTCGCAAAATTAATCTGCAATTTTTTTTGTCAGAAAATGTCCATAAAATGTTATAGACTACAATACATGGATTCCGTATAATTTGATTACTTAAATTAAACTTTCCAAATTTTGACACTTTTCCAATTTATATTGTGGCCATCATTTCCCAACGAATGTGTTGTAACAGCAGATTGTTCGACTTCAGCTTTAGAACAGGAATCTTTAATGATTTATTAGGGGAAAATTTAAGTCTTGAATATTAATATCAGTTTAATTTGAATAATTAATTAGCCTATGCATAGTTGTATGATGTAGGCCTAGTGTATATGTATATCCATATCTGTTAGTGTATAATGAGCCTTAAAAGGTTTAAACTTATTTTAATATCTTGTTGGGCCATTTATTTATAGTTGATATATACAAATTAAGAAACAGTTGATTCTCTCATCATTGTAATTTATTTAATTGATTTTACTTCCCGATACATTAGAATAAAATAAAAATTACCTTCACAGAGACCTTTCTGAGGTCCAAATTCTCCCTTCATTATGATGGTATGAAGAGGGGGCGGCAATAACCCACGGGCCTAGGAGCGCATAAAATCTAAATCCGGCCCTGGACATTTGGAAGATGTGGTTGAACGTAATGGTGCAACACATTACCAATTACATTCAATACCCCCACCTCAGTTTAATGGCAATTAAAACCTCCTGTTTCGGGCATGATAAAAGGACCCCTGCAGGCCAAATGTACGGAGCCACATCATATTACTGTGAAATACACAGAAAAAAATCTGCATCAGAGGAATATTGTATATTTAATAGTGTATTAAAAGAGAGAAGGGAAAGAGTGTGTCCTACAGACAAGTTGTCAATATTCTTGAAAATATTCTATGCCCTTTAAATATAAATTTAGAATTGGTCTTTAACCTCACCCATTATCTCGCAACATGTGTGTTTTGAAATGTGCACATTAAATGCTAAAATCTATCGTTTTAAAGTTAGGCAAAGATGACATTGTTGCTTTGTTGAAGAAGGACTGGAGAAGTTCAAAACAAGTGCATGTATACCTACCCCGTCATATTTTGGTCGTGTGGCCTCCTAATAGGCCGAGTACAGGTCTTTCTAGTTAACGCCCGTGGGCAACCTGTAACAGTAATTAGTTAGTGCCCCATGTTGGTAGCGACAAATGTAATGGTTTCTTTCGCCCTCACTGTTGGGTGAGAAATGTAACTGTTTACCTTTGCCTAAGCTATGTTGTTTTAATGGGCGCCAAGACCTCAATGCAATGTTGAAATCTAAATTTGTATTTAACAACGTCTAGCTCTGGCAGAACACATTCAAGACTCTATTCACTCAGATCGTGGTATGATTTGATCATTAACCCAACAAACAATTGTATCAGGAGAAGGAATTGGTCTATATCTAATGCTACCTACTGAAAGCAAAGATTGCATTGTAAAAGAAATGAATTTATTATATAAAACAAGTATAGCAAAATTAATAATAATAAGTTTAACATTTAAATTGGAGCGTTGTGATTTGAATATTACCGATAGAAAATTACGTGAAAACGGAGTCTGATAAATTGATTTTACTCTTATTTCCAAGCTATGAAGTTACTGAATTATGAAATATAAAACAAAGAAAAATGAGAGATTGCGTATTTCTGCGTCATTAGCGCTTACCCCTGGAAATTGCCAAAGCATTTCCCTCGTTCTTGATGATGCTGTGTGCTTCCCACAGTCTCCTGGACGTCGCCATCTTCTTCGTTATATGTTGATATTCTGGTAGATTAGATAATTCTATGGTCCGTACATCGGACCCAAACTCTCGTAAAACCGCACTGGTTACGTTTTACAAAAGTTCGTCGCTAACTCCACTGAACATCGGAGCGACACGCACTTGCGACCGTACACTGCAAGTTCTACACAGATTGTCCTTAACTCCACCGAACATCGGAGCCACTCGCACGCGCACCCATACTCTGCAATTATTTCACAGATTCTCCTCGTCTCACGGCGCGTCGAATGATATATTCACCTGTCGGCTCCCCCACTCCGGAGCAGTCTCCTAGCTTACGCTGTCTCCGCTGATTGGCTGAGCCCTACGCGCTAGATCCCCACTCCTTCCTCATTACACTCCGCGGGAGGGAGAAGTCGATTTCCGTTTCAACAATTCGCCTTTTCTAGACCTTGCGACCCAAGATTGCGTCATGCTCCTCGACAAGATTCAGCGTGTACTTGAAATCCCAGTGAGTCATCTCTCTCAAATACCCTAACTGACAAAAACTCCGTAAAATTCCGTAATCAGATAATTTTCTATGATATCGTCGTTCGTAATAATTTGCTTGATAGCGTTTTCTAAGACATAGAAAACCTATCTGAATGCTAATAATTTTTATAAAATGCTCCGAAAATACCTTAATAATAATTATAATAAATTAATAATAATAATAAATTACCATGAAAAATTGTCTTGGCTGAACAATTTGCCGCGTAAATAAATATAGAATGGCTTCCTACTGACTTATGCCAGTTGCATAAAACCCCTCGAAAAACACGTTACATATTCGCCTCGGATCATCGGATGATTTACCGTGACGACGGTCCATTATCCGATTATCCCAGACACGTTAATAAACCCCATCCAAAATACATATTACATAAACGAAATCACCCTAAATTACAGATATATACACTCATATTTTTTCTTCACGCACTTTGCGTCAAAGTTTGTTGTCACTATGGATTGCACTTTGCAACCAGTCCAATGTTTCTCATATAAAATAGTGTTCCACGGATATTTCCGCCTCTCAAATTCCTCTATGTTGGAGAAATAGACATAATAAATGTGTGAGCACTATGTATTTATGATGTCATATCACACGCATTGAAGGTGTTCTGATATATTTATATCACCATAGAACTCCCTAATTTCACTGGAGGTCCCTTCCTTATGGTGAAATTTAATCTCACTTATCACTGAGCACACGATTGTGGCAGCGCCTCGTGACCATAATACTTAATCTCTCTTTGAAGTAGATTAAATTAATATTGACTTCTGAAAAAAAAATACAGTAAATGCGCATTACATATAACACCAAATATTTCTGTGCCGTAATCGCCCTGTCTTGTTAAGTTCCCGTACACCATATTCTACTTAATACTAGTTCTCAACACAGACCATTTCTCCTCACACAAATAATACCATTGTACAAATTATCTTAAATTACACACTTACAAATCTTACATGGCGAGGCCGTAAACAGAAATCACGTGTGCTGATATGTATGAGTTTCATGAAGGACTGTCTCGCATTCTGATGGCCCATCTTTTATCTCGTGGACGCCTTAAGCTAACAAGCCCTATTCAAGCGCTCCCCCATCTCTTGGAGATAAATGGGAACCCATCAGCGCTGCCAAAATGGCCTTGGTGCATCGAGACAATTTAGTGCTCAACAGCATCCGACAATCCCGTCATATTTCCCTGTACCTTAAAAACTCTCATTTACTTACATACTACCCCCCTGTGGACTTCTGATACGCCTGCCTTGAAGACCAGATCCTCCACGCACCAGATACCACACTTACTCATTTGATAGGCTGGCTCGCCAGCTAAACACTCTCACTTTATGACACATATTTTCGTAGACTATGTATATTATACGTCCCGTATAATCTGTTTCCCTCACTATTCTCCAGCACATATGCTGTTTTCCCAATACGTTTGGAAACTATAAATGTTACTGCGTCACCTGCTTCCAACCTTGCAAGTGGCTCCCTTTAAATGAACGTCATCACGTTGCTCTACCTAGCATATTACTCAGTATCTGTAACGATGCCCTGTTGCTACTGTCCACACATGCTAACCCTACCTTCCTCTGGTGTCACACCTCTACTCGACACTCTATGACCTAAAAATGTCACTTCTGACTGACAGAATGACGACTTAGACAGCTTCAAAGTGAACCCTGCCTGATCTAACTTCTGAAAAACTATATCTAAATGACGTAGATGCTCCTCAAAACTGCGTGAACTAATTACCATATCATCTATGTAAATGGTTACAAACTCTCCTGTGTCATCCCCTAATGCGATGTTTAAAGCCCTAATTAAAGCTGCTGAACTACTCTTTAACCCATAAGGTGTTCTACAAAATTGATAAAGGTTATATTTATGACTAAAAGCTGTAAATGGTCTATCTTCGTACATAAGTGGCACTTGCCAAAAACTGGAACTCAAATCTACACAAGTGAAATACTTCTTCCCCTCAAATGTTTGCATTAATTCCTCTATTGACATAGATTTCAGCTGATCTGAACTAATTCTACTGTTAACCAAACGAGCGTCTAAACAAATACGAACAGTGCCGTCGGTCTTGGGTACCGTTATCAAAGAATTAACATATGGACTGTTCGAGTGCTCAATAATCCCATCTTCAAGCATCTGATTAATTTGTGCCTCAACTGCACTCTGATAAGCGAAAGGTACAGGATATCTATGTCCTGTGAATACTGACCTATCAATAACGTTCAATGAATGTGTATAGCAATTGGCCATACCAATGCGATCCTCAAAAACTCTCCTATTACACCATAACACATCATAGAGCCGAACACACTGTTCATCCTCTATATTTCCCTGAAATGCAGCCTCACGTAACGAGTCCTCTAGACTTCCGTTCGTAATCACACTGCCCACAAAACATGGAGAACCCCGCTCTACGGCTGGCGATATCTCATTTAAAGTACACATCACACCTACAATACTACTCCTCTGAATATGGTCATTGAACGCTACTTCTACTTCAGAATCTCCCCATTTAAATTTCAAACTCCCTACATCATAACATAAGTTACCAGACACTCTACTTAGCCACTCTGAACCCAAGATAACACTGAAAACTAAATTTGGAATTACAAGGCAAATCTGCTTCTCTACATGATTATTAATTTTAATGTCTACTAAAACTTGCTTAGAAATTACTTTAGACCTCTTCCCAACAGCTGTGATAACAAAAGTGCTTTTAATTGGCATCTCCTCAAAATTTACTCCAGTTCCTTTCATTTTATCATAAAATGCACTACTTATGCAACTCTTCATACAACCACTATCAATTAAAACATCTGTGTACGCCTCGGACACGTTAAATTTAACTATGGGGCTCTTACTAACCACTTCCTGAATAATACCTTCATCATTTAGTTCATGTAATAATTCATTTCTTACATTTAGGTCATAGGGTTCCTGTATAATTGTATGGACAGGGCATGCTACAGACTGAGATTCTGACCTTACTTCGCAGCCTGGTTCGCGTTTAAAGAACCGCTACAGCTGGCCGTAGTACTACTAACTACTGAACTAGTCTGGTTGTTCTGGGCTGTGTTGTCATTGTTTGGCTGTATATTACTACCACTAGGCTGTCCTCTTCCTTGACCCCTATTCTGGTTGTAATTATTGTCATTATAATTTCTCCCTTGATTTCCCCTGTAATCATTGTTCCTCTCTTGATTTCCCCTGTAATCATTGTTCCTCCCTTGATTTCCCCTGAAATCATTGTTCCTCCCTTGATACTGATTACCATAGCCATTTCCTCTGTTCTGATTTAGCTGATTATTATTATTTCTATTTTGAGCGTTGGCCCCTTCGCCACCGTTCCCTTGAACTTCTTGATGCCTGGCTTCATTAGGTCTATTATTATTATTACCCTGGTTCCGATTGAAATTGTCATCATAACCCCCTCTCCCTAGTGCATCAAATGTGCTTAACAAATTTTCTACTTGTGATATAGTCTTTACATTCTGGATACAAGCAGCCTCCTTGATCCTATAGGGAAAGTGCCTAAGTAGCAACCTTACCACATCACTTTCCTCCTTCAAGCCATCCAGATATTTACACACTAATACCTGCCCTAAAAAGTATTCGGTCATGGTGGAGCTTCCTTTAGGGTTATATTTACCACACACTACTCCCTCACGATGCTGCGACTGAATAACCTCATTCCAGAACTTTTCACAGAATTTCATTTTAAAATCATTAATATCAGTAAACTTGTCTCTGTAGACAGCAAACCAATTCCTCGTTTCCCCCACAAACACTTGTTCTAAAATTTCAACTACCTGGCACCACTCAATACTACCATTTTCCAACCTCTCCCCGAATTTATTTTCTATAGTGTTCATGAACTCCATTGGGCACCCCTGTCGATTGCTGAACTTACCCAGTTCTACCTCCCTGTGTGTGCTATTCACAAAAACTGGCCTATTCTGACTATTTTCTTGCCTGATCCTAGCTTTTAATTTTAATTCTAATTCTGCGATTTTCTCCTCAGCCTTCCTCTCAATACTGTTTACTGTTAATTTAATGTTTCCTTCTGATTCTTCTACTTTATCATATAGCTTTGCTTGTTTCTCCTCAATCTTGCTAATGCTTTCCCTATTACTCTCTCTTAAATCATTTACTTCTGCAACTATTTGTGAGTGGACTTTCTCAATTCTACCCCCCAGCTGTTCCTTAACCTCTTTAGTAGCTACCTGAATTTTGTCAATTTCTCCCCCCAATTGCTTTTTGACCTGCTGTGTTTCCAGTTGCACTAGTTCTTTTAAATTTTCAGCCTGTGTACTGATTCTAATTTCCAACTCCTCCTGTACTTTTCCTAATTTTCTGTCTACATCTGCAATAATCTCTTTAGCCTTTTCTTCCATCACCCCCCTGATCTCGCCTCTAATCAGTTCGAATTTGTCACTCATTTCCCTACTGTTTTGTTCTAATTTAGCATTTAAAGTTTCAGTACTCTCTCTATTTTCCTTACTGTTTTGTTCTAATTTAGCGTTGTTTTGTTCCAGTTTTGCGTTGTTTTGTTCTAATTTAGCATTTAAGGCATCTGTACTTTCTTTATTTTCCCTACTGTTTTGTTCTAATTTTGCATTTAAGGCATCACTACTAACTTTGTTCTGATACATGAACTCGAGAAGTAAAGTTTTTAATTCTGGTTGACCCCCTACACTCCCTGTTTCAGTATCGGGATTTACCTCCGCTACCCCGGTACTACCATCACTCGACATACTGCTCGTATCATCATTCTCCCGTTGATGACCACTACGTAACCTCATCTGTCTTTCTTTCTCATCCCCCATAATGATATACACTGATACAGACAAATAACCCCCAAAATACAGGCACAGAAATATATACCCTTCTCCTTCCACAAATGTTATTAGGTTTTCAGCCCCAAGTTGTCGGCGACAAATGTAACAGTTTTCGCTTAGGCTGGGATGACAAGTGAAACGGTATTTACTTTGCTCCACGTTGAGCGTACAAATGTACTGGTAATTAGTGCCCCATGTTGGTAGCGACAAATGTAATGGTTTCTTTCGCCCTCACTGTTGGGTGAGAAATGTAACTGTTTACCTTTGCCTAAGCTATGTTGTTTTAATGGGCGCCAAGACCTCAATGCAATGTTGAAATCTAAATTTGTATTTAACAACGTCTAGCTCTGGCAGAACACATTCAAGACTCTATTCACTCAGATCGTGGTATGATTTGATCATTAACCCAACAAACAATTGTATCAGGAGAAGGAATTGGTCTATATCTAATGCTACCTACTGAAAGCAAAGATTGCATTGTAAAAGAAATGAATTTATTATATAAAACAAGTATAGCAAAATTAATAATAATAAGTTTAACATTTAAATTGGAGCGTTGTGATTTGAATATTACCGATAGAAAATTACGTGAAAACGGAGTCTGATAAATTGATTTTACTCTTATTTCCAAGCTATGAAGTTACTGAATTATGAAATATAAAACAAAGAAAAATGAGAGATTGCGTATTTCTGCGTCATTAGCGCTTACCCCTGGAAATTGCCAAAGCATTTCCCTCGTTCTTGATGATGCTGTGTGCTTCCAACAGTCTCCTGGACGTCGCCATCTTCTTCGTTATATGCTGATATTCTGGTAAATTAGATAATTCTATGGTCCGTACATCGGACCCAAACTCTCGTAAAACCGCACTGGTTACGTTTTACAAAAGTTCGTCGCTAACTCCACTGAACATCGGAGCGACACGCACTTGCGACCGTACACTGCAAGTTCTACACAGATTGTCCTTAACTCCACCGAACATCGGAGCCACTCGCACGCGCACCCATACTCTGCAATTATTTCACAGATTCTCCTCGTCTCACGGCGCGTCGAATGATATATTCACCTGTCGGCTCCCCCACTCCGGAGCAGTCTCCTAGCTTACGCTGTCTCCGCTGATTGGCTGAGCCCTACGCGCTAGATCCCCACTCCTTCCTCATTACACTCCGCGGGAGGGAGAAGTCGATTTCCGTTTCAACAATTCGCCTTTTCTAGACCTTGCGTCCCAAGATTGCGTCATGCTCCTCGACAAGATTCAGCGTGTACTTGAAATCCCAGTGAGTCATCTCTCTCAAATACCCTAACTGACAAAAACTCCGTAAAATTCCGTAATCAGATAATTTTCTATGATATCGTCGTTCGTAATAATTTGCTTGATAGCGTTTTCTAAGACATAGAAAACCTATCTGAATGCTAATAATTTTTATAAAATGCTCCGAAAATACCTTAATAATAATTATAATAAATTAATAATAATAATAAATTACCATGAAAAATTGTCTTGGCTGAACAATTTGCCGCGTAAATAAATATAGAATGGCTTCCTACTGACTTATGCCAGTTGCATAAAACCCCTCGAAAAACACGTTACATATTCGCCTCGGATCATCGGATGATTTACCGTGACGACGGTCCATTATCCGATTATCCCAGACACGTTAATAAACCCCATCCAAAATACATATTACATAAACGAAATCACCCTAAATTACAGATATATACACTCATATTTTTTCTTCACGCACTTTGCGTCAAAGTTTGTTGTCACTATGGATTGCACTTTGCAACCAGTCCAATGTTTCTCATATAAAATAGTGTTCCACGGATATTTCCGCCTCTCAAATTCCTCTATGTTGGAGAAATAGACATAATAAATGTGTGAGCACTATGTATTTATGATGTCATATCACACGCATTGAAGGTGTTCTGATATATTTATATCACCATAGAACTCCCTAATTTCACTGGAGGTCCCTTCCTTATGGTGAAATTTAATCTCACTTATCACTGAGCACACGATTGTGGCAGCGCCTCGTGACCATAATACTTAATCTCTCTTTGAAGTAGATTAAATTAATATTGACTTCTGAAAAAAAAATACAGTAAATGCGCATTACATATAACACCAAATATTTCTGTGCCGTAATCGCCCTGTCTTGTTAAGTTCCCGTACACCATATTCTACTTAATACTAGTTCTCAACACAGACCATTTCTCCTCACACAAATAATACCATTGTACAAATTATCTTAAATTACACACTTACAAATCTTACATGGCGAGGCCGTAAACAGAAATCACGTGTGCTGATATGTATGAGTTTCATGAAGGACTGTCTCGCATTCTGATGGCCCATCTTTTATCTCGTGGACGCCTTAAGCTAACAAGCCCTATTCAAGCGCTCCCCCATCTCTTGGAGATAAATGGGAACCCATCAGCGCTGCCAAAATGGCCTTGGTGCATCGAGACAATTTAGTGCTCAACAGCATCCGACAATCCCGTCATATTTCCCTGTACCTTAAAAACTCTCATTTACTTACATACTACCCCCCTGTGCGACTTCTGATACGCCTGCCTTGAAGACCAGATCCTCCACGCACCAGATACCACACTTACTCATTTGATAGGCTGGCTCGCCAGCTAAACACTCTCACTTTATGACACATATTTTCGTAGACTATGTATATTATACGTCCCGTATAATCTGTTTCCCTCACTATTCTCCAGCACATATGCTGTTTTCCCAATACGTTTGGAAACTATAAATGTTACTGCGTCACCTGCTTCCAACCTTGCAAGTGGCTCCCTTTAAATGAACGTCATCACGTTGCTCTACCTAGCATATTACTCAGTATCTGTAACGATGCCCTGTTGCTACTGTCCACACATGCTAACCCTACCTTCCTCTGGTGTCACACCTCTACTCGACACTCTATGACCTAAAAATGTCACTTCTGACTGACAGAATGACGACTTAGACAGCTTCAAAGTGAACCCTGCCTGATCTAACTTCTGAAAAACTATATCTAAATGACGTAGATGCTCCTCAAAACTGCGTGAACTAATTACCATATCATCTATGTAAATGGTTACAAACTCTCCTGTGTCATCCCCTAATGCGATGTTTAAAGCCCTAATTAAAGCTGCTGAACTACTCTTTAACCCATAAGGTGTTCTACAAAATTGATAAAGGTTATATTTATGACTAAAAGCTGTAAATGGTCTATCTTCGTACATAAGTGGCACTTGCCAAAAACTGGAACTCAAATCTACACAAGTGAAATACTTCTTCCCCTCAAATGTTTGCATTAATTCCTCTATTGACATAGATTTCAGCTGATCTGAACTAATTCTACTGTTAACCAAACGAGCGTCTAAACAAATACGAACCGTGCCGTCGGTCTTGGGTACCGTTATCAAAGAATTAACATATGGACTGTTCGAGTGCTCAATAATCCCATCTTCAAGCATCTGATTAATTTGTGCCTCAACTGCACTCTGATAAGCGAAAGGTACAGGATATCTATGTCCTGTGAATACTGACCTATCAATAACGTTCAATGAATGTGTATAGCAATTGGCCATACCAATGCGATCCTCAAAAACTCTCCTATTACACCATAACACATCATAGAGCCGAACACACTGTTCATCCTCTATATTTCCCTGAAATGCAGCCTCACGTAACGAGTCCTCTAGACTTCCGTTCGTAATCACACTGCCCACAAAACATGGAGAACCCCGCTCTACGGCTGGCGATATCTCATTTAAAGTACACATCACACCTACAATACTACTCCTCTGAATATGGTCATTGAACGCTACTTCTACTTCAGAATCTCCCCATTTAAATTTCAAACTCTCTACATCATAACATAAGTTACCAGACACTCTACTTAGCCACTCTGAACCCAAGATAACACTGAAAACTAAATTTGGAATTACAAGGCAAATCTGCTTCTCTACATGATTATTAATTTTAATGTCTACTAAAACTTGCTTAGAAATTACTTTAGACCTCTTCCCAACAGCTGTGATAACAAAAGTGCTTTTAATTGGCATCTCCTCAAAATTTACTCCAGTTCCTTTCATTTTATCATAAAATGCACTACTTATGCAACTCTTCATACAACCACTATCAATTAAAACATCTGTGTACGCCTCGGACACGTTAAATTTAACTATGGGGCTCTTACTAACCACTTCCTGAATAATACCTTCATCATTTAGTTCATGTAATAATTCATTTCTTACATTTAGGTCATAGGGTTCCTGTATAATTGTATGGACAGGGCATGCTACAGACTGAGATTCTGACCTTACTTCGCAGCCTGGTTCGCGTTTAAAGAACCGCTACAGCTGGCCGTAGTACTACTAACTACTGAACTAGTCTGGTTGTTCTGGGCTGTGTTGTCATTGTTTGGCTGTATATTACTACCACTAGGCTGTCCTCTTCCTTGACCCCTATTCTGGTTGTAATTATTGTCATTATAATTTCTCCCTTGATTTCCCCTGTAATCATTGTTCCTCTCTTGATTTCCCCTGTAATCATTGTTCCTCCCTTGATTTCCCCTGAAATCATTGTTCCTCCCTTGATACTGATTACCATAGCCATTTCCTCTGTTCTGATTTAGCTGATTATTATTATTTCTATTTTGAGCGTTGGCCCCTTCGCCACCGTTCCCTTGAACTTCTTGATGCCTGGCTTCATTAGGTCTATTATTATTATTACCCTGGTTCCGATTGAAATTGTCATCATAACCCCCTCTCCCTAGTGCATCAAATGTGCTTAACAAATTTTCTACTTGTGATATAGTCTTTACATTCTGGATACAAGCAGCCTCCTTGATCCTATAGGGAAAGTGCCTAAGTAGCAACCTTACCACATCACTTTCCTCCTTCAAGCCATCCAGATATTTACACACTAATACCTGCCCTAAAAAGTATTCGGTCATGGTGGAGCTTCCTTTAGGGTTATATTTACCACACACTACTCCCTCACGATGCTGCGACTGAATAACCTCATTCCAGAACTTTTCACAGAATTTCATTTTAAAATCATTAATATCAGTAAACTTGTCTCTGTAGACAGCAAACCAATTCCTCGTTTCCCCCACAAACACTTGTTCTAAAATTTCAACTACCTGGCACCACTCAATACTACCATTTTCCAACCTCTCCCCGAATTTATTTTCTATAGTGTTCATGAACTCCATTGGGCACCCCTGTCGATTGCTGAACTTACCCAGTTCTACCTCCCTGTGTGTGCTATTCACAAAAACTGGCCTATTCTGACTATTTTCTTGCCTGATCCTAGCTTTTAATTTTAATTCTAATTCTGCGATTTTCTCCTCAGCCTTCCTCTCAATACTGTTTACTGTTAATTTAATGTTTCCTTCTGATTCTTCTACTTTATCATATAGCTTTGCTTGTTTCTCCTCAATCTTGCTAATGCTTTCCCTATTACTCTCTCTTAAATCATTTACTTCTGCAACTATTTGTGAGTGGACTTTCTCAATTCTACCCCCCAGCTGTTCCTTAACCTCTTTAGTAGCTACCTGAATTTTGTCAATTTCTCCCCCCAATTGCTTTTTGACCTGCTGTGTTTCCAGTTGCACTAGTTCTTTTAAATTTTCAGCCTGTGTACTGATTCTAATTTCCAACTCCTCCTGTACTTTTCCTAATTTTCTGTCTACATCTGCAATAATCTCTTTAGCCTTTTCTTCCATCACCCCCCTGATCTCGCCTCTAATCAGTTCGAATTTGTCACTCATTTCCCTACTGTTTTGTTCTAATTTAGCATTTAAAGTTTCAGTACTCTCTCTATTTTCCTTACTGTTTTGTTCTAATTTAGCGTTGTTTTGTTCCAGTTTTGCGTTGTTTTGTTCTAATTTAGCATTTAAGGCATCTGTACTTTCTTTATTTTCCCTACTGTTTTGTTCTAATTTTGCATTTAAGGCATCACTACTAACTTTGTTCTGATACATGAACTCGAGAAGTAAAGTTTTTAATTCTGGTTGACCCCCTACACTCCCTGTTTCAGTATCGGGATTTACCTCCGCTACCCCGGTACTACCATCACTCGACATACTGCTCGTATCATCATTCTCCCGTTGATGACCACTACGTAACCTCATCTGTCTTTCTTTCTCATCCCCCATAATGATATACACTGATACAGACAAATAACCCCCAAAATACAGGCACAGAAATATATACCCTTCTCCTTCCACAAATGTTATTAGGTTTTCAGCCCCAAGTTGTCGGCGACAAATGTAACAGTTTTCGCTTAGGCTGGGATGACAAGTGAAACGGTATTTACTTTGCTCCACGTTGAGCGTACAAATGTACTGGTAATTAGTGCCCCATGTTGGTAGCGACAAATGTAATGGTTTCTTTCGCCCTCACTGTTGGGTGAGAAATGTAACTGTTTACCTTTGCCTAAGCTATGTTGTTTTAATGGGCGCCAAGACCTCAATGCAATGTTGAAATCTAAATTTGTATTTAACAACGTCTAGCTCTGGCAGAACACATTCAAGACTCTATTCACTCAGATCGTGGTATGATTTGATCATTAACCCAACAAACAATTGTATCAGGAGAAGGAATTGGTCTATATCTAATGCTACCTACTGAAAGCAAAGATTGCATTGTAAAAGAAATGAATTTATTATATAAAACAAGTATAGCAAAATTAATAATAATAAGTTTAACATTTAAATTGGAGCGTTGTGATTTGAATATTACCGATAGAAAATTACGTGAAAACGGAGTCTGATAAATTGATTTTACTCTTATTTCCAAGCTATGAAGTTACTGAATTATGAAATATAAAACAAAGAAAAATGAGAGATTGCGTATTTCTGCGTCATTAGCGCTTACCCCTGGAAATTGCCAAAGCATTTCCCTCGTTCTTGATGATGCTGTGTGCTTCCCACAGTCTCCTGGACGTCGCCATCTTCTTCGTTATATGTTGATATTCTGGTAGATTAGATAATTCTATGGTCCGTACATCGGACCCAAACTCTCGTAAAACCGCACTGGTTACGTTTTACAAAAGTTCGTCGCTAACTCCACTGAACATCGGAGCGACACGCACTTGCGACCGTACACTGCAAGTTCTACACAGATTGTCCTTAACTCCACCGAACATCGGAGCCACTCGCACGCGCACCCATACTCTGCAATTATTTCACAGATTCTCCTCGTCTCACGGCGCGTCGAATGATATATTCACCTGTCGGCTCCCCCACTCCGGAGCAGTCTCCTAGCTTACGCTGTCTCCGCTGATTGGCTGAGCCCTACGCGCTAGATCCCCACTCCTTCCTCATTACACTCCGCGGGAGGGAGAAGTCGATTTCCGTTTCAACAATTCGCCTTTTCTAGACCTTGCGACCCAAGATTGCGTCATGCTCCTCGACAAGATTCAGCGTGTACTTGAAATCCCAGTGAGTCATCTCTCTCAAATACCCTAACTGACAAAAACTCCGTAAAATTCCGTAATCAGATAATTTTCTATGATATCGTCGTTCGTAATAATTTGCTTGATAGCGTTTTCTAAGACATAGAAAACCTATCTGAATGCTAATAATTTTTATAAAATGCTCCGAAAATACCTTAATAATAATTATAATAAATTAATAATAATAATAAATTACCATGAAAAATTGTCTTGGCTGAACAATTTGCCGCGTAAATAAATATAGAATGGCTTCCTACTGACTTATGCCAGTTGCATAAAACCCCTCGAAAAACACGTTACAAACCTGCGCACTGGAATGAGAGATGAATTAATGAAACTGGGCAAGGATATGGCAGGAAACAGCCGTGGCCTGTCAGAAGGTACCGTCCCAGCATTTGCCTTGAGTTGAACATGGGAAACCATGGAAAACCATTTCAAGGATGGCCGACGGTGGGGTTCGAACCCATGTCCACCGAGTCAGCAGAGAGCTTGAGCTTGGGCCCAAGGCCGAACGCTGCGCTTTAGCTGCCGGCATACCTACACCTAATTTTTTTTTTTTCAGAGGGATCGGAGATGAGATACAATGTATTGCTATAAAAATTGAAACAAGATTTCAATGAACCGCCATCCAATACAATACCACCATTGAAATATTGCATTAATTTAAGTCGATGCGGTTCCACCTAGCCAATGTGTACAGCCGGATGTCGTAACCAATGGCAACATCACAAGGAGCTGATAAAAGGATGAAATAAATGAATATGACCAAGCAGTTGGAATGAAGCGAGGTACCGGCCAGGCCATTGGGGGATGTTGAAAACGGTAAACATGACCAAAAAAATTCCAAAACCAGTCACCAGAAAGATTGGCCCCATGGCCTAGCACTGCACGTACATGAATGCAGCTACCAAATATGTAAAAACTTTACATTAAACTATATACAGTACACACACATGTACTGACAAAGTGCAATGTAAAGAAAAATGTATCTCCTTTGGAAATTACTACAACTTAAACATACTGTTACACCAGATTATATGTATTTCCAGAATACTTTCACAGCAAAGGAGTAGATGACCTCATAGTTCTGCCCCTTAAAACAACAATAACTAACTATTTTTCACAGCACGTGTGCCAACCGTCCAACTCTGCCTATGGGTGTATTCCATCCCTCCCACCCTTGGGAGGGGGGCACAATTCATAAGACAAGTAGGAAGCCTCAAAGAATAGCCAAGGTTGCTCCTTTTAGTCTCCTCGTACGATAGGCAGAGGATACCATGGGTGTAGTCTGAACCCCCACCCACTGGGGGCTGCAGTGTTGAAGCTACACAAAGAAATTATATTGTGTTGTTGATTCATTTCGGGGCTTTGCGACATTGTGGTCATGTGGCCCCGTGTACTTAGGTGTGTGTGGAATTTGTCTGGTAACTGGTGTTATTGTGAAGGCTGTATTATTGTGTGTAGTTTTAACTCAGATGAGGATTAGGAAGGAGGCAGCTGTGGTCTTAATTAAGCATTCGCCTGGAATAGAAGTGGGGAAACCACAGAAAGCCACTTCCAGGATGGCTGAGGTGGGATTGGAACTAGCCTCTTCTCAGTTTTTGCCCAACCCTCAGACCAGAATTAAACTTCTTGGCAGAGCTGGGAATCAAACCCGGGCCTCCGCAGTGACAGCCACTACACAATGAGGCACAAAAGAAGTTATGTATATGGTCAGTCACTGTGCATAGTTGATGTGCGACAAGTGGCAGTATACCTGATCTGGCAATTGGTACCCAGGTTACAATAGCAATGGCATCCACATTCACAGTTGTTCCAATTAAGGCATTTCGTAATATTAGCAAGTCTATGAATTCATCGCTACAAGTCCAGATATTACAACCCACCAAACAGCAAGGCATTTGGGAGGAGGGAGTTAAGTACACCATTATCCGGGCCCTGCTTATAACTTATCATACTCCAAACAGTCACAAGACTAATTTTTTGGCTCTATGTTAACCGTGGAAACTTGCAATTACATGTATAATTCTTCCAAGGTGTCAACATAGACATAATGATCATGATTTGTCAAACTGGAAACAAAACTTCCTCATGGAAAACATCTGGGTGAAGCTTACGCTATCTACTGATAGGGGCAGATGACCTCGTAGTTCTGCCCCTTAAAACCTCAATAACTAATTACCTAACTGACTAATAGCCTAACTACAGGAATGAACAGACACAAATCTACATCACAGATAAAGGTGACTAAAATGGAAAATACTGTACCTGGTTTACACAAAAGATTTGTATAAAACTACTAGCATACGATAATCCAAGGGAAATCTACACAGGTGCCTATGCTGGTTAGATATCGCCATCACAATTCAGAGCAGTACACGACCTTGCCAACACGGTAATTCTGCAATAAAGTGACAGACTATTCATCATGAACAACAAGTGAAACAAAGGTTTGAGAAATGATGAGAATGTAGGCTACATGTAGAGAATAAAGAGGATGTTCATCCTTCTCCTAAATATAATGTACAGCATTAATCCCAATAGAAAAAGTCTACTGGTATGTGTTAACACATTTTCAATATAATATAATAATTTCTCATTCATACGCGGACAGATTTTCTAAACTTCTAGCCGATGACTGGATTACGGGCAACACACACCACATCTATCATTACTTCTCAAATATTGAAGACCTTAAGGATGTGCGGTCAAAAATTGAAATTTTATTTTTATTTTTATTTTTACTCTTAATCTCTAATGTAGGTCTTTGTGAGATATTATATGCATTTTAAAGAAAATAACGACGGCTCGTTTGCTGAGGACATGGCTTCAAAGTGGCTATTTTGAGCGTTAAAGGTACAATCTCCACGACGAAACTAATAATCGGAAGACACCGAAATTTATGTACAACAACCCCTGTAGTAGTACCTGCAATAGGAACAATTCTTATTACGAAATTCAAATTTTGTATTAACCTCTTCAGATTTGAATACCATTTTTAGTGAGAAAAAATTGTTATATTAACTTCAAAGATTTATTAATTTGATGTGGCTCTTATTCTGAGCAGTAGAAAAGTTCGATAAAGAAAATTGGTTCAGCGATATACCCGTGGTGATTGTACCTTTCAGACTCTACAAAACGCAGGTTGAATCAGTCACACACACATAGACACACGCGCGCACACACACAGCGGTAAGACAAGGTCTTGGGCAAGAGCGCGCTCGGGCACCTGCCTTACCCTGTCCTTCAACACCTTTGCTATCGCAGCTTCCGCCTCCCTCCCGCCCTGACTCATCATGCCAGTCCACACGACCACAGACTAGAGCAGAGTTTACCAACCTTTTGAAGTTCACGGCACCCTTGAAAATAACATTAAACACTACGGGCACCCCTCCTTGAATAAAAAAAATAATTATGTTTCATATGTAAATTTATTGAAATATTTTATAATAAGTAACGTACACCATAGCATAATACAGTCAACTTTACTACAGTCAGTGAGTAAAAATACATCAAAATTTTGTTCGATAAATCGTTAATATGAAACTTGTGATTGATGCTTAGAGCACAGGTTCGTGATATCGGGCCTTGCAGTTGACAATGAAACACGCAAATCATCCTCAAGGTTATTCAGTCTATTTCTTGCTTTGGATTTTATTGTCACCAGAGCAGAGAAGGCTTGCTCGCATAGATAGGATTTTGGAAAGGGCGAAAGTGTGTTAATTGCTTTCTTCATTAGGTTAGGATACTACTCTCTCCGCTGAAGCCCAAAAGTAGCCACCGACGCCTCACTCTTGGTGGACTTACCTTTGAGTGTGGAATCGGCACAAAGATCAATAAATTCATCTCGTTCGCAACCAGTGAAATCTATTTCCTCGCGCTATCTATGAAATCAAATGGTGAGACAACCCAGTTGACATTCATAGTGGAAATAGATGGAAAGTATGTATCTATTGCTTCTTGCAATCTTGATAAGTGATCACAAATGCGGTCTTTCAGCTTACCCAGATCGTTATCTACTGCCAGATGAAGAAAGTTTGAAAGATCTCCTTTCTGAACTGCAGACGTCCAAGAACTAAGTTTTCTTTTAAAATCTTTCATTTTATTGGTTGAGGAAATTATTGTTTCCTGTCTACCCTGCATTGAAACATTCAGTTAATTCAGTTTATGAAAAATATCTGCCAGATACGACAGTTCCAAGCACCAAGAATCAGTTAGTAACAGTTCATAAAATGTATCTTGATTTTCATCCTTAAAAAGAGTTTTCACCTGTTCTCTAAGTTCAAGAAACTGCTGCAATACACGACCCCGCGATAACTACCTTACTCTGTATGAAGTAACAAAGAGGTATGAGGTGCATCCGTTGCGAGACATAACTGTTTAAAAATCCTGCACATTAAAGGTCGAGACTTGATGTAGTTCACCATTTTCACAACTTCGTTAAACACTGCAGCAAAATCTTGAGCTCTTGCAGTAAAAACCTTTAAATTTCCCAGACATAGATTGTGCACCCATCTGTACATATACCACAACAGTCTTTCCATGCCGGCCGAAGTCGTCGGATTTTTTAAGAGAGTTAAAAATCCCTCAGTATGCCTTCCTTCGGAGGGGAAGTAAATCCGGCGGTCCCATGTCATAGATTTATGGCATGTTAAAGAACCTTCCACTAATTACACCTGTGTGAAGCTAAATTATATATAGGTTAAACATTTGACTAACGTTCTTAGGTTCCTACGTTCGTCGTCAAGAGCCGACTGCGGTGGCGTCTGGTAGCTAAGTTCTGAACTAGTAGTCATTGACGGTGGCGTTTGGCAGCAAAAGTCGGAACTATTTGAAAAATTCAAAAGACTGCAGTCCTTACTTGAATTAAAACAGATAACACGCACTAATACAGTCATCACAATTAACTCTGGTTATCAGACAGATTCTACACACGCCAAAGTACACGGGGCTACATGACCGCGTTGTCGCAGCCCCTAAACTTAAGAACCAACCAACCAGTCTTTCCATGAAAGCTCTTGGTCATTGAAAAAGGAATTAATAGAAACAAAAATATCATGGCCTGAGGTTGTAGTCTCCAGCGGTCTACAGAACAGAAACGGCTCATTAATATCTTTATCATCAATATATCTGGTAAAACCAAGGAGTTGCAGTTTGTCACCACTATCGATACTCTCATCTACTTGCAAAGCAAATGCTCTATCAGTTTTTCTTTTCCCCACGACTTGTTCGTTGATATTGCAAACATTTCAGATATCCTGCGACTGATTGTGTTGTTGGAAAGAGGAAATTTCGAAATTTGATTAGCTGCTCCTTCACCAAGTATTGTTGAAACTATAATTTTCCATGCAGGACCTATGATTTCCTCTCCAAGAGTATGAGGTGTGTGTGTGATTTTTTTTCCTATCAGTTCTGCTACTTTAAACGAGGCTTCAAGAGAAGTATCACTTATGGTCATTCTCTTTACCATTCGCACAGCTGTTTTTTTTTCTCCCCTTCTAGTACACGTGAAAAATACATCACACTCTTCCCAGACCCACTAGGATGCTTAATTGTGAGATGCCACTTCAGTTTGCTAGGTACCATGGCCTCGTGTTTCGTCACAAACTAAACAAACAGGGATAGGGTTTTCCTCGTTCTTATTCCACGTAAATCCATACACTACGTAACTGTCCTGGTATGTTCTTTTCTTTCGTTTGTCTTCTTTATGTTGAATTCGACGGTTCGGGAGTAGGAGCCGACTGCTCACTTTCACTCTCCAGGCGTTTACGTTTAACAATGAACTTGTCCATAGCTAAACACTGCTACTGTAATCAACGCCAAGAAAACATGTTAAAGTGGCGTAGGAACGGGTACACTTTTATATATTTATATATATGTAAGTGACTGATGTGAAACAGCTTTTGTCAAAGCATTTCGGCCCTGAGTGGCACAACAGAGAGGATCTAGGCTTCTACCGAGACTTGCTACTATGTGGCGAAGACATAGCTCGACAAAATGTATCTGAAGTAGAAGAAGAAGAAGAAGACCCCATGGAATGACGTTGCTGTGCAGTCCAATGGACTCTATTTCGCCTAGTTTGAAAAGCTGTGAGCATATTGTGAATGGAAATTTAAGGTTGAAAGGTTACTTTTATTGTATACTGGGTAGTTTCTTAGAGAACTTTAAAATATAGCAATAATTTCACTTTCACATAGAAACCATAATTACTGACTTAATGAAACTAATCCAAAACTACTTAAGTCCTAGATCCTGTATCAAAACTGCTTAAGTGCAATATATTTTCTATTATTACGTAAAAACTGCTTTTACTGTATTTTTAAAACATACATAAAATGAAAACTAATCGTATTTTGTAACTATTATACAAACTGTTTCTATTTAAACGCGCACGGATAACTCAAGACAGTTTTTTTTTTCTCACAAATTTCATGAAATTGACTTAGGTAGTTCTGGAATTGGACGACTCACATACATATCTTTATAACCTCTGTTATTTATTTTATTTGTTATTTAATTTCCAATGAATTTGTTATTATTAAGTCCCTTTTTTTTTGTTAAATTTTATTGTTTGTTTTCTTACTGTCAATACTTTATATTGTTATACAGTCAGTATAAAATGGTGTACTTCGTACCTGTACCAGATTATTACTAAAAAAGATGTTTCAATATAGAACAATATGATATGTAAATGATTTTTCAAAATCTGAAATAATAAAATTTATTTTCATGAGAATATTTGCTCATAATAAAATATGTGTGTTTCGTTTACAGAATGTTAAAAATTATTTATGAGTTACTTTATAAAATTCTGTAAGTTATATTCGCAGAATAAATCATGTTTAAGATCAATAGAACTTTATAGGCCAGGCGACAGGTCGAAAAACAAAAGCCTCAATAAGGAAATAATTAGTGGAAAGCTGGAAATTGCTTTAATCGCTTTATTTTGACCCAGATATTACTCTCCCAAGTTTTCCCCCTCAAGCGAAGTCGGCGTTGGCCCTTCTGGCCCTAAGAAGGTACCATTTTTCCTTTTTTTTTTTTTTTTTTTTGCTAATATCTCCCAAACCATCAACTTTATCAACAAAATGCCTTTTATAAAAATAATCTAGAGTACATTTTCTACAAAAATGCTCTCTACCTTTTGTCTCTAATGTGAACTGTTACGATGCTACGACCATTCAAATTGGAGCCCTTTTAGATTCTTGCGGAAAAGCTATGGAAATGATATGCCATATCAAAGTTTCTACATATTATAAAATATTTGTCAGCATTCCAGGTGCACAAGCTGTTAACTTGTTACAAGTATAACAGATTTTCAACGTAAACAGCTGTGGCCTCAATTTCTCCGTCATCGCTTTCATCGTCTGTATCGGTACATTTGTCCGACGTCACAGGGCGCTCAAGATTAACATCGATGTCTCCGTCACAATCATCCATATCATCTTCCTCGGCAGCATTTGTACATGACCGTCCCATACAATTCATGCAGATTCTGGAGCATCGGAGGCCAGTTTTCCTGCAACCACAAGCTGCGTTACATCCTTCCGAACATTTGCTGGACACTGTGTTTAGAAGCGTTTGTGGCACCGGATCCCTCGTAGGTATGGGAGCCAAACCACATTGAGAATTTTTCCAGCCCCAATCCAGTGGATTTGTATCATTTCCATACCATTTTTGGATTTGATATGTTCTTAAAGAGTGCTCACGTGCCGCTGATTCGGTGGGAGGTAAGCTTGCGAGATTGAATCGATGTTTGCTTAGAGATTTTTCAAACAGTTGGAACCGCAGCTCATTCAGGGTATTTCCCGTGGTTTTGTTGTCATAAAGCCCAGCCAAAACCAACTGGCCCGCTTTGTCAATTTCATCGGGGTTTGCGTTCACGTCTCGGAAAACCCTAACAGCTGTCTGCAGTTCCTCATTACTCTTCAGCAGTGGTACGAATTTCATTTTGCACTGCCTGTGAAACGAAGACGTTATATCGCACCCACCAAACGCATGCAAAAAGAGGAAGTTTTCTTGCACACATGTTGGGAGATTGAAACTTGTAGTGCAAAATAGTTGTTGTTTGGTTGAACCTTGACCGGGTTTCATAAAATACATTTTCGTGGAGGGTGGCACACAAGCCGCCAAGATGACCAGGATATCTATATCTTCAGCCACTATAATGACAGAATTGTCGGGCCGAGATAACTCGAGTGGGGTGGTAACGATGAGCACATCGGCATGTGGAGCTTGTCTGGTTTCGATTCCTTCGCTTTCGAATTTGACGCGCAACAAGTCGATCAATCTTCGTTTGTTTGTGACATTAGACAAAAAGTTTGCTTGTGGCATAGGTGCCGTCATGGACTCATAAAAAAAACATTAGCAGCTTCATGCTTGTGCGATCGTCGAAGACGTTCAACGGACATGGTACTGCGAGCTGCTGGGTCGTCAGGATACCCATCGAAAATAATGACACTGTTTTTAAAGTAACTTTTAACGTAACTCGCATATTTGGCACTAATGTCGACAAAAGTATCGGTTTGGTGCCAAATTACACGGTGCAGAAGATATCCTCCGTCGAGAACATGATATAGGTCCTCAAATATGGGCTCATCGGTAACGGGATCGAATAATTTATAGAACACAGACTTTTGCGTCTACGCATTCCCGCTTTATCAAAGATCGCAACCGGATACGGAGCTAGTTCAAACTGGAAATATTGTTTCAATTCTGCATCGGATTTCTTTGCAAGGCAAATGCATTGGAAAAGCACAAGAGGATCAACAGGAATATCCGTGTTGCGGAGTTTTAGCCTATTTTCAATTTTGAAAAAATAGGCTTATGAAATCACCTTTTGTCCGTGTGTGTCTGCGTGTGTGTGTGTCCCCCTAATAAAATCTAAACGGCTGGAGCGATTTCAATGAAACTCGGTAAGTTCATGGCGCTATTCCCGGCGACCTCGACCGTGCCCTTCAAATTTTGTTACGTCTCACCAATCCAACATGGCGGCTGTGCGAAATATTTCACTAGCATTCGATATCTCCGAAACTATTACCGATTTCGCCCTGAAATTGTGTACGGTGATAAAGGGCACTACTAGAAGTTCACCTATGAGACTTTCAAAAACCTGGTGACTACAAAACCAACATGGCGGCCAAGCGAAGTTGAGACATTTAAATAGACGTTTCTCGCGATTTAACTACCCAAACGTAATGAAATTGGGTACAGCAATTGTTTATACACATTGTAAAGCACTGGAGTCTAATTTAGTTCAATTGTTTACATAACCTCAAAATGGCGGCTGTGCGAAATATTTCACTGACATTCTATATCTCCGAAACTATTACAGATATCACCCTGCAATCTTGTACGGTGATAAAGGGTACTGATACAAGTTTACCTATGTATATCTCATAAACCTGTAAAGTACAAAACGAACATGGCGAACAAGCGAATTTGAAATATTTTACTAGACTTTTCTCGTGATTTAACTCTCTGAGCGCAGTGAAATGTGGTACAGTAAATGATTTTGCAGATTGTAATGCACTGCCATTTAATTTAATTCAATTGTTTACATAACCTCAAGATGGCGGCTGTGCGAAATTTTAAAATTATGTTTTTATTTCTTGTGTCGTTATCATGCGATTGAAGTGAAAGTTTGAATAATGAACCTAGGCAATAATTGTCCTTGAATGGTACATAACTCTATGGCCTATACATATAACAATCCTAAACGGCGAGCTTCCGAAATATTTAGACGGTTCTCAATATCTATGAATCGTTTACAGCAAACAAACAGTTTTTTTTTATGTTCATAGAGACTATGAACATATATTCACCTATAGGACTTTCAGTAACCTGGTGATCACAAATCCAACATGGCGGCGACGCGAAGTATAAATATTTAATTGGACGTTTCTCGCGAATTAACTATCCGAGTGCCGTGAAACGTTTCACGTTAAATGCTTATTCAAATGTAGATCCACTGGCATCTAATTTATTTCAATTGTTTGCATAATCACAAGAAGGCTGCTGTGCGTAATTTTAAAATCTCGTTTTTACTTCTTGAGTTCTAATCATGCGATTGAAGTTTGAATACCACACGACCACAATAATCTTAATGTAATAGTACAAAAATAAAAATCC
This sequence comes from Meconema thalassinum, assembly GCA_946902985.2. Lineage (NCBI taxonomy): Eukaryota > Metazoa > Arthropoda > Insecta > Orthoptera > Tettigoniidae > Meconema > Meconema thalassinum. Next base: position 694,770,497 of record OX336390.1, read on the forward strand.
AACCTGGCGACCATCTGAAATATTTAGACGGTTTTCAATATCTACGAATCTGTTACAGCAATTAAACTGAAATTTTGTATGTTGATCGAGGCAATTAACATGAGCAGGATATATGAAAATAGGCTGTATAGTTCTTCACGGAACTACTTGTTATTTTCGAATTTACCTCGCGGAGAGGCATCACGCCATTTTTTCTAAGGAACTTCACATCGTGAAAATTGTTGCCGGTTATGCCTTTTTGTGCTGCTATTCCAATTTCATAGGTCATATGACAAGTGATTTGTCCATCCCCGACAACTCCTGTGCTTAACGAAACAACGTGTTGTCCACGAGGAAAGGGCTCTTGAGTTGATAACCATCCAACAAATTTTCTCAAGTCCGCATCATCCCGCGAGATCCGCGCACACCGTGCATCCACATGCTGTTCTGTAGTCGAAAACTCAATATTGCAAAATGATACTAATGGTAGGTATTTTTCCACAGCTGTTTACATTGAAAATCTGTTATACTTGTAACAAGTTAACAGCTTGTGCATCTGGAATGCTGACAAATATTAAAACATGTAGAAACGTTGATATGGCATATCATTTCCATAGCTTTTCCGCATGAATCAAAAAGGGCTCATCTTTGAATGGTCGTAGCATCGTAACGGTTCACATTAGAGACAAAAGGCAGGGAACATTTTTGTAGAAAATGTACTCTAGATTATTTTTATAAGAGGTATTTTGTTGATAAAGTTGAAGATTTGGGAGATATTTGCAAATAATTGAAAAATGGTACCTTCTTAGGGCCAGAAGGGCCAACGCCGACTTCGCTCGAGGGAGAAACTTGGGAGAGTAATATCTGGGTCCAAATGAAGCGATTAAAGCAATTTCCAGCTTTCCACTAATTATTTCCTTATTGAACTACCTGTCGCCTGGCCTATTATGCGAGTTGTAATCTTCAATATATATCAAAATAATATATATATATTACAATTTGCCTTACGTCGCACCGACACAGACACTGTAGGTCTTATGGCGACGATGGGATAGGAAAGACTAGCAGTGGGAAGGAAGCGGCTGTGGCCTTTATTAAGGTACAGCGCCCATTTGCCTGGTGTGAAAATGAGAAACCAGGGACAACCATCTCCAGGGCTACCGACAGGGGGGTTCGAACCCACTATTTCCGGAATGAAAGCTCACAGCTGCACAATCCTAACCACAACCTCACTCCGTGAATCATATCATACTATATCAAAATATAATCATAATAGGCCTATATCATAATATATTCTTTTTTATTGGGCTGAACGGAGGGAGAATACCTACTGTCGACCAAAGTATTACGTGCACTCGAGTTTGAAGAGTGTTTGTGAAGTAACCATAGACCTACATAAAATCCAATACCATCATCATTTTCGCCGTTCTATTTTACGTTAGTTCATGTAGGTTTGGAATTTTTAATTTATATTTTAATATTTTTTATCGCAGTTGGAACACAAAATGTGCCCATTTTTAAGCGTGTTTCAACCATGCGTCACATTTAAGAATTATTATCTCAAAAACCCGTCATCAGATCAAATGCAAATTTTAACACAATATACATTGGAATGTTGTATAACTGGTTTATTAATTTCAAAATTTTGTGTGTCCAAGAAACAAAGTTGTTACCATTTTTGTAAGGTAACTTTTTCTCGGTTCGGGGTGGTTGGAAAATATAGCTCTTGGTCGCGTTGTAATCCTTATACATCAAGGAGTTATGCTGTATGACTGTGAAATACGTAAATTAATTCACTTATTTTATATCGGTTTGTATTTTTTCGTGGAAATAAGGCATGATTCACCTGCCAGCCGCTCCGGGGTAGGCTGTACAGCGTTGCTGAGATGGAGCCCATCACTGCCGAGCGAGGCGAGGTCGTATTTCCCCGTTCAAATATAAACCGATATAAAATAAGTGAATTAATTTACGTATTTTAAAGTCATTCAACGTAACTTTTTGATGTATAAGGAATATAACGCGACCAAGAACTACATATTCCAACCACCCCAAGCCGAGAAAACGTTACCTTAGACAATAGATAACAACATTGTTTCTTGGACACGAAAATTTTTGGAATTAATAAATCAGTTATACAACATTCCAATGTATATTGTGTTAAAATTTGGATTCGATACAATGAAGGGTTTGTGAGATAATAATTCTTAAATGTGACGCATGGTTGAAACACGCTTAAAAACGGGCACTTTTTGTGTTCCAACTGCGATAAAAAATATTAAAATATAAACTAAAAATTCCAAACCTACATGGACTCACGTAAAATAGAACGACGAAAATAATGATGTTATTGGATTTTATGTAGGTCTATTGGTTACGTCACAAACAACCTTCAAACTCGAGTACACATAATACTTTGGTCGACAGTAGTCCACAAATTGGCAATACGGCTCGGAAAGCAAGTCTGGTTTGTTTTTCACACTGCCGGCTGGATCGCAACACTCCTGGTTGCTTTAAACTGCCTGCCCATTCGACGATTACAGCATTGTTTTGAGCGTACAACCTCGTTTCCAAATAAAGGCGCTAGGAAGCAGCACCAAGGCTCTGTAGCAGACATAAGTTTTGTATTGATGTTAATGGCGAATTCGTGTTTTGGAATGCTTTTTGTGTGATTTTATAATGGTGTACTGCTGCGTGCCCTTTTGTAAATCGGAACGGGGCAAGCTAGAATACCGGGGAATATCATTTCATGAATTACCATCGGACAATTCACTGCGTGAGAAGTGGTTACACGCAATTTCCAGAGAAGGTGACACGAGAGGAAGCAAGTGGGTGCCATCTGATCGCTCTGTTGTTTGTAGTCTTCATTTTCTTCCTGAGAGCTTCAGAGAAAATTGTAAATATGGGAAATTAAAGGTAGGATCTGTACCAAGTGTTTTCCCAGAATACCCGTCGTATAAACATCTCGTCAAGGAGCCTGCAAGGAAGAGAAGGAGAACGAGCTCGCCATCAGTCACTGATGCCATAGAAGATGATCCTTATAGAACTGACATAAAAGAAGATGGGATAACAGCTGACAGTGTGAAATTTTGTCATGTTAGTGTTCAAACACATGACAGTGAAAGTGAAAAGGAAGACAAAATTCGAAATCTAACAACTGTCATTAATAGGCTTCGAGTGAAAATTTATAGACTGGAACGAAAGATAAAAGCAATTGAGGAGGAATCACAGAAAATAAATGAAAAAACCCAGAACAGTAGTGAAATTAAGTCCATCAGCATTGTAAGGAAGTCTGCAGAAGGAGGTAACCACGTGGCTATTTATCTCATGGACCAAATCCATAATTTTCATAAGCAACGCCCTCAGTGGTCTGAGCAAACGCTTCGACATTGTATATGCTGGAGGATAGCATCTCCCAAAGGGTATGAATTTGCTCGCAGATCCAAACTTGTTCAAGCACCCTCACGCAGTACATTAGACAGGTATTTAGGAACAGTTAAATGTGGTGTTGGTGTTTCTCCTTTGGTAAAGGAAAGACTAAAAGCAGAAGCAGCAAATTTAGAAGAGATAGAGAAAGTTGCTTCTCTCATCTGTGATGAAATGTCTATCAAGGAGAGATTGTTGTACAACAAAGAGGAAGATAGGTTTTGTGGGCTTGTTGAAGCAGAAGGTGTATATAATGAAGAAATTGGACCAAATCCTTTGGCAAACAAGCTTTTGTGTTTTGTTATTCATGGACTATCCAAGAAATATACCATTCCTGCAGCATATTTTATGGTAAAGAATCTGCAAGGAAACTAACTCTTTGTTCTTGTGCAACAAGTTTTAAGAGCAGTTGAGGAATGTGGGTTTTTTGTACTTCGACTTGTGACAGACAATCACCGAACAAATGTGTCTATGTTCAAGAAATTTGGTGGCGAAGAGCTAACATCTTGCGTGAAACATCCATGTGAACCTTCGAGGCCACTATTTTTAAGTTTTGATTACTGTCATATCATCAAAAACATTAGGTCTCAGTTCTTAGATCATGACATGGCAGACAGTACAGGTATCATAACTTCAGGATACATAAAGGAACTGTATAGACTACAGAGAAATTTAACAGTCAAACCGGTCAGGTATCTTACCCGAAAGCATGTTGAACCAAGTTCATTTGAAAAGATGAACGTACTGTGTGCTGTTCAGGTATTTTCACCACCAATGATTGCAACGATAGAGTTCATGAAAGACAATCAGTTGCGTTTGGCTTCACGTGTTGATTTTTCCCTGGCTGGACCTACTGTGCGCTTCATGATGAATGTGCACAAATATTTTACTATACATGACATCAGTGACAGTTCACAGCATTTAAGACACAACAAGCCAGACAGCATGATGTTTTATTCTGCTGCTGATGAGCGCCTTCAGTGGCTGAAAAATGACTTTTGTCAGTATGTAAGAGAAGTGCAGCAGGAATCCAAAAAAGTCAGTCTCAAGGGACTTACAAAGGAGACCTGTGAAGCCATGCTGTTCACCGCAGAATCAACGGCTTCATGTATTGTCCACTTGTTGCAGAATGGTTTCTTTTACGTGCTAACCCGGAAGTTTTCAGGAGATCCTGTTGAAGCCATGATCAGTGCAGTACGAATGGGAGGAGGGAATAATGACATGACTGACTCACGGACTGCTCAGAATGCCATCAAGAGGATATTGAAATCTGGTCTTATGATTTCATCTGCAGGAGCGAATATTGCTCATAACCAAGATTTCCAACTTCCCAGTAAATTATTATTGGCCAATGAAAATGAAGATTCAAGAGCGACAGTCGTCCTCCCTCAAGAAGTGACTGTTATACTTGAAAGTATTCGTGAACCCATTGCTAGAGTTTATGTGACTTTAGAATCTGCTAGTCAGGCATTAGTGTGTGGTTACTTGGTTCGTGTAATTGAAGAAAAAACCATGTGCAGTTCCTGCTCAGACAATGTTTCACTTCCACCTTCATCCACACCATTACTGGGACTTATACACCATTTAGACAGGGGTGGTCTTCGATATCCAAAACCACAGTTTGTAAGTCTGATTACATCGTTACAACAATTTGTGGAATCAGCGGTACCCCACTGTAAAAAAACTGCATGCCTGCTCCAAGCTATGCTGGGTCATATTATGCCACCTTTACGAAAATGTACTATTTTCATGTGTTCTGATGTTCCCAGTCACCAAGAGCTTGTGGCAGAGCTGGTTGCAACAAAATATGTAAGACCATTGCTTGCCAATATAGGGAAGAAACAAACAGATAAAGTCTATCGGTATGCATGGAATACAAAGCCACTTTCCAGGAAGGGACTGAAATTGTAATTTAAGGTTGAGATACATTGTTACTGCATACAGTTATAAGACAGGTTATTTTTGAACATATTTTGGTTGGCATAGCTTCCTCCTCTTTTAACCCATTAACACCTTTTTTTCCTTTCTTTTTTTCTCTAATTTATAATGAAATTTTTCCTGTAAAATATTCAAGAAATTTAAGAGTGCTAAAATACATTCTGTATTCAGAAATTTGTTGAATAAGTGACACCCATCAGCAGATATTAGCCATCCTCATTGAGGATGCTGCACGTTCAAATAGCTCTACATTCACCTACCTCCTTAGGCTTACGTAACAACAGTCACTTATTGCAGGTACACATCGAAACGTTGCATTTCTGACAATAGATTCTGGGTTTTGCAGGGCATCCTTTAGGGCACATCTCTGCTTGTCTCTTTGAGCAACCAAATGACAAATTCCATCAAATTTTACTTCAGACACAGTCCTGAAACGGCTTGAATGTGGTAGCAGTAGCCTTCCCCAGTAACACTTTGGGAGTGATGAACCAAGTACAAAACTACTTAAATTAGCTGACATGCGGTACCTTGTGTAATGTTGAATAATAATTGTGGAAGTGATATCCTAATAGTTGTTTTCTCCTCCGCTGTCTATAACCCACCCACCATCCCCTTTTTATAACATTGCTTGTATAGTGAAATTTTAGATGTCAGCAATTTTGTACGTGATTTATAGGATAAATAAGATGTTGCTAAGCCCACGAATACGGTATCTTGTGGTGTTTGTTTTATGCTGCACTTGCTCCGCTCGATTCGTTGTGTTTCTATGTTAAGAAGGTTTTACATACAAAAAAAAAAAAACTAACCTGGGCCTAACGCCCCAGACTACCTTGCTTGTAATATAAGCAGTAATTTGTTGTCCACACAGTGCCTAACCTAGTAGTGGGTATAAATTCTATCTTATTAAAGCTTTACATACAAAAGCCAACCTAACCTGGGGCTAACGTAACAGACTCCCTTTCTTGTAGTACAAGCAGTAATTTTTGGCCAGTCGGAAGCCAATAGTATCTCGCTGAGCTCGTTACGCATGACCTGTGTCTTATTTTATGGAGGTTACCATACATTGGCAACAGTGAAATGGCATCTCGGTAACGGATAAACACACCCAAGGCGCCTGTTTCAGTAGCAGTTGAGCTACGACTAGCTTTGACAATTGCCATCTGTTGAATAACAATAAATAACGACTAAAGTCACTTAATATTTCCTGTGCAGCAATGATAATGGACAGTAATTTCAATTCACAATGACTCCCAGAATATCAAATACGGTACTTAAGGTATGAAAATGACATATTATATTAGTTAAGTGCGAGGCTCGTGTTTCATCACTCCCACAGAATTACCCCTTCCCCTGGGTGCTTGATTTCTAGCAAGTAGTTTCAAGTGCCTGACTGTAATTCAAAATATCAAGGGCATTAGTACTTCACCGTTGTTATCGCAACGGTAATCGTAGGAACCGCATCGATCTTTCTTCATTTCATTGCTGACTTTTAGTGGACAGTCACTTGTTCGAGTTATCCTTATTACAGTGCCTGTTGCTCTATATCTAGGGTTTGGAGATGAATCAGGAGGTCTCTGCTAGCAAAAATGTTATCAAAGAACACTGATTTTGTTAGTTTCAATGCAGAGAAAAATGTTTCACAGACTTACGTTGCTCCAAACATTGATAACACTTGTGCGGCCTGCCTGTGCAATTTTGGATATTCTTGCTGCGGTAATTTTGAGTAGAAATCGGGCAAATTTTGCACAGAGCTAAAAATATCCTTATGTCTTGTGCTACATTGCAAATTTATAAGCTCCATTTGAAACTCGTGCAGAACCTCAGTTACAGAGATTGAAAATGGGCTTCACAAACAAAACAAGTCCTTACTTTTTAGAACCAGCCACAGTCAAACGTTACTAATCCCTGCGATCAAATAATGTCAAGTGAGACTACAGAGAGCAATATATGGTGCACCACATCACAGCAAAGACAGTACATGAGGGGTAAGATGAGAAAGCGAGAGAGAGAGAGACAGACATATAGACATCCCCCACCATCATTGCAAGGCCGTCCGCCCCAGACGCACTCCAGAGTGCAGTCGGTGTGCTAGCGCGCCCAGAGTGCTGTTTGGCCACCTCTGCTCTAGACCAATAACTGCTAGGTAACATCATATATGCACCCCTGGATTTTGTCACGCGTATGACCAACCATATGTGGTGGTGTATTATGTATCTTCCATGTTGGCAATACTAATGTGATGTGTCATCAATGTGTATGCCTTGGTGACAAATTAAGAAAAAAGGAATGAAAATCATCTATTATCCATGTTAACGAAACTGTGAGTGTCAAAGGCAGGTTCTCGTCTCATGCACTTGTAATGAAAATAGTGCGTAAAGTTATGGGAACGTGCAAACCACAAAAATACAGGTCATGAGAGAATTTGAATTGTATAATACTTTTAATTGTTGAGCTATCTCATTGTTAACTTCATAATTACTGGATTGAAAAAATAAAGAAGTTACCTTAGCATACTTTCATTAATAATTGCCCTGGAATATGGAAAAAAAAACTTTTTTATTGCCATGTAACAGGTGTCATGAGGATGCTGGGAGTTAATGCATTACATTTCATGTAGCCTAGAATGTACTTATGAATTTTTTTGGTTGAATGTCAGATTACATTTCATGAAACTTTTAAAAATTGTTTATTTAGTTCAACTTGTGATGTATTTTATATATAAATCTGTCCAGTTCTCATCATTTGTGTGGTGGATGTATGATAAAATGTGCGATTTGTTTTGTGGCAATTGGCTGGTTTGTTAATAAATCCCAACATCTCACCACTATCAAAGGTAAACAATCTGCTTGAATGTAAAAGTAAATTAATGATGTGACTGGGATGGCTTCAGAGTAGGAAGAGCATCAATGTCATTAATTAATTTCATAAAATATTATTTTAGGATTTAGTCCATGTTTTATTAACTTGAAAGTTTTAAAATTAGTATGATAAATTTGACCCATGTTCCTTGTCTTGTTTTCTCATTATGAAAGTTGCATTAATATGTGTCTGAATCTATTATTCTCCAAATTTGTTAATTGAATAATAAAATGTCCAGATTTTTCCCTCAATTCTGGTAATGGTGTATTAATTACTAATGCCATTCTTGAAGGATTTGACTGAGAAGGCTTCAGAAGAGGAGGAGGAGGAGCAATATTTACTAAAGAAACACAACTGAAGCTACACAACCGAACTGTTTCACAGATTTTAATGCAACGACACTGCTCATATTTGAATATTGTTCTAGGATTTCTAGTAATTAGTGTGGTTTAGAATGACATTTCCCGTGTGTATTAACACTTGAAGGCCGTAGCGCACCTGCCTCTCACCCGGAGGTCTAAGGTACGATTCCCAGCTCTGTCAGTAATTGTAGAATTGCAGGAACGGGGTGCACTCCGCCTTATGAGGACAATTGAGTAGCTATCTGACAAGGAGGCTGTCCCGGTCACGAAAACCAAGATTAACGGTTGAGGGGACCCGGCACGCTGACCACTTGTTAGTTATTGTTGTTTTAAGGGGCGGAACTACGAGGTCATCTGCCCCTATGACCACGTGTCACTATAATATTCAGGCCAAATGGCTGGGCAGCGGTCGCTTGGTAGTCCTAGGCCCTTCACGGGCTGTGGTGCCAAGGGTTTTTATTACCATAACACTTGAAGGTTACATAAATTATTATATAGTTTAATGTTTCTTTTCATGTCCCACCACCAGGGGCTTACAACTAGTGGGATGTGGGTTGGCTCCTCTCTTTCATCTTTCCTGCCAACTCTTGTTCCCCAACGTTATTAGGGTATTGGAGGCCTGTGATGTCTTTCATTTCCCTGCCTTAATTGGCTCTTGTCTTTTTCTTTCCTATTTTTTGTGGGATCAGAATCTTTGAAGAATGAGTATTGAGTATTTGGAAACTACTAGAGCCATAAAAGGCAGATAGAAAAGGGAAAGAGGAGAGGGTCCACCCCAAAGTCAATAAAAAGGGGAAAATGGATACAGCTCTGGAACCCCTCACAGTCGCTGACGGTGTAGACTTAGCCATGTGCTGTCCCTTCGAAGAAGGAGGGTATCAGGATAGATGATGTTAGGGCCAGTTAAGGCAGAAAAATGAAAAACTCCCTAGATTTCGGATACCCTAATACAGTCGGGGTTGGAAGAGAACAAGAGGTCGACAGGTAGATGACAGAGAGGAGCCTGGCACAAGTAAGTGGAAATAATAACGGACAAGGCTGGGGTCCAGTGGTCTCGAAGCCAAGTCCCACTAGTTGTGATCCCTGGGGTTGGGGATATACCCTCAAGGGCTCATGGATAGTGAGGTTGGTAATAGGCATCTCGGAAGAATTTCTGAGCTGGGTTCGGTTTTCTTCTTTTCCCGTGACGGGGCTAACCCCTCTATCCGTTATTGTTTTAAGGGGCGGAAATACGAGGTCATCTCTCCCACACCCTTTTCTATCTGCCTTTCATAGCTTTACTTCCTTTCGAGTCCCTCAATCCTTCTCTCGTGGTTTAGCAGCTAGGATGCTTGGCGCTAGCCCCGGAGGTAGAATTCAATTCCCTGTCTGCCAAGAAATTTAATTCTGGTTTGAGTGCTGGAACGGGGTACATTCGTCATCGCGAGGCAAAAATGAGTGGATGTGGGTTCGAATCCCACCTCAGCCATCCTCGAAGTGGTTTTCCGTGGTTTCCCCACTTCTACTCTGGGCAAATGCCGAGATGGTTCCTAATTTAAGGCCGCGGTCGTCTCCTTCCCAATCCTCACTTGACTTAAAAATACACACACTAATACAGTCATCACAATACGATGGGTTATCAAACAAATTCAACACACATCTAAGTACATGGTGCTACATGACCACGATGTCGCAAAGCCCCTGAATAAATGAACATCCCATTTTTCGGCGGCCCTTTTTTGATCTTTTATTGCCCTTATTCTTTATTTTCATCTCTAGTATACCGACAGTAGTGGCTACGCGGCTAAAGCGCTGCGTTAGGTCAAGGGGCCAAGCTCTCTGCTGACTCGGTAGACGCGTGGGATCGAGCCCCACCGTCGGCTGTCCTTGAAATGGTTTTCCATGGTTTCCCATTTTCAACACCAGGCAAATGCTGGGACAGTACCCTCTGACAGGCCACGGCCGCTTCCTTCCACATCCTTGCCCAGTTTCATTCATCTTCATCCATTCCATCTCTCATCCCGACGCGCAGGTCGCCCACGGGCGTCGACTAGAAAGACCTGCACTCGGCCTCTCAGGAGGCTACACGACAAAAAATAAATCTCTAGTATGTAAGTTAGATTTAAATCAGTTGGAAGTAGCCTAATTGTATTTTATTACCATCCGTATAATTACGGGCAAATGAGCTAGACATTTCGCCCCTTAAAAACAATCGCCACCACCACCATGCATTTTTGCTTTTCTTAATACTGAAAATTTGCCCGTAAGTATGTGTCTGAATACTTTTAGATGATTGAATAACAAAAGAACTAACTTATTGTAAAGTTTTCACGTCCGTCAATTTCGATATTGATCCTCCAAACATAGCAATTCTTCGTTTCAGGTATCTTCCTCTTTAAAAAGCCGCGAAAATTCCAGTGCCTTAGTGCTGCACCTAGCGGTGAATTAATGCATATATCTTGTACGCCTGTGAGTGTCGAATGGGCAGGCAGTTTAAAGCGACCAGGAGTGTTGCGATCCAGCCGGCAGTGGTTTTTCAGATGCAACTTCGAGCATACAATAGGATAGAGAGGGCGCCAGCTATGCTTCTACCGGCCGACCGTGGGGCCAAAATAAGATCAGCTGATGTTGGGCAAAACAAAGATGTCTCCCATAAGAATAGCATTATGAAGTGACTTAAAATCCCGATTCAAGCGTATTCCTCGTGATTAACAGACTATTCCTCTTGAAGGTGGTGATAACTACAATTCCTTCTGAATATTGCTGTTCTTTTTTGTATGAAAAGTGTGAAGTATAATCTTATATGCGATATTTTGGTGTGTTGACATATCAGTGTTGGAATGCATAGGTGACATGTGTAGGGCCTTGGTTAGGAAATTATAAAATGGTGAATAAAATACGTTTGCGTATAATTTTTATCCGTAATAATTGTCTGATTTGGTTATATTTGTAATATTTTTACATATCTAAAATATTACTCTACAAAGCATACTAGTAACTTACTAGCTTACTTTTTTAGTAACATGTAGGCCCTATGCTTCTATTATGCTGGTTTTCCTTTATAAATCAATAAAGTTTGCCGATAATCATCCGATCCATAAACCTGATTATAACTATCATCAATTAACATAGATATTTATGGTCAATAGCTTAAGCAATTCAGGGTCTGAAGGGAAGCTGAAATAATCGATTACATTTAATTATGCGTACAAAGTACTGCATCTTAAAAGAAAACCAATGATATCCCCACTCCCAATATTTATCGCCTACAGCAATAAATCTTACAAATATCCTAATATTCATACTGCAGTTTATAATCAGGTGCCTAATGTTATCCCCTTTCCCTCCATATTTAGTAAATTCATTTTTGGTGGCTAGGGACTTTCGGGTCATCAGCCCTGTGTACTTGAGTAGGCCTATGTGTTGAACTTGACTGATAACTTAAATTTCTGTGATGACTGCAGTAGTGTGTATAGCTGCATTGGTGGTTGTTAATTCATTTAAGGGGCTTGTGACATCTTGGTCTAGTGTGTAACTTTATTAGGGACAGGGATGACGTAGGTGCCTCGGGACTTGAACTAAGGTCCTATCCCGGCATTTGCGTGGATAGAGTGTGGAAAATCCTGGGGGATAAACCACACTCGGGATAGCCGCAGTCAGCGCCGGGATTCGACCTGCATGATTTAACGAGCACGGCTACGCCGCTGGGTGCCAGCAGTATTGGGGAAATGTATGTAATCAAGTCTGTGTATTTTAGGTCATATATTTTAATTCTTACCCGTGAAAAGATAGCCTGTTCCCTTTTTCAAACCTCTGACTGCAATTGTATGCAGCGCAAGATATAACCATTTTCGCTATATAACTTCACATTCAGCCTCTTACATAAAGGAAAATGCGTATTTTACATATTTGTAATATATTATACGGTACTGAAAAAATGGGCTCGTATATCGATAATGATTAAGTATAATCTTAACGCTCACTCTGACAACTTGGACATAGGCGCCATTTTATACCAACATCAGCTGATCTTATTCTGGCCCCATGTTATGCTGGTCAAGGCCTCTCTATCCTATTGTATGCTCGAAGAGATGCAAAGCAACGCTATCAGTGAGAGAGAGAGAGAGAGAGAAGACATTGATGGACGAGGAGAAGCGGGGGAAGTAGGGGCGGAAGGAGGTGATAATTGAAGGGTAGACACGTCACTAACACAAATGCAGCGGCTGCTATCGGTAATACAGTAGTGCTGCCATCTCTTGTCATGCGATTGACGGCGGTGGAGATCGCACAGCCTTAAGATCAGTTAACCTATACAGGATCTCATTAAGTCTCTATTATTATAAACTTAGCACGACCAAATACAGAACTTAATTCACACTCAATCAACCAACAATATACTGCCATTTTATTGACTGAAACTACCATTACCTTTCTGTAAATCACCAAATGTCGAGACGTAATAATTACTTTGATTTGCGAACTCCACATCACATGTATCCATCACCGTCCATGATTACGTTGCCATGGCAATATATAATAATTTTCCCAATGACCAACAAAATAAACGGAAAGCCCCTAAAATCTAGTGACAACCAACTTTAGAAACATAAGTTACCGAGTTCGGGCCCAAACAAAAGAATAATTATTTAACGGACGGAGAAAGTAGTATGGACTTTCTTAGGCCTGGTGTGCAGTGTGTCAATTTCCGTTGTGGGAGCGTGCGTTTGCTTGGGAAATAGAAATCTCTAATCATCCTTTGTGATCTAATATTGTACCATCAAACGAATCAAGGTAACTTGGTAAGGGTAGTTTAATTAAGTGATCACCGAACCTAATATTGGTTATATTTTGTGAAAGTACGATTATTAATGATCATTTTATGCTATTCGTTTATGTTGTTCAATTTGTTGGTTATGTAGAATTTTGCGCCTAAACTCTCAATGTGCCGCAGGTGGCGGTATTCCTCCATTCAACTTTTCAATGGTAGAAATTGCTTGCTTTTATTTGCAGATGCCTCGAAATAGAGTGAGAAGAACAGAAAAGGCGAAATGGACTGCGGACGATCTAAAGAAAGCTGTTGAAGCTGTGAATGATGGCAGCTCTGTTAAAAGTGTTTCCAAGTTGTTTAATATTCTAAGAACAACACTACCGGTATGTGATAGACTCAAAGACAGTAAGTTACATAAATCTACATTAGGGTGTAAACCCCTGTTTTCTGAAGAGCAAGAGAAAGACATTTGTGATCATCTTTTGTTATTATTAAAAATATTTTGTGGCTTTTCTCTTGTAGAACTCCGTCGTCTGGCATTTGAACTGGCTGAAGCAAATGGCATTTCTCACAGTTGCAACATGACTACAAAACTGGCTGGCCCAGACTGGGTTTATGGCTTTTTAAAGCGAAATCCTGAAGTTAGTCTTTGTATGCCTGAAGCGACTAGTCTGAACATGATTTCAGCTTTCAAGGAGACAGAGGTACATTACAGTTACTCTTCTCAAATCTAGAGCATGTGATGACTAAATTTGTATTCCCTGCATCACGAATGTATATAACTTAGATGAAACAGGGATTTCTACTGTCCATAAGCCAGGGAGAATTTTCGGCCCTAAGGGTCAGAAACCAGTAGGCGCTGCTACCAGCTGGGAGAGAGGGAAAAATGTGACAGTGATCTGTGCAATGAGAGCAGCAGGAAATTTTATTCCACCAATGTTTGTATATACAGAAGGGAGGTCCAAGAGATGCAATCTATTTTTGTTCAAAGGATGGCTGGAGTAATGAAGAGCTTTTCTTGGAGTGGTTAAATCATTTCTCCAAACAGACAAACCCTTCAAAAGAGGACCCTATTTTGATAATTCTGGACAATCACTCAACCCATAAGAATTGTCAGGTATACAATTTTTGCAGGGAGAACAACATCCATATGGTGTTGCCGCCACCACATACTTCGCACCGACTTCAGCCTTTAGATGTTAGCGTCTGTGGACCATTGAAGACTGCATTCAATAGAGAGTGTGAGCTTTATCTGAAGATTCTCAGCAACCAACAAATGAAAATCACACAGTATGATTTAGCATAAATATTCAATCGAGTTTACATAAGAACAGCAACTCTTGCGAAAGGAGTGAGTGGATTTCAGTCTGCCGAAATGTACCCTCTCAGTCCAAACAAATGATGATTTCTCAGCAACTCAAGAAACTTCTGTGCCTGTGGTTATTTATTAAGACGACATTGATGGGCATCAGCAAAGTCAGTCTGTTCATCTTCAGCCTTTGACTTCTTTGAACGAAAACTAGCATGAGAAGTCAAGTCATTCCGCTGCTCCCCAGCCCTCAGGATCAAAAACAAAGCAGGACACCATTCAGAGTATTTCTAGTTTCAGCACTGTAACTGGGAGCACACAGAAAGTGAGAGTTCACGACATTTCTCCTGAGCCATCCCATTCAACGTCTACTCAACAGGGTAAAAGACAAAGCAAGAAGCATCACTCTGAGATTATTAGGTCCACACCTATGAAAGTTCTGTTCGAAGAAGCAAAGAAGAAGAAGGAAATCAAGAATAAAGATGTTCAAAGAAAGAGACAAGCCAAAGTAATAAGATAAGCAAAGAAGACGTGCAGAAGGAATATCACGTTTGAGTCATCCGACGAAAATGACGAAGACGAAATTAATCTAAGTGATGATGATGATGATGGTGGTGATAATGATGACTTTTTTGTTTGTTTAAGCGTATGGCTTTTAGTGCCGGGAGTGTCCGAGGACATGTTCGGCTCGCCAGTTTTGTAGCTGCTTCGAGACGGACACCCAATGGGTGAGCTACAAGTACCGTTGGGGAGGAAAGTTTGGATGATGTAAGGACAAGGAGTTGGAAGGTAGTGGCTGTGGCCTATAGTTGGGACCAACCCCGGCATTTGCCTGGAAGGAAGATGGGAAGCCACAGAAGACCATCTTCAAGGTTGCCGGCGGGGGGATTCGAACCTCCTCGCCTCCCGGATGTGAGCGACTGCCAGCAGTCATGCCGTAATGACCACGGCTAACTCACCCTGTAATGATGACATTGATCCTATTGAACTCGGTGATGATGTGAATGTGTGTGACGATTATGGAAAGAACAATTAACTATGGTACAGATGCAGTAAGTGCTCAAAGTGAGCCCATTCTGAATGTAGCGGCCACGATTCTCCGAAAAACTATATGACTTCTGTGTAATTAATAAATATCGTAAATGGCACTGTATGTATAGTAATCTTTTGTAGGCTTTTCATGATCCTAGTTGTTTGCATTAAGTTTAAATATGGTGGTATTGCCCACTTAATGAGGGCAATACCGCCACTTTCACTGGTCAAGGAAAATTAAAATATCACATAGTAACTTAGTTACTTGATAAGTGTAATGATACTTAGTAGTATTGAAGCCAATGTAATAAGGGGCTGTATTTTCTATTTCTTTCTTTTCTACAAGAAACTGTATCAAAACAGAGCAACATCTTCCTTAAGGTGCCGCCATTCCCCCATCTTCCCCTACCTCACCAGATTCAAAATGAAATTCGGTCACTAGTTGCAGAGAAAAAAAATATTATTTCAGGAATATTTAATATGCGTATAGTCGGTACATACTTCAGTAAGTAGATACATTTAAATTTGGAAGATATAGCCTAATACAGTACTGTTGAAGTCGATAAATCAAAGACTGTACAAGTTGACTGTACCTTAGCCTAAAGATTTTTTACATTTTTAATTAGCACACGTTTGAAAACCTAGAAGACCTGATCTTCACAGATTTGAAGGAGCAATAGGGCAAGTTAAAGAAAGACAGCCTACGATAAAGCGACCCCTTAAAGTAATGTTTGGCACATGGGAAGAATAGCTCTCTAATCGACCTTGCTAAGTCACCTAGGTTGTAGTGCAGGGGAGAATGTAGGGTACTGGATATTGTAAGAAATTCCTTTATAAAATGCCAGCCGCATACAATCATATACTTCGAAATTGGCTTTGCGACGCAAAGTAATAAGACTCCATTCCGTCTGAAAGGCTCGCTTTTTGTGAAAGTAATGCATTGATATCGCAATTGTTGAATTCGAAGAGCACAGCGGAACTGAGCAATTATATGTCATCTTTTAGCCTCAATTATCATGACAATAACTGAAAAAACTCAAATCACATGTTATAGCATCTGTTTGTTTGTTTATGTTTCCATCACCCTTATGCTAGTTCCAGATAATGGCAGCACCGTCGCTTGAGTTCGCGAATTGAATGATCTGTAACCATCCCGCGGAGCTACCTTTCCACCTTTTAACTGTCGCTGTTTGTACTGAACATGCATATATATTTTATTAATTCTACTCTACACGAGACGAAGTGGGAAGGAAAGAGACCGAGAGGAAGATCGTGAGACAGGTGGCTGAAGGGGGTGGAAGAAAGCGTGAAGAAGAGAGGAGAAGACTGACAAGGGTGGAGGCTGAGAGATGGTGGGAAGACAGAAGACGTTGGAGAGGCGTGTGTTCCAAACAGACCCGGCCAGTGGCTGGAAACTGTGCAAGATGATGATGATGATGAATTCTACTCTCCAAAGTTCATTTCTGTTCAAATCCATTTATTCTAATTACATATTATATATGTACGTCATGCTTTGTCAAATTCGGAGCCTTAAAATAAACGAAATATTAGACAGTAATTAAAATTGCTGTTCTCTGCCCACGCTGCATAAATTTTTATGTTACAATATCTATCACTGTACATGTTCAGACCTACCAAGATAATGTAGGCTATGTGTAGGCTACATGTTTTACATCCTTAATTATTTATGTGAAGTAATAGGATTAAATAAATAAAGAAAATAAAATATATATTGAGCACTACAGTGGGCGTGTCCACTGGCTGGCTTCACTTATTGGCCATGATATACATGCATTGATGCATGACTCTAGACCAGAAGAAAAAGGTCTCTCTCTGTCTATGGCCCCGAAACGAAGTGTTTTTCCCTGCTTCAGTTCTTTCTCCTCACTCTATGCGATGAGAAATGCTTTTCAGTGTCAAAGCAGCATTTTCTGGCAGACACAAGACTAGATTTTTGGAGATTGCATAATACACTGACCGGCACGAAAAACGCAACACTTCAATTTCTTACAAAAACTCAAATTTATTTTAAATTTATGACACTAATCTACTATATAATGATGCATATTGTAGTACGATCCCATGTAGGTGTCTAACAATGAAAAAATGAAAGAAAAAAAGACTATTATAAACAAATTTAACAAATTAAGCCAGAGATGCACATTTCAAGGAAAGAGCGGGGAATTTAGAGTAAGCTCATAAGGAAATGCACTTCTGTTTTGATTTTATACATTTCACACTTTAATTCACAGACCTCGGAGACGATCTCGGAGACCTCTGTTCACATGTTCAAAAGCGCGTATTGCCACCTCTTGCACTAATGATGGCATTCAACCTTTCAGGGATGTTCCTGATTAATGCTGTAATGTCCTGTTGAGGAATCGTCTTCCAATCTTCCAGGAGGGCATTCCGTAGGTCCTGTACAGTCACTGGATAGCGCTGACGGGCTCTTCTCCCCTGCCGGTCTGAAACATGCCCAATAGGATTCATGTCAGGGCTTTGAGCAGGCCAAGCCATAGCTTGAATCCCTGCTTCATTCAAGAACTCTCTCAACATGTGGGCGTGTATTGTCCTGCATTAGTGTGAAATCATCACCAATAAAGGGAGCGAAAGGCAAAACATGATCCAGAACGATTTCCTCCACATACCGATGTGTGGTAAGGCTCCTATTCTTCACGAAGACCAAATCCGTCCTTGCAGCCATACTGATTCCTGCCCACTCCATCACAGAACCAATCTGAAAAGAAGACCTTGATGAGAACGTGCAAGGGAATTACCTTTCCCCTGGCTTTCTCCAGTCCCTCTCTCTTCCGTCAGGTGATCGGAGGCCAAATCACGACTCATAGGTGAACAACACTTGTTGCCATTGTTGTACTGTCTAGCCACGATGTTCCCTTGTGAAACGTAGTCGAGCTGTGCGATGTTCTCTGTTGGGTTCTGGGCCTGCAACTGGTTTTCTGGATTTAAGATCGATTTCTTCCAATCTTCTTCGGACGATTCTCTCACTAGCATCGACCCCTCGAACTTGGTGGAGTCGATTTTGTGCTTCAATGGCCGTGGTGTGACGGTCGTGGAGAACTTGAAGTTGTAAGAAGTGGTCATCTCTCTCCGATCTGGCTCTTCTCGGGCCTGTTCCTTGCAAAGCCTCCAGTTTTCCTGTACCTTCGTACGGTTCTGGAAATCGTGGAAGGCATAGTCCTCAATACTTCTGCAATGTAATGCATACTGCGACCATCTTCTACCAAACCAATAGCTTTTGCAGCTTTTTCAGGGCTTAAGGGCATGTTTGCTCCAGAAAGCTAATTACGACAATCACAGAAAGATCCTACGAACACATGTGATTGAAAAGGGAACAATTCAAAGTACAACAATAAGCGCTATACGAGCGGGAACACATTATTGGCTCACATCCAGTTATGTGTTTTCCAGGTTGCGCGGGAAAAAACAATTGAGGCTAGTGCAATCAACAATCAACACTTCATTGTTTGCTCGCAAAGCAACGCCAATAAAATATCCCGTCTAAAAAAAAATGGTTTAAGAGCTTCACTTTGATTAAATAGATAATTACACAATAATTACAAATCATTTATTGTGTGTTGCGCTTTTGTGTCGGTCAGTGTACTATGCCACAACTAAGTATTTTACTGTGATTGTTTTATAAGCATACCGTATTTTATTAGTTCCTCAACAAATTTCATCATCATCGGCTTTAACTCGAATCCGAGTATAAATCTTTTTCCTTCAGTCCAGTTTGTGGATGTGTTTACGGTGACTAAAGAGTCCAATCCTGGCAAATTTATGTTTAACTGTTACAATAATTGTCACTTTTATTGAAATTATATAACTTTACTATACCGGTACCTTATAAAGTACTGTTTTTTTGTGTGTAGAAAGTATACGGTACTGTTCTTTTCTCTTTCATCATCATTTATTGCATTGGATGGGCCTTTGAGGCCTACAGCAGAAGGACAATAGGAAAAGAAAAATATTACAAAAACCAAAAAATATTAAAAAGGAAATACATATTACAAAACACACAAAAAAAGATCCAATAAAAGGAAAGTCAGTCAATCACAAGAGGAGGTATTTGCTGCAGGTGGCACTCCATCTTTTCCGGTCTCTAGCATCATCCTCTACGGCTGTCGGTTCAATGTCTTGAAGGATAGTCGTTACTCAATCCTTCCATCGTGTTCTTGGGCGTCCTCTCTGGCGTTTTCCCGTGGGTTGAGATTGGAGGACTCTCTTAGGGAGGGATCCGTCCGCTCGTAAGATGTGTCCAAACCATTGTTGTCGCCTCTGTCCCAATATTCGTCCAATGTGTGGCTTTACAAACCTCTGGTACAGGTCTTCTTTCTTTCTTCTCTCCCATTTATCTTACATGTTATTGTAGATGGGTCCATCTATCTTTCGAAGTACCTTTCTTTCAACCGCACATATTAAATCTTCTGTCGCTGCTGATGTCACCCAAGTTTCACAACCATATAAAAGTGCTGGCCTCACCAGTGTCATGTACAGATGGACTTAGTTCTCCTGAGATATCAGATGAGATTTAAAGAGATTGTTCAGACTAAAGAACACACAATTAGCACTTGTTATGCGTTGATGTACTTCTTTCGTCACTTCACTTTTGTTGGTTAATGTTGAGCCCAGGTACTTGAACTCTTCAGCTCGTTCGAAGGTATGTCCGTCTACAACAATGTAAGGAGGGAGAACTCGACTACGTGATACTCCAAGATATTTAGTTTTGGTCTTTTCTCTTTACATGCAAAATACAAGAACGTTACATGGAGAGGTCAGCAGCCAAAAGAAGACCCACTGGGAGATGCAGAACGAGGTGGCTAGACGGGCAGAGAGAAAATGAGAAGAGAGGAGTAAACTGGACAATGAGGCTTTCCTGTGGCAATTAACGGTAACGTAAAATAAAAATAAAAACTTTACGAGCCTTACAGTAGTCGCATATGATGTGTAACATCTGACATAGAAGAAACCTCACATGAAATTGTTGATACACAGGTATTGTATGTCTACCCCTTATTAATCTCGTTTTCCTACGGGGTCGGGGATGAGATGCGATGGAAGTATTTGTGGCGGATGGTTTTTACGACCTGATGCCCTTCCTGACGCCAACCTCACGAGAGGAGTTAATGAGAGATGAAATGAATGATGGTGAATGAAACTGGGTAAGGACGTGGAAGGAAGCGGCCGTGGCCTGTCAGAAGATACCGTCCCTGCATTTGCCTGGAGTTGAAAATGGGAAACCTTGGAAAACCATTTCAAGGACGGCAAATTGTTGATACACGGGTATTTTATAATATTTTTGGCATAAATATTAATCTATTGTAAAAGGGAGTGTTTTACAGATATTGTAGTTTATAATAAGGAACTCATTTTATTAGAGGTTTTGTAGCTTCCACCAGTACTAGCCTAAATAAAGAATACGATATGGATTAACTAGATTAATAGAGGCGACACCACTCATAACCTTTAATTCCCTATAAATAGGCCAACTTGCGAGTAAATGCAATGTGCACAGCAGTAGATCATGAAAGGCTTGTCCAGTTCCCGGACCTCTTGATTCACAGACCAACACGTAATTTCATATGGATTCTGTTAAACTGAGTCATATTGATATGATAATATCATCTAAAACGATAATCTGGAAGCAAAAATATCTAATCTATCCGGGATTCGAACCCGAGATCTCTAGATTCACAGTGAGAGATGCTAACCCCACGGCTATTTCAACCTCACGAATATTAGGCACAAGATGGTGGCTTATTTTCACATACCAATAATACTGCATCATGGAATTACCGTAAGTTTCATTTATATTTTGCTTGTTTCGATAATGTTCCTGCGTGAAATTGAGTTTAAAATGCCTTATGAATAGGCCCTCTTGTGAGTAAAGAGAATGTATTCAGCAATAGTTCATGAAGGCTTGCTCAGTTCAATCAGTTGACACCAGAGTTGGCATGAGCATTTACCATCAGAATGAAAGTGTTCAGCAATGCGATCCAGCCGGCAGTGCGTCTTACACACTTCCGTTCGATCCACCACTGCCAGCTGGATAGTCCGATCCACTTCCGTCTCATTTTTCAAAATCACTCCCACAGAAATATCCAGCAACCGAGTGGAAAGATGTTACACATCAATAAATATGCGGTGGTTGGAATCAAAACTCCATTCCCTACAGACTTGTCCAATATATCCATCCACTCCGCTGACACGTTCGCTTCACCCACGGACTCTGCGAGGGATCATTCCTCTACCGCCGTAAGAACGATGTCTGGGAGTTGAACACACTTAATCAGCAGATACCACTGGGGATGGTGACATGCCGATTGCCAAGGCGACCACTAACTTGGGTCTAATTAAAGAAAGGTCAGGAAAGAGATTTTGGAAGGAAGTAGACCGTGGACCTGTTGAAAGGAACCGTCACGGTATTTACCTGGTTGTGAAAATGGAAACCACGAAAACCATTTTCAGGATGGCCGAGGTGGGATACAAACCCGCGCTCTCCCGAGGTCAGCCAGGCAAAAGCTGCTCTCGGCCACCGTGGCTGTGAAAGATACTACCCCTTTTTGCTCCCTTTTTTGTGGAGTTGGGGATGAGGTGAGATGAGTTTCTATGTGGTGCATGTTTCTTTCAGATGGATGGCGCCAACCTTAACAGAGGAGTTAATGATGAATGAATTTAACCCGGGAGTGGTAACGTGGATTTTTGTAACGTCAATAGCAACGTGGGGTGTCCGTGGAATGAACACTATATTATATTTTCATGAATAAACCATAAGACAGGTTTTAGCAGTGAATTGGACTACAATACAACATATGGTATGTCATTGACACATCAACAAATGGATACAAATCATTGATACAACATTAACTTAGTTTGCCAACGTATGAACTTCTATTGCAATTCTGTTTCATTGTAAGTCTCAATCAGATTTACTAGTCGTGTGTCCACGGACATCAATGCAAGGTTCATAATACATTTTTCATGTGCTTTATGCACATATCGTAAACACTTACTGTATTACAGAATGACCAAGTCTTTATGTCCTTACCTGTACTCCTAGGATAATTAGCGCATTTTGACTTTCTACTGGGACTTGGCTCTGCTTGTGAACCATCATTTAGTTCAATCTGCACTGTTGACAACATTAGCACAGTTTTCTTTTTCATTGGGGCATAAGACACAAGCGTCATATTTTTCTGCAACCCAAATATTGAGGAAACATATTTTCTTTTCTGCGCAACAAATTCCTTCGGCACTTCCCTTTTACTCTTTCTGAGTGTCCCCACGAAAGTTAAATTGGCTTTCAAAAGTCTTTCTACTAATAGGATGCTGGTAAACCAGTTGTCTGCGGTTATGTTCCTCCCTGTCCCTTGAATAGGTGTTAAAATTTTCGTAATGTCTGAAGCAGTGTTGGAACATGTACTGTATAGGGTCCATCAGGTTGAGAACCTGCATATATCTCCATTGAAATTGTATACCACGTTCTTGCGTGAGCAAGAGTGAAACATTTCACATCGTACTCAGCAGGCTAAACACCGCACAGCAATGCAAAATTATGTGCATAAAATGTTCCACAAACGGTAACATAGGGGTCCACGAGCACCCCAGTCACTTTAACAAGCCATTTACTTCCTCCAAGACAAAGAACACTCAAGATGCGTGCAGCAACCTATAAAGTAAATATGTTAATGAAGGTAGACAAAGCATTAGCAGCTCAGTCAACTAAACATAAACGCAGTAGCTCGAGAACTGACAGTGGGGGTCTGACAGCACCCGGCGTTACCATTCCCGGGTTAAGGAAGATGACTGAAACTGTGCAAGGAGTTGGAAGGAAACAGCCATGGCCTATTAGAAAGTACCAATGTGC
Organism: Meconema thalassinum; assembly: GCA_946902985.2. Lineage (NCBI taxonomy): Eukaryota > Metazoa > Arthropoda > Insecta > Orthoptera > Tettigoniidae > Meconema > Meconema thalassinum. The sequence goes on from OX336390.1 coordinate 694,794,031, forward strand.
CATTAGCATGGAGTTGAAAATGGGAAAACCAAGGGAAACCATTTCAAGGACAATCAACTGTGGATTCTGAACCAATTATTCTGAGTCTGGAAATAGCCTGGCCTTATGGCCAGCAATGCACAGTCTCCCCAGTTGGCTGTATTTAACAATAATAGGGCCTAATATTGTCATGGTCATCTAACTAACCAGCTTGAATTGGAATTAACAGCTTCAAACACCATAAAATTAACAACTTCTTGGTGCTTCAGGATGAGGAACCAAACAACCTATAATTTGTTGACTTTAAGCTGACATTTTCTTAGAAGTCTTTGTTGATAATGTGTAAGGGAATTAATTAGCTACTTACAAGGTCATCACTAGCCTTCATATAATAGTAGTATAAATCATTTTGATAAGGACTCTGAGAAGTGTTCTACGTATGATATGTCCTTGTAATTTTCCATCTGATTCTGAAGTCCTGTTGTGCCAGTCACTATCACCACCTCCACACACCTGCACTAGGTAGGTCCAAGTTCTTCTGTGCTCCATATGAGTCAGGGCAGGATTCAGGCTCAGGTGACCAGATGTTCAAAATAGGACATTGTGTACATATTTGTTCAGCACTGAGTACGGCACAACCCGCTACATTCAATTCCAACTTTTATTAATAAAACCACTTTTGGTGCCTTTTCTTCCAACCTTAGCAAAGTTTCTGTGTTATAGTTATCAGCACTGGAAGAAACCACTTTGCTTGTCAATTTGTATTTTTCAAAGATGCATTGAATTCAGTTGACTAGCAACTACGCTGTTTCCCATGAATAGTTTGAAAACTTCACATGTTTGATATGGACACATTATTCGCAGAAAAATTTCTTACAAGAACTTAAGCTAACTTTAAGTTATAATGAAGTATCAACCAAAGTTTCTTACAAGAACTGGAGATAACTCTAAGTTATAATGAAGTAGTATCAACCAAAGTTTTTTACAAGAATATTAATAATAATGTTATTTGTTTTACGTGCCTTTTAACATCTGCGGCTTTTAGAGACGCCGGGGTGCCGGACTTTTGCCCCAAAGGGGATCTTTAACCTACCAGTTAATCTACTGGCATGGCTCCCTCGCATCCTCAAATGCCAGCTGACTGTGTCAGGATTCGATCCTGCAACCTTGGGCACAGCAAGCGAGAACGTTACCGCTGAGCCGCACAGCCAGCCTTTCTTACAATAATTGGAGCTAGCCTACTTTAAGTAATAATGTCTTGAAGTATCAACCATAACTGACATATTTTTATTTTTGATAAATGTGTGCAACACAAAACATGCCAGGACATTCAGACCTACAAGTAAACTTATCAAATAAACTATACCCAAACTTGCTTTTCAAGAAAACATTTGTGTTTCATTGAAGTTTTGTTGGGACAACTACCGGCACTCAAAGGAGAGACAGTACCATTACAAATGGCATGTTCGGTCACCCTAGAGTGGGATCTGGGGTTAAGGACGAGATTCTTTAAAGCAGATTCTCTTTTAAATTTAATGTGTATACTGGTATTCTAAATATTACGCTACTGTATTGGAACATTTTTGTTTTAGTTGTAGACTTTGTGTTTTTGGTAGTGTTAATCAGTATTTCCAATAGGTGAGTTTATGTAGACCTACCTTATACCTTACTCGTGGAATTTTCGTCCAAATAGTTGGAAGAATAAAAGATAGGCGGCATATTAAAAGCACACTTATACAAATAAAACTTTTGAAAAGGATTTTGTCCTTGTCCAATATGATGTCTTCGTCAATAGACTATCAAATTTCTTGCTTCTTGAATTTTGGTACTGTGATTATGAATTTTGACATGTTTGATATGCCTAGATTGCAAATGAATCTTCAGTACCGAAATTAATGTTTGAAGTGACTGCTGAAAATGCAAATTGAACCCTTATTTGAGAAGAAAAGCTTGATAACTAGCTCGTGTTAGAACTGCCACTGTCTTGGTGGGACTGCTTCCTAACATATCATATGTCCTTAATGTGAATGTGAAACAAATTTTAGTCATTTTCAATGTAGACTGATTCTTCAAACCCAATGACAATTTCTAAAAATCCAATCAACATAGGCTACATTAGCCTACATAATCAATGAATATTTGATCAAATGGAATGTGCCAATGAACACCTTAATCTTCATAGTATGTGTTTTATTTATTTCAAAGTATGCATGACATCATTGATTTAAATGCTTGCCACGTTGGGTGAGTGGTTAACATGTCGGACTACCAGCTCCAAGTTTGCAGGTTCGCCCCTGGCCGTGGTAAATGATTTTTGAAAGGCGACAAAAATCATGACATGGATGTCATACGTTGTTGGCATGTTAAAGAACCCATTTGAATTCAGTAGGCCGTGTTCAATGGCAAAATTAGTCTCGGGATTTCCGCCAACACAAAGTTCCTGCATTCTCTACTAGAAAGCGCTGTAGTGTCAAGGAGCTTAGGTATCTAACCTCCTTGACTTTCATAGCATTCAAAGGAACGACGAAATTCGACATGCAAGCTGCCCTCTGGGTTTCAATTAGCAAAGCTTGCACCCAGCAACCGAGGCCATACAGTATTATTATTATTATTATTATTATTGATTTAAATTATAAATTTCAACTTTTGAGTTTATATTCCAATTTAGCTGAAGAAGGGTGAGGTTAGACCTGAAACACGTACTTAAAAAAGGAATTATTTCCAAATACAATTACTAAATCAATTAATTATTGAATAAATATCATGTCAATATGAAAATAAAACTCAACATGGTTTTTACCATGTCTAAGAATTTCATTCCTTTGTAACACCTGATTTAAGAATTATACATGTCAGGGATATTAAAAAAGTCTACAAGGGGTATACATCTCCATGAGAGGGGCAGTCCTTGTCTCCCTCTCCATTAATTCACATCCTATGTGTTGGACACATCACCGAATTTCAAAATGTTTGATATCTGTCTGTCCTTCTAAAACTCCATATTTCATTGGTTGGAGTACTTTCTGTTGATGAATTCTTCACTGAATGTAAAGGTCTCCAAGGTCCTAAAACGGGCCCGGTGGTTTTGTCATTAATGCAGTAGTTATTTTCATTGATTTGTATGCAATTTTGTGTGGTTTCCCCCTTTCTTGTTCCTTTAGATAGCTCATATTGTAAGAAGGAAATTATGTTAAATGAAGATCCATTATCAAAATCTATTTTCTAAATGTAGATTTTATTCCCTATGTCTACTTTTCCATCTTTATGCTCACTCTATTGAAAACTATTTAGGATGAGCAAAGCTTAATCTTAATAATTTAATATCTTTTTCAAAACTGTCAGATTAATTAGGAGTCATTCGTAAAATATGTTTGCTCGAACAAGGGGTGTCCTTACAAGAATATGACAAAAGTGTATAATAATTGGAGGGGGGGTTGCAAAAATATGTAGCCTACATTTGTCATTTTTTTTTCTTTTCGTAATTACCTGATTTGCAAATTCCAAAAGAGCCTTTCTTTTGGCACATTCCATATACTGTATGTTTTTCATAAAATAACTTCCTTTATAGGATGATTTGTGGAAGGAAAAATTCATCCTATGTAGCATTCTCCCAATTTCAAAAATAAATTTCTCGCTTCTGGTGCAGTAGCACGGGCCTGTAAAGTAGACATTTTTCCATGCGCCGAGTTGTGCAATACGTTGAACAAGGGGGAGGTAATTTTTTTGATGTTCACTTAAGAGAATTGTTACAATGCGTTACAATGGGGGAAGGGGCTTAACTTTTATGGCGTTTTTGAGAACTAATTTATGGATTATCCCTTACATAACAGGGTTATCAAAATAGATTAATGATAAATGGTTCATGAAATTGTAAATTTCTTGATTAACTGTTATTGAATTTTTACTTGTTATTTGGGACGGTTACTTTTATCCAGTACATTTCTCATCACTGAAAATAAAACATTAATTGGAAATCAAGGTGCCCTCCTGAGTGATTACTTGTACAATGTACGGAAGACTCAGTCCTGCCAATCACCATTTTAAACTACTGTATATCTGTTTTGTTTTCCCACAGCCACCAGTGACAATGAACTCAACAGAGAATGGCACAGTCTCCACACAGCTTTATTTCCAATGGTTGGACTACCTCATGTTTGCTCTAATGCTGACTGTGTCTGCCCTCATCGGAGTTTACTTCGGCTGCTTTGGGTCACGCCAGAAGACTGCAGCAGAGTACCTGCTGGGGGACAAGAAGATGAAGATCCTACCTGTTGCTGTATCACTGGTGGCCAGGTATAACCTTCCTTCAGTCATCACAACTAAACTTCTATATACCGTAACAGAATGAAAGAAAAAAGAACAACTGTAATACTCCATGAATTGGACTCAGCATCCGAGGCCATACGTTATTATTATTATTATTATTATTATTTCTTATTCTGTCCATCTTTGTAGCTCCAATACTGCTTCTCAAGAACCTCATCTCGCTGATCCTTTCATAACCCAGGTCTCCGAGGCATACGTCGGGATAGGAACATAGTATATCCGATATACGATCTTTTTGCTGTTCTGAGGGACATCCTTGCTCCATAACTACTTTGTAGTGTTCGACAAGGCGACTTTTATAATTTGAGACTACATAATCATGGGGGCTGCGTGGCGCAGTCGGTAGAGGCACTGAGCTTCTAACTGAAAGAGAGTGGGTTCGATCCCCACCCAGGTAGTGGATTTTAGAAACAAAACTACCACTTTCGGAAATGCAAATAGCCCTGGGGTTCACTCAGCCTACACCAGAAATGAGTATTAGGGTAATTCTTGGGAGCAAAGACAGCCGAGCGTGGAGCTGGCAACTCCATCCCATCTAGTGCTGATGTCACAAAGAGTGGAAGCCTCCACTACTCCCAGGTCCTCCATGGCCTGTACGGAGTTGCTTTTGCTTTGCTTTTGCTTCGCTTTTACTATATAATTATGGTGGTGGAGGTGACTATTGTTTTAAGGGGTGGAACATCGAGATCATCTGCCCCAATTGACATTTCAAATTTGGGACTCGAACCTGAAAGCCTGTATTTCTCAACTGATTGACTTCGTTATTTAGAGTGTTTACGGTATACAAGAGTCATGCACCACCAAAGATAAAGACAGATTACAATGAATTATTACAAAGATCACATTAAGTATATTAATAAACTTTGTAATAACTATATGCAACACTGACTGAAATAGTGTCTGCAGACAGAGGGAAGCAAACTGAATGGAATACCAGTCAGTTATTAGTTACAAAGGTCAAGCTGTTGACAAACATATTGCAGAGAACTATCAATCAATTAGGTTGACTGTAATATTGTTTTTTTGTGTATTAACTGCTCACTGTATGAATAAATAACATATTTTTTTGGTCTTTAACGTTCTACAGCAGTGTGCAAAATGGATTATAAGCAGTGTTGGCATGTCTGTCAGTTGAAAGCTGGTTGGATCATCAAAGAGCACTGCCATAAATTATGTGGTAGGAACCCCACAATGAGGCATACTGTATTAGGCAAGGTGAGGAGTGAGGTAGTTTCCTTTCCTCACTGACCCTATAAGTAGAACCTTTCACAGCATCCACAGGCATTAGCAATGCCCTGAACACTCATACCTGAGTAACTGCTATATAATTACAGCCATGGATAAGATTGAGACATTGTTGACAGTGCCTCAGTCAAGAAAACTAAGATAAACGGCCAAGGGGACCCAACATGCTGATCACGCATCACCCCACAATATGTAGGCCAACAGGGCTGGGCAGTAGTTGCTTGGTAGGCCACGGTTTTTCAGGGCCTCAGTGAAATGTTTATTTTTTTCACTTGTAGTCATTACCTTTTAAAAATATTAAGTTTATTTTTCATTCGGTCAACACGATTGTACCCAATTGTAATGGGTGTTTCCCTAAACCTGAATTTTACATCAGATTAATAAATAAATTCACTTGGATTCCCAGTTTCCATCGTCAAGCGATTTTCATCTCATCCATTACTCTTAGGCTGTTAAATCTATGCCTACAAGTATGTAGTGATGGTATTTACAATATGTGCATTTATTTAGTTGCATCAGTTATTATAGGTGGCAGCGGCCGATACTCGTATCCGAGTTTACGTTTCTCGCCTGCAGTTCCATACCAGACAATGAAGATGGTGCTGATGGCTTATTAGACCAATTCTTGCATAAAACATGTGGCCAGATATGTTGCATCCGATGGAGGGTGGAGAACGTAGTAGTGTTTGACGTATCTTCTTCCTCTGGCGAATTTCCTCTTCCTGTGTTCGACGCTTCTGCTTAAACTGTGCAACTGCAGCTGAGATGGTAGCACGCCAGCAAGGGCGATCCAGTGCAAGAGTATGCCAAGTATCTCTACTCTTCTCCTGGTCTACTTAAATTGATCTTTCTATCGTTTTAAAGGAGCACTACATGGCCTCTTGCCAGTGTTGAGTTCAGCAAAGACATGGCACAAACCTAGAAAAATTGCTGAGTTTAAATTCACTGGCTGTGAAAGCCAATATAACATGGCAATACCAAGTTCTCGCAGTCAAGTGGTGCAGTTGCACCTAATATAAAGGGAGGTAACGCGCAGTTCGTTACTCCTGTGGGGGTCCGGGCGGGAACATAAAGAGCCCGCCGATGAGCCAGCTAGCTTGGTGTCCTAGGCAAAACTCCTCACAAACCTAGAAGAATTGCTGAGTTCCAATATAACATCTTTCTAGAAGCCTTCATAGGGAGGTTATGGCTGCTTGAGCTTTTAGTTCTCGCAGTAAAGAGGCACAGGTGCGCTTCATAAAAAGGGAGGTAGTGCGCAATTTGCTACTCCGGTGGGTAATCGGGCAGGGATACCAAGAGCCCACTGATGAGCCAGCTTGGTGTCCTAGGTGAAACCCCACACAAGCCACGGCACAAACCTAGAAAAAATGCTGAGATTTAATTCACTATACAGGATTTGCCGAGGAAGTCTGCTGTCACTCAAACGGTGGATATGGCTAGATATGTCCAAGTGGATATGTTGAACAGTTATGTGTATTAGTATCCTGATACCTGCCTGTAAAATAAGGTTTCTCCATGTGAACTCTTGTTGCCTTGTTGTTTGGAGCTCCTTTGTACAACATTAATTTATTTTCAATTCAACTGCTGCCTGCAATTATACACAATACTTTCAAGTTATCAATAATGTGTCACTGTAGGCATTTGTTAGCTACCATCTGTCTTCCTCGTGCACTCAAACTGTATATTGAAATGTCTGTTTTCAGTCACATCTCAGCCGTAACACTGCTTGGTCTACCGTCTGAGGTGTACACATATGGCAGTCAGTATGGGATTATGGCACTGTGTTGTTTGCTCACTGGTGGTCTCATTACCTGGCTCTACCTTCCAGTCTTCTACACACTCCAACTCACCTCCGTGTATGAGGTAAATATCACTCCATTCTATGATAGATTGCCAGGCAACACTGAAAATGACTTCTAATACTTCAATCATTCTACACACTCCAACTTACCTCCATCTACAAGGTATATCACTTTATTCTACACACTCATATTCACCTACATCTACAAGATATATCACTTCATTCTACACACTCCAACTCACCTACATCTACAAGGCATATCACTTCATTCTACATCCCCCGATTCACCTACATCTACAAGGTATATCACTTTATTCTACACACTCCGATTCACCTACATCTACAAGGTATCTCACTTTATTCTACACACTCCGATTCACCTACATCTACAAGGTATATCACTTTATGCTATACACTCCGATTCACCTACATCTACAAGGTATATCACTTTATGCTACACACTCCGATTCACCTACATCTACAAGGTATATCACTTTAGGCTACACACTCTGATTCACCTTCATCTACAAGCAATATCACTTTATTCTACACACTCAAACTTGCTCCACCCAGGAGGTAAATATCACTTCATTCTACACTCTCCAACTCACCACAGTCTATGAGGTAAAGTCACTTTATCATTGATTTGTACAACAGATCAATATACAAAATATAATTGGACATTTAAAGTAATTTGGAATAACACCTTGTTTAATGATCAGCCTAAATTTACAGGCAATCACAAGGATCCAGAATACTTTAAGTCCTATAACTTCCAAGGTTCTGGAGGGGGGTTTCTATTGAAATAATATGGGGTACTTAGGCTGGAGATGTCTTCTTTTCTTTGTCAACTTCTGCTAGCTGGCTCTGGATCTTTTGGATCTCAAATTTGACTGGTGGAATAGACTATTAAGACACATTCTGTCTTATCTTAAGAGGTAACACATTAAAATCCTTATCGCAGTATCAATTTACATTTTTATTATAATGTTTGTTACATGTTGAATGGCATTAGTCAGAGAGAGAGAGTGAGACCGAGAGTGTTAGCTTTTCTTTAAATGAATAACACCACCTGAAGGAATGTAAGTAAGGGATATTGAAACTTACAGAGATATACTTCTTCACAGTCTTTGAAGAAATCATGCAAAACAGGAAAATCGCACTTTAATGTCTCAATTGGCAGTTGTAGGTTCATTACTGTAGGAGCTAGAAAGTTTAATTATCACTACGGTTTTCTTTTTATTCCAGTACTTGGAGATTCGCTTCAGTAGAAGTGTTCGTTCTGTGGCATCCATGATCTTCCTTCTATCCTTGGTAAGGGTTTGCTTCATTTTATCAACAGATTTAATTTTGAATATAGAGGGCTGTTTCTTTATTAGTGGTAACACTGTTGTATGTACACCAGGAATCATTCCAACATATACACACATTAGGTTGGTACCAAACCAAGCTACAGAATAAGAGTATTCTCTCATCTATGAGAGACCTAGCGAATGATTAGTGTCGAAAATGTTCTCAAAACAGGAAAAGCACAGCCCATGGCCACACAGCACAAATTGTCATAAAGGTTTTTAATAAGGTGTGCAGGGATTTGGTGTTGCCTTACAGAACCATGGTACAATGATGATGTTCAACAGCATAATGCGGCCAGCATGCCTTTGCTGGGTTGCCGTGATGGCAGCGGCAGGGACATGCAGCTTGTTGGCAGGTTGCTGAGAAAAGATACAACCCACACAGTTTGTGAGTTAAATCAAGAGAAAGGCATAGAGCCTAAGACTCTGATGATGACGACGACTGTTGTTTTAATGGGGCAATGGGTTCTGCATCATTTCACTGAATTGAAGAAATGGCATGCTGCCTCAAACCACTTGGAATGCTATGAGTGTGAAGAGAAGGTTTTCATAGGCCATATCATAATGATGGAGAATTGGGCCCAATTATGTGAGCCCAAACTGAAACACCAATTGAATGTCGTTACCGTACAAGTCCTTACATAACCAAATGAGCATCACTGTGAAGGTAGTGATGCTTCTGGTATATGGCTGTGATGATGTAATCAGAATGCATACAGTACCCCAAGGACAGGCCATGAATGTGCAGTATTACTGTTCATCTTTGGAACATGATCTGCTACAAGTATTGCACATGAAACGACAAAACTTTCCACAGATATCTCCCATAATCATGTGCATGATGTGCAACTGAAGGCTGATAATATGCTTGATAGGACTGGGATGTGCTCTATCATCCCTCATACTTCCTGGTCTAAAGACACTGTTTTTTGATATTATACTGAAAGGTGAAGGAACCTCTTCCATATTGTTCCCGAAGTTCAGCATTTCTTTCACACCATCCAGAGAACAGGTACTGGCATCAGCTTGTACACACAACTGGGTGCTGCATTGAGGATGTACAGATGTTTCATCTCTTTTGCATGGATTGTAATCAATAATTGCCACAAATTAATAAACAATCCTTGTATTATTAAATGCAGTCAAGTCTTAAAACCCTGGATCCTTGAGAGATTTCTCAAGCTAAGCAACATTGGGAATGGTCAGTACTTGGAGGGGTTTTTATCAGCTGTTGACCGGTGGAGGAGTGCTGCTACAAGTAAATTCCATCTCAGGATTGGCCCAACCCAAGCGTTGACACCATTTATGACATATTTAATTTAACATAATTTTCTCTTACAGATACTGTATGTACCAATTGTGGTGTATCTACCGGCTTTAGCCTTTAGTCAGGGTAAGTAACAAATTTACAGATCTATTCTCTGCCAGCTGAGGAAAATGTGAATTAGTAAGTATTATTTTCCAGTCAGAGAACTGAAAATATTTGACATGTACAGGACTTCATGTTAATTATTAGAAAAGTGAATACACACTACATGGTAAAGTTTTCGACATGTGCCCTCACACATTAAGACACCACCCTGGCAAAACAGAAAGAGATGAATAAAATTTGATTATCACAGTTAAAATTTGAACTATTAAGGCTGAATTAGGGTGCAAGAAAATTAATCGAGATGAAACCAAGAATCTTTAGACAGTAACAATATAGAAATAAGAGGAAATCATAATAGAAGAAGTGTTAAAGTGCCCGAAAGTATTAAAAACCAAGATCTGTGGAGCAGATCATCACATTATATCTATTCTCATCCCACTTTTCATTACAATTTCTTTTTCTTTAGACTATTAGTAGTGCATGTTTTGGACTGTTTGACCTTCAGCTACTATGTAGCAATCTCTTATACCATACATAAATTTGTTATATCTTAAGAAACCATTTCTAACACCACATGTAAGTTGAAAGACAATGTAATTTGCCTTACGATGATTTAAAAAATTTAAAATTTACAAAAGTGAAAAAATTTTAAAAACTTAAAATACACTTAAGATAATATGTATAATTATGTTCAAATGGCATTTTTGACCAAGAAATCAATTTTCATTGTTTCATTGTAAATGGAAGCCCTATTTGTCTGCTTTAAATTAACATATATTTCATGTCGATATCTTATCTGAAAGTAGTTTAAAAAAAAAAAAAGTGGGCTCGTGTGCACATGTCTATGGGTTGTGGCTCCACAGCATCTTACTTGCATCTAAATATCACGGAATATCAAATAAGGTATGAAAATCATGAAAATGGCATACATTAGATAAGTGTAAGTGTAGGACCCAGGTTCATCACTCCTGAAGAGTTACCGCTTCTAATATGTCTAAGTTAGTTTATTTGGTCATATAACAAATGTGTAGCTCCATTTACGTTATTCTCAGAATTAAAGTCTTAAGCATTTTATGCCTTTCAAGTTAACAAAATCAATATCAAAAATTGGCATAGGAATATTAGTGATACATGGGGCAGATAGCCTCGTAGTTCTGCCCCTTAAAACAACAATAACTAACTAGGAATATTCGTAATACATCATATTAAAGCTAATGAATGCAGGAATGCTGTGAACTAGGAATTTTTGGATACTGTACTTTGTAAACTTAAGCCACCTTGTTTGTTTTAAACAAAGGTAATGTTGTAACTTTGGTGGTTTTATTCTTATTTATCAAGTATGCGGTTCTATATATGTAAGGTGCTGCCACCTGCCCTTTATGCTTTCAGTTTTGTATAAAACTCGCGCCATGTTCGCACATGTTTAGTTTGCGCGGTTCCGCTATTGCCATCCATGTACATCAGTTCGTTATTATTATTAAACTCACATCAGTTCGCTTTGCTTATATATCTCTGGTTTCCTTATATCCTCTTACTGGTTATGGACCCAGATGCGCGTGACTAAGTGCGTAAATAACAAATCTTAATTATTCATAAAAACGTGCCAGAAGTTAACCTCAAAAATGAACGCCGGAAGTATTGAGAGAATTGAACCCCTCGGTAAGGATAATTTCGACACATGGGCCGTGCAGATGCAGGCTATCCTCATTACGGGCGATTTGTGGGAATTCTACGAAACCAGAACCAGCGGCTGGAAATGCAAACGCGGCGGCAATTCAAGAGTGGGACAAGAAGGTTCAAAAAGCTCGGTCGCTGATCATTTTGTCGATGTCTCCAAGTGAAATAAAGCAAGTCAAGAATTGTGTCACGGCACGTGATACATGGCAACGACTGAAACATATCTACCAATCCCAGGGACCGGCTCGGAAGGCGACCTTACTGAAAAGGCTAACCTTACAAAAATTGGCGGACGATGGCGACGTGCGTGACCATCTGAACGATTTCTTCGACATCGTTGACAAATTGGGAGATATGAACATCACGATCAATCCGGAATTGTTGACAGTTATATGTTTATACAGTCTTCCGGCACGGTTCGAGAACTTTAAGTGTGCAATAGAGTCACGTGACAACCTACCGACTCCCGAGGCTCTTCGGACCAAAATCATCGAAGAGGATGACGCACGAAAATCGAGCACACAAGGTGAAATAGCGGGAGCTATGTTCGTCAAGAAGAAGACTGGTCCAGGTAACAAGAACTATAAGAAACAAACACCCAAACTCAACAACAGTGAAACAGAAGGAGGCGGATCTGAGTTCCGGTGCTACATGTGCAAAAAGCAAGGTCATCGAGCCAGCCAGTGCATATTTAAACAAAGAGATCCATCGAAGAACAAAGGTAAAGACAGTTCTAATACTCAATCGGCAAATTTCACTCGAGAACTATGCTTACAGGTGACGACAACTCAGAGCAGTGGCGAACGCAGAATATGGTGTCTCGACAGTGCCGCCACTTCACATATCTGTGGCGACCCTGCGATTTTTTCGAAGATCGATGAGTCACGAAGGGGTGTGGTGAAATTGGCTGATGATTCAACGGCAGAGATAGTGGGAAAAGGCAGTGTTCGCTTATCTACCCGCATTGCGAACGAAGAGATAGATGTCTCTCTCTCAGATGTTTCTCACGTTCCAGACCTCAGGACAAACTTGCTGTCGGTGGGAAAGATCACCGACCGCGGCCACGAGGTGATTTTTGACAAGGAAGGTGCAGTCGTCATGAACGAAAAAGGAGAAGTCTTGATGCGAGCTGAGAGGAAGAATAACCTATATTACGTCAGTGAGAGTCAAGAACGAGCAAATGTGGCTGCATCGCCCAAAAATAATTTATCTAAAATTGCTATACCGTCTGCTGGGACATGTCAAAGTGGGCGACATCTTGGTAGCTGTGAGAAAAGGGAGGGTTTCTGGCGTTAAGCTGAGGAATCCATCGACGACTCTGGACTGTAGAGTCTGCCTCGTGGGGAAGATGTCTAGGACGCAGTTTCCAAAGAAATCCGATCGACGGACGGAGCTACTCGATTTGATCCACACGGACGTGTGTGGACCGATGCCGACTCCATCTATGGGAGGTTCAAGTTACCTCTTGGAATTCATCGACGATCACTCTCATTGGTGTGAAGTGAGATTTCTGAAGGCAAAATCAGAGGTCTACGAAGCTACCATCGAGTACGTTACCAGGATGGAGAATCAGAAAGGAAATCTAGTAAAGGTGATCCAGTCTGACAACGGCAGGGAATACCTGAATCCAGAGTTCGACAACTACCTGAAGAAGCGCGGAATCACAAGACGCCTCACAGTCCCTCACAACCCTGAACAAAATGGTAAGTCGGAGAGGATGAATAGGACTTTGATGGAGACTGCCAGGTGCATGTTGTTCGATGCCGGATTACCTCACCGCTTCTGGGCGGAAGCAGTAAATACTGCAAATTACATCCGTAATCACCTGCCATCAAAAAGTATCGGAGGCAAAACACCGTACGAATTGTGGACAGGAGAGATTCCTGACGTCTCACAATTCAGAACGTTTGGAAGCAAGGTTTACTTCCTGGACAGGGATCCCGGATGAGGGAAACTGGATCAACGAGGCAGAGAAGGCGTGTTCATGGGTTACTCCGAAGAAACCAAGGGCTTTCGCATATACTCCCCTGACAAAGACAAAGTTTTGATTAGCCGAGATGTAAAATTCTTCGAGAATGAAAAGCCACTGGAAGAGACTAGGATGGAGTGCCCGGAATCCTCGAAGCAAGATATTTGTTGGGAGCTGTTCTTTGGAGAACCACCGCCGCAATCACCAAGAGAAAAAGATCAACCAGCTGTCGTGGAGGAACCAGTCTCTCAACCCGAAATCGGAAAAGATGATGAACCTTTCCTCGGTTTCGATGCGACGCCAGTGGATGATCATGATAGAACGACTGTCGAAACATCCGATACTACGTCTCAATTGATACAAGGATCTGGTCGACCCAAGATTCTGCAAACTGGAAAAAGGGGAAGACCGAAGAAACTTTTTCAAACAAATATCCAAGATGTGGAGGAGCAAGAAGAAGACGAGGAGATTTCTCTAGCAGAGATTCCATTCAAGGAGGCAATAACAGAACCAAACTCTAACAAGTGGCATGGTGCCATGGTCATGGAAATGGAATCTATCCTGAGAAACAATACATGGGTGCTGGTGGATCCTCCCCATGATGCCAAAGTCATCGGATGCCGGATGGTGCTGCGCGACAAACTAAAACCTGATGGAACACTATGAGAAGAGGAAGGCCAAGCTGGTGGCTCAAGGTTTCAACCAGGAGTATGGAATCAACTACTTTGACACGTTCGCACCGGTGGTGCGAATGGAATCAATTTGATTGATGGTTTGTCTCGCTGCCAAGCTCGGTGTAAGAATCAGACAGTACAATAACACAACGGCTTATCTGTATGGTGACCTAGACGAGGAAATATTCATGAAACAACCGAAGAACTTCAGGGAGATGTTAGAGAGCATTGCGATGTCTGGAACTGACGACGAAACCAAGGAGAAGGCCAAGAACATGCTTCGCCAGTTGCAGGGAGGCGACAAGGTCTGCTTACTACAAAAATCACTGTACGGATTGAAACAGGCCGGGAGAAACTGGTATGCCAAGCTGCGTGAGGTCTTGAGGAAGTGCGGTGCCAAACCAACCGCATCGGATCCGTGTCTAATCCAAATTGGTTCCGGAAATAACATAACTTTGATTGCCGTTTACGTTGACGACATGATGGTGCTATCAAAATGCAAAAAAACAATCGCCGAAATTTCCAGAGTCCTGAGTAAAAATTTCAAGGTCAAGGACTTAGGATTGGCCAAACACTTCCTAGGCATCGAACTAATCCAGGAGACTGGATGTATAGCCATGCTACAGCAAGGTTACATTGAAGAGCTTCTCCAACGCTACGAGATGGCCGACTGAAACCCTGTAGTCACACCACTCGACCCTGGAACGAAGTTGAGCAAAAATGAGAATCCCAGTACTGACGAGTTGAAGGTGCCTTACCGCGAATTTCGCTGGCATACCTGTCGACAACTACACGCCCGGACATTTCGTTCGCTGTCAGCTATCTGGGACAGTTCAACAATTGCTTCGGAGTCGAACATTGGAAAGCTGCCAAGAGAGTGCTGCGGTACTTGAAGGGGACTTCGAACATCGGGCTGATCTACGAAGCAGACACTGAACCGATCCAAGGATTCGTCGACGCCGACTGGGGAAGCTGCCAAGAAGATAGGAGGTCCTAAATGGGGTACGTGTTCCTGCTCGGCGGATGCCCTATATCGTGGGACTCAAGAAAACAAAGAACCGTGGCCCTTAGCACCACGGAGGCCGAGTACATGGCGTTGTCAGAGTGCGCTAAGGAAGCTGTGTGCTTACGTCGATTTCTGCTCGAGTTAGGCTTCAAAGACTTAGCCACTATGTTCATTTTTTGTGATAATCAAAGTGCAATTAATTTGGCAAAGAACGCGATGTATCACAGTAGAAGCAAACATATTGATATCAAACATCACTTTGTTCGTGAAGTCTTTGAGTGTAAATTTTTTGTTTTGAAGTATGTCTCTACGAACGATCAAGTTCCTGACTTTCTCACGAAGAGTTTAAGTCGAATGAAACATGAACGTTGCTTGAAGTTTGCTGGTTTGGAGAGTGTTAAGATTGTATGAACCTCTACTTGAGGGGAAGTGTTGTAACTTTGGTGGTTTTATTCTTATTTATCAAATATGCGGTTCTATATATGTAAGGTGCTGCCACCTGCCCTTTATGCTTTCAGTTTTGTCTAAAACTCGCGCCATGTTCGCACATGTTTAGTTTGCGTGGTTCCGCTATTACCAACCATGTTCATCAGTTCATTATTATTATTAAACTCACATCAGTTCGCTTTGATTATATATCTCTGGTTTCCTTATATCATCTTACAGGTAAAATTGAATTTCTTTTTTGAAAAATGAAAGAAAAAACTCCTACACTCTAGATAACTGCTTAATTCTAGTTTAGAACATTATATGCATTAAATAGAAGAACTCAGTAAAAGGAATTTGATGATTGAATAATATTTAGTAATTTTAGGGCATTTTGAGAAATTGCCTTTTGTTATTCTGTTTTTCAAAAATTCAGAGAACTGAAAACAGAAAACAAAGTTTCTGATACAAGAAAATTGATGTTGGGTTTTGGGTGTGAAGTGGTAAACGTTTCAAAGGAATCGGTTCAAAAATATCGATTTTCTTCCTAAACATAAAAGCATAACTTTAATTTTTCTTTTGGAATGTTATTCCATGTCTAAAAGCAGTGACATTGGTTCCTAATGTTTTGTGAATAAATTTTTCGAATAAGCCTCAAATTGAGGCCTTGTCTTTATAAAAGACCTCAATGACCACGATATCGCAAAGACCCTAAAAGAATCAATAACATCAACAATGTTCACAAATTCACAAAGAAAATTTGAAAAGGTGGCGACTTTTGCGCCTTGCAACGGCCTTCTCAGTATGTGCTGGCCACGTGTCTTGGTGACGTGTACCATTAACCAACTGAAGAGACCATTGGTACACTGGGGCGAAACGCTGGCAACTGTTTTTGAGCTAGCCGGACCATTTTCAAATTTTCTTTGTGAATTTGTGAATATACATAGCTCAATCAGACATTTAAAATCCTGTTTCCTTTGGCAACAGACATTTCCAATAAACAATGTTATTCCTCACATTATTGGTAAAAATTCTTGGAAGTAGCCCTAAATTGCTACTCCCCTCTAGAGCAGTCCCTTGTTACTTGACGAACCTCATGTCAGGGGCGGATCTAGGGGAGGGGAAGGAGGGCAACCAGGGACCCGCGATTCGGGGGGGCCCTTGCGCCATGTTATTTTTAAAATTTAATGAATTCATTAATTATACTTTTCAAACTAATTTATAATTCAAATTTTTTTCAGTGCAGCTATGACCTCCTTTGACCGTTTAGCAAGTTTAGATTTCAGTGAAATAATAGACCTAGAAGTCTTCAGCCAGAAAAAAGTCCCAAAGTAATATTTTAATATTTCATAGTTTACATAATCTTCTTCAAGGGGACTTAAAGGTTTCTTTCATATTATTAATAAAATGCACAGTAGTGTATTGAAAATATTGTAACTATTCTTTATTTTATTATTATTACAAAACTACTTTCCATTTGATTTGATATATTTTTTATTTCCTATTGTTGTGGGCCCCACCTTATCATATCGCACAGGGCCCCGCAAGGCCTGGATCCGCCACTGCCTCATGTAAACAGATTACTCAAATAAGAGACCAGTGTAAATATTTTTTCTAACCATCAGCTACACAGTACTAGTTCACATAATATGTAGCCTTGCTGAATTTAACTTCATAATAACATAAGCAATTAATGTTTCTCATACAACTATTGTCTCTTGCAGTGTCTGGAATGAGTCTCCATGCCGTCACCCCAATAGTAAGCTGTGTCTGCATCTTCTATACAATGTTGGTGAGTATAACTCGGGCATAAGAAAACTAGGAGACTAATATATGACAGTGTACAGTATCAGCTGATGTTTTCAGTCAAACTTCCATACTTTTAAGCTAGCTTTTCCATTTTTATTAATGCTTCTGAAAACTTTCTTTAATGTTCTGTTGTAGCCACACCAAGATTTTAACTCTCCCTATAATTCTGAACCTTAGCTTCTAGTCTAAACACCTCTAATGAGTCTACTACCCTTATTGTAGCCTACTCAGTAATAATGGTGGTCTGACAATTCTGGTCAACTGTCCAATTAATTATGGCAAAAAGTGTAATAAAAGGCAAAAATCATGAACTGCTTTCAAAGATGCAAAAATGGCACGGACAATTGTTGACGTAAGTTCAATTATCTCTCAATCTACAGTGTTTGGAGAACTTATCTCTCTCTCTCTCTCTCTCTATATATATATATATTGAACCCTTTACCCTATGTTGGTTAAATGATTCTACTATTTTATTTCTTCAATTAATAAATATTTCAACCAGCATCATGAAAGTAGCCAGACAGCGATGAGGAAATTTCAAGCATTTGTTGGAGACAGTAGGGACATACCTGCATCAGTTTAACAAAAGGCTAAGTACTTGAGCTATGAAAAGAAATAGCTTAGCTATGTATCACAGGGACAGGTGTGGCTACCTCAATTTTAGAAGCGACGCGCGGTGAGACATGGTTCTGGTATGTTCATTGTGATATTCGCGCCTAGAAGAAATATGATGCAGTAACGTGAATGGCTGATGAAGAAAATAGACACTCCCAAGACGCCAAGATCTACTAGAAACCGCCAAATTACAGAGAAATGGAGAACCAATGAGAAGAGAATGCCTACTTGCGCGCCAACTCTGGCTGGGGTACGCGGTGGCTAGCATTCACACGGGAAATCGCCTAGACAAAATCTCTACGATCGATTCTAGGATTAATGGGCATATTCTTGACCTGTGCAATATTACGAGTTCAGTGATATGTATTTCATTCCTGTACCACAATTACTTCGATAAATTTTTACATAAAATCCCCCTCCATCTAGACCCTAGGGCCAGTTCATTTATAAGTGTGTCGAAGAGCCAAGACATTGACTTTTATTCTGTGTGTTGAGGACACAAGAGTTGACTTTTATTCCGTGTGTTGAGGACACACTATTATTATTCTGTGCGTCTACGAACGTAGACTTGTATTTTTGTGTCGAGGACACAGGAGATTCATTGAAAAGTGGTAAAATCAGTGATAGATAGTCATTGTACTATAGTTATAGGGACAGTAGCGTCGATAATTCGCCAACGAACAGTGACAGGGAATTTAGTACCTGAACAAGCGAATTTAGTAGTCAGGCATAAAGTGTATAATAACCTAATTTTTGTATCAGCGCAAGGATGACATCGATGAATGCAGAAGAAGTGTGGAAGTCTCAACAGTCCGTCCAGATGGCTGCTATGAGATAGAGAACCATCAAGTTGGGGAATGGCGCCTGATGTTCTTTGACGGGTGACTACAACACGAGATGAGTACAAATAATATTTTATTATTTATTAAATTAACTTATGGTTTATGGGACATATTTTTGTAAATACTTTGCTTGTGTGATTTAATGTAGTATATTTTGTTTTGATCTGACACACTTTTGTTTGGAAGCAGCTCGCACAATTGTAGTTAATGGAAGGTTCTTTTCTTTGTGTTGTGTTAACTAACGTATCTATGTGAACGGCCGTGTTCGCCTAGGTTACGAAGTGCGGTTAAAAACGTCTCTCGGAGATATGTCGTGTTTCAGAAGTAGGACTGAATTAATCTAATTATATAGTAGATTGGAGGGTAATTAAATGTTATTGAAAATTATTATTGATCAGATTCAGTGTGATTATTGCCTTTGGAGCAATGTAATTTGTGACGAAGAGTACTCAGCTCTATCGTAGGTTTTAAATATTGTGTTAAATGTTTGCGAGCTTTAATTCAGCAGACCCATGTGAAAGGCGTTATGTCAGTCCCAGATGTGTGTACTGTGAGTATATTGTTGTGGTATTACAAGCGGGAACTTCAGCAGAGACTGATTTCTGTCAGCTTGGTACCAGATTCAGATTGCATCCTTGCGAGGACAATTATGGATATGTGATTATTGTCTGACCATATGTTGAGTGGGAGGAGATGTTAGCGGCTGTTGATTCCTTGAGATAACAGTTCCGCTGGTCGGCTATTTATATACACTGGATGGGGGACATGACTGGTATTGTGGAAAGGGGTGAGTTGTTGTCACAAGGGCTGACTGAGTTTCGCAAGCAGAGCTCATTAAAGTGGAGTGCAAGTCTGGCTCCCAATTACTTGAAAATAAATATAAATGTGAGAAACTGATCAATGGTAAAATTGTTTAAATAAATGGGAGTTGCCTACGAAACACGATTACCTTCGAAGCGTTTCATTAACATGCAGTTTTGTTAATATAAAGTAATCTTAACCACTCAGGTTGTTTGTTGTTGTTGGTTTATTCTTTGTTTATTGTACATGTCAGTGGCCCGTGAGTCACGTGCGGCGCTGTTTTTCCTTGTTGTTGAGCATCCGGCCATTGTGGCAGCTCATTTGGATAAGTGTGTCACCACACTAATAAGGGTCTCAGAGAGATGCCTGTAAATAGTAGAGTTGTAATATGTGTGTCAGAGTTAGATTTAAGGATTTTTATTAATGTTATGCCCATAGCCATAAAAGTTGATTTACGAGATGATTGTCCGTGAGCACCGTGGCTGTTAACCCGTTGTGAACGAATGATCATCCAAGTACTCATTTCTCGTAGGTAGTCATCACGCGAACATAAATTCATATGCAAGATAGTGGAACTAGGATCCACATTTTATTAGAAAAGGGGAGATCCATCTGACTCCTCAAAGTGATAAATATTCCTGTCAGGGGAAATTCAGGGAGGATTTGTTTATTTTTGTTTGTTTTATTTTTTTATGCACAAATTAGTCATTAAATCTTGTTATTATCTTACGTTTTGTCTCCTTTCTTTCTTAGTTATAGTTTTCATCCTATAACCCTTGCCTCAGAAAAGCACGTAGTTTGGCGGACGTAAACACCACACTATGAACTGAACGCGACCCCTTGATCTAAGATTCTTGCATAAAACACTGCTATTCTGAAGGGTTCATAGGGGAAAACTGGCGGCCAACGGTGGGGCTATTTACTGTGGTGTAACGGGGAGATTACACATGTCAATAGTGGCGCATTTGAGTAAAACTGGCATGCCGCAAGTGCAGGCAGATATGACAGTATTTAATCAACGGGAAGTGATATTTTATTAAAAGTAGTTGAGGCGAAGTGGATACCGCCAAATGTGTGAAAGATAAATTAAAATCAGGAGTTTGCAAAGTAAAATACGGTTCACGTTGTTGTCTTTTAAATTAAAGTAAAATTAAGATGTGATACCGGGCGCCCAATGATAAAGTTAAAACTAGATTTGTGTAGAAAGTCAAACTCATGGAAATATTAGGAGGCTGTAGCCTAAAATGACAATTAATACTTTGTTAATTAGTCAGTGTTAATATCAGATCAGGATAACTGTTTAATGACTAAATATGTGCTTGGGTTTAAAATTAAATTGAGTAAAACTAGAACTACTCAGAGATGCAATCGACTAATGGGATTAAAGGTAAAAATAAATGAACTGAGTAGAATAAAGAAATTAAATGTGCATTGGATTTATGTGCGTGTCAAAGGGCATTGGTGTAGGCCATTTCCCATATGTCTCATATATATTGTAAAACATGGCAACGGTGGCGCAGATCCAGGAGATCATTGAAAGTGCAGCGAGGAGAACGCAGGAATTGTTGGATACTAAATTAGCAGAGCAAAGCGAAGCGTTGAACACTAAATTATCAGAACAGAGTCAATCTATAAACACTAGTATGGTAGAGCAAAGTGAAGCGTTGAATACAAAATTATCTGAACAAATAAATACTAAACTGTCAGAACAAAGTGAATCGCTAAATACTAAACTGTTAGAGCAAAGTGAATCGCTAAATACGAAAATGTCAGAACAAAGTGAATCGCTAAATACTAAACTGTCAGAACAAAGTAAATCGCTAAATACTAAACTGTTAGAACAAAGTGAATCATTGCGGACACAGTTAAATAACAGTAGAATTGAGCAAAATGAATATCAGGCGGAACAAGCTAGGTTATTAAAGAGTGAAATTAATGACACTATAAATTCACAGTTAGAGGCGCAAAATAATAAAAACACGAACCAATTAGCTTCGTTAACCGCAGAGATGAAAGAGCACACAAACCAACAGATGATATTACTGGCCCGTGATGTAAGCAAAAATAATGAGAAACAATTAGAGCAGATTAAACAAATGGAGAGTATTTTCGATAAAAAACTTAGCATTCTCGATGAAACGGTGTTAGCTAAATTAGAGCAGATTGAAATAGCATGCACAATGAATACAAGCGAGGTCAAAATAGCCCAGGATAAGTTGGAAGGTCGATTTAAGGAGATGGAGAAAAGTGGCAGGGTCATTCAACAACAAATATCAGCAGTAGATGAGAACATATCAGGCATAATTAAAGATATGGACCGTCTAGAGATAAAATCAGCGGAACAGTGGAAAAGCTTAGAAACGGAACAAGAACAATTTAAGAGTACATTAGACGAAAGGCTGAGCCAGATAGAAAATAATCAAGATGAAAATAAGAGCCAAATTGAAGAAAAAATAAGCACGATTAAAGAACAGATCAGGAAAGATTGGAAGAAAATGAATATTGATTCTAGAGAGGAAAGATCCACCATTATCAAAACAGCGGGCTGTGCTTTAATCCGAGCACTGGACCGGAACCTAACCGAGGAAGTAAAGGAGATGACGGTGCGATACATTGACGACATTCTGTTGGCATCCGACAACATTGAAACTCACATGGAAAATTTAGATAAAGTATTGGGCAACTTGAAAGCATCGAATTTCAAAGTAAACCTGAAGAAATCGCATTTCTTCAAGAGCGAGATATTATATTTGGGTCACGTCATTGACAAGGAGGGAGTGATGCCAAATCCAGCCAAGATCGAAGCGATAAAGAATTTCCCTACACCAACGAGAGTCAAGCACATTCGGGCTTTCTTAGGCGTAACGGGATTCTTTAAAGAAAACTGTCCAGGTTATACGGAGACTGTAGCTCCAATGCAAGAAATGTTAAAGAAAAATAACAAATGGTCATGGAACGCGGAATGTGAGAAGGCATTCCAAGCAACGAAACAGCTATTGGAAAACTGCATTAAATTAGGATATCCAGATTTCAAGCTCAAATTCATAATCCAAGCGGATGCTTTACTAATTGGGATAGGTGCTATGCTCTACCAAGAGGATCCAGCGAACCTGCAGCACAAAACATATTTGGCATTTGTCAGCCGGAAATTGCGTAAGCACGAGCGCAATTATACTGTAACCGAGCTAGAATTGTTGGCCATCCTTCATGCGCTCCAACAATGGAAACGAATAATCTATGGTTACCCGATTGTTGTCAGGACTGACCACAAGGCATTAACATTCTTGTTTAAGACGTCAATGGCAAGCGAACGTGTGACACGTTGGTCTATATACATTCAGCAGTTCAGCATTGAAATTGAACATTGTCCAGGGAAGTTGAACGTGATACCGGATGCACTCAGCAGGAACCCAGAGCCTGATAATGAAGAAACAGCGATGGTACAACACTTGGAGTTAACACCGAAGGACCGGGAATTCTTGGAGGAGTTACGTGAGATACAGCGAGAACAGGAAGCGGAACCATGGATGATGCTATTAATTAAATACTTCAAAAAGCAACTACCTACAGGAACACCTGCATTTCGAGAAGCGAAAGCCAAAGAAGGAAGATATGTTTATGTCAACAATTTGCTGCACAAATGGGTAGATAATGACCACACCAAGTTACGCATATTAGTACCTGCATCGTTACAACGAGGATTGACATGGCATACGCACGAAAGTTACGGTCACGTGGGCTTAGACAAGTGCGAAGCGACATTAGGAGAGACATTTACATGGCCACGTATGAGAACAACTATATGTGACGTCATTACAACTTGTGACCCGTGTCAGAGAACAAAGCCAAATAATTATTTACTGAGGCAATATCCTAGACCATTGCTACCTCAAAAACCATGTGAGCTACTGGCGGTGGACTGTCTTGGTCCAATTCCGAAGGGAAGGAGAGGTTGCCGTCATTTGCTAGTGTGCATTGATGTATTTTCTAAGTTTGTAGTACTATGCCCTATTCAGAAAACAACATCGAAGCAGGTACTCAGTCGCATTCGTAATAGAGTTATTCCAACCCTTGGAAAACCAGAGTTTATATTATCAGATCACGGCAGTTATTTCACAAGCGCCGAATTCAAGAAAGGAATGGAAGACATGGGTATAAAACATATTTTAAGCAGTATCCGACATGCCCAAGCTAATCCAAGCGAGATAGTAATTAAATCTATAACTGCATATTTGAGAATCTTCATTCCGAACGAACACCACAAATGGGTCGATAAAATTAAGGACGTAGAGACATGCATGAATTCTACCAGGCACGAGTCAACAGGACAAATCCCTATGGTCCTACACAAGAACGAGTATCCAGTAAGAACGTGGAAAAGCATCATTAACTGTCCACAAGATCCCATGATAGCACCAGACCTGAGAATTGAAAGAACGAGAGAATACATGAGGAAACAAGCAGACCGCAGATTACGGCGAGTAAGAAATAAGAGGTTTCACGGTGATCTTGAAGTCAACCAGCTCGTTTTGGTAAAACGACCTGCTATATCGGACCCAGAAAAGAAAATCTTTAGTAAGTTCTGCGAAAAATTCATAGGACCCTATTCTATCGTAAGAAACCTTGGAAATAATGCTTACAGAGTGAAAGAATTGAGCACAGGAACAATGTCAGTTTACAACGCTGCCAACCTAAAGAAATATCGTCGAAGTGAACCATGGTAGCGCCGAAATAATGACGCTGTTTGAATATACGGACGTCCTACTATCAACAAAGTCAACGGGGAGCAATTGACTACGGCACGTGATGAAGGAGGAAGTAGACTTGTTGTTGACAAACATTAACGAGGCAAGTAAGGTGTTGCCGCAGGTAGCAGAGCGTCACGCAAGATTGGAAGGGGAGATAAAAGCAGGAAATGAAAACGAGTAAATGCCATTGAAGACAGGAGCGCCTAGACCAAGTAAGAAAAAGGGGTGATTCTGGAAATAAAACAAATTGGCCTACGGAAGTATTGTAAAATTGTCGACTTTATTCCTAAGTTCGAAATTTTGTGAGTGGGAGAGTTGTGAACCCTTTACCCTATGTTGGTTAAATGATTCTACTATTTTATTTCTTCAATTAATAAATATTTCAACCAGCATCATGAAAGTAGCCAGACAGCGATGAGGAAATTTCAAGCATTTGTTGGAGACAGTAGGGACATACCTGCATCAGTTTAACAAAAGGCTAAGTACTTGAGCTATGAAAAGAAATAGCTTAGCTATGTATCACAGGGACAGGTGTGGCTAACTCAATTTTAGAAGCGACGCGCGGTGAGACATGGTTCTGGTATGTTCATTGTGATATTCGCGCCTAGAAGAAATATGATGCAGTAACGTGAATGGCTGATGAAGAAAATAGACACTCCCAAGACGCCAAGATCTACTAGAAACCGCCAAATTACAGAGAAATGGAGAACCAATGAGAAGAGAATGCCTACTTGCGCGCCAACTCTGGCTGGGGTACGCGGTGGCTAGCATTCACGCGGGAAATCGCCTAGACAAAATCTCTACGATCGATTCTAGGATTAATGGGCATATTCTTGACCTGTGCAATATTACGAGTTCAGTGATATGTATTTCATTCCTGTACCACAATTACTTCGATAAATTTTTACATAAAATCCCCCTCCATCTAGACCCTAGGGCCAGTTCATTTATAAGTGTGTCGAAGAGCCAAGACATTGACTTTTATTCTGTGTGTTGAGGACACAAGAGTTGACTTTTATTCCGTGTGTTGAGGACACACTATTATTATTCTGTGCGTCTACGAACGTAGACTTGTATTTTTGTGTCGAGGACACAGGAGATTCATTGAAAAGTGGTAAAATCAGTGATAGATAGTCATTGTACTATAGTTATAGGGACAGTAGCGTCGATAATTCGCCAACGAACAGTGACAGGGAATTTAGTACCTGAACAAGCGAATTTAGTAGTCAGGCATAAAGTGTATAATAACCTAATTTTTGTATCAGCGCAAGGATGACATCGATGAATGCAGAAGAAGTGTGGAAGTCTCAACAGTCCGTCCAGATGGCTGCTATGAGATAGAGAACCATCAAGTTGGGGAATGGCGCCTGATGTTCTTTGACGGATGACTACAACACGAGATGACTACAAATAATATTTTATTATTTATTAAATTAACTTATGGTTTATGGGACATATTTTTGTAAATACTTTGCTTGTGTGATTTAATGTAGTATATTTTGTTTTGATCTGACACACTTTTGTTTGGAAGCAGCTCGCACAATTGTAGTTAATGGAAGGTTCTTTTCTTTGTGTTGTGTTAACTAACGTATCTATGTGAACGGCCGTGTTCGCCTAGGTTACGAAGTGCGGTTAAAAACGTCTCTCGGAGATATGTCGTGTTTCAGAAGTAGGACTGAATTAATCTAATTATATAGTAGATTGGAGGGTAATTAAATGTTATTGAAAATTATTATTGATCAGATTCAGTGTGATTATTGCCTTTGGAGCAATGTAATTTGTGACGAAGAGTACTCAGCTCTATCGTAGGTTTTAAATATTGTGTTAAATGTTTGCGAGCTTTAATTCAGCAGACCCATGTGAAAGGCGTTATGTCAGTCCCAGATGTGTGTACTGTGAGTATATTGTTGTGGTATTACAAGCGGGAACTTCAGCAGAGACTGATTTCTGTCAGCTTGGTACCAGATTCAGATTGCATCCTTGCGAGGACAATTATGGATATGTGATTATTGTCTGACCATATGTTGAGTGGGAGGAGATGTTAGCGGCTGTTGATTCCTTGAGATAACAGTTCCGCTGGTCGGCTATTTATATACACTGGATGGGGGACATGACTGGTATTGTGGAAAGGGGTGAGTTGTTGTCACAAGGGCTGACTGAGTTTCGCAAGCAGAGCTCATTAAAGTGGAGTGCAAGTCTGGCTCCCAATTACTTGAAAATAAATATAAATGTGAGAAACTGATCAATGGTAAAATTGTTTAAATAAATGGGAGTTGCCTACGAAACACGATTACCTTCGAAGCGTTTCATTAACATGCAGTTTTGTTAATATAAAGTAATCTTAACCACTCAGGTTGTTTGTTGTTGTTGGTTTATTCTTTGTTTATTGTACATGTCAGTGGCCCGTGAGTCACGTGCGGCGCTGTTTTTCCTTGTTGTTGAGCATCCGGCCATTGTGGCAGCTCATTTGGATAAGTGTGTCACCACACTAAT
The DNA here is from genome assembly GCA_946902985.2 of Meconema thalassinum. Lineage (NCBI taxonomy): Eukaryota > Metazoa > Arthropoda > Insecta > Orthoptera > Tettigoniidae > Meconema > Meconema thalassinum. Next base: position 694,821,166 of record OX336390.1, read on the forward strand.
AAGGGTCTCAGAGAGATGCCTGTAAATAGTAGAGTTGTAATATGTGTGTCAGAGTTAGATTTAAGGATTTTTATTAATGTTATGCCCATAGCCATAAAAGTTGATTTACGAGATGATTGTCCGTGAGCACCGTGGCTGTTAACCCGTTGTGAACGAATGATCATCCAAGTACTCATTTCTCGTAGGTAGTCATCACGCGAACATAAATTCATATGCAAGATAGTGGAACTAGGATCCACATTTTATTAGAAAAGGGGAGATCCATCTGACTCCTCAAAGTGATAAATATTCCTGTCAGGGGAAATTCAGGGAGGATTTGTTTATTTTTGTTTGTTTTATTTTTTTATGCACAAATTAGTTATTAAATCTTGTTATTATCTTACGTTTTGTCTCCTTTCTTTCTTAGTTATAGTTTTCATCCTATAACCCTTGCCTCAGAAAAGCACGTAGTTTGGCGGACGTAAACACCACACTATGAACTGAACGCGACCCCTTGATCTAAGATTCTTGCATAAAACACTGCTATTCTGAAGGGTTCAATATATATATATATATATATGTATAAATCAAAGTTTGCCTATTTTTAGCCTATTTTCAATTTTGAAAAAATAGGCTTATGAGATCACCTTTTGTCCGTGTGTGTGTACGTGTGTGTGTGTGTGTGATTCGTGTGTGTGTCCCCCCCTAATAAAATCGAAACGGCTGGAGCGATTTCAATGAAACTCGGGAAGTTCATAGCACTATTCCCGGCGACCTCGACCGTGCCCTTCAAATTTTTGTTACGTCTCTCCAATCCAACATGGCGGCTGTGCGAAATATTTCACTAGCATTCAATATCTCCGAAACTATTACCGATATCGCCCTGAAATTGTGTACGGTGATAAAGGGCACTACTAGAAGTTCACCTATGAGATTTTCAAAAACCTGGTGACTACAAAACCAACATGGCGGCCAAGCGAATTTGAGATATTTAAATAGACTTTTCTCGCGATTTAACTATCTAAATGTAATGAAACTTGGTACAGCAAACGTTTATACACATTGTAATGCACTAGAGTCTAATTTAGTTCAATTGTTTACATAACCTCAAAATGGCGGCTGTGCGAAATATTTCACTGACATTCTATATCTCCGAAACTATTACAGATATCACCCTGCAATTTTGTACGGTGATAAAGGGTACTGATACAGGTATATCTATGTATATTTCATAAACCTTTAAAGTACGAAACGAACATGGCGACCAAGCGAATTTAAAATATTTTAATAGACTTTTCTCGTGATTTAACTCTCTGAGCGCAGTGAAATGTGGTACAGTAATTGATTTTGCAGATTGTAATGCACTGTCATCTAATTTAATTCAATTGCTTACATAACCTCAAGATGGCGGCTGTGCGAAATTTTAAAATTAAGTTTTAATTTCTTGTGTCGTAATCATGCGATCGAAGTGAAAGTTTGAATAATGAACCTAGGCAATAATTGTCCTTGAATGGTACATAACTCTATGGCCTATACACATAACACTCCTAAATGGTGAGCTCCCGAAATATTTAGACGGTTCTCAATATCTATGAATCTTTTATAGCAACCAAACTGAATTTTTTAATGTTCATAGAGACTATGAACATATGTTCACCTATAGGACTTTCAGGAACCTGGTGAGCACAAATCCAACATGGCGGCGACGCGAAGTATAAATATTTAAATGGACGTTTCTCGCGAATTAACTATCCGAGTGCCGTGAAACGTTGCACGTTAAATGCTTATACAAATGTTGATCCACTGGCATCTAATTTATTTCAATGGTTTGCATTATCACAAGATGGCTGCTGTGCGTAATTTTAAAATCTCGTTTTTACTTCTTGTTGTCTAATCATGCGATTGAAGTTTGAATACCACACGTACACAATAATCTTAATGTAATAGTACAAAAATAAAAATCCAACCTGGCGACCATCTGAAATATTTAGACGGTTCTCAATATCTACGAATCTGTTACAGCAATTAAACTGAAATTTTGTATGTTGATTGTGGCAGTTAACATAAGTAGGATATATGAAAATAGGCTGTATAGTTCTTCACGGAACTACTTGTTCTGAATTTCCACAGAATTTTGTGTTATTTACCGACATGTTTCAGACTATTTGCTGTTTACTCTCTGTCTGCTTACATGCTTATAACTCGACAATATCCAAGTGGGTCAACTTCAAACTTGAAATGGGTATTCATCACAGGCAAGGCACCATACCACTCATGTAAAAGGCGGTTATGGGGGAAAGCCCCCTCAAAATATATGCTAAAATAGGCAAGTTGTTATAGAAGAACAAGATAAAGCTCATTTTTAACCACTTGAAAATGAAAAAACTCATATGGAAACCATGTTTTAAGGCCCTAGAATTAACCATTTACGAGATATTCGTACCACCCAAGTACGGGAAGAGAATCAAAAAAGGGCTAGCTGTAACCATGACCTCATTTAACTTTTCATCTTATGAGGTGGTGCCTGCCCATTTATCACCTAAAATATGATATGAACATTATGTATAAAAATAGTCCAACCTTCTTTTAAGATGTGAAAGCATTTCAATCTCTAAACCAGTGGCATGATCTGGCTTTCAAGTTAGGAAAGCAAAAGCATTATTATTATTATTATTAATGATGATATTTTGTAGCTTATGTTTTATTATTGATGAAATACTCTTAATATATTCAATTCATAACCCTGTCTGTACACATAACATTATGAAGTAAACAATAAAACATCAGAGGATAACACTACATTTGGAGAATGTTGAAAATTATGAGAAACAAACACAAGCTAAAGGGGGCAAGACCTCTATGTAGACGACGACCTCACCAAGAACAAAAGAGCAGTACAAGCAAAACTTAGACTGATAGCCAGGGAGGAGAGGAGCAAAGGTAACAGCGAGGTGAAAGTGGGCAATCAGAAGATCCTTCTAAACGGTCAATGGAGTAATTGGGTGGATCTAAAAAACGGGGAGCTGACCACCGCACTGTGATCAAGCAACCGGCGGTAACCAAGAAAGAACTAATACTTGCCACACTCAACGTAAGGTCTCTGAAAACTGAAGACAAGGAACTTTAACTGGAAAATGCCCTCTTAAACATAAAGTACGACATACTAGGACTTGGTGAAGTAAGACAACTCGGCGAAGAAATCCGAGAAAAACCGAATGGAGACATCTTCATCTACATCGGTGAAACCAAAGGCCAAAAAGGAGTGGGCTTCATGATCAAGAAGCACCTAAAAACAACATTGAGGAAATTCGGGGAATCTCAGAGAGAATTGCGCTACTGTCCTTAGATCTAGAAGGAAATACCATTGTAATTATACAAATCTATGCCCCCACAGAGAACAGCACAGAGGTGGAAATTGAACAGTTTTACGAGCAACTAGAAGACACACTGGACAACTTCAAAACACAAAGAACGTACGTAATGGGGGACTTGAACAGTAAAGTGGGAATCAAGGAACATACAGACGAAGCGCCTGTGGGACCATTCGGATACGGAACTAGAAATGAGAGAGGAAACAGATTGATCCAGTTTGCTCAAGGACACAACATGAAAATTGTGAAAATTTTCTTCAAGAAAATGCCAGATGGACATGGAGAGGCCCGAACGACAGGACAAAAAAAAAACTAAATTGACTTTATACTTACCGACAACTTAAAGGAAGTAACGGATATTCAAGTGATCAACGGGCTAAAATTCGACACCGACCATAGAATGGTGTGCTTAAAGCTGACAATAAAGAAGAATAGATGGCCATACTTCAAGACCAGGAAAACTAGCCTTGGACAGATCAACCAGACCGAATACGTCAAAGAAATCCAGCAAAATCTAAATCACCTGAAATGACATCATCATCATCATCATCATTTCCCCTTATCCAGCTCCTGCCGGGTCGGGGTATTTATGGCACTTCTCCACTTTCCTCTTTCCTTCCACCATTCTTTTTCCACGATCTTGTCCCAGTCCAGATTTCTTTTTCTTACGCTGTTCTTCACTGAATCAATCCACCTTGTTCTAGGTCTTCCTCTTGCTCTCTTACCCTTGCACTTTGCCTCCAGCATCTGTCTTGGTATTCTGTTTTCCTCCATCCTCTTTACATGTCCAAACCACCTTAGTTTATTCTTCTCAATTCTCTCATTTAGTTTTCCCATCCCAACTTTCTTCCTAACATCTTCATTCCTCACTCTGTCCTTCCTTGTCTTTCCTATCATACTTCTTAGGAATTTCATTTCACTGGCTTGGATTCTACTCTCTTGTCTGCTTGTCAGGGTCCAAGTCTCAGCTGCATAAGTTAATATGGGAACATAGTACACTTTATACATTACCTCCTTGATTTTCCTTGGTACTTCCTTATCCTAAACAAGTTTTCTTACACTTTGATAGAATGCATTGCTCTGCTGTACTCTCCTGCCAATCTCCATGTCCAACCTACCAGTTTGCATCAATTCACTTCCTAGGTATTTGAAAGTGTCCACAATTTTCACAGTGCCCTTTCCTTGTCTTTCCCCTCTTGTCATCACCATGGTCTTGCTTTTCTCTATACTGATTTTCAGGCCGAACTTCTGAATATTTTCGTTCAGTGCATCTAGTTGTTTTTGCACTTCTTCGGTGTTCCTTCCCCAGACCACAATCATCATCATCATCTTGTACAGTTTCCAGCCCCAGGCTGGGTCTATTTGGAACATAAGCCTCGCCACTTAGTTCTTTCTTCCCACCACCTCTCCGCTGTCACTCTGGTCCAGTCCTCGCCTCTCGACACATTCCTCCACTCCTTTCAGCCATCTATCTCTTGGTCTTCCCCTTGTTCGTTTCTTCTGCATCTGCATCTCATGTGTCCTCTTGGGCAGCCGCGGCTCGTGGTGTTGGAGCTGGGGAAGGCTCAGCACGTAGTGGCAAAATGCTGGTATAACGCATTATACGACACCCACATACACGGCTGCAGGATTTTTAATTTCACGGTGAAAGGTGGGGGAGATCGGAATAGACTTACAGATTGGCACCATTATGTTATTTTATAAAGCATTTTTTCCCTACTTAAAATGAATGTACTTACCTAGTTTCAACATTCAGGAAGAGGCAATGCATTCCGTTTCTAATTTAACCTACTCCCCATTCTAATTAGTCCCGATCAGAGGAGTCTGTTTCACGGTTGTACACTACCAAACAATCGCAATTTACTTAGAAAACACTGTGCTTACCAGCTAGAACTGTAAGGGAATTGATCTGTAACATAGTCCGAAAGTGAACCCTATCTTGAGGGATAAATGGAAACAAATAAATAAACACAATTGTAGATATTAAGAGCAGTGAAGCTACTTGCTATTACTTCATATAAACGCATGACCTTTAATTCATAGGTTTGTAAGTGAAGTCTGCCCTCCTCTCCTTTAGAGCTGCAAAGTGGTCAATGACGAGCTCATTGAAGTTCGGTGACTCCAACAATTCCTTTTCTGTGGAACACATTGCAAGTGCACAGTCGGCCTTCCTTCATTGTGTTTCGTAAAAATGTTTTCACTCGTTTTAGGGTATAGAAACACCGCTCTGCCTCTCCTGTGACCCTTCACAATCAGCCTAGTTTCGTGGTCGAGATTTTTGCCCGATACGCTACTAACTGAATTCATTGTCTTGTAGACATACACTTACCACTACTGTAGCTAGGGTTGCCAGACGTTCCGTTTTACCCGGAACAATTCTGTTGTTTCTTGTTTTGTTCCGCGTTCTGTTTTAATCTTTAACGGAACGCCAAATATTCCGTTTTTGGTTAATTTGATAGTATATTCAATTTTGCACCAATTTTCAAATGTCCCGCTTCAGAATTGATTGTAATATCTAGCTTGTTTTCTGGTGATACAGGTGCAAGTTTGAAAGAGAAAATGACTTCTATGTCTGTGTTAGATAGATGGATACATGTTAGAGATATATTAGGGGCAACAACATTAAGGAGTATCGTAGTCCTTGTGAAGTTAATACTCAGCATTTCCCCCTCCAATGCATTTACGGAGAGAGTTTTTTCTGTCATGAATATCAATTGGAGAGATTATACAAACTCCATTGTTCACATATTACAATTATGACGAATATTGTAGTGAATTTTATCAGAAGGTACTTACAAATAAAAGATGTTTGCAAAGGTTCGTTCAAATGAAAAACATTTGTAAGTTGCTGGTGCCATAGGCCTATATGATATGTGTATTTGATTATGCAATGCTTATTTAATACATGAAAATGAAAATCCACAGCCTGCTTCCAGTCTCCGACCGGGTCAGGAATGGAATGAATGAAGCCCCCCATCTAGCGGCGAGGATATGGACTGTGCCGGCTGCCGAGGCCTGACACACTCCTCGGGGCAATGATGAAATGAATGACAAATGAAATGTTAGTGGAGAGTGTTGCTGGAATGAAATTTTGACAGGGAAAACCGGAGTATCCAGAGAAAAAACTGTCTGCCTCCGTTTTGTCCAGCACAGATCTCACATGGAGTGACCGGGATTTGAACCACGGACCCAGCGATGAGAGGTCGGCATGCTGCTGCCTAGGCCACGGAGGCTTGCTTTATGTGTATTATTTATTATATCGTTTGACAACCTTGATTTAAAAAAATGCAATGGCAAACCCTAATTGTAGTCCATAACACGCAAATTAAGACTTGCCACTGACAAACAACATATATATTATATTTATCGTTCGGCAATACAAGATTTCAGAGAAAGTTACAAAGAAAATCACTTTAAAATCTACTGTACATTATTTTTACTGTTTACACTATTATTACAGTCTCAGGTCTAATGAGTCTATCCATTGGACCACGTCAGGTGTCGCCAACAGGAAGTCGATCCAGTCCCCTCCATATGCCCTCAGAGGACAGTCAGTTGTAATGTGTAATTAATGAACTAATTAAGTTACACCAACGATTTTAATGCGCGAACACTTGTTTACAAATACGCAGCATGGGCGGTGGCATATTTTAAACAGAATACTTCCCTTAAGTCTCGGTAGATGGCTCTGCAACCCCTTGCCACCTCATGGTGCTATCTGGCGGAAATATTTTAGTTATTATACTTTAAGGGATACCATTTGAGTTCTCAATAATGATTATCACTTATTAGTCATATCTAACTGTTTCTGGTAACTTGTCATTATTAATCCTTCGGAGAGTGAAAGAGGGAATGTATAAAATTTCATGAGAGTGGTTTCAGTCTCCTTGAACAACTTTGAATGCATTCCACACAATAAGACTATGTTGTCGTCGTTGGCAAGCCTGGCTTAGGCTGTAGTCGCCTGAGCCTTCAGCGATACAATTGAAACGAATGGAGCTTTCATAACCACGCCTCCCGTCCCTGTTACATAGGAAGGAATAGGAGATCGAAGGCGCAGCCTAACGGCGCTACTATCCATCTGAAAAACATTCTTTATCAACAGTTCCAAATATACTGACTCGTGACTGAATGAATTGAGTGAAATTTATAAATGTTTCCAATCCATATAAATTATAAATTCCTCAATTAAATACGGTATGTATATTTATAGAATCTTTCAAGAGAGGCTCTGCCTAAGAGCCTTTAATGACCAGCCGCGCCTGCTCTTGGGAATCTTCTTCTCATCCATTCTCTTTAAGTGTCCATACCACCTCAGTCTTGATGTCTCAATCCTACCTTGCAAGGGCTCCTCTTTCACCATTTCCCTGACCTTTTCATTCCTCACCCTGTCTCTTCTTGTTACTCCGATCCTACTTCGCAGGAACTTCATTTCACCTGCCTGTATTCTGCTTATGTCTCTTTTCTTCATTGTCCACGTTTCTGAAGCATAGGTCAGTATCGGGATATAGTAGCTTCTGTATAACACTTCCTTGCTTTTTTGTGGGACATCTTTATTCCACACTAAGCTCCTAATGCTTCTCAGAAATGCTTCTGCCTGTCTGCCACGTTCTGTAATTTCTTTGTCATTTCTCCCAATTTCCTCCACCATACTTCCCAAGTACTTGAGACTTTCCACCTTCTTCAGCTGTCCACCTCCAAGTGTTATCCCACTCATTGGTCTGTCCTTTTTCCTGGTCGTTAACAGGATCTCACATTTACTGATGTTGAACTTCCATCCGTACTCTCCCACTGTTTCTTCCCAAGCCTTCAGTTGCTCCTGAATTTCCTCCTCCTTGTTTCCCCAGACCATGAGATCATCTGCAAACACCATTGCTTTCATCTTATCTTCTCCTATCTTTCCTGCTATCCGTGTCATTACCTCGTCCATAACCACAATAAAGAGAAGGGGTGACAGCGCACTACCCTGTTTCAGGCCACTCATTTGTCTGAACCAGTCTGTTCTTTCCCCTCCAACTTTCACACAACTCACACTTCCACAATACATCTCCTTCACTCTGCCTACAGTCCGTTTTTCCACTCCCATGTTTTCCATTGCTTTCCAAACCTTCTCCCTACACACACTATCATAGGCCTTTTCGATGTCCAGGAAGGCCATCAACAGATCCTCTCCAAATTCGTAGTGGTGTTCCTGGAGCTGTCTCAAAATATGAGATCCACTGTTGATCTCCCAGCTCTGAATCCATACTGCTCCTCTCTCAATTTTCTCTCCACTTTGGCTCGTATTCTACTTTCTAATATCTTTTCATATATCTTGGCACAGTGAGGTATGAGTGTGACTCCCCTGTAATTTCTGCACTCCTTTCTGCTTCCTTTCTTAAATATTGGGACAATTAATCCTTTCTTCCAATCTTCTGGGGTCTTTTTCTCCTTCCATATCACCCTCATCACACGGTACAGCCACTGTTTCCCAACCTCCCCTGCTGCCTTCACCATTTCAACACTCACTTCATCCACACCTGGTGCCCTTCCTCCTTTCATCTTGTCTATAGCCATTTCCATTTCTCTCCAAGTCAGGTCCTTTTCCATTCCTGTGTTGTCTTCTCCATCTTCCAATACATTGTCTTCCTCCCTATGACCATTTGGATTCAGCAAATCCTCAAAGTACTCTTTCCACACTGTCTTGAGTGTCTCTTTGTTGTGTACCTCATTTCCGTTTTTGTCCATCATTACCACATCCTCTCACAGACCTCTTCTCTTACTTTTGACCATCCCATAAAGTACTTTCTTATTTCCTCTGCTGTCTTCCTCCATCATCTCTGTCCTCTTTACCATCCACTTCTTCCTCTCCTCTGCGACAATCTTGTTTGCTTCTTTCTTCTTTATCTTATAATCTTCCCTTGTCAGATCAGTTCTTTCCTGGAACCACACTCTGAAAGCCTTGTTCTTCCTTCCCACAGCTTCTTTTAATCTCTCATTCCACCATGGTGTCTCTTTTCACCGCTTTCTGTTGCTTGTTCTTCCACATACTGCCACTGCAGCTTCCACCATTGTGTTTTTGAATTGCTTCCATTCCTCTTCCCCTGTTTTAGGATTGTCTGTTGGCATCCTTTCCCTTATTATCTTCTGGAATTCTTCCTTGACTTCCTTTTCCTTGAGTTTCCATACTTTGATTCTCCTTTCCTGGTACTCTGTCCTCTTGCTATCCTTAACAACTCCCAGGTTCATTACAAGCATTCTGTGGTCGCTATCTAAGGCCTCTGATGGTATTACCTTTATATCTCTGACACTTCTCTTCATTTCCCAGTCGTACAGCATGTAATCTACCAAAGATTTCTTTGTTAAATCACTGCTGTACCACGTTACCTTGTGGCTTTCTTTTTTCCGGAACCAGGAGTTGCCTACCACTAAACCGTTCCTCTTGCAAAAATCCAGCATCTTTCTCCCTTCTTCATTCCTGCTACCCCATCCTTCTGCTCCCAATACATTTTCATATCCCAGACCACAATATCATCTGCAAATAACAGTAACCTCATTTCTTTATGTCCATATGCTTCCTTTGTTTCCTTTACAATTTCATCCATCACCATTATGAACAAGAGAGGTGACAGCACACTCCCCTGTCTTAGTCCAGTCTTGTTCCTAAACCTATCTGTCTTTCCAACTGGGGTCAGTACCCTGCTAGCACAGTTGTTGTACATTGCTTGCACCATTTCCAACATTTCTCTTCCCAGTCTCTTCTTAACCATGGTTTCCCATACCTTCTCTCTGGGGACACTATCATATGCCTTTTCTAGATCTATGAAAGTCATGATCAAATCCTCTCCATATTCCCAGTTCTTTTCCATCACCTGCCTCAAGCTAAAGATTGGATCCACTGTGGATCTTCCACTCCTGAAGCCATACTGTTCCTCTTGCAACTCTCCTTCCACCTTTCTTCTCATTCTTCTTTCTAATATCCTTTCCAGTATTTTTACTATCTGTGAAATGAGGGTGATCCCTCTATAGTTATCACACACCTTCTTGTCCCCCTTCTTAAACACTGGTATTATTAGCCCTTTCTTCCAGTCTTCTGGTACACATTTCCGTTTCCACACGCACTCTAGCAGTCGATACAACCATTGCATACCAACAGGTCCAGCAGCCTTTATCATTTCTACACTGATTTCATCCATCCCTGTTGCTTTTCCCATCTTCATTTTCTGTACTGCTAATTCCACCTCCAGCATTGTTATATCATCTTCTGTTATAGAGTCGTCAGGTTGTGTCACTTCCATCTCACCAGTACAATTGCTCACATTCAATAGCTTATCGAAATACTCCTTCCATCGTCCCTTTATCTCTTCTGGGTGTGTTAACAACTCTCCATCTTCCTTTTTTACTAGCTTTGTAGTAACTCTTTCTTTCCTCTTACTTCTTAGAAGCCCATACAGCATCCGTTTACTGCCACTTACATCTGTTTCCATTCTTCGTGTAAATTCTTCCCAACTTTTCTTCTCCTACCACTTTCTTACACCTCCGTTTGCTGTCGTGATACTTCCTTTTGCTTTCTTCTGTTTGATCTCGGTTCCATTCTTTCCATGCAGACTTCTTTTCTTTCACTGCTTTCCTCACTTCTTCATTCCACCACGGTGTCTCCTTCTCTTTCATTCTTGTTGACGTCCTACCACAAGCACTCTCGGCTGCACCAACAAATGCCTTTTTAAAGTGGGACCATTCCTCTTCTATGTTTTCCACTTCAGTAACTGGGATTTGTTGCTTCAATCTCTCCTGAAAATCTTCCTGTACAGTTTTGTCTTTCAATTTTCATACTTTTATTTTACTTTCTCTGATCTCCTTTAGGTTTTCCAATTTTTCCCATCTAAATTTTGCCACCACAGCTCTATGGTCCCCATCAAATGCTTCTCCTGGTAAAGCTGTCACATCTATCAGCTTTCTGCGATTAGTACTTTCACCAGAAAGTAGTCAATTACTGATTTTGTTCTTCTATCGCCCCAACAATATCTCGTAATTTTCCTGCTGTTTTTCTTCCGAAACCATGAATTACCCACTATCAGTCCATTCCTTTCACAAAAGTTTACAAGTTCCTCTCCTTCCCAGTTCTTTTTCCCATATCCATATGGTCCAATGACTTCTTCCTTTCCTTATCTCTCGTTTCCGACTTGTGCATTCATATCTTCCATGATCACCACTTCTACATCTGAAATTACTCTTTCTACATCCTCCACAGGGGCGCCGAATCCATGGTCGAGGTCTAGCGACCGCTAGACCTGACGAGGGGGTGGGTCTGCCGGTCCCCTTGGGGGGTGGGTTCCGTTGGGGGGTTACGGATAGAGGAGGAAAGGGAAGGAGAAGGAAAAGAGGAAAGGAAAGAAGGGAGAGAGAAGAGAAGAGAAGGGGAGAACTGTGCGAAATAAGCTGTAAAAACGTAATTATTGGGGTAGGGGTCCGGTTTTTGATAAGGGGGTTAGGGTGTAGGGGTAGGGCAGAGAGGTGCAAAAAGAAGGGGGGGGGGTCCCACAGAACGAGAGGGGTGGGTGTCTGCTAGACCTGAAAAAAAAAAGATTCGGCGCCACTGATCCTCCAGGAATACTTCTATATCTTCTTCTCTGTTTCCAGTCTGTGGTGCATACACTTGTATGAAGTCCATCACGTCATTTTTCATCTTCATTCTAATTTTCATTATTCTGTCACTCACACACTCGACCACTTCTACATACTCCTCCAGTTGTTTCGAGGTTATCAGTCCCACGCCATTTTTTGCCTCTTGGCCACCACTCCAGTATAATGTATATCCTTTCCTCAATTTCTTCCTTCCTTTACCTTTCCATTTCACTTCACTCAGCCCCATCAATCCAACATTCTCCCTCTCCATGAAGTCTACCACCTCCTCCACCTTGCCTGTCAGGGTCATGACATTCATAATTCCCGCTTTCATGTCGGTTACTGGTCGCCCATTTCTCACAGTTCCCCCAGTACCAAAAGAACTGCGCGTCGCCTGCAGGGTACGCCCTAACCTTCTCCGAATCATTTGAAGTGCCATTTCCATTTTAGGCTATTATTACAATGGGGTCGCCACTCCCGAAGGCATTTTATGAAGCTACTGCCAGCTGTTATACAGGCCGCCCCTAACATGGGAAACAGACGCCCTTGCAGCCGCCCCTAACCTGGGAAACAGACGCTGCCGATTGATGCTGTACTCATACTATTCCCTGAGTACTGGGTTGCCTCTTCCGCAATCTCTACCGTTCCAAAGTCCATCTTCTCTGCTGCAGATTCTGTTGAGGTCTTCGCACGTAACCCTGTGCACGGGGCCTATGTTATACCCCATAGGACTGGGTCCTCACCAGAACTTAGCCGGTACTGTAGTTCCATGGTATATTACAGTACCGTTGCCCACCCCCGCGACATGGACGCGCCTGGCAAGAATTATCCATGTAGCCAATTAAAATTGCCTCATGGACCGGGTTAAGGAGCTGTCTAAATCCAGCCTCCAAGGCAAATCGCCTGAAATGACAAAACCACCTAAACACACAGCACCTATACACAGAAATCATAAAATGTATTGACGCCAGAAAAGTTGGATGGCGCTGCCACGCGGTAGAATGTTGAAGCTGTAACATTGTGACTGGTAGGTTTATTTTCATGGTGAAGCATTGATGTCGTGATGGAAACAGAAAGGAATTTGTCAAATTCGAGGAGGTATACGGTTGCAAATCGTATAAAATGGGTACGAAATCTCTTCACTACTTTCCTGTACAAAAAGTTCAGAGAGAAAGATGGGCTTCGGCGCTGTCAATTGGAAAACATGTTACACGTTACATGATAGTGTGCAGTCTGCACTTTTTTGAAGACGACTTCTTTCCACAGCGTAAGCACCGGTACTGTTCATTATTGATAGTTATTGTCTCTAATTTGTATTCACAAGGATTTAGCTACATCAAAAATACTGATAAACTTGTAGCCTAATACTTCTGTGCCGTACATAGAACCGAATGTAATCCGCTCTTCGTAAACTAATTTTAGGGGTTCTTCCGATTGACAATAGTCGAATGGTTAGAAAACTTCAGAAAAATTCTGTTCCTAGCCTTAATTTGCCAGATAATTTATATTCTTGTCTTTGAACAGCAAGTATGTAGCTCAATATTTGCAATATTGAAGTATGATTAGGCTTAGATTGTGTTTTTGTCTATGATCTCCTTACTGTTGAATTTAGTTATTTAATGTGTAAAATCTTAGTTTTAAGTACCGGTTTGGTGACCCATCATCCCAGGCAGGCCGGTAACACCTATACTACTCAGGCAGATAGGTCACTTAGCCGTAATTTAGAAGTTATAGTGATGTTAAGTTTACATATGCGGTAATGTAGCAGGAGACCTGATCGGTCTAGGCTATTCTAACTTTAATTAGTTCCCATTTCAGGGTTTTTCAGTTTTAGGTGCGAATAGTTGGTTTGAAAGTTGTACAACAGTAAGGAGAGTATGTTTTGTATAGGTTTTAATTGGTATTATGGTTTATATCGAGCTGAGGAGTGAATTTGATTTGGCTTAAAGTGTAGTTTTTGATCTGTTCCGTTTGCTTATGACAAGTTCAAATGGAGACTCCATCTTTGTTAAATATGTGTATTTTAAATATTTAATTAAATATATTGATAAAGAGGATGCCTCCATTTTAACTTGCCTGTGGCAAGAGATTAATACATGTATATTCTTGCCTTTGAACAGCAAGTATGTAGGTCAATATTAGCAATATTGAAGTATGATTTGAGCATCCCAAGTAACGCTTCTTTGAACCCAAAACATTCATGCAAATTCAGGGTTGCTGGATTCAATTTATTATTAGGGAGTCGTCCTTTGTGTTATGTGATATATATATATATATACAGTATATATTGTGAGGGGGCGTGGTGGCTCAGCGGTCTAGCTGTATGCCTCTCACCAAGGCGGTCCAGGTTCGATTCCCGGTCAGTGCGTGTGAGATTTTCGAAGTGAAATGCCGTGTCCTGTGGTTCGGATTCCACGTAAAACGGAGGTCCCGTGGCTCATGATCTCAAGATTAACGGTCACGTTAAACTAGAAGCTTCCTTTTTATATATTGTGAAATTAATAAAAACATCGATACCGCTAGGCTCCCAAGTACAGGCTTCATATATGTAACAGCAGACAGTAAATTAACTATCTACAGGCGGGTAATATTTTTAACTGGTAGTAATTAAGCACTGCATTTAAATTTATTATAAAAATATTTCTATCAATGAAAGAAAATATGTAGTATTTTGCCATCATAAATTAGAAGCCATAACAAACGCACACCCTATCACTGTCTTGCTTACTTCTCGTCACCATCTCGCCGCCATATTGCAAACAGCTGACCGTAAGCTCCTCCCCCGTTTCGGACGTCAATAACATCTGCATCTAAGAACTCAGCAATACCAAGAAGTAAGAAGGGTCGACGCTATAAGCTAAAAGACAGTACCAAACGCCTTATAGGAATGGGAAATATTGAAAGCACAAACTGTAGATAACAACCAGAGAAAGTTAGAATACGGGCAGCTGAATAAGCGCACAAAAAAAGGAAATTAGAATGGACATTAGAGACCACAACACAGAAATTATCAGAAAGTATGCAGAAGAATCAAAATCAATAAGAAAGATGAGAAAAGAACTAGCACCAGACAAACAGTGGATGCTTGGAGTGAAAGACAAAAGAGGTAAAAGACTAGCAACGAGGGAGAAAATAACGAAACAGGCCACAGACTCCTACAGAGAGCTGTACTCCAGTACACACCAAAGGAAAGACTCAGACCAAAACGATAAGGGGCTGGAGATACTACACGACGAAGAAATTCCTCCCATCATGACCAATGAGGTCAGAGCAGCAAAAAAGGAGGCGAAAAACGAGAAATGCCCCGGAGAAGATGCCATTTTCAACGAATATCTGAAAATGGGTGGCGAGGATCTCATAGAAGTGATAACAAGGCTATTCAACATGATACTTGAAACAGAAGAAATTTCTACAGAATGGAAACAGAGCGTTATTGTTCTGCTTCACAAGAAAGGCGCTGAAGATGACATTAATAATTACAGACCAATCAGTTTAATGGCCAGTCTACAAACTTTAATGAAAATCATGACTAGAAGGATGTCTAAACTACTAGATGAAAACCAGGCAGTGGAACAAGCCGGTTTTAGGATAAGCTTTAGCACAATTGACCACCTGCTAGCAATGAACCAACTCTTGGAAAAAATGCAGGAACTTAATCTCGAACTATACATTGCAGTCATAGACTATAACAAAGCCTTCGATTCTGTGGAGCATAGTTGTGTGCTAGAAACATTGAGAAGCCAAGGCATACAAAAGAGATATGTCAGACTACTGGAAAAGCTCTACGAAGACTGCCAAGCGAGGGTAAGAACGGTGAGGGAGGGTATGAACATCAACTTAGAGGCGTGAAACAAGGCGACCCCCTCTCACCAAAGTTGTTCACATGCCTACTGGAGAACCAATTTAGGAAGTTGGAATGGGATAACAAATACGGCATCCAAATAAACGGGGAAAGGCTGACACACTTACGGTTCGCAGACAATATTGCACTGCTAGCAAAATCGGCAACAGACTTGGAACAAATGCTAGCGGACCTGGACATTGTCAGTAAAGAAGTAGATCTATCTATGAACCCGCTAAAAACAAAACCGATGACCAACTCACTAGAAGTACAAATCCTCACCAATGGCAAACCACTAGGAATACGTCTATCTTGGACAAAACCTGTCATTTGACTGCTCCCAGGAGAAGGAAATCAAGAGACGAGTTGGACAAGCATGGAAGAAGTTCTGGTCCTTCAATTTATATTGATGGACAAATCCCAGAAGATAAGTCTAAAGTCAGAAGTGCCAGAAAAGTGTGTAAATACCGGTACTGCTACACGGCTGTCAAACCTGGGCTTTAACAGAGAAGCAAAGGCAAACAATCCGGGTATGTCAACGCAAAATGGAATGGAAGATCCTTCAAGTTTCCTTGAGGGACAGATTGCGAAACGAGGAGATAAGAAGAAGAACTGCCATGAAAGATGCCGTGACAACAGCTGACAGGCTAAAAAGGAAGTGGGGAGGCCACGTGGCCAGAATGAAAGACGATCGATGGACGCACAGGCTAACGGTATGGGACCCCAGGACAGGAAGAAGGAACGTGGGTAGACAGAGGACCCACTGGAAAGACTCAATCGTAAGGAAGACAGGCAAACACTGGGCGAGGATAGCAAGGGAGAGACAAGAATGGAGACGTATGGAACTATAAGAAGGGAAGAGAAGGAGATCTTCAACAACGAAAAATACTGGTACACACCACACCTATGACATGAAAGATACACTTCTGCAACCTGTAACAAGCCAAACAACGCTCTAGGTAAACGACAACAAATAAGCACATACAAAGACACGAGAACTGCCCCCCTCCCTTCAAAAGAAGAAGATGTAAAGCGAAGTGAAATGTAGTGTAGTGAAGTGAACAACAGTGAAGTGTAGCAAGTGGAGTGACAACTAGGACTTGCTTGCCTAACGAGTTTAAACCAGAGCACGTCCCTGCTCGCAGGAGGCCTTTCCCCTTATGGGATTATCTAGGCTATATTTATTTATATGGTTTAAACAAACGAGATAATATCACTGTCTCCTTGTGCGAAGCAGTTGATGGTCTTGCCTCTGCCTCTCACTCACTTGAATTGAGGCCCTTAAGGAGGCAGGGTGTATGTAGCCCCACCACTTCTGGTGCACCCTAGATAATGCTACACCCTCAGGGGCTCACGGCTGGTGAGTTCGGTAGTTGGCGACCCCGAGGGATTCCTGAGCTGGGTCCGTTTTCCCCTTTTGTCCCTTACCTTTGGGGCGGACCCTCTCCTCTCTCCCCTGACCTCTCCTCTCCCCCTTTCATTATATTTCCTTTTCTCTTTAAGTTTCCCATACCTTTTTGTAGGTATTCTTGATCTACGTTGCATTTTGTATGTTTTTTCGATCTAAATTGCATTTTGTGAGTGTTTTTCAACCTCACTTGCATTTTGTAAGGATTGCCAATCAAAATTGCTTTTTAGTAAGTCTTTCAATATGGGGGGGTCTTCTTGTGAGTATTTTCAATTTCAATTGCATTTTGTATTTTCAACCTACCCCGCTTTGTTCAAGTAGTTAATTCTCAATTGCATTTTGTGGGTATTTTGAATCTACATTACATTTTGTGAGTATTTTCAATCTCATTTGCATTTTGTAAGTATTTTGATTTCACTTGCATTTTGTGAGTATTTCGACTGTACGTTGCATTTTGTACGTACTTTGGACTTAACCTACATTTTGTGCATATTTTTCAATCTATTCCTTTTGTGAGTATTTTCGTTCGAAATTCCCTTATGTACGTATTACCGCTCTCCATTTGGTGAGTAGTTTCAATCTGAGTTCCTTTTTGTAAGTATTTTTCCTGCTACATAAGGCATAATGGTTGGGGCTCACTGTCTTTTTTATCTAAACCATTTTCATTTCATCCATAGCAGTGAGCTGTTTTTTATCTTCATCCTTTCATTTCACGCCATTTCATTTCGTCAGGGGCCGATAACCTCGATGTTAGGCCCCTTAAAACAACAATTATCATCATCATCATCACTTGAATTGTGTACCTATAGTGATGCCCTCAGTCTTATCTCGTACCCTGAGTGTGTTCTGGTGGCATGGGAAATTGACATCACTGACCTAAGGGATGTACTCAATACTTCTGTTAGAAGGTTGCATTGTGTGTAATGTCTGTCATCTCCTGTTTAAGGGTGGGCTGAAGGCTGTGGTATGGACAGACTTTGTACAACAGGTGGTGATGTTGGGATCATCACTTATCATTATCGTCCTTGGCCTGATTGATACAGAAGGCTTCAGCAACATGTGGAGAATTAATGAAGAGGGCCAGCGCATTGAGTTCTTCAAGTAAGTAGCCTACTCGCTAGCCATTCTTTTTCAACTGATACTTGACTGAGAGACAGGTGGCTGAAGGGGGTGGAAGAAAGCGTGAAGAAGAGGAGAAGACTGGACAAGGGTGGAGACTGAGAGATGGTGGGAAGACAGAAGACGTTGGAGAGGCTTGTGTTCCAAACAGACCCTGCCAGTGGCTGGAAGCTGTGCAAGATGATGATGAATTGACATAAAAAAGTAAACTACTTGTTAATTAACCACAATCGCTTGTTTCTAATAAAAAATGCCTGAAATAATAATTTATCTTGTGACTTTAAGATTATGTAAATTGGGACAAAATATAATAAATTAAGTATATGGAGGAAGTGGTAAGTAGAAATTAATGTTTATAGCAGGAAGTACTTCAATAAAACATTTTATAATATACTAGATTGACATTTACTCAAAATTACATTTATGGAAAATCAGTTTCTTCGTTCAAATCCTCTTTGGTATGTCATCAGCAAATCTCCGAGTTGAAATTATTTCTCCAATTTCCTTCATTGCTTGTTCAATGTATGTAGATTGAAAAGTATGGGTGATAAGTTGCAGCCTTGCCTTACAGTCGAAAGAAATCAGAAACCCCTATGGATGTCGAATTGGCAGGTGAAAAGCTAAAGGAAGCAGGAGACCTCTGTTACTTAGGAAGCAAAATAACCAGTGATGGACGAAGCAAAGAGGATATAAATAGTAGGTTGTCTCGGGCAAGGAAAGCATTTATGTAGAAAAGGAATCTCAATGTTGATTGACTACGTATTGGAATCGTGTTAGGTCCGTATTGACAGTAAAATTACTACATAGTGAAAAGGAATCTGTTGACATCGAATATAGATTTAGGTATTAGAAAGTCATTCTTCAAAGCCTTTGTCTGGAGCGTGGCACTATGGAGGTGAAACTTGGACTGTTGGTGCAGCAGAAAAGAGGAGAATAGAAGTATTTGAAATGTGGTGTTCCAAGAGAGTGATGAAGATCAGATGAGTAGCTAGAGTAACAACTGAAGAGGTATTATGACGAGTGGGAGAGGAGAGATGTTTCTGGTGACTGCTAATGAAGAGAAGAGATAGGTTGGTAGGACACATACTAACACACCCAGGAGTAGCAAACTTAGTTATAGAAGGAAGGGTCGAGGACAAGAACTGTAGGGGTAGGCCAAGGTTAGAATATGTTAAACAGATTGCCTTGGATGTTGGGTGTGGTAGCTATGTAGAGACGAAACGATTAGCTCAGGACAGGGAAGCATGGAGAAATGCTTCAAACCAGTCGAAAGACTGAAGACTCAAACAACAACAACAACAGTTTCTTCATAAATATGCTACAGGGCAGTGGTGCTCAAACTATTTTAATAGCATATATGAAATGTTCTCCAGGCCCAACTGGTACATAAGCTTCAAATTTCTAAAACCAAGATTTAAAAAAATAAAAATTACCAAGACTTTTTTCATCCCAGGTAAAGTTATCAGGACACTGGAACACTATAGTAAAATTTGTAACTGTTTCAGATGTACCTACAAAATATCCTGTACAGTAATATATGGTAACTTCACTCCTACTCAGCTTGGTATAACCAGGGCATAAAGCAAACTAAGAACAAGTGCCTACTTTAACAGCCACATATGAGTTCAAAGACAATATAATGCTCTAGGATAACTTGTTTCATTACACATTACAGCATGGATCCTGACCCATTTGCTCGGGCAACATTTCTCACAATCACCATTGGTATAACCTTCACCTGGGTGGCCCAAATGGGAGTAAACCAGGCGATGTGTCAACGTCTCCTTTCTGTTCCAACTATGAGAGCTGCACGATGGTGAGTTGCTTAGTGATACTCTGGTAAATATCTAAACTTTAGATAGACCTATTAAATGCCATGTTATTTTAAGTGAGATGTAAATGTGTTTGGTTGGATATTTGTAAATTTTCTAATAATTTCATGAGATTGCTTTTAAAGATGCACAGTGAGTAAATATGTTGAATGTTAACCAGGAGAGGATTGATTATCATAGTGGTGGGTGAAACTGATCACATTTTATGGTTTTTAAATATATTTGTGCTCAAAACTTTGCTATAAAATTTTGTGAAAACCATTATGCACTGCCATTTTGAATATTACTATTTCTTTCAATTATTGGAACATTTTTTTCCTTATACCTTTTAATGATGATAGGTCTCCCCCCCTCCACACACACACACACACACACACACACACACACACTGTAGTTATTCATTCATATACAGGGTGTATCTTAATTATACCGACAAAAAAATCAGGGACGCTCTGCGAGTTATGTAAAAGACGATGCCGCAATCGGATTGGCGGAGAAAATTTTTCCCTCCGAGAAAATGAGGTTACTTTGTTACTTCCGGGCGCGCGATTCAAATCTACGAACTCACCGTATTTGCTGAGCTAGAGAGCAAGCCGCTGGCCACCACTGTGCTTCAAGCAAGGGAAGGGAGTGTGATAGAAGGTGACAGAGATATGCTGGCGGGCATGCGCAAGTTTCCTCGATCGCCTCGGCTTGCCGCATGCCCGCCAGCATATCTCTGTCTCCTTCTATCACACTCCCTTCCCTTGCCTGAAGCACAGCAGTGGCCAGCGGCTTGCTGCCTGGCTCAGCAAATACGGCGAGTTCGTAGATTTGAATCGCGCACCCGGAAGTAACAAAGTAACCTCATTTTCTCGGAGGGAAAAATTTTCTCCGCCAATCCGATTGCGGCATCGTCTTTTACATAACACGCAGAGCGTCCCTGTTTTTTTTTTTGGTCGGTATAATTAAGATACACCCTGTATATGTTTATCAATGGAGTAATTTTCAAACAATATTAATATGTAGTCAACCACTAGGACTTGTTTCAAAAATTTTTAAAATATTTTACATGAAAACAAATAGAACCTTTGAGCTATTAGCTGGAAGTTTTAATGAAAACAAATCCATGATAAAGGCAAGTTGTGATAGAAGCAATTATGAGTATTCCATCTGAAGTATTATGAACAAATCTTTACAGAATGCTGTTTATTTATACCGTGTAAAACTGGGCTTTCTTAGTTAGGTATATTAAAATAATGATTGTTGTATAAAAGAGCCAAACTGTTGGGTTACCAGCCTCTGATTTTGAGGATGATACCAAAAGAGATAAAAGAGGGTCCTGGGATTTAGGAAAAGAAGGACCAAGAGGGACAAATAGAAAAGTAAAGCATCTGCCTCTGAGTCGGTTTCAGTTGGTCCACACGAGTGTGCACATTTACATTGGACGGGGAGTATCAAATATTTTAAACCCTAACCTAAGAGAAATATATTTGATTAGCACACTCAGTTGGTCTATAGTACTTTTATAAATGGTGCGTTATTTATTTATTAGAAGCACCCTACGGTAGAAGTTAACGAATCAAAGTGTTGACATACTTAACCACATAATCAATATTAATAATAAATAACATAACATTTATAGTGCTGAGTAATAATCTCTTGTAAGAAAGATCAACATGTTACACAAGGTTATAAAACAAAAAAGATACGAGCCTTACAGTAGTCGGGGGGCGTGGTGGCTCAGCGGTCTAGCTGTATGCCTCTCACCAAGGCGGTCCGGGTTCAATTCCCGGTCAATGCATGTGAGATTTTCGAAGTGAAATGCCATGTCCTGTGGTTCGGATTCCACGTAAAAAGGAGGTCCCGTGGCTCATGATCTCAAGATTAACGGTCACGTTAAACTACAAGCTTCCTTTTTTTTTACAGTAGTCGCATATGATGTGTAACATCTGACATGTTATCCTACTATGAAATTGAGATGAAATGTATGTGAAGTTATCTGACATGTTATCCTACTCGTATACTACACAGCTTGGACATTCTTAAAATGTTAATTTATAATCAGTTTTCATACTGCTACTATTGTAATGGTTATTAATGCCCCATGTTGGTAGCGACAAATGTAATGGTTCCTTTCGCCCTCTCGTTGAGCGACAAGTGTAACGTTTTGCTAGCCCCTAACGTTGAGCGTACAATGTGGCAGTTTGGCTAGCCCACACTGTTGGGAGATAAATGTAACTGTTTACCTTTGCCTAAGCTATGTTGTTTTAATGGGCGCCAAGACCTCAATGCAATGTTGAAATCTAAATTTGTATTTAACAACGTCTAGCTCTGGCAGAACACCTTCAAGACCCTATTCACTCAGATCGTGGTATGATTTGATCATTAACCCAACAAACAATTGTATCAGGAGAAGGAATTGGTCTATATCTAATGCTACCTACTGAAAGCAAAGATTGCATTGTAAAAGAAATGAATTTATTATATAAAACAAGTATAGCAAAATTAATAATAATAATAAGTACAAAATTTAAATTGGAGCGTTGTGATTTGAATATTACCGATAGAAAATTACGTGAAAACGGAGTCTGATAAATTGATTTTACTCTTATTTCCAAGCTATGAAGTTACTGAAATATGAAATGTAAAACAAAGAAAAATGAGAGATTGCGTATTTCTGCGTCATTTGCGCTTACCATTGGAAATTGCCAAGGCATTTCCCTCGTACTTGCTGATGCTGTGAGCTTCCCACAGTCTCCTGGACGTCGTCATCTCCGTCGGAATTTGATGATATTCTGGTAGATTAGATAATTCTATGGTCCGTACCTCGGACCCAAACACTCGTACAACCGCACTGGTTAAGTTTTGCAAAAGTTAGTCTTCAACTCCACTGAACATCGGAGCGACACGCACTTGCAACCGTACTCCGCAAGTTCTACACAGATAGTCCTCGTTTCACGCACATCGGAGCGACTCCCGCGTGAACCACACTCGGCAAGAACTACACAGATTGTCCTCGTTTCACGGCGCGTCGAACGATATATGCACACGTTGGCTCCCCCACTCTTCAGCCGGCTTCAGCTTGCGTGGTCCTCACTGATTGGTTGACCCACCGCTAGTTCCCCTCCTCTGGTTTCTTTACACTCGGCGCGCGAGAGGGAGAAGTCGTTTTCCGTTCCAACAATTCGCCTTTTCTAGACCTTGCGACCCAAGATTGCGTCATGCTTCTCGACAAGATTAAGCGTGTACTTGAAATCCCAGTGAGTCACGTCTCTCGATATACCCTAACTGACGAAAACTCCGTAAAATTCCGTAATCAGATAATTTTCTATGATATCGTCGTTCGTAATAATTTGCTGGATAGCGTTTTCTAAGACATAGAAAACCTATCTGAATGCTAATAATTTTTATAAAATGCTCCGAAAATACCTAAATAATAATTATAATAAATTAATAATAATAATAATAAATTAACATGAAAAATTCTCTTGGCTGAACAATTTGCCGCGTAAATAAATATAGAATGGCTTCCTACTGACTTATGCCAGTTGCATAAAACCCCTCGAAAAACACGTTACATATTCGCCTCGGATCATCGGATGATTTACCGTGACGACGGTCCATTATCCGATTATCCCAGACACGTTAATAATCCCCATCCAAAATACATATTACATAAATGAAATCACCCTAAATTACAGATATATACACTCATAATTTTTCTTCACGCACTTTGCGTCAAAGTTTGTTGTCACTATGGATTGCACTTTGCAACCAGTCCAATGTTTTACATATGGAATAGTGTTCCACGGATATTTCCGCCTCTCAAATTTCTCTATGTTGAAGAAATAGACATAATTAATGTGTGAGCACTATGTATTTATGATGTCATATCACACGCATTGAAGGTGTTCTGATATATTTATATCACCATAGAACTTCCTAATTTCACTGGAGGACCCCTCCTTATGGTGACATTTAATTCCACTTATCACTGAGCACACGATCACACTATTGTGGCAGCGCCTCGTGACCATAATACTTAATCTCTCTTTAAAGTAGATTAAATTAATATTGACTTCTGAAAAAAAAAACAGTAAATGCGCATTACATATAACACCAAATATTTCTGTCCCGTTAACCATATTCTACTTAATACTAGTTCTCAACACAGACCATTTCTCCTCACACAAATAATACCATTGTACAAATTATCTTAAATTACACACTTACAAATCTTACATGGCGAGGCCGTAAACAGAAATCACGTGTGCTGATATGTATGAGTTTCATGAAGGACTGTCTCGCATTCTGATGGCCCATCTTTTATCTCGTGGACGCCTTAAGCTAACAAGCCCTATTCAAGCGCTCCCCCATCTCTTGGAGATAAATGGGAACCCATCAGCGCTGCCAAAATGGCCTTGGTGCATCGAGACAATTTAGTGCTCAACAGCATCCGACAATCCCGTCATATTTCCCTGTACCTTAAAAACTCTCATTTACTTACATACTACCCCCCTGTGTGACTTCTGATACGCCTGCCTTAAGACCAGATCTTCCACGCACCAGACACCACACTTACTCATTTGATAGGCTGGCTCGCCAGCTAAACACACTCACTTTATGACACATACTTTCGGAGACTATGTATATTATACGTCCCGTATGATCTGTTTCCCTCACTATTCTCCAGCACATATGCTGTTTTCCCAATACGTTTGGAAACTATAAATGTTTCTGCGTCACCTGCTTCCAACCTTGCAAGTGGCTCCCTTTAAATGAACGTCATCACGTTGCTCTACCTAGCATATTTCTCAGTGTCTGTAACGATGCCCTGTTGCTACTGTCCACCCATGCTAACCCTACCTTCCTATGGTGTCACACCTCTACTCGACACACTATGACCTAAAAATGTCACTTCTGACTGACAGAATGACGACTTAGACAGCTTCAAAGTGAACCCTGCCTGATCTAACTTCTGAAAAACTATATTTAAATGACGTAGATGCTCCTCAAAACTGCGTGAACTAATTACCATATCATCTATGTAAATGGTTACAAACTCTCCTGTGTCAACCCCTAATGCAATGTTTAAAGCCCTAATTAAAGCTGCTGAACTACTCTTTAACCCATAAGGTGTTCTACAAAATTGATAAAGGTTAT
This sequence comes from Meconema thalassinum, assembly GCA_946902985.2. Lineage (NCBI taxonomy): Eukaryota > Metazoa > Arthropoda > Insecta > Orthoptera > Tettigoniidae > Meconema > Meconema thalassinum. The sequence continues at coordinate 694,846,465 of OX336390.1, forward strand.
ATTTATGACTAAAAGCTGTAAATGGTCTATCTTCGTACATAAGTGGCACTTGCCAAAAACTGGAACTCAAATCTACACAAGTGAAATACTTCTTCCCCTCAAATGTTTGCATTAATTCTTCTATTGACATAGATTTCAGCTGATCTGAACTAATTCTACTGTTAACCAAACGAGCGTCTAAACAAATACGAACAGTGCCGTCGGTCTTGGGTACCGTGATCAAAGAATTAACATATGGACTGTTCGAGTGCTCAATAATCCCATCTTCAAGCATCTGGTTAATTTGTGCCTCAACTGCACTCTGATAAGCGAAAGGTACAGGATATCTATGTCCTGTGAATACTGACCTATCAATAACGTTCAATGAATGTGTATAGCAATTGGCCATACCAATGCGATCCTCAAAAACTCTCCTATTACACCATAACACATCATAGAGCCGAACACACTGTTCATCCTCTATATTTCCCTGAAATGCAGCCTCACGTAACGAGTACTCTAGACTTCCGTTCGTAATCACACTGTCCACAAAACATGGAGAACCCCGCTCTACGGCTGGCGATATCTCATTTAAAGTACAAATCACACCTACAATACTACTCCTCTGAATATGGTCATTGAACGCTACTTCTACTTCAGAATCTCCCCATTTAAATTTCAAACTCCCTACATCATAACATAAGTTACCAGACACTCTACTTAGCCACTCTGAACCCAAGATAACACTGAATACTAAATTTGGAATTACAAGGCAAATCTGCTTCTCTACATGATTATTAATTTTAATGTCTACTAAAACTTGCTTAGAAATTACTTTAGACCTCTTCCCAACAGCTGTGATAACAAAAGTGCTTTTAATTGGCATCTCCTCAAAATTTACTCCAGTTCCTTTCATTTTATCATAAAATGCACTACTTATGCAACTCTTCATACAACCACTATCAATTAAAACATCTGTGTACGCCTCGGACACGTTAAATTTAACTATGGGGCTCTTACTAACCACTTCCTGAATAATACCTTCATCATTTAGTTCATGTAATAATTCATTTCTTACATTTAGGTCATAGGGTTCCTGTATAATTGTATGGACAGGGCATGCTACAGACTGAGATTCTGACCTTACTTCGCAGCCTGGTTCGCGTTTAAAGAACCGCTACAGCTGGCCGTAGTACTACTAACTACTGAACTGGTCTGGATGTTCTGGGCTGTGTTGTCATTGTTTTGCTGTATATTACTACCACTAGGCTGTCCTCTTCCTTGACCCCTATTCTGGTTGTAATTATTGTCATTATAATTTCTCCCTTGATTTCCCCTGAAATCATTGTTTCTCCCTTGATTTCCCCTGTAATCATTGTTCCTCCCTTGATTTCCCCTGAAATCATTGTTCCTCCCTTGATACTGATTCCCATAGCCATTTCCTCTGTTCTGATTTAGCTGATTATTATTATTCCTATTTTGAGTGTTGGCCCCTTCGCCACCGTTCCCTTGAACTTCCTGATGCCTGGCTTCATTAGGTCTATTATTATTATTACCCTGGTTCCGATTGAAATTGTCCTCATAACCCCCTCTCCCTAGTGCATCAAATGTGCTTAACAAATTTTCTACTTGTGATATAGTCTTTACATTCTGGATACAAGCAGCCTCCTTGATCCTATAGGGAAAGTGCCTAAGTAGCAACCTTACCACATCACTTTCCTCCTTCAAGCCATCAAGATATTTACACACTAATACCTGCCCTAAAAAGTATTCGGTCATGGTGGAGCTTCCTTTAGGGTTATATTTACCACACACTACTCCCTCACGATGCTGCGACTGAATAACCTCATTCCAGAACTTTTCACAGAATTTCATTTTAAAATCATTAATATCAGTAAACTTGTCTCTGTAGACAGCAAACCAATTCCTCGTTTCCCCCACAAACCCTTGTTCTAAAATTTCAACTACCTGGCACCACTCAATACTATCATTTTCCAACCTTTCCCCGAATTTATTTTCTATAGTGTTCATGAACTCCATTGGGCACCCCTGTCGTTTGCTGAACTTACCCAGTTCTACCTCCCTGTGTGTGCTATTCACAAAAACTGGCCTATTCTGACTATTTTCTTGCCTGATCCTAGCTTTTAATTTTAATTCTAATTCTGCGATTTTCTCCTCAGCCTTCCTCTCAATACTGTTTACTGTTAATTTAATGTTTCCTTCTGATTCTTCTACTTTATCATATAGCTTTGCTTGTTTCTCCTCAATCTTGCTAATGCTCTCTCTATTACTCTCTCTTAAATCATTTACTTCTGCAACTATTTGTGAGTGGACTTTCTCAATTCTACCCCCCAGCTGTTCCTTAACCTCTTTAGTTGCTACCTGAATTCTGTCAATTTCTCCCCCCAATTGCTTTTTGACCTGCTGTGTTTCCAGTTGCACTAGTTCTTTTAAATTTTCAGCCTGTGTACTGATTCTAATTTCTAACTCCTCCTGTACTTTTCCTAATTTCTTGTCTACATCTGCAATGATCTCTTTAACCTTCTCTTCCATTACTCCTCTGATTTCTCCTCTAATCTGCTCCATTTTCACACTAATTTCCTTGTTGTTCTTATCTAATTTTGCATTATTCTGTTCTAATTTTTTATTTAAAGCTTCTGTACTTTCTTTATTTTCCCTACTGTTTTGTTCTAATTTTGCATTATTCTGTTCTAATTTTGCATTATTCTGTTCTAATTTTTTATTTAAAGCTTCTGTACTTTCTTTATTTTCCCTACTGTTTTGTTCTAATTTTGCATTATTCTGTTCTAATTTTGCATTATTCTGTTCTAATTTTTTATTTAAAGCTTCTGTACTTTCTTTATTTTCCCTACTGTTTTGTTCTAATTTTGCATTATTCTGTTCTAATTTTGCATTTAAGGCATCACTACTAACTTTGTTCTGATACATGAACTCGAGAAGTAAAGTTTTTAATTCTGGTTGGCCGCCTACACTCCCTGTTTCAGTATCGGGATTTACCTCCGCTACTCCGGTACTACCATCACTCGACATACTGCTCGTATCATCACTCTCCCGTTGATGACCACTACGTAACCTCATCTGTCTTTCTTTCTCATCCCCCATAATGATATACACTGATAAAGACAAATAACCCCCAAAATACAGGCACAGAAATATATACCCTTCTCCTTCCACAAATGTTATTAGGTTTTCAGCCCCAATTTGTCGGCGACAAATGTAATGGTTATTAATGCCCCATGTTGGTAGCGACAAATGTAATGGTTCCTTTCGCCCTCTCGTTGAGCGACAAGTGTAACGTTTTGCTAGCCCCTAACGTTGAGCGTACAATGTGGCAGTTTGGCTAGCCCACACTGTTGGGAGATAAATGTAACTGTTTACCTTTGCCTAAGCTATGTTGTTTTAATGGGCGCCAAGACCTCAATGCAATGTTGAAATCTAAATTTGTATTTAACAACGTCTAGCTCTGGCAGAACACCTTCAAGACCCTATTCACTCAGATCGTGGTATGATTTGATCATTAACCCAACAAACAATTGTATCAGGAGAAGGAATTGGTCTATATCTAATGCTACCTACTGAAAGCAAAGATTGCATTGTAAAAGAAATGAATTTATTATATAAAACAAGTATAGCAAAATTAATAATAATAATAAGTACAAAATTTAAATTGGAGCGTTGTGATTTGAATATTACCGATAGAAAATTACGTGAAAACGGAGTCTGATAAATTGATTTTACTCTTATTTCCAAGCTATGAAGTTACTGAAATATGAAATGTAAAACAAAGAAAAATGAGAGATTGCGTATTTCTGCGTCATTTGCGCTTACCATTGGAAATTGCCAAGGCATTTCCCTCGTACTTGCTGATGCTGTGAGCTTCCCACAGTCTCCTGGACGTCGTCATCTCCGTCGGAATTTGATGATATTCTGGTAGATTAGATAATTCTATGGTCCGTACCTCGGACCCAAACACTCGTACAACCGCACTGGTTAAGTTTTGCAAAAGTTAGTCTTCAACTCCACTGAACATCGGAGCGACACGCACTTGCAACCGTACTCCGCAAGTTCTACACAGATAGTCCTCGTTTCACGCACATCGGAGCGACTCCCGCGTGAACCACACTCGGCAAGAACTACACAGATTGTCCTCGTTTCACGGCGCGTCGAACGATATATGCACACGTTGGCTCCCCCACTCTTCAGCCGGCTTCAGCTTGCGTGGTCCTCACTGATTGGTTGACCCACCGCTAGTTCCCCTCCTCTGGTTTCTTTACACTCGGCGCGCGAGAGGGAGAAGTCGTTTTCCGTTCCAACAATTCGCCTTTTCTAGACCTTGCGACCCAAGATTGCGTCATGCTTCTCGACAAGATTAAGCGTGTACTTGAAATCCCAGTGAGTCACGTCTCTCGATATACCCTAACTGACGAAAACTCCGTAAAATTCCGTAATCAGATAATTTTCTATGATATCGTCGTTCGTAATAATTTGCTGGATAGCGTTTTCTAAGACATAGAAAACCTATCTGAATGCTAATAATTTTTATAAAATGCTCCGAAAATACCTAAATAATAATTATAATAAATTAATAATAATAATAATAAATTAACATGAAAAATTCTCTTGGCTGAACAATTTGCCGCGTAAATAAATATAGAATGGCTTCCTACTGACTTATGCCAGTTGCATAAAACCCCTCGAAAAACACGTTACACTTTGATGAATGTATAGATTGAATTGGAGATATGCTACTGTCACACTTGTTTGAACAAACATCACATATTATATTGTAAATTAAGAGGTGGAATGAAATCATAGTATCTAGCCTATCTATAGACTACTAGAAATAATGTTCAATTCAATCAAATTTCCCAACTCCTGCTTGGTGCAAACTATTGTAATTGAAATTAGATAAATCGTAATTTCATGTAGATTTTGTTAAAATGACGCACAATGTTATGATAGATATCGTTCAAATCAATAATCTGGCAGCAAAAACATTTGCCGGGACTGGGATTCGAACCCGAGACCTCATGATTCGCACACCAAGGGGCTAGCCACACCGCTATTACAACCACAGATATTTAGAGTACAAGACAGTTACTTATTTTCATGTGCCAGTAATAATATGGAAGTAATTTTTATGCTCCATTAATATTTTGCCTTTTTTTGATAATGTTCCTGCGTGGAATTGAGTTTTAAATTAGTTATGAATATGCCTACTTGACAGTAAAGGGAATTCCTATGAAAGGCTAGCCCAGTTCCCGTATAAAAAATCGATATATATTATATTGATCACTGCATTGCCGCAATGTGGGTTAATATATGAATAGCCATTGTGCGGAAACATAATACCGGCTTTGCCGACTAGTCACAATGCTTCATTATTAAAGCATATCATATTTAAATAGTGATACAAAGATTTTAATCATGTGGTTTGTGTTTCAATCAGTTGACACCAGAGTTCGCATGAGCGTTTACCGTTCAGTATGAAAGTGTTGATCCAAAGTTACTCGGGGAGTAACCATCACTTTTATCCAGAGATTGGAAAAGAGACTCTTAATAAATCATAATTGTTTTCAGCAAATATGATATAATGAATATTTTTACACCAAAGAACGACAACTTGACGATGATTTACTGTAGGAATATTCTTAATGGCGCCTTCAAACCTTGAAGTAATCCATATATGATATACATTCCACATGGCCGGCAGTGCGTCATGGTACCAATCTCCAACACTGCGCGCTCATTGTTTCCTCAAAGCAGCCAGGAGGGATGCGATCCAACTGGCAGTGCGTCTTGCACACTTCCGTCCGATCCACTTCTGTCCCATTTTTCAAAATCACTCCCACAAACATATCCAGCAGCCGAATGGAAAGATGTTACACATCAAAAAAAACTTTTGTAATTTAATAATTTGTAAATATTGTTGTACATAAGTGTTATTCATATCCACCAAACCTATTCTAATCCTAATGAACAGGCGATCAAAGCATGTCATCCAATTAAATTGTTGTTGTTTGTTGTTCAAAAAGTGTATAAATTAAGTACGATACATGAATAATTCATGTAATATTTCTTTTGGGTATTGGACAACCGAAAAGCAATTCTGTTAATATATTACTTACGCAACACTAAACAAGTAGTTCCATGAAGAACTAAATAGCCTACTTTCATATATCCTTCTTCTTCATTTCCCGGTTCCAGTGATTTGGGTCGGGGCATGAATCAAGGGCCTCCATCCGAGGCCTCGACTCACACACTATCATATTTAAGCTATTTGTACGATGGGTTCACCACACCCAAAGGTTTTCATATATCCTACTTATGTTTATAGCCTCTATCAACACACAAAATTTCAGTTTGATTGCTGTAATAGATTCGTAGATATCGAGAACCGTCTAAATATTTCGGATGGTCGCCATGTTGGATTTTTATATCTGTAGGCCATAGAGCAGTCATGGGCAAACTAAGGCCCGCGGGGCAAGTGTGGGCCTTGAGCTAGTCTAATCCGGTCCGCGACATGGTTTCAAATTATTCTACCTACAATTACACATAGGTCATATTTCCCCTTCTGTACACCTAGAAGTGAAAAATGATTTCAATCTCACTGTGTTTATGCATTTTGTGTAATATCTTTTTGTGCGAAAAATCTCCATAACGAATTTGAATGAAGATTTCAGAACTTCAAAGATATTGAACAGGATTTGGACGTTTTCAGCATGCCATTTAACGTTGACTGTGATACAGTAAAATCAGAGTTGAAGCTAGAACTGATTGAGTTACAATGTAACAACGAATTAAAGCAACTATTCCTTAATGTTTCAAAAATTGTGTTCTACAAGGCCCTACCAAAATCAAGCTTTCCAAACTTGAAATCTCATGCACAAAAGATAACTGCCATGTTTGCATCTTACAGTACTATATCTGTAAACAGGTGTTTTCTACAATGAAGCTTTGCAAAAATAGCATCAGAAATAGATTGACAGACCACCATTTAGCTGCGCTACTGAGAATCAGCTCATCCCAGTTTCAACCAGATTATGAAAAACGATTAGAAGCACAGTCACAGTTTCACTTCTCACATACTCCTTCCTCTTCTAACAATTAATGAAAGTGTGTTCTTTTTTCCTAAGTTTTCTATCATTTGTGGCCTATAAGTTTCGTTTGATTTAAAATTCAGAAATAAAAAAGTTTATAATCTATTTATAAACATGTACGGTATTGTTCTTTTTTCGGCCCGTCTAGATTATTTTGTATTGCATCTGGCCCTGCCCCTAAAAAGTTTGCCCATGTCTGCCATAGAGTTATGAACTATTACATGAAGTTTATTACTTCAATCGCATGATTAGGACACAAGAAATAAAAACGAGATTTTAAAATTTTGCACAGCCGCCATCTTGTGGTTATAAAAACAATTGAAATAAATTAGATATCAGTGGATTAAAATGTGTATAAGCATTTATCGTACCAAGTTTCACTGCGCTTGAATCGCGAGAAACGTCCATTTAAATATTTCAATTTCGTGTCTCCGCCATGTTTGATTTGTGCTCACCAGGTTATTGAAAGTCCCATAGGTGAACTTCTATTCATAGCCTTCATCAACAAATAAAATTCCAGTTTGATTGCTGTCATAGATGATAGATATTGAGGGTGCCATGTTGAATTTTTATATAAATGTAGGCCATAGAATTATGTGTTATTAGATGACGATTATTGCGTAGGTTCATTACTCAAACATTGTATTCAATCGCATGATTAGAACACAATAAATAAAAACTTAATTTAAAATTTTTGCACAGCTGCCATCTTGGGTTATGTAAATAATTGACAGGGGCGTGGTGGCTCAGCGGACTAGCTGTATGCCTCTCACCAAGGCGGTCTGGGTTCGATTCCCGGTCAATGCATGTGAGATTTTCGAAGTGAAATGCCACGTCCTGTGGTTCGGATTCCACGTAAAACGGAGGTCCCGTGGCTCATGATCTCTAGATTAACGGTCACGTTAAACTACAAGCTTCCTTCCTTTCCTTTCCTTGTAAATAATTGAACTAAGATATCAGTGCATTACAATGTGTATAAACATTTGCTGTACCGAGTTTCACTGCGTTCGGATGGTTAAATCGCAAGAATAGTCTATTTATATGTTTCAACTTTGCATGGCTGCCATGTTCGTTCTGTACTTAACAGGTTTTTGAAAGTCACATAGGTGAACTTCTAGTAGTGCCCTTTAACACTGTACAAAATTTCAGGGTGATATCAGTAATAGTTTCAAAGTTATAGAATGCTAGTGAAATATTTTGCACAGCCGCCATGTTGGATTGGTGAGACGTAATAAAATTTGAAGGGCACGGTTGGGGTCTTACATAATAGTACTATGACCTTACCAAGTTTGATTGAAATCGCTCCAGCCATTTAGATTTTATCAGGGGGGAACACACACAACACACGGAGAAAAGGTGATCTCACAAGCCTTTCTTTTTTTTTTTTCATAAATGAAAATAGGGCAAAAATGACTCCTAATACTTTAAAAAAAATCACAGCAAGAATATCTTGGGGTTTGCCAATTTCTTAACTCAGCATTATGGAAGAAGACTACTTTGTGCTACCCAAGTTATTCAATTTGGAGATGGTTTGGAGTAGTGGTTCCCAACCTGGGGGCGATTGCCCCCAAGTGGGCGATTTGGGTTATCAGGGGGCAATAAATAAGTGTGGGGCAATTTGGGGGTGATGAGTATTCATAGGGGGGGGGGGGGGGGAAATTTAAATAGTACTGTACAGTAGAAGTTGCCGGGTAGAACACGGAAAAAATGTGACATGAGCGCTCCCATTCGCTCGTTCATCATTCATCGCCAAGTTTGATATTCACAGCGTAAATATTAGCCATAAAGCGCTGATTCAGTATCCAACCCTTAAAAAGTGTTCAGTGTCAGATAACGAGACTCCTGAACTCCCAGAAGACAAAATCCTAATCTTTACTGATCGCCCTTACCAGTTAAAAACTGAATTGGAATCAAGATTTGAAGATTTGACCAAGTTACAAATTCCGGATTGGATTCTAGATCCATTCCCGTTTGAAGCTGTGGATAAGCTCGATAACTCTTTGTAGATGGAGTTTCTAGATCTGAAGTTTGAATGTAAGCCGAAAATCATTTTCAAGCAGAGCGGTTACGAGTGGGCCTAGGTGAGGCTTATGGACACTTATCCACAACTGTGGGGAAAAACTGAACCATTTCTCATATCATCCCCGTCAACATATTTAGTTGAGAAAGGATTTAGTTCTGTAGTCCAGCTCCTCAAAAAACAAAGAAATAAGTTGGACATTTGCCTCAAAGGAGACTTGCACCTGAACTTGACGAACATAAAGCCGGATATTCAAGCTTTAACTGAAATCCACCAAGCACTATGCAGCCATTGAAAAGATAAAATAAAACAATAGCGACATTTTCAAACTTTCATCTATTTTTTCAAATTTTAACTGTCAACTTTCTTAATTTTCCCAGATTCCAATTTAAAAATGAAAACATGTACTCTTGATTTTTAAATGTACGTCAATGATCTTAGTTAATTATTTCACGTCATTGTTCTTAAAGAAAAGGAATGTACATTTCAATTTTCTTTCTATTTTATTTAAGAGTGGCCAAATAAAACTGCTTCGGTTGTTTTTATGTAATAAAATTGTTCAAAATAATAAAACTGCTTTATTATTTACACTTCACTTCAAATTAAAGTTAGACATACAATGAAAATGAAAAGGGGGCGATTAGTCAACCTCCAGAAAGGGGAGATGGGCCACAAAGGTTGGGAACCACTGGTTTAGAGCAACACAGTCCCTTATATCACCTCCTATGATCGACAAAAGACACCATGGATATATTTGAATCCCCATTCACAGGAAGAAGTCTGATCTCCTGAAGAAAGAGGGTGTCACGCTAGAAAAGAAAAGAGCCAGGTAAAGCAGGAAAATGAAAACCACTGTGGATTGGTGGAGAGCCAGGTGACCAGGTGGAGGCTAGGGGAATCATAAACGAGAGGAGCAGGCCATTAACCTCTTAACTGGGTATTTTTGAGCGCTTGGTGTAACCTGCCCTGTGTATTATTTCCAGCCAATTGTTACGACAGTATAGGCGGAAAGGTTAGCGGGAGTATTAGCAATAATAATATTGTGTTAGAGTATAATAAAGAAATTTGAATCTATTAAGTATAATTCAAGAGACATTTTGACCATTTTTACAGTAACTACAAGGTCATTTACCATATTAGAACTTAAGAGTTTTGTCCATATGACCTAAACTGTTCATTTCCGTTCATTGAGAGGTGCAAATAAAACGTATCAAATGCTATCGAGATCAAATGTGTAGGTTTGCTTTCATTGACATGACCAAAACAGAAAGCAAAAAGCAGAATTCAAAAACAAAAGCAATAGCGAAAAACAAACACAGAACCAAAAAACAAACAAAAAAAGCAAACCAAAATTCAAAAGAAAAGAAAAAGCAGAAAATGAACACAAAAACAAAGAAACAAAAATCAAAAACAAAAGCAAATACAGAAAACAAGCACAAAAACAAAAATTCAAAGACCAAAGGAAAAGCAGAAAAAGGACATAAAATCAAAAACAAAGATCAAAAGAAGCAAAATTCAAAAACAAAAGCAAATACAGAAAACAAACACAAAAACAAAAAACACAAAGCAAAAACAAAAGAAGAACACAAAACAAAAACAAAAGCAAATACAGAAAACAAACACAAAAACAAAAATAACACAAAGCAAAAACAAAATTTATTTTAAAAAAGCAGAAAACTTAGCTTGGGGCCTAGTAGTTGCCACTCTATTCACACAAATCATAAACCCCTGCAGGGATGAAGTACAAGTTTTTCGGGCTTGTAGGCCATGGTCCAGACAGGATATCTCCCGACGTTTCACTGGAAACTGCATCCGGAAAGTAACCACTGCTGACCAAGGAAAGGAGCGGAACCCTGGATAATGCCGGACGCAGTTTCCGGTGACACATCGGGAGATATCCTGTCTGGACCATGGCCTACAAGCCCGAAAAACTTGTACTTAATTATGAACGCCGGCCGCGAAAGCCTAAGCTGTTATACCCTGCAGGGATATTTATTTGGCATACATTGTCAATATTCCTTTTTGCTGCTACCCCAGACCTTATTTTGTTCGTGTACTTTGCCATGTTCAGTTGCAATAAAATATGTATTGCTATATAATTCCTTGAAAGTTGCCAACTGAAATGCCAACCCAATATAACCTCTCACAGAATCTCTCTTTGACAGACAAACCAAGGCTTACAGTATGTGCCAACAAAAGAAAGTATCAGTGATAGCCAAGAGGGATCTTCAGCCAATATCTGCAGTTGCAAAAATCCAACTCTTCCATTCTTCATTTTAAAAAGTATTAATAATGCAAACTGTTTTTTAGGACAATGTTACTCTACACAGTTGGCATGGTCATCTGTAAAGTCCTGAGTGTTCTGACTGGATTGATCATCTATGCCCACTTCCACGACTGTGATCCCACATTGACAGGGGTAGGTATCACATCTTTGACAAATTTATTTTTTAACTGTACATGTCTATTGCGAGTAATATTGCTCAAGAGACAAGACATACAACTAATTCAGATTATTATATAAGACAAAAACCATGAGCTGGGCATATTGGAACTATCACAGGCCCACCTGTAATTAAATTGAGATACATTACAGCATTTGAACTGCAGTATTCTGCTCCCTAAAACAAGTCACCACCATCACCATTCATAAAGAAACTTTAATTCAAAGTTTGTCTGTTTATTACAAATCCATATAGAGTTTTAGACTGCCTGATAATAAACGCATAGGGAAAAAGGTTTTTGTCAGTCTGTCTATTTCTATGCTTTCAACTTGAGAATAGCTAGTAGTTTCGAGTAAAATTTTATATGTCCACTTTGTTGTATCTTCACCACACGCTGCCAACGATGTGGGAGGCGCTGAATACCATCTGCCTCAGCATTTGCCGCACCATGTGTGAATCGGGTCACCTGTTGACGCACATCATTAGCAATGTCCTCTCGTGTTGCAAACTGCGTACCACATAGTGGTCCCTTAATCTTTCGAATGAGATCAAAGTCACAGGGTGAAACGTCACAGTAGCTGCCCTACACACTCCGCTTTATGTGGTCTTGCATGGTCATGCAGGATTATTGCACTGTCCACAAGATCCGGACGTTTCTCCCGAATGCCACGTCGTACCTGTTGCACCAGGAAGTCCCTGTAGTACTGTGCGGTCACTGTTCTGCCATGTGGAACAAAGTGGTAAACAATGACTCTCCTGACGTCATACGCGACGATCACCATCAATTTGACTGGGGAAGGATTCTGACGGAACTTCTGCCTCCTTGGTGATCCAGCATGTCGCACTCTGCGGACTGACGTTTCAGTTCTGGTTCGTATGCCCTGGCCCAAAATTCATCGATGGTGATTATTCGTGTCATGAATTGATCGCCGTCCTGTTGCCAGCGTGCAAGGTGGTCGGAGCATATTGCATAGCGCACCCACCTTCGAACTTCCGTCAGTGCATGCGGTACCTACCGCGATGTGATTTTCCGTAGTTGCAGCTCTTTACGCAATATCCTATGGACGGTGCGTTTCTCAATGCCACTTGCCCTCTCTAACTCCAGTAACGTCCATCGTCTGTCTTCATCCAGGAGCTGCTCGATGATGGCACATGCCACGTCGGTCCGCATACTGACAGGTTGTCCCGAACATTGCTCATCACGGGTTGACACATGTCCTTGCTGAAACTTTTCTACCCACCCTGCTACTGCACGGTATGGTAGGGCATTATTCCTAAGGGCTTCCACTAATTCACTGTGACATTCCATCACATTTCTCCCTCGGAGAACGGCTATTTTGATGTAAGCGCACTGCTCAACACGGGTTACTTCCATCTCGCACGACATTCACCAACTGACTGATTTCACTGCCCTCGCTGTGCTACTACCAGCTATCACACTATGCATACACACTATGCCTGCAGAACGTCCACACGACACATATACGTTTGTGATCCGTTCACATATCTACAAGAAAAAAAATAGATGCCATGACTTTTGCCCCAACCCTCGTACTTGAAATTGATCGTCTGCAGTCCTTACCTGCATTACAGATAACATACACTAATACAGCCATCACAATTAACACCGGTTATCAGACAGATTCTATACACACCCAAAGTACACGAGGCTACATGACCATGTTGTCACAGCCCCTAAACTGAGGAACCACCCAACCTACTTCTTCAAAGAACGCATAATTGATATCTTAGCTGAGCGACAAACACGACGACTGTAGTTTAACTACAAAAGACTATAAGGTATGAACTTTAGAATACCCAGTAGAATGAATGTAGCTTCACCACTGATAGGAATAATATTATATTACAAGAAGTAATAAATAAAATAACAAGAAGTTCTGTGACGAACTAAAGAGCCTACTTTTCTCGAAATGTAAGATTCATTCCAATGATTAATCTATATGGACCTAATTAGAATAATGACGAAATTGAGTTGGTAATATCGAAATTTCTAATTAGTTCGAAATATATAACAGGCATAATGTAGCCTAATAGAGCACTACAGTTGGCAGCCCTGGTGACTGAATATATTCTTAGTTCCATCTCTTAAGGTACAGAACACAAAATATGGTTGAAGTCCAATGGATAGCATGGACGTTGCATGTAGTTAGACATTGGACCTATCAGAGCTCGTAAAATCATGTCGGCAATGATGTCATGCATGTGTTGGTCAGAAATAATCTGAACTATTATGATCTATTGTTGTGCCAATTTTGGATGAAATCCATTTATTTGTATAGAAGTTACATGTATTTTAAAATTGGACCAATCAGCAGGCTTAGAATCATGTTGGAAGCACTGACGTATATTAGTTACTCCAAATTAATCTAGAATGTAAGGTACTATACGTGTGCAAAGTTTAGAGCTGTTGGCTTGAATACTTTCCGATATATTGATAAACTTTCTTCGGCTTTTCCCAATTAATTGAGGTCGCCGGAGCCAACCAAGCTCATTTTGGTTTTGGCGGGGGATTTAAGGCCGCATGCCCTTCCTGACGCCACGTGATTTTCTGATATATTGATGAAATGAAAATCCACAGCCTGCTTCCAGTCGACCGACCGGGTCAGGGAATGGAATGAATGAAGCCCCCATCTAGCGGCGAGGATATGAACCGTGCCGGCTGCCGAAGCCTGTCGCACACCCCTGGGGCAATGATTAAATGAATGACAGATGAAATGAAATGATAGTGGAGAGTGTTGCTGGAATTAAATTGTGACAGGGAAAACTGGAGTACCCGGAGAAAAACCTGTCCGCCTCCGCTTTGTCCAGCACAAATCTCACATGGAGTGACCGGGATTTGAACCATGGACCCAGCGGTGAGAGGCCGGCGTGCTGCCGCCTAAGCCACGGAGGCTCCCTGATATATTGATATTAGGGTAAAAAAAAAATAGACAGCATTTATTCACAGTTGGCAGCCCTGATTGTTCTTAAGAATACACACAGTCATATCTGTTATAGTACCGGTATACACAGCACATACGAAATGTGCTTGAAACCCAATTGATAGTATAGAAGTTACATGTATAATTGGTTCTATCAGCAGGCTTAGAATCATGTTGGTGGTACTGAGGTCCATTAGTTACTCCAAATTAATCTAGAATGTCAGGTAATATACGTGTGCATAGTTTAAAGCTGTCGGCTTGCATACTTTCTGATATATTGGTATTTGGATAAAAACAATAGAGAGTGCATTTATTAACAGTTGGCAGCCCTGGAGGCTCTTAAGATTACGCTCAGTCATATATGTCTATCTACACATAGTTCATACGAAATTTGGTTGAAATCCAATTGATAGTGTAGAAGTTATATGCATTTAAAAATTGGACCTATCAGCAGGCTTAGAATCATTTTGGCAACACTGTCATGTATGGCCTCCTGGAAATTAAACTGAAATATTATGTGTGCCAATTTTGGTATAGCTCCCAAGCATACCTTCCAAGATATATAACATGGAGCTGAAATGGTAATTGCGATTTTTCAGCAGTTGGTAGCACTGACATCATTTTCAAATATGGCATTGAGATATTCACATAGAGATCTTGACTCATACCAGATTTGGATTCGATTGCTACAGCCGTTTAGGAGTTGATAGGGGGGGACTCACACACAGCCAGACAGACACACATTTTCCCTGATCGATCTCATAAGTCTACTTTTTCCTCATTTTTACAAAATGCGAAAAGTAGGCTAAAAATTAAATAAAAATACCTATGAAAAACCCCAATCAATTAATTTTTGTCAGTAACTATAAAAATGTAATCAAATAATTTATATGTAGGTCTCTCTCTATCTTTCAGATGTTAAAAACTAAAACTGCTCCTTATCAGAAAGAACAAATGTATTTAACAGTTGATTTTCATTGTGGAGATTATAAGGGCAAAGACAGGTGGCAAACATTTTACCCTCCCTATCCAGAATGGTTTATTCTGCATTATGTACTTATTTATAGTGCGTAGTTGAGCTAAAGATTGGTCAAAATTATTATTAAAAATATATATATTTAGGCTGTGCGTTCTGTCTCAAAAGCAAATGTATGCCCATCAGTACAACGTACAGTCATGCAGAAAATTGGCAAGAAAAAACAAAATTATCAAAACTGTGAAACATTATCAACCAATCAGCATTTAAAATAATAGCGGTAATGAATGAAACTGATCGACCCCTACTATTTAGAAGCACTATTCTGTCAATTTGGTACTTTTATAAAATGATTCTTTAATAATTTCACTAAGACATGGAAGACTACAGACTTTTCCTAGCAATTTGTTCCACTGTCTAGCAACCCCATGAAGGAATAATGGTCGGCCTGTAGTTAAAGGAAGATGTTATCTAATCACTAACTGTAATGAGCCCAGTATGTGCAGAGTGGCTGAGTCAATAATCCTTCTACACCAGTGGAGAAGGAAGATGGTGCATGAGCATTGTGCTCAGTGTATTTATAACCTCTTCCACATTGCTGTGTTGACTATCTCCACAGAAATTAGTTTTAGTTTGTCAATCATATTCTAAATGGGCTATATTGTTTCCAGAGCATCACACGTCAAGATCAGCTGCTGCCATTCTATGTGATGAAGATCACTAGTCATATACCAGGACTGCCAGGGTTATTTGTGGCAGGAGTCTTCAGTGCAGCCCTCAGGTAATGTAGTAGAGTATATTATTGTTATAGCTTTCATCAAACTATTTCATTGAGAAGTAGATAAATTAATTCAATCCACAATTCATGGATAACTCATCCTGTCTCTAAACAAACTCATGTATGAAACCAGATACAGATTTACCAATAGGCTAAGAAGGATACAGTCTAGGGTAGTAAATTATTTGACTTTATTATTTATTTATTATGTTACGCCCTCATTGGAGCACTTAACCAAAACAAGTATATACATATCTCAAAAACAATATTAAAGATTCAGCTTCTTATTTTTCTTCTTTTCCCAAAACATTTTCATTCTAGTTGACCTTGCCGCTCTCTCTGCATCGCTTATGGTGTAAGTTTTGCAGGTAAAGGTTTTTAAGGGAAGTCGGATGTTCTTGTTTTTCAAGATATTCTTCTCATCTTTGTTAGCAATTTGGGACATTGTCAAGCCGAGTTCATCCAGATCATTTTGAATTTCCATAAACCAAGAGTTCTTTGTTTTACTTTTGAAAAAATAATTAAATAATACTTTTAATTGTCTGGTATCCGGCAGGCGTGAGATATATATTATATCTATATTATTATTATATAGAATTATATTATTATAGAATTCACACTAGATATTTAAAGAAGCGTTTCAGAACGGATAAAGAGTATTGTTATTATTACGGTCCGTATTATTATTTCTTCTTCTTCTTCTTCTTCAAGTGCCTCGTCCTCCCAGAACATTGGTGATCAGTAGCATGATCTGCTGCTTGTCAGTAGCTTTTCTAAACAGTGACACTGTATTAAGTCCAAACCACTGGTCGGGTGAGTAATGACAGATTTAAATCATGGCTGGTCAAAACATTTCTCATTTTCATGAAAGAACTTCTGGCCTGCTCAATTCTACAGTGAATTTCTTGACTTAAGTCCCAGTTATCATTGATTTGACATCCTAATATTTATATGATGAAACCCTTTCAATTCTTTCATTACCAAGTGTAAGAATGCCCTGAATTTCATCTTTGTTTCTATTTTACTTATTTAAATTTAGTATCTTTTTAGCAGTCTTGATTATAGAAACACTGCATACCGTACCAATTGCAGCTTATATTGTTGTTACAGCACCATGTCCACATGCTTGAATACAGTGTCAGGCACTATCTATGAGGACTTCCTGTCTCGGTGCATGTCCCATCGTGCAAGAGAACAGAAAGCCAGTCTCATCATGAGGATCATCGTGCTGGTGGTGGGAGGTCTGTGTGTTTTCATGGTCTTTGTGGTGGAGAAGCTTGGGGGAGCAATGCAGGTAAGCTAACCTTTCAGCCAGGGGTATACTTTTCAAGCATTCAACACATTCATTGCATGGATCACGTTGGCATGACTAGCGGTCTGAAGTACGATGTTAGGTTGTTTCATTTCACCCCTCAAATGTTCAAATGTTGTGCGCTACTGCACTAGTTGCACTTCCTGACTGTTTGTGGTGCTACTATATTCTCGATTTCAGGTCTCTCATACACCTATATTCAGAGAAAGAGAGGATAAAGGTAAAAAGTTGGAAGGCTAGGCATTCAAATCTCAAACTTGCATTCAATTGTGAAAATAGTTTATAAACCTTAATACAGCAAATTTTTTAGGTATATGCCGTGTCTGTTGGAGATGTACTGATTGGGATCATCAATAGACATTAGTACACCTTGTCTAGGCCCCTTGTGGGATAGTAACTACTTGCTAAGTCCCATCTATGAAGTGATGTGATGACCATTTTTGAGAATCTTAATCCCATGCATCCTTCCACCCTCTGTTACCTTTTAACATCTTGGAGAAAACGGAAGGTCCAAGGTACTGTATTTCTGGGGTGGGGACCTAATGCAAGGAAATTGACCAGTGACAGCAGGTGTGGTTTTATCTTGTAGTTGGGTAAGGACTAAAGTGTGAGAGGCATTATAACCACAAGTCCATTGTAATTAGGGTGAGTAGAATTGGAATTGACTTCATACATTGTATTATTGCATGGTTGATTGTTGCATTCCTTTGCATTGAATTCAGAATATGACACTGCTTGTAGTGAAAATACATTGAGCTCAAAAAGCTGGACTCACTTAGGTGTTAAATCAGTCCCCATCACTGGCAAGGTGCATTACAGCAGAGACTTTAAGCCAGCTAACTCACCAATAGTTAGGGATAGGAAAAATTCGCGATCGCGAATTTCGCGAATTATTAAATGAAGTAATACACAGATGGTAATGTGTTTTAATAACCCTAAAAATGGTGGGGAAAAAATGGGTTTTGAAGTCGTGAACTTTCGCGAATTTCGCATGAAGACGCGAATTTCGCGAATTATGCATGAATTTCGCACGAAACCGCGAATTTTAGCTTTTTTCGTTTTTTTTTTCTTTACAGTGCTCTTCTGATGATTCGCGGCAATCAATGCACGAATTTCCGCGAATTATCCACAGTAATGTATTTAAGCCTAGCAAAGAGAAAAATATTGGTTAAAAATATTGAAATGTATTTTATGAACATGCAAAAAAATAAATATAATACTTTATAACATAGTATTGTAAGACACACTATGTGGGCTTTACCAATATTAAAAACTAAGAAAAATGACTGTCATCACTTTTTGTTTCTTAGGTGGTTTATTTTTTCTAATTTAAGATTGTACAATTCTGAAGAAAGCAAAATATGAGAACGAAAATTCATCTTGATTTTCTATATAAGAGATAAGTGTGACTATAGACACACTTGCTTGACTGTGGGAACTTTAGTGATTTCCGTTGCATCACTCCTTCACTCGATATGTACTGGATCTCAGTTTACCTCACCGACAGTCAAATTCCGTACAATATCCTCATCGCTTTCATGTCTGAAACCATGATTGTCTTTATCGAAGTCTAACTACTGAATGTCACTTTCTTCTTCATCTTGATATTCATCTAGGTTTTACCCTATTGTCATCGTAGTGAAACCACCTTGCCCGTTTAAAATATCGTCACAGAAGCCGACAAACGCTTGTTTTTGTGCGAGTGTAGTACCTGTAATCTTCTCCCATGACTTGACTGCATGGAGAGCATCCAACAAACACGGAATGATTGGAAACTTCACGGTAGATAGTGGGCCTCGCTTTCTTTATCAATCTGGGTGGTCATCCTGGTAAGTTACTTAGTTATTGAGGTATTAAGGGCCAGAACAGCGAGGTCATCTGCCCCTTCATCCTAGTAACTATTCGCCATGTGGCGTCATATAGTGCGCCTTTCAGACATGAATATCTAGATGGCAAGTATCCAGATCAAAATGTGCCACTGTTTCCGGAACCAGTATTAACCAGGTGGTCTTCTTGGTTTCATTCTGTAGTGTGTGTGTCAGAGTACTTGAAAGATATTTTGCAATTTATGAGTGAAGTAGTAGGGACATAACTTTGGTGTTGATTTTCTCAACAATGTTTCACATAACGAAATACTTGAGATTCAAAGAATTTGGCACAGACATCACTGAACTCATCCCTTTATTAGAAGGCCAGTCTTATCAGACTGTTCTCCTTCTAGATGGACATCTACGGAGAATTCAGCAAGCCCTTAAACTTGCTGTTTCTGGAAAGTACATTACCAACATTAAGGAGCAGTTGGAAGGTTGTGGAAATGTGTTAAAAAGAGGGAAAATACATTCAGTTTTAGTGAATGCTGGGCCGCATGCTCTTGGAAAATTAATCAGCTTGAGATCCGTTGACCCTGGGAACAGGATTTACAAATGTGTGCATTTGATCCAGCAGAAATAGTGCCAATGAACATCAATGAGGACCTTGCAAAGAAAATTAAGAAGTTGCCGGTCTGTGGAAAACTGGAAGAAAGTGAGGTGTTAAGAGGATACAAAGAACTGCAAACTTTAATCAAGAAGCAGATGCATGACAGGACAAAGACAGACATTGTTGGAGTTTTGCAAGGAATGACATTTGTATTTCCAAAGTTCTCAGAATCTGTGTTGAAAACCATTTGGATCCCCTGTTCAAACGCTGTGAACTTTGGTTTTTCAGCTTACACTAGCACGTTAAGTGATATGCGTCACCGTTAGTCACAAGGCAATTTGGATCTCTTCACTGAAGTATACTTTGAAGGATGACTGTAATGTGTTATGTTATCCATGATATTTAAAAAATCCCGCCTAAAATTCATGATTTTGAAAGTACTGAAAAGTGCACTTGAAACCACCGAATTTGACACTTTAAAATAACGCTTTCTTCACTCTGATATCACCGAAAAATTCCAATCTCTACCAATAGCCATTGCAAGGTTGCTTTATGTTGTGTCATGATGCAGCAAGGTCATCTTATCCCACTCTCACAAACGGCATGACTGTAATACTGGTATTATTGGTCATTAAATAATACAACTCTGGTACTTGCAATATTAATGAATTTTATAGATTGATTGAACTCTACTTGTGTAAGAGGAGATTATGACTGTACGGGTCACACTAAGGACCGAACTGTCACTTTGTAGACTTTGTGGCAAGTCATCTTATTTATTGTGTCACCTATCATTTTATTCGTCTGCTCATTTCCATCATCATTAGGCTATAGGTTTTTATGAATTAATTGTCAGTGTCTTGTGAAGAGCAAGGATTCAGTCAGGGTATAATTCATTTCATTTACACTATATGCTAATTTCTTATGTGTGAGCAAGAGCATTCTGTCAGCCAGACTCAGCTGATTTCCCAACCGGGAAAATTTGGACCAAATTTAGAAAGGCAGAGTTTAACTTGCTTTGTGTGGTGAGCTCTATTAAGGTGAGCGAGGTCAGTTATGCGAGTCCGGGGTCCGCGCAAGGCTATTCCATGGAGTTAGCTGGGGACGAGGGTATGTTTGTAGCCTCATATTCCATTGTGGCGGGAAGCGGACACGTGACTTTCTGAGTTCTCGAGGTTTGTGGTTAGTTTTACACGCTCACTTGAATCTTATTATTCGTCAGGTTTGGTTGACTTTTCACTTTTGGCATAGTCTGTAATGCTAAGTATTCTTCGTCACCCGTGCGGTGAATTTGTATTTTATTTATTTACACTGTTTACAGAAAGACAAGGAAAGACAGAGTGAGGAATGAAGATTTTAGGAAGGAAGTTGGGATGGGAAAACTAAATGAGAGAATTGAGAAGGTGGTTTGGACATGTAAAGAGGATGGAGGAAAATAGAATACCAAGACAGATGCTGGAGGCGAAGTGCAAGGGTAAGAGAGCAAGAGGAAGACCTAGAACAAGGTGGATGGATTCAGTGAAGAACAGCGTAAGAAAAAGAAATCTGGACTGGGACAAGATCGTGGAAGAAGAATGGTGGAAGGAAAGAGGAAAGTGGAGAAGTGCCATAAATACCCCGACCCGGCAGGAGCTGGATAAGGGGAAATGATGATGATGATGACACTGTTTACGCCCACATTGGAGCAGCAAAATTCAAACCTTATATACAAAGTCTTCAAATACTAAGTTCAGTTATTAATTCTTAATAAGGTTTTCCTTTCCCAATACTTCTTCATTCTGGAAGATCTTGCAGCTCGTTCTTCTGCTGATATAACCTAATGCTTACGCTGTAAAATTTTGAATGTTGGTCGAGTGTATTTGTTGTTCAGAAGACTTTTCTCCTCTCTATGTTCAATATGATGCTTAGTAATTTTCAATTCGTCTAAATCCATTTGTATTTCTTTAAACCATGTGATTTTTGTTTTACTGTTCCAAAAGAAGTCAAAAAGCTGTTTCAGGAGTTGAGTATATTTTGTCAACCAGCTACAAATATGATCTATGTTCATTTTGTTGAGACATTGTGTAATGTTTCTTACTTGGGCAGACTGTTCACCAGAAAATACTACTGCTAAGTTTGATCTATGTTGGGCGCCAAGCCGGATACACTGTGTTCCAAGCTAAATTTATATACTTAATATCGATCCCTAGCGTGAGTAGAACGTATGAGAAACTCTTAATGACTAGGCCGTGGGATGATTGGATCATCAACCCAGACAACATTTGATTGTGGAGAAGGATGTGGTATTACAACTATTGCTACCTACTGGAATCAAAGAATCTACTTTGTAAAAATTGAATTTAATATACTTAGAAAACATGATAGCATCTTGTTTAAAATTAACACTATTAACGGAGCATACTACTTTAACCATTGCCACGAACAAAATTACTTAATACGCCGGTCGGGAGAATAACGTGAATTTAACTTATTTCCAAATTTATGCTTAAAGAATTTATATTGGCCCTATCGAAAAACAGAGAGTGTGTGTCGTAGATTACATGAGCTCACCAACGGAAACATTGTCTCCCACGTGCTTGAAGTCTCGTTGCGTCTGATGTTCTTCATTGGAGTTGACGGCCTCAGGTTCTTCTTCGTAGATTAAAAGTTATCATTACTGCTTGTGGTGGAGTATAATCCATGAACCACAACACGTTGCCTGGCTTAGCACTGCAAGACGCGTGGAACCCATGATCTGATGTGATCAGCGGAGTTAGCGTGAATAAATTGTCCCACTTGGGACTTGCGAACAAAGTACGTGCTTACTGCACCAAGCGTAAAGTCTTAATATATGTCCTTCTCCTCAACCAGCGCGTTCATTATATGGACTTCCAGCTTCTCCCACCAGAGTCTAGTTTCACACCGCGGCCTCGCTGCTTCGACCAATCCGCATGCGTCACGTTTCTCGCCATGCCCGTCCTAAGTTGCTTCTTCTTCCTTGATTGGCTGGTCACCTCACTTGGCTCTTTGCGCCATGAGGTTCCTTCCCCCCGGACAAGACGCGTCCCTGTACATTTTCCGTTTTACCGGGCAAGACGTAAATCATACCACGTTTTCTTGGTTTGAAGTGTTCCCTCGGATTTCGTAATTCTATTGTACTCCAGTCTATTCTCGTATTGAAATAACCAGTGAGTCACACACCACTCTCTCTAGCCCTAATGAATAAAATCCCGTCTTTACGTATGAAATGATTTGCCGTGCAATTTATATATTGGAATCATCCAATATAGATACGGATTTCTACTAGTAGAAATCCTATCTGTAATCTTCCAAATTTAAAAGCTCCAAAAATATGACATAATAAATATTAATAATAATAATAATAATATGAAATATAAAATTGAATAAACTGAAATAATTTAACTTGGCCGGATTATTGCCACGTTTAACAAATATGATATAGTCCAACTAACTTGTGTTAGTGGCATAAAACCCCCTAGAAAAACATGTTACAATTGCAGTTGTGTATAATATTGTAAATATCCAGGAATGTGTTTGACTCATTTCTTTTGTTCTGTGAGAGGAATGTTCAATTGTTCATTAGCGCAGAGGCTTGTAAATTTGTATATATTTGAAACTGTTGTCGACGCATGTACGGTATAATCATTTTATACACTGTGCTATATATGTTGATATGTTATAAATGCGAACTGTGTTCAAATCTGCAAGTGCAGATTAGAACAGTAAATCAAAAATCTCTGGTGCAAAGTAAATTAACTTCAAATAGTCTACATAGGCAAATTCAACAGTATGAGTAGGGAAACTTGTGTGAACTATAATAGTGAAGTACAATGGATCTGATTAATCGAGGAAGTCTTTTAAATCTGTAGGGGCATCTACCAGATGACTTCGCTCAACACAATAGAGCTCACCACACAAAGCATGTTAAACTCGGCCTTTCTAAATTTGGCCCAAAGTTTCCCGGTTGGGAAATCGGCCGAGTCTGGCTGACACAATGCACAATTGAACACAGTGCAGTAGATCCATCTTAATTATCTTCAGAGTGTCACATGTCATGCCATGCTTGTAGAGAGATAGGGAGTGTTAATATGTTCGCCGAGAATCCTTACCAGAATAGTTTTAATACATTAATTTATCAAAGTTTGCCATAGTTTATTTCAGTAGAAATAACTTGGTAGATAGATGCATGATAATATCTGTTATGTTGACTCTAAGTGTGTTTAACACCTCACCACTCGAATCTATCAAATCTTTATTATTCTTATTAAATGTTTCTGAGAGAGGAATAGCTGCTAAGATGTACTAGGTGGAGTAGAGCAATTACAAGATCTGTTAGACAAATTCGCCTCTGTGACAGTTCACACACATACTGTGAGTATCAAACACTGTTTTGCGTTGATTACAATATGGATGTGATCACCAACACAGATTTTGTTTGGTTCAACAAACATACTTTCAATATTGTGTATTGCTTTCACCGATGTCTCAGTCTCATTAATGGCTGAGATCAGTGCTTTTTTTCTAAAACACATTTAAGGGGTACTCTCAGTTGTAGTCGATATAAAATCACGATCTTGCAATTTTTGGCAATTTGCCAAGTCCGCTCATTGTTTGTGTTCGAATCATTAACTTTCAGCTTTTCGATGCCTGGGTGGATGTTAAATAGTTCGTTATTTTCTTCATTCTTCAAAACTAATCACACGCACAAAATAGGAACCTATCCCGCCTCCAATCACTATAAGAACGGAGTGCCGAGTTGCCGACCAAAAGAAACTGATTCGATAGATCGATTTAAATCGAGGATTACTCAAAATCTCCTCCAGCTGTTGTGAACAGTGCGTTGACGCCAGCTGATCGATGAACTTTCTAGTCGGAAGTTATATTTGCCTGACTAAATACAAAATGTACAAATATTTTTTCTTAAACAGTTTTCAAATGTTTAAGGGGTACATGTACCCCCCCTGAAAAAAAAAAAAAAAAGGACTGGTTGTGATTATATGGAAGCTAATGAGGTATGGGTGGTGCTGAGTAATGGCCTTCAGGGCACAGCCAGTGCCTGTGGATGTTGTGAAAGGTCCTACTCGTAGGGTTAGTACTGTTGTACTGGCTCAATGAGGACAGCAATGTCAAACTACCTCACTCCTCAACTCTCCTAGCACACCTCAATATAGTGCTCCTTTGGGTTCTATGGTTTTCTACCCACACAGGGACGGATCTAGGGAAGGGCGAGAAGGGCGACCGCCAAGGGCCCCGCGGTCCGGGGGGCCCCACGCCATGGATTTTTTTAAAATTAATTAATTATACTTTTCAAACTAATATTCATATTCCTTTCTTCAGTACAGCTATGACCTCCCATGACCATTTAACAAGTTTAGAATTCAGTGAAATAGTAGAAGACTTCAGCCGGGAAAAAAGTCGCAAAGTAATATTTTAATATTTCATTGTTTACATAATATTCTTCAAGGGGACTTAAAGGTTTCTTTCATATTATTAAAAAAAATGTACTGTAGTGTATTGAAAATATTGTGACTATTCTTTATTTTATTATTACCAAACTATTTTTCATTTGATTTTTTTAAATTTCCTATTGTTGTGGGCCCCACCTTATCATTTCGCCCAGGGCCCCGCAAGGCCTGGATCCTCCACTGTACCCACATAACCTACGGTAGTACTTTTTGAGGATTTGACTAACCTCTGGGATGACTACCCAGCAGACTGCCTACATATCTGTAAACTATAGGATTTTATCTCGTCAGTATTTTAGGAGGGGTTAAGCTAACGATCCCTGCCTATTCCTTGCAGCCAAGCCATTTACTATTTTTTAATGATTTGTCACTTTTTATAATTGTACAGGAATGTGAGCTTTTGAGTAAAATGATTTGAATTATACCATGGTGGAATCAACTGATGCAAAGGGATCTTGTTTCAGATGGCAATCAGTCTCAACAGCATCACTTTTGGTGCACTCCTTGGACTCTTCAGTCTTGGCATGTTCTGTCCCTGGGCAAACACAAAGGTACTGCTTTATCAATTCTGCTTAATACATTTTTTCAGACCACTTTTATCAACATGCCTGTTCGACTATTTTGCTCTAGCTCCTCTAAATATTTTCAATTCGAACATTAGACTGTTTTTTTCCTGCAAGCTTCATCTAGTTGTGAAACCGGTGGTTGTAACTACACTTATGAGTGAAATTTGTAGAAACCTTAGAACAAATTTGCATTCTAAATGAGTAATTATAGCCACATAAATGTGTTTCAGCCCATTTAAACTCATGAATTCTGTAAAACATACAAGAATGAGTGAGTTTCAGTATGCAATTGGATTTTTTTAGACAAATCTGAGTGTTATGATCAAAATGACATTTATGATGTTGCAGTGTTAGGTTCTCCTCACATGATCAACGAAGGCAAGGCTAACTACAATCCTTTCAGTTGGCTTTGGCGAGCGAAAGTAATTATTGTCAGATAATCTATCAATAATACATTTAAGACTGCACTATTCAACATGATTGAAGTCTAGCAGGATTGTGTTGAAAGGTCAGCATCACAGCAAAATGTCCTCAATTTGCTATCAAAATGTTTGAAAGAAGCTGGTGGGAGAATCATGGTAAATTATTTATTTGGCTGTAACTATACTGACCGGCAAAAAAAAGTGGAACACTTCAATTTTTTTATGTAATTTCTTAATTTATTCCACTAAAATGTATCGGGTTCCCAATATTTGCATTATTCATGTAAATGTTAGATGGTTGGCTACAGAAAATACTGAAACATGTTTTACAACACGCTTTAACTCACAAATTTCGTTACATTTCACAAATCTAACAATTTTCTATTTTTTACTAATATTCTTTGCTGGATTTTTGCAAGAGAAACGGTTTAGTGGTAGGCAACTCCTGGTTCCGGAAGAAAGAAAGCCACAAGGTAACGTGGTACAGCAGTGATTTAACAAAGAAATCTTTGGTAGATTACATGCTGTACGACTGGGAAATGAAGAGAAGTGTCAGAGATATCAAGGTAATACCATCAGATGCCTTAGATAGCGACCACAGAATACTTGTAATGAACTTGGGAGTTGTTAAGGATAGCAAGAGGACAGAGTACCAGGAAAGGAGAATCAAAGTATGGAAACTCAAGGAAAAGGAAGTAAAGGAAGAATTCCAGAAGATAATAAGGGAAAGGATGCCAACAGACAATCCTAAGACAGGGGAAGAGGAATGGAAGCAATTCAAAAACACAATGGGGGAAGCTGCAGTGGCAGTATGTGGAAGAACAAGCAACAGAAAGCGGTGTAAAGAGACACCATGGTGGAATGAGAGAGTAAAAGAAGCTGTGGGAAGGAAGAACAAGGCTTTCAGAGTGTGGTTCCAGGAAAGAACTGATCTGACAAGGGAAGATTATAAGATAAAGAAGAAAGAAGCAAACAAGATTGTCGCAGAGGAGAGGAAGAAGTGGATGGTAATGTGGACAGAGATGATGGAGGAAGACAGCAGAGGAAATAAGAAAGTACTTTATGGGATGGTCAAAAGTAAGAGAAGAGGTCTGCGAGAGGATGTGGTAATGATGGATAAAAGCGGAAATGAGGTACACAACAAAGAGGCACTCAAGACAGTGTGGAAAGAGTACTTTGAGGATTTGCTGAATCCAAATGGTCATAGGGAGGAAGACAATGTATTGGAAGATGGAGAAGACAATACAGGAATGGAAAAGGACCTGACTTGGAGAGAACTGGAAATGGCTATAGACAAGATGAAAGGAGGAAGGGCACCAGGTGTGGATGAAGTGAGTGTTGAAATGGTGAAGGCAGCAGGGGAGGTTGGGAAACAGTGGCTGTACCGTGTGATGAGGGTGATATGGAAGGAGAAAAAGACCCCAGAAGATTGGAAGAAAGGATTAATTGTCCCAATATTTAAGAAAGGAAGCAGAAAGGAGTGCAGAAATTACAGGGGAGTCACACTCATACCTCACTGTGCTAAGATATATGAAAAGATATTAGAAAGTAGAATACGAGCCAAAGTGGAGAGAAAATTGAGAGAGGAGCAGTATGGATTCAGACCTGGGAGATCAACAGTGGATCTCATATTTTCAGTGAGACAGCTCCAGGAACACCACTACGAATTTGGAGAGGATCTGCTGATGGCCTTCCTGGACATTGAAAAGGCCTATGATAGTGTGTGTAGGGAGAAGGTTTGGAAAGCAATGGAAAACATGGGAGTGGAAAAAGAGACTGTAGGCAGAGTGAAGGAGATGTATTGTGGAAGTGTGAGTAGTGTGAAAGTTGGAGGGGAAAGAACAGACTGGTTCAGACAAATGAGTGGCCTGAAACAGGGTAGTGCACTGTCACCCCTTCTCTTTATTGTGGTTATGGACGAGGTAATGACACGGATAGCAGGAAAGATAGGAGAAGATAAGATGAAAGCAATGGTGTTTGCAGATGATCTCATGGTCTGGGGAAACAAGGAGGAGGAAATTCAGGAGCAACTGAAGGCTTGGGAAGAAACAGTGGGAGAGTACGGATGGAAGTTCAACATCAGTAAATGTGAGATCCTGTTAACGACCAGGAAAAAGGACAGACCAATGAGTGGGATAACACTTGGAGGTGGACAGCTGGAGAAGGCGGAAAGTCTCAAGTACTTGGGAAGTATAGTGGAGGAAAATGGGAGAAATGACAAAGAGATTACGGAACGTGGCAGACAGGCAGAAGCATTTCTGAGAAGCATTAGGAGCTTAGTGTGGAATAAAGATGTCCCACAAAAAAGCAAGGAAGTGTTATACAGAAGCTACTATATCCCGATACTGACCTATGCTTCAGAAACGTGGACAATGAAGAAAAGAGACATAAGCAGAATACAGGCAGGTGAGATGAAGTTCCTGCGAAGTAGGATCGGAGTAACAAGAAGGGACAGGGTGAGGAATGAAAAGGTCAGGGAAACGGTGAAAGAGGAGCCCTTGCAAGGTAGGATTGAGACATCAAGACTGAGGTGGTATGGACACTTAAAGAGAATGGATGAGAAGAAGATTACCAAGAGGATACATGAGATGCAGATACAGAAGAAACGACCAAGGGGAAGACCAAGAGATAGATGGCTGAAAGGAGTGGAGGAATGTGTCAAGAAGAGAGGCGAGGACTGGACCAGAGTGACAGCGGAGAGGTGGTGGGAAGAAAGAACTAAGTGGCGAGGCTTATGTTCCAAACAGACCCAGCCTGGGGCTGGAAACTGTACAAGATGATGATGATGATGATTCTTTTGGGCTGTTTTTTTTCCAAACAAAACAGTGTTAATGTTTGCACTGCACTGCACGGGAACACTGGTCACTAAAACGAGTGTTTCCACCCTTAGCGTCTATGACAGCTTGTTAGGCTCATCGAAGATTGGGGGTAATTGGTGGTAATAAACCACCCTAAGAAACGTCAATTTCTATTCACGGATGTTTCAGATGTGTGTCCTAATGCGTGAAAAGCTTTTAAAATGTGATTACATCTTTTTCATGGCTAATTTTATACTTTTTAAATTACTGTTCCACTTTTTTTGCCGGTCAGTGTATATGTCATCATTTTGTGAGTGCTGTTGTATTTTTTATATTTCTGCTCAGATCTTGTTTTGAAGAATGATGCCACCATTGATTTAGCTGATCATGCTAAACAGTACACTAGCAAAGGCTTGATCAAATCAGGAATTATTATGCCCTGTTGTATTCGTTAAAAAATTAATTGCATTGAGAAATCACCTCGAAATTACAAAATATCTGAATAAATATATCTAACTAAAAATGACAAGTATTAAATTATGATGACAATATTAATGAGAAGCTTTATTTCATTCTTTTCTTGAATTGTCTTGTTTGACATGGATGTAGATTGAAAACTCTCTGTAACACACAAAGATCGCTTTTAAAGGTGCATTGAATATTTTCCCTCTCTTTCGTGTATAATAAAATTATACTCATATTTTATCGGTAGTTTCAAAAATTCTGGAAGAAGTGGTAAAAACAAGATTGCTTTCATTTCTGAACAAGAATACATTCTTTCATAATATGCAATATGGATTCAGGGAAAAATCTAGTACTGAGGCAGCAACTATTGACCTAATAACAATGCTACAAGAAACTATTGACAAAAATAATATGGCAGTTGGGTTATTTATTGATCTCACAAAAGCCTTTGATACAGTAGATCATAAAATACTGTTGTCAAAATTAGAAAATGCTGGTGTCCGAGGTATAGCTCTAAAATGGTTCCAAAGCTACCTTATTGGAAGAAAGCAGCATGTAGCTTTGAATAAATGCATAAGTTCAGGAAAATATATAACTCATGGCATTCCACAAGGATCTATACTTGGACCTACATTATTCTTAATGTATATAAATGATATTGTGGAATGTAATTTGAGAGGGCATATCAAATTTTATGCAGATGATACAAATATCTTCTACACTGGGAAAGACATAATTGAAATCATACAAAATGTGCAACAAGATATAAATACTCTCTCACAATGGTTCCAGGCCAATAAATTAACAATGAACCTACAGAAGACCAATTACATGGTAATTTCAAAACAAAGCATGAAAGAAATCACACATGACAAAATATATATAAATAATATTGAAATAAAAGAGGTTAATCAGGCAAAGTATTTAGGTCTAATCATCGACAAACACCTGACCTGGATTGAACACGTTGAACGAATTGCTAAGAAACTCTCACCTGTAGTAGGGATCCTAAGGAAACTTCGGTATCTTATTCCCCTAAACCTTGTAAAACAAATCTACTATTCACTTGTACATAGCAAGCTCCAATATTTAAATGTTATTTGGGCTCACTGCAGGAAATCCACACTGAATGATTTAATGACTATTCAGAATAGGGCTATTAGAAACATATTTAACCTTCCTTACTGCACTCCAGTAAAAGATCTGTACATCAGAAGTAAAATTCTACCCCTCAGCATAAGTGCAGAACTCCGAGCAGCTATGCTGATATACAAGATTAAACACAACACAATACTCTATAGCTCTCCCTACATCTTGAACTCAGACAATCATTCTTATGGAACTAGGCATGCGAAGGACGTAGCCTTATATATCATTCACTCTTCTAAATATGGTAGAAATAGTTTCAAGTTCTCTGCATCACAGTCCTATAATAAACTTCCTGATGAAGTAAAAAGTGCACCAACTTTGTCGGTATTTAAGAGGAAAACTATGGAAGTATTGTGGGAAAAATTCGATGCATCTTAATACATCAAATAAGTTAAGTTATGTATAAGATTAAAAATCCTAAGTGCTTATCATTTTAAGGGACCTTGGTCTAAACAATCTTAGATATGGTATCAACCTTATAATAGGCCTATGTCCTTATTCATCAATTTGTGTTACCTTCAGAATTTTCTTCCTTGGTGTGTAAACACACATATTACTGTACAATTCCTCTGTACGAGCCTATGGCTCTTTGGAATTAATTGAATAAAATATCTATCTATCTATCTACTTCAAACTAGACATAAGAGAAAAAGACCAAGAGGAAAGCCAAGAAGACAGTGGATAGAGACAGTACGATTACAGGTGGAGCTGAGATAAAACCCACGTAATTGAAGGAATAGGTGACCATAAGGCTGCAATAATGGACGTTGGTCTGGTACCAAAAAGGCTTAATAGGAGGGTCAACAGGACAAGAAATTATACAGAAAAACTAAATTCGATGAATTTGGAGCTTACCTGAAATCAAAATTTAATTCTTGGATAAGTGAAGGGAGTAATGTGGATACACTCTGGGCAAATTTTAAGGAAATCATTTGGGAGGGTGAGAAGATATTTGTACCTATTAAGAAGGGAAAAACAACCTCAGACCCTGTTTACTATACAAAGGACATACGAAAATTAAAAAGGAAATGTAGAATGGTAAACAGTCAAATCAAAGAGGGCAGGGGAAACAGAGAAACCAGAAAGCAGCTAATAAAGGAGCTCAATAGGTTGAAAAAGGAAGCAAAGGAAAATTACATGAATGGCATACTTCATGAGGGTAAAGACCACATAGGGAAATGGAAAAAGCTGTATTCATATATTAAAAACCAAAAGGGAAACTGAATCCACATTCCCACAATGGAGGGAGAAGAGGGTGAGCATTTATTTGCAGATAATGAGAAAGCAAACCTATTTAGTAGGGAATTCATAGATTCAGTGGAAGATTGTCAGGAGTTGGAAACCGTAAATGAGACTGGAGAGGGTGAAACACATAAGGACACAAGAAGCTTCACCTTTACAAATGAGGATATTTTTAGATAAATCAAACTGCTTCAGCAAGGAAAAGCAGCAGGGTGTGATCAAATTACTGGGGAATTAATAAAGGCAATGGGGTGGTACATAGTGCCTTATTTAAAGTTTCTTTTCGACTATGTCATGAACAATAGTAGAATACCAAAGGAATGGAAGGAATCTATAATAATACCAATTTATAAAGGAAAGGGAGATAGAAGTAAACCTGAGAACTACAGACCAGTAAGTCTGACCAAATTAGTTTGTAAAATCTTGGAGAGTTTAATAGTAAAATATATTAGAGGGGTATGTGAAGATAAAAATTGGTTCCTGAGGAGCCAGTATGGATTTAGAAAGAAATTTTCTTGTGAGGCACAACTGGTGGGATTTCAGCAGGACATATCAGATCGGTTGGATCTAGGGGGACAGTTGGACTGCATAGCTATAGACCTTTCCAAAGCTTTTGACAGAGTGGAACATGGAGTATTATTAAAGAAAGTGGAGAGAATGGGATTGGACTCGAGGGTTGTACGTTGGATAGGAACATTTCTAAATTCAAGGGTTCAGAGAGTCAGAGTAGGGCATTACGTATCACAGGAAGAGAAAGTTAAGAAGGGAATTCCACAGGGTAGTAAAATTGGTCCATTGCTTTTCCTAATATATGCAAATGATTTAGGGAACAATATAGCATCAAAAATAAGATTGTATGCAGATGACATTATCATCTATAGGGAAATAAATAATATAGAGGATTGGAAAATATTACAAAGGGACCTCAACAGTATCCAACATTGGGTTGAAGAGAACCACATGAAGGTTATGGAGGTAAATCAACTGTCACAATATTCACAAACAAGAGATTAAAAACTGAATTTCAATATACATTGGATGGGGTAATCGTACCAAAAGATGACAAGTGCAAATACTTAGGTGTGAGATTTGATAGTAAATTGCACTGGAAGGGTCATGTTGGAGACATTGTTGGGAAAGCATACAGATCGTTGCATGTCATTATGCGACTACTTAGAGGATGCAACAAAGAAATAAGAGAGAAAAGTTACCTAAGTTTGGTTCGTCCAATATTGGAATATGCAAGCAGTGTATGGGATCCGCACCAGGAATACCTAATAAAAGAAATTGAGAGTGTTCAAAGGAAAGCAGCAAGATTTGTGATAGGGGATTTTAGGAGAAGAAGCAGTGTATCAGATATGTTAGAGAAGCTTGGGTGGGAAACATTAAGTAAGAGAAGGGAGAAAAACAGACTTGTAGGGTTATATAGAGCATATACAGGAGAGGAAGCATGGGGAGAAATCCGTGAGAGGCTCCAATTGGAAAGTAATTATATTGGCAGGGCAGACCACAAATTCAAAATTGGACGGCACTTTAGCAGAAGCGATTGGGGTAAATTTTCATTCATTGGGAAGGGTGTGATGGAATGGAACAGTTTTCCAAGGGCGGTGTTTGATCCCTTTCCAAAATCAGTCCAGTTATTCAAGAGCAGAATAGACAAAACCAGGGAAAAGAAAGAAGTGGTATAACTTAGTGCTGTATTCCTAGAAACATTATACGTGCTATGTAATTCCTACAGCAGTTGTGAGAGGGGAGTTCAATCAATGTGTGAATAGTACATTAAGTTACTGTATTCTTTTAATATTGTGTAGTGTTTGTTACTGTATTCTTTTGGGTGTTTGTTACTTTATTCTTTTAATATTGTGTAGTGTTTGTACATTAAGTTACTGTATTCTTTTAATATTGTGTAGTGTTTGTAAATTATGTACCTCATTTGCCACCGAGGTTGACACCTCATTGCAAATAAAGTGATTTTGATTTGATTTGATTTGAGAAAACAATGTCCAAGAATAAATGGTGTGCCACGATGGGAAAAAAATAGAGAGCTCTTGTTTATCACATCCGGGATACTGGAGATAGAAAGTGATGGTTAAGATGATGATGATGATGATGATGATGTACTCATTAAAAATTTGGCTAACCCAAGAAATTTTTATTCAATTGTACTAGCAGATAGGCCCAATTTAAGGGGCTCAATTTTGGCCTTTGTCATAACTTCTTAAAGTCTGTCTCACAACCTATGTTATTGTAATGTGGTGGTAGTGATCATTGTCTTAACCGTCGTGCCAAGCCATTTCCTGAAATACTTGCCAAGAATGCCAAGCCATTTTCAATGATCATGCAGACTATTCAAAAAAGAATCATAAATACCACATTTTCAAAGATAATAATTTTTTGCTTTGTTAAACACCAATGCCTCATTCTTTCATACATTATGTTCGTAAAGGTAAATACTGCATCTATACCGTTTTAATTGAGGTTATTCTGATAATTGTTAATTTTTAATTATTTTTTTTGTGGAAAAAAAAACAATTTTGAGTCTAAATTAAGGACACCTAAGAGTCATATTCGAAGAAACACTACGTTTCCAGCTGTATAAAGTTCATAGATACATCTGTAAGCAGAAACCTTCAACAAGAAGAAAACAATTGCACCGCAATTTTGGCGGGAACGTGCGTGATTGAGGGAGCGCTAAGGGAGGGCATGAATACAAACTCAAACCTATCGCGTAACGGACTTCGAAGGAAAAAAGTAGACATAGTACAGGCCAGTCTGGAACCTCACCTTTCCAACAGTATGAAATAATCACAGACATATGCCTACAGAAATCTACAAATGTAAGATAAACAGCACACCGATTCAATCGACTTTGGCACTTTTGGCGCGAGCCGATCTGATCGGCGCGTGGCACTAAGAGGGTTAAGGGATGGAACATAGAGGCCACCTGCTGTAGTGTCTGTAGAAGTGTACCAACTGTAATTCGTTAGGGAAGTTGTGAAGAAAACAATGCTTCCTGTAATGCTGGGGACATCTTCACCTTTTCATGCTGGGTATGGATTAAAGTAGCTATTATCTGACTGTTGACAGGGAGCTCTGGCTGGAGGCTTGGCTAGTCTACTCACGATGGGAACTTTGGTTGTTGGATCTCAGACAGCCATGGCCACTGGCAAGCTGATCCACCCTACAAAACCAGTGTCTATGGAGGGATGTCCTCACCTAGCCTTGAATGTAACAGATATGCTCATCCAACCAATCAATGCCACGTAAGTAAAATAAAATCTGAAAGCAAAAGTAAGTAATGTAATGTCTGTAAAGGATGCACGTATCCCATTTACCAGCACATATAGCCCAAATGTGTAACAACACTTCAATAAGATTTATAGGAACTTATCTTCAAACAAGATGTTCTTATAGCCCATTTTCTCTTACATTTATTGGTATAGTTTTATCTCTTGTACTTATCATGCTGTATAAATCATGAAATTAAGGTGTTAACTATTTGTTATGTACAGACAATGCACTGAGTAAAGACATATTGGTAAAAGTGCAAGGTATGGAAATCTACCGTGTCACATAATACACATTTATCTTGAATATGTGAATTCATTAATTTTGTACCTTATACAGTTAAAGTGTCTTAACACGAGTCTACCACTGCAGTAAATACCGCCATTGTAACTACCATATATTGTAAATTACTAATTTTAACACTGTACTTTCAAGATGGTGGTTGCTCAATAAATTCAGTTTTATATTCTTATGTATCTTACATAAGATACTCCTCGTTCAGTAAAGTTATTTTTGTAATTCTACTCCTGCATCCTGAGAAATTGATTTTAATGCTTGAACAGTATGCCAATCTACCATCTTGAATATATGGAGTCGTTGGTCTTGTACCTTTTACAAAGAATGTGAGTCAACCTATTTATTAAAGGAGACCAAAACCCAAAAGTCAACTTGCCTCAAAATCAAAGTACCGTATGTATCAGGCAGTGTTCAACTATATATTTGCTTTTGCTTTATGCCGCTCCGCAGGCCGTTAAACGAAGGAAACACAAGTAGCTGTGACGTCACTGGGCCGTAAGCAGTGAGTGAGCTATCCGCTCCATTCAGTTGATTGTTGCAATAAGCGCGCTGCCACTCTTCCGTTGATTAGTGTTGTTTATTATAATCGAGTGTGATAGCTAGTTGGCAAAATGCCTTCGTGTAGTGTATACGGTTGTAACAACAGAACGTGTAAAAACCGAAACTGTAGAGAAAAAGAAGTACATTTCCATAGATTTCCAAATCGAAGTAAGTCGCCACATAGATTTAGCAGTTGGGTACAATTTTGCAAGAGGAAACATTTTTCTCCCCGTAATGGGGCTACTGTGTGTTCAATGCATTTTAAAAAATCAGACTATGATGAAACGCAACTTTTGAAAATGAAGTTGATGCCTACGGAAAAGCTACAAGGTCCAAAATTGAAGCCAGGAGCTGTTCCTTCAATAAGGTGTCCGGCGCCGACAGATGGATATACTTCTCATGCAGGAATGCTAATTCATACGCAAGCCGTTTCACAAAGTACACTCTGAGTTCATTTCTCGTACAGCGGCTTAAAGCTCAGGTCAATGTTTGCTGCACTGGACTATAATTGAAACATCAATAAATTGAAAGTCGGTACCAAAACTCAGTACTCAAAATCAACAGGAGCCTGGGTGATAAAACAGAAATACGAAGCGTCAAACGATGGATGGAAGAAGGCAATAATGAACAAAACTAACCTCTCACAAACTGACTATAGTAGAGCTTCACCTGAAGCTGAAGCAATGGATCTGTCACTGCCTAAGAACATCGCTCCAATACCTCGACCTTCCAAGGACGACCTGATGAAGAAGTACTTCTCACGATTTCACATGTAACAATAAATGATGTACCGTACTGCATATCAAAATAATATGTCTATATTTATCGTAAATTAAACAATCTTAGAACACTCTTACATAATTCTACTGTTCTAATTTACGGTGGCCGTGGTGGCGCAGCGGTCAAGCTGTTGGCCTCTCACCAAGATGGTCTGGGTTTCATCCCCGGTCAATGCATGTGAGATTTTCGAAGTGAAATGCCATGTCCTGTGGTTCGGAATCCACCTAAAAGGGAGGTCCCGTGGCTCATAATCACACGATTCACGGTCATGTAAAACTACAATCTACCTTCCTTTGTTTGAATTTACAGCTTGAAGCCCACATAGGTGCCACTGGGTTCTGGAAATGTGTTTCTTATGATGTTGACAACACATGATGGCACGACAATTCTGTTATTTTTACCAATTGCAGTCCATGAATTTACCCAGGAAGTGAACTGCTTGTAACAAATAAATCGCCAAGTTCTATTTGTTGGATTTAAAGCTGTCAGTAAACGTTCTTTGCCCTGTTTATTGTTTTTAAGCTCATGTTATGCCTTGCCATTGTCAACACTTTGCGGTCTAAAATAAGCCTTGAAAACGAGGTATTTCTTTTTATGCACATAAATTCTTCCGATTTCACTGCTTTTACATTGTCTAATTCACAACAGCATACACTTTCTTCATTCTTATCCATGATGGTACACTCATTACACTTACACCAATTTCGCATGCCTGTAGTGTTTACTATATCCATTTCATGATCGCTATCTGAATGGATATCAGCAAATGTCGTTTGTTCTGGCTCAAACTGATACGGACAAATGTTATTTACATCCATTATATGTCTTTTGACTAACACTAACAATGGCAAGAACACGGCAGCAGCCGATGGAGTGAGGGAAAAGACTGCCCGAGCTTATGCACAGCAACAAGGCTGCTATGTAGACTCGAGAGCACAGTGACGTCACGAGCAGTTACTAGTTTCGCACCTAACTTGAGAACAGTTGGACATAGAGGCACTGGATTAACGGCAATGTTATTAAATTTCCATGTTGCATATTTAGCAATAGATAACGAAATATAATAATTTTATTAATGCAGCCAATGGCCATGTATTTTTCTTTTCAGGACGGGTCAGGGAAGGGATTATGAAAGGAAATCGGCCGTGGAGCTATTGAAAGGAACCGTCCCGGCATTTGCCTGGTAGTGAAAATGGGAAACAACAAAAACCATTTTCAGGACGGCCGAGGTGGGAATCGAACCCACCCTCTTCCGATGCCAGTGAGACAAGAGGTAGCGCGTTATCGCTCTTGGCCACCGTGTTTTTGTGTTGTGATCTCCTTTAAGTAGTGTCCAATAGATGGTGGGTTATTGATTTTCAACACTTACATTTTCAAGGTGACAAGTTTTATGACTAAAATAAGCAGCCTATTGCATAATTCTGTAGAATTAATTGTGCAATTGCATCCTGAATTATTGATTTTAATGTTTCATTAGTACCAGTAATCTATGCTAATGTGCCATATTGAAGATGTAGATTTGCTGATCCTTTAGCTTGGACATAGAAATCCCTTATGGGTGTATAGTTCCAATCTACCTGTGCCATATATTCAGTGTGGCAGTGATTAATGCTAGAGAGGTCTCTCATATGATTTCCCCTCTCTTACCAAGTTGCATGTTAATTGCACTATTACAGCCTGAGTTATTGATTTTAATATTTTTGATAGTATCTAACGACCAAGGGGAAGACCAAGAGATAGATGGCTGAAAGGAGTGGAGGAATGTGTCAAGAAGAGAGGCGAAGACTGGACCAGAGTGACAGCGGAGAGGTGGTGGGAAGGAAGGACTAAGTGGCGAGGCTTATGTTCCAAACAGACCCAGCCTGGGGCTGGAAACTGTACAAGATGATGATGATGATAGTACTGTACACCCAAACACCTTCATGAAAGTAGAGTTGCTAAACCTTTGCCTTGGGCGTAGATATCCAATTATACGGTTGTGTCTTATTGTTAAATTTCATAATTGCAGCTTTAATAGATGGTGGGTAGTTGATTTTAATTACATATTTGCAAGATGACAACTACATGCTATATAAAGTGTGATATAGTGCAATCTAAGATAAGATTGAGTAGACACACATATTCGCCGGCCCCGTGGTGTTGGGGTAGCGCGCCTGCCTCTCACCCGGAGGCCCCGGGTTCGATCCCCAGCTCCATCAGGGATTTTAAAACTGACGTGAGGGTTGGAACGGGGTGCACTCAGCCTCGTGAGGACAATTGAGTAGCTGTCTGACAGTGAGACAGCGCCCCGATCACGAAAACCAAGATTAATGGCCGAGGGGACCCGACGTGTTGATCACACGACACCCCAATATCTGCAGGCCAAATGGCTGGGCAGCGGTCGCTTGGTCGGCCTTAGCCCGTCATGGGCTGGATAGTGCCAGGGGTTGACCTTTCGTTTTTTGTTGTTGAGAGACACATATTCATTGTGTATGGATGTTACCTAAATTCAGTACATACTGGTACGGTACCTTTACAGTCCCTCAGTGTACTGTAGCTGTGTTCGTAAAATAATGCACGAAGGCTGCTGCAGTAAGTCCAGAGAATGCAGGTTTGAATCCCGGTGTTGACAGCGGCCATCCTGAGTGTGGCTTTCCCTACTCCCTCCAGGAAAATGCCGGGATAGTACCTTACTTAAAGCCCCAGAGATCTACCCCATCCCTAATACAGTTACACACACTACAGTCATCACATAAATACGGGTTATCAGACACGTTCAATGCACACTCAACTACACAGGATTGATGACCAAGATGTCCCAAGCCCCTAAATCGAATTAACAATGAACAATCACCTTTACACTTTTATCACCATTTTTTTCTCAAAACTCCCATTTGTTTAACAGAAAGGGATGGAAATTTTGCAAGATGCAAGGGCTCAAAACCTAGCATTTGATAAAGAAAATTCTACAGAATTATTCAATAGGCTGCATGAATGCTTGTTAAAATATTAAACATAGTAAATAAAAAGTTAGACGAATGACTCGCATATTTTAATAAGGAATTTTGTGTACTTATCAGTAAATAAGATTTCTCTTTTCACAGAACAACTGCATCATCAGCAGAAGAGGTCTTCGTTCTTTTCCGAATATCTTTCATGTACTTAAGTGTGATTGGATTTTTTGTTGCCATGATTGTTGGTGTAATAGTAAGTTTGCTAACTGGGCCACAGGACCCTAAAACACTGGACCGAGATCTAATCACTCCTGCTCTACATCGTTGGCTGCCATATGAAACAACCAAAAAGCACAAAGACAAGAAGACTGCACAGCCACTCATCAAGGAAATAAAGAATATTATACAGAAGTAATAAATCAATTCATTAACATTCTCCTTGTGCCTGTAATATTTATTATAATTATCTTTTTTGTCAATAAAATATCATTGTTTCTATTATTATTTCATTATCTACATGCACTTCTACTGTACATTGACCGACCCTACCATTTTTTCTATTTCTTCCTCTGGGGGAAGATAACCTTGATGTTCCACCCTTTTATGACAATAATCACCACCACCATTTCTTCTCTTATAACAATACATCTCCTTTTCTGTCTTCTTGACTTTCAGCTCCATTCAATACTTTGTCACACTTCCATTTCCATTCTTGTAATATGTCCAAAACATTACAACCTTGATCTCAAGTTTTCTTTTCTCTCCGAAGGGTTCATTTACTTAAATCTGTTTCTAATCAGCTTCATTTCTCATTTTGTTTCTCTTTATCTCTATCATTATGTTGTTTATTAGTAATCCCCAGCTCCATTAAACAGCTGATAAGGTGAATTGTTCTCTAGTCTAGCCTCTATTTAAGGTTAACCTTATTAGTTACAGATGGATGATCTGAAAGATATACTGGTACGCTGACTATGTACGGTGTATCAA
Organism: Meconema thalassinum; assembly: GCA_946902985.2. Lineage (NCBI taxonomy): Eukaryota > Metazoa > Arthropoda > Insecta > Orthoptera > Tettigoniidae > Meconema > Meconema thalassinum. The sequence continues at coordinate 694,887,387 of OX336390.1, forward strand.
CCCAGTGATGTACCGGTACTGTTTAGGATCCACTGATTGACATGTTAAGTTTTGAAGCCATTCTTTCAGTGTTGGCTGTAAAAACTATCAGTTTATACTTTTCAGTCAGTCAACATGCTATTTTGCCCTAGTTGATTAGGCAGGGTAACTACTGTATATGCAGGGTGTATCTTAATTATACCGACAAAAAATTCAGGGACGCTCTGCGTGTTATGTAAAAGACGATGCTGCAATCTGATTGTCGGAGAAAATTTTTCCCTTCGAGAAAATGAGGTTACTTTGTTACTTCCGGGCGCGCGATTCAAATCTATGAACTCGCCGTATTTGCTGAGCCAGAGAGCAAGCCGCTGGGTACTGCTGTGCTTCAAGCAAGGGAAGGGAGTGTGATAGAAGGAGACAGAGATATGCTGGCGGGAATGCGCAAGTTTCCTCGTTCGCCTCGGCTTGCACTCTGGCTCAGCAAATACGGCGAGCCTGTCAATTTGAATCGCGCACCCGGAAGTAACAAAGTAACCTCATTTTCTCCGCCAATCCGATTGCCACATCGTCTTTTACATAACACGCAGACCGTCCCTGATTTTTTGCCGGTATAATTAAGATACACCCTGTATATATAAGATACTATATCTGAGAAAAATTACTTCTATTAATATATTAATCACTGATGAAAGGAAAGAAATTAGGATTACTTATTTCAATCATCAAGCGGTCATCTCCAGATCCCTTTCATTGTCATCATCACCCCCCTTGTCCAGTTTAAGGCTGGGTCGAGGCGTTTATGGTAATCCTCCACCTTTTCCTATCCCTCTATTCTTCTTCCTGAAGTCTGTTGCAGTCCATATTCCGTCTACTTAGAGTCTTAATCAAGTCGATACATCGTGCTCGGGGTCTTCCTCTTGCTATCTTTCCTTCCCATATATCCAACATCTTCCATTCGTTTAACATGTCCGAACCATTTTAACCTGCTCCTCTCGATTCCATCATTCAACTTTTCTACTCCAATGATCGTCCTGACTTCGTCATTTCTCACTTTGTACCTTCTTGATTTTACTATCATACTTCTTAAGAACTTAATTTCACTAACCTGAAGTTTATTCTCCTCTCTTCTTGTCACTATCCAGGTCTCCACTGCATAGGTCAGTATAGGAGTATAGAACATCTTGTATGACACTTCTTTACATTTAATATGAACCTATGACCCCTAGAGGGCATGTCCCCAGGTGGTGGATAGGGGAGCCCTAAAGTAATGTTATGGTTAGTTCTCTCTCTCTTAAATTAACAGCCCTGGGGCTGGTTTGCAGCAACTCGCCAATCTTCTCTATTCTCCACCATCCTCTTCAATTCATGATATGATTTTGTGTTCGTGTCTGTCATTATCTGTGTGATGCAAGTGGTGGTCTTCCTCTTGTGTTTTTCCCTTCTAACGTCCCTTTGATGACTCTTGCTAGCAGGCTATTATGTCTGAGAATGTGTCCCAACATATTCGCTCGTCTTGTTTTCAGACTCTTCATAAAGCTTCTACTTTCTCCTGCTCTTCTGAATACCTCTTCATTTGTCATATGTTCACAACAGCTCTTTTATGAGCTCCCTAACAAGATCACCATTCTGACTCCTCCAACTTAATGTCCAAAGTATCAGCAAGGCAAAGTGTGACTATCTATCTAAACTCTTATTGGACACTAATACTGATATTGTCGCCATTCAGGAAACTCATGTTTCTAATGCAGATCAGTTTAGATGCAAAGGCCGTATCCCTGGTTATACCCCTGTTGGAGTGACGATGTGTACGGAATAGCCACCTACATCCGTAACAACATAAATGATGTCTCGCTGATTTCTGAAAACACAGATGAAAATATGCATACAGTTGTCATACAGTTGCATGGCATTAATATAACGAATGTCTATAAGCCACCTAACTTCCCTGGCCTGAACATGTCTTACATGTTGCAAAGCATCCTGCAATGTATGTTGGGGATTTTAACAGCCACCATGGACTCTGGAAGTATTCCAAAAACGATGAAAATGGTAGATTGCTCGTGAAATGGGCAGAGGAAAATGACCTCCATTTAATTTTTGATGCCAAAGACCAGGGCACATTAAGGTCAGCTGCATGGGGCAAAGATACAAATCCAGATCTTTGTTTTGTAAGCTGTAATGAAAGTGGTATTCCTGAGAACATCACGAGAAAAGTGATTGGTGAATTTCCACACAGTCAACACAGGTCCATCCTAATTAAAATTGGTGTCACAATTCCTGTAATTAGGTCAACACCACACTCCCAATGGAACTTTCATAAAGCTGACTGGACTTGATAAGTGCATCTGACGGATTCCTCCTAAATCTAACAACTATAGACGTTTTGCTGGTGCAGTTATAGGAACAGCTAAGAAGTACATCCCAAGAGGCTACTGCAAAGAATATATTCCTGGCTGGAAGGAAGAAAGCGAAGCTCTATACCAAGACTTTCAACGATGTGGAAATCCTAACATAGCCACCGAGCTTCTGTCCAGTCTGGACTCATCCTGAAGGAATAAGTGGATAGAAACAGTTGAGAGGATCGATTTTACTCGCTCTAGCAGAGAAGCATGGAGCCTTCTCAGAAAATTGGGAGGAAGTCCACCAGTATGCAGAAAACCAGCTGAAGTTACATCAAACCAAATTGCTTCTCATATCATTGCAACATCACGAGTTCCAGCCGACAAGAAACACACCAGATTTATTTAGACGACAACTTCAAGCCTTGAAGTCAACAGCATCTCCGTCTTCAAGTTATGCAAATTCCTTCACAGTATCTGAGATTTATACAGCACTGAAAGATCTAAAGCCATTGAAAGCTCCTGGCTTCGATGGAATTCATCCCGAGTTCTTGATCAATCTTGGAAAAAATGCGAAGAATTGGCTGGCAGAGTTTTTAACTCATGTCTTACTAACTGGACACCTGCCACTGGAGTTCAAAAAGGCTAAGATAATTTCAATTTTAAAACCAGGCAAATCCAATAATAAGCCAGAAAATTATCACCCCGTAGCCCTCCTTAGTTGTTGTTACAAACTTTTAGAAAGACTCATATATAACAGAATAAGTAGTACCATTCTACAGCACATCCCCCTGGATCAGGCAGGCTTCAGACCAGGTCGCGGCTGTTGTGATCAAGTGCTGGCACTTACAACATTCATAGAAATGGGGTTCAAAAGTAAACTGAAAACGTCTGCAGCTTTTGTTGATCTCACTGCTGCTTTTGATACCGTGTGGAGGGAAGGTATGGTCTTTAAACTTCTCCGGGTCATACCATGCAGGAAGATTGCAAGCCTTATTAACAATATGCTGAGTGACAGGAGGCTCCAGGTTATCATCGGGAACAATGTGAGCTAAGACAGGAAGCTTAAAAATGGTTTGCCTCAAGGTTCAGTGCTATCGCCACTCCTGTTCAGCTTATATATATACCTGATCTTTCTGAAGTTAAATCACGAAAATTCTGCTATGCTGACATAGCATTAGCTGTGCAACACAAAGATCTGGAGAAAACTGAAGAGATGCTGACAAGGAATTTGTCCATATTGGAAATTTACTTCAGAAACTGGAGACTCCTACCCAGCACCAATAAAACAGAGGTGTCTTGTTTCCATTTAAACAATCATTTAGCAAGTACTAAATTGAACGTGAGTTTCTGTGGCAGGGTGCTTCGCCACAACTGGAATCCAAAGTACATTGGAGTAACCTTGGATCAAACACTGTCCTACAAGCAACATCTGCTGAATTCCACACAGAAACTAAAAACACGTAATAACATCATCCATAAGCTTTGTGGAACCACCTGGAGTTCTTCAGCCTTAGGCTTGGGGTATCCAAGTGCTGAGTACTGTGCTCCAGTATGTATGAACAGCATCACACAAGACTTATTGATACTCAACTGAATTCCTCTATGTGCATAATAACTGGTGCAATTCGGTCTACACCAATTCATTGGCTACCGCTTTTGTCTGGAATAATGCTATCTGATTTACGCAGATCCACCGCTCTTATCAAGGAATTTCTCTAAAATCTTAAGCAATCCTGATCTACCTGTACATGAAGATCTACCCAGTCTTCATCAAAACAGATTACGGCCACGCCATCCAGCTCTATGCAACGCCTCTGACATGGTTGCTAGAGGCTACGACCCAACTACAGAGTGGAAAAGACAGTGGGAAGCAGCAACGGAGGTGCACCTACACAGTATGTTCTCGGGTGCCAAACTTCCCAAGTGGATTCCAGCTACCACATAAAACATGGATTGCCCTGAATAGAATAAGAACAGGCCATGGTAGGTGCAGATACATGCTGTTTAAATGGAACAAGTTGCCGACAGCTGCGTGTGACTGTGGAGCTGCGCGACAGACCATCCACCATATTGTGAGTGAATGTGAAACACGGGCGTACACAGGCAGCCAAGAGGATTTCTTGATGGCAACTCCAGAAACAATACAGTGGATCAATGATCTTGACATTCAATTGTAAGGTGTCTTTTATTGTTCATTGTTTTCTTGTTATGTAAATATGTAGCCTACATAATTTATTTCAGTATATAACTTGATTGTAATGGTCATATGCTAAAATAAAATTAAAAAATGTCATATGTTGTATCCAACTGATCTTAAGCATTCTTTTCCAACACCAAGTCTCAAGAGCCATCAACTAATTCTCTTCTGACTTCCCTATTGTCCAGGTCTCACTACCATACAAAGCCACACTTTCTATAAAATACGCTCTTTGCCTGAATAATTCTACTCCGAATTTCTCGTTTGCTGGTTCCATCATACGTTTTCAAGCTTCCCAGTTACTTATATTACTTCACATGTTGTATTCTATCATTCTTGATATAAATTGCTGGTGCTCTTCTATGATCTTCCTGGTTCCAACTGCATACAAGTATTTTTGTTTTATTTTTATTCATCTCCATATTAAATTCGTTTTTAAGGATGTTATTCATTACATGATGTATCTGTTGAAGATCAGCTTCATTATCTGTTGTTAAAGCAATGTCATCTGCGAATCGGAGCATGTCTATCTTTTCCCCGTGTATATTTACTCCAACTTGAATCTCTTCTCTTATCCTATTTATGGTGTCTTGGACATACAATAAGTAAGGAGATAGCGAGCTTCCTTGTCGTACTCCTTTTAATTCAACCTCTTCCTGGTTATTGCCAGATCTTATTATTCCCCTTTCTTATACAAACTATGTATTATTCTTCTATCGCTATAACTCCCACTTTCTTTGGCAACTTAAACACTATACCGTATTCCAACTCACGTTATCAAAAGTTTTCTCCAGATCCATGAATGCTAGATATGTTGGTATTCCTTTTCTATTTATCTTTTCAATTATTTGTCTTAGAGTTAATATTGCTTCTCTTGTTCCAATTCCCCTTCTGAATCCAAATTGGTCATCTGTAAGGTAGTTATCAAGGTTGTTCTCCATTCTCCTACGTATAATATGTGTAAGCTAAATTGAGGCGATGGGTGCAATAACAACTTAAGTCTGAAAACACTGTTTTGAGAAAATCACTCCTAAAGTTTTGAAACACTGTAAATGTCTGAGTTTTTCATTTATGGATACGTTGATTTATACACACCATTTAAAGATAGTCCTTAACAATATATCAATGTCATTGTGAATTTAAACTTAACCACTTCTTAAATATTTTAATTTAAATATGGATTGACTTAAGTCGTTATTGCAGAGACTGACAATCAGCATCTTAAATTACCATTTATGGATAGTAGATTCGTTCAAATTAATTTAATTCTAAAAAAATAGTTACCGTGTACTGCACAATAAGTATATTTTTATAATAAAATTATAATATATATATGGTATATATAAAATTAACACCAAAAACCTAATTTTAAAACTATTCTTTTAATAAGGTACTTTTGAAAGTATCACTGCAATTATTTTACCTAAAAAAGAAATAAAAAGGAGTCCAAACACAGCCATTTTTTATAATCTTGTGTAATTAATACATTTAAATGCAAACGGATATGCAGATAAGGCTTAGAATGGTTACATCCATGCATGAACTCTGGTTCTGCTTACCCAATTTCAATCAGAAAATAATGATTAAATGAATAGATATACACCGGCATTGCCTTGATAGGATAGACTAAGTGAAGTAAAACTGTATTTAAATAATAATAATAATAATTATAATAAAAATAATAATAATAAAACAACAGGAGTTTATGGACATTCAATGGTTTCCTCAGCCTCACTGATTTCACTTTGCAGTTCACTTTCTTCCACAACAGTCTCTTTCTCTACTATGTGCTTAAGTGCATCTGCATTCTCCAGAGATTTTCTTTGGGGAAAAATGAGTGGCAGTTTCTCTTGCAATAATTTTCAGTGTAACTAAATACTTTCTTGGAAACCTTCTTGCCACTAGAACTTACACGATTCCAATTGGCTTTGTTCTTCACGCGTTCCCAAGAGTCTCGCTAAAGTAATCTCTTCTTTCCTTTATTCTGCATTTCCAAATCCGATCCTTCATTTAACTTCTCATGTTTACTATCATCTGACTGATCACACATCTTTAAAGAATAACAATAACAAAACCACACGCAACAGTCACAAGACAACACTCACTGATTCCCGCGCGTGTGCGATACCGATGCTCGAAGCACCTAAGTCGGCCCAGCTGTTCGCCGGAAGAACTGTAACGGTTATTAATGCCCCATGTTGGTAGCGACAAATGTAACTGTTTACCTTTGCCTAAGCTATGTTGTTTTAATGGGCGCCAAGACCACAACGCAATGCTGAAATCTAAATTTGTATTTAACAACGTCTAGCTCTGGTAGAACACCTTCAAGAATCTATTCACTCAGATCGTGGTATGATTTGATCATTAACCCAACAAACAATTGTATCAGGAGAAGGAATTGGTCTATATCTAATGCTACCTACTGAAAACAAAGATTGCATGGTAAAAGAATTGAATTTATTATATAAAACAAGTATAGCAAAATTAATAATAATAATAAGTATAAAATTTAAATTGGAGCGTTGCGATTTTAATATTACCGATAGAAAATTACGTGAAAACGGAGTCTGATAAATTATTGATTTTACTCTTATTCCCAAGCTACGAAGTTACTGAAATATGAAATATAAAACAAAGAGAAATGAGAGATTGCGTATTTCTGCGTCATTCGCGCTTACCACTGGAAATTGCCAAAGCATTTCCCTCGTACTGGATGATGCTGTGTGCTTCCCACAGTCTCCTGGACGTCGTCATCTCCGTCGATATTTGATGATATACTTGTAGATTTCGTGACTTTATGGTCCTAATATCGGAGCCATACCCTCGTACAACCAAACTGGTTAAGTTTTAAACAGATAGTTCTCCACTCCACGGAACATTGGAGCGACACACACTTGCAACCGAACTAGTCAAGTCTTTCACAGATTGTCCTCGCTCCACGGAACATCGGACGATATATGCCCCTGTCGGCTCCCCACCTCGGTACCGACTTCCAGCTTACGTGGTCTCCACTGATTGGCTGCTCCCCACGCGCTAATTCCCCTTCTCTGGCTCATTACACACGGCGCGCGGATGATGAAGTCGATTTCCGTTCCAACTATCCGCCTTTTCTTGACGCTGCAACCCCGCTTGCGTAATACTTCTTGACAAGAATCAGCCCGTATCTGAATTTCCAGTGAGTCATGTCTCTCATAATATCCTAACTGACGAAACTCCGTAAAATTCCGTAATCACATAATTTTCTATGATATTGTCGTTCGTAATAATTTGCTTGATAGCTTTTTTTAAGACATAGAAAACCTATCTGTATGCTTATAATTTTTATAAAATGCTCCGAAAAATATCTTAATAATAATAATAATAAATTAATAATAATAATAAATTAACATGAAAAATTCTCTTGGCTGAACAATTTGCCGCGTAAATAAATATAGAATGGCTTCCTACTGACTTATGCCAGTGGCATAAAAACCCCTCGAAAAACACGTTACATATTCGCCTCGGATCATCGGATGATTTACCGTGACGACGGTCCATTATCCGATTATCCCAGACACGTTAATAATCCCCATCCAAAATACATTAGATAAATGAAATCACCCTAAATTACAGATATAAACACTCATAATTTTTCTTCACGCACTTTGCGTCAAAGTTTGTTGTCACTATGGATTGCACTTTGCAACCAGTCCAATGTTTTTCATATAGAATAGTGTTCCACGGATATTTCCGCCTCTCAAATTTCTCTATGTTGGAAAAATAGACATAATTAATGTGTGAGCACTATGTATTTATGATGTCATATCACACGCATTGAAGGTGTTCTGATATATTTATATCACCATAGAACTTCCTAATTTCACTGGAGGTCCCTTCCTTATGGTGAAATTTAATTTCACTTATCACTGAGCACACGATCACACTATTGTGGCAGTGCCTCGTGACCATAATACTTGATCTCTCTTTATGAAATGAAAATCCACAGCCTGCTTCCAGTCTCCGACCGGGTCAGGAATGGAATGAAGCCCCTATCTAGCGGCGAGGATATGAACTGTGCCGGCTGCCGAGGCCTGACGCACTCCTCTGGGGCAATGAATAAATGAATGACAGATGAAATGAAATGATAGTGGAGAGTGTTGCTGGAATGAAATTTTGACAGGGAAAACCGGAGTACCCGGAGAAAAACCTGTCTGCCTCCGTTCTGTCCAGCACAGATCTCACATGGAGTGACCGGGATTTGAACCACGGACTCAGCGGTGAGAGGCTGGCGTGCTGCCGCCTAAGCCACGGAGGCTTTACTTGATCTCTCTTTATAAAAGATGAAATTAATATTGACTTCTGAAAAAAAAACTGTAAATGCGCATTAAATATAACACCAAATATTTCTGTGCCGTAATCGCCCTGTCTTGTTAAGTTCCTGTAGACCATATTCTACTTAATACTAGTTCTCAACACAGACCAGTTCTCCTCACACAAATGAAACCATTGTACAAATTACCTTAAATTACTCACCTAAAAATCTTACATGGCGAGGCCGTAAACAGAAATCACGTGTGCTGTTATGTATGAGTTTCATGAAGGACTGTCTCGCATTCTGATGGCCCATCTTTTGTCCCGTGGACGCCTTAAGCAAAAATACCCTGTCCAAGCGCTCACCCATCTCTTGGGGACAAATGGGAATTCACCAGCGCTACCAAATTCTGGCCTTGGTGTATCGAGACATTTTAGTGCTCAAGAGCATCCGACAATCCCGTCATATTTCCCTGTACCCTAAAAACTCTCATTTACTTACATACTACCCCCCCTGTGTGACTTCTGATACGCCTGCCTGGAAGACCAACTCCTCCCACGCACCAAATACCACACTTACTCATTTGATAGGCTGGCTCGCCAGCTAAACATCCTCACTTTATGACACATACTTTCGGAGACTATGTATATTATAATCTGTTTCCCTCACTATTCTCCAGCACATATGCTGTTTTCCCAATACGTTTGGAAACTATAAATGGGCCCTCGTAGAGATAAAAGAACTTGGACATGACTTTCTCTAGCTTATTTGACTGTTTCGGCACTCTAAGTAAGACTCTGTCTCCCGGCTCGAATAGGTCAAATTTAGTTTCTTTTTGTTGGCGAATTCTCTTTTGTGCTGACTTAGATAAATTCTGTTTCGCCAACTGGACAATGTAATCCATCCCCGGTTGCTTACCCTCATTTAATCCCAACACCCTCGCTAGTTCATTTTGTGGTCTTTTTCCGAAGTGAACTTCGTATGGCGTCAATTTCGTGCTCTCATGCTGGACAGAATTCAGCCAAGTCTCGACCTTGGGAAGATGTCCAACCCAGGCCGCATGCTTGTCATGCACAGAGTCCGAAAAAGACGAGCCACTTCCCTTAATGGACGCTCTGCAGAATTACCCTGAGGGTACCTTACAGAGGAATGAACGTGTGTTATACCAGCTTCCTGCATACTGGTTCTCCATTTCTTTGCAGTAAACTGTGGTCCACTGTCAGATAGTATCCTGAGAGGAATGCCAAACTCAGGTACATACTTATTAATGATCAGACAGCTACACGCTAGTCCCGTGGCTTTCCTTAGCGGATATAGCTTGACATACTTACTAAAAGCGTCAATAACTATAAAAATGTACTCGTAGCCGTACTGTCCTTTAACGATCGGGCAAAATAAATCCACACACAGTAGTTCGCCGGGACTACTGGTGAGAACTGCAGATCTCTCCCACACTAAATATTTAACTGGATATTTACTCCTTTGACAGGTGTCACACTTAGCTAAAATCCTCCTAACATCCCTTCCCATTTTACTCCAAATGAAGTCACGACGAATTTCATAGAAGACCTTGGCAGCACCAAAGTGTCCTAATTCCCTATGAATGAACCAAATTAGCTCCTCCCGCAAAGTGGCAGGAACACATATTGCCCATCGATTCTTCCTACATTTCCTTGCAAGAAGCCCATCCTGCATCTTGTACGTGAACCGTCCTACTTTCACATACTCTTCTTCACCTATTTCCAACCTAGCCAGTGGCTCCTGTAACTTAGCGTCATCACGTTGGTCCACTAGCATATTTCTCAGTGTCTGTAACGATGCCCTGTTGCTACTGTCCACACATGCACATATTAAAATACCGTCCTCTGCTTTAACCACAGGATAATCCCTATATCCCTATATATATATTATAAATGTGAAAATCTGTGTGTCCGTGTGTGTGTTAGTTTGTTACCTCTTGACACTAAAACGGCTGGACGTATTTGGATGAAATTTGAAATGGAGACAGCTTATACCCTAGGATAACATATAGGCTGCCTTTCATCCGGAAATAAATCATTGTTCCCATCGAACGGGCAACATAACTGAAAAGTCACCAAAAATACTCAGCCGGGACAAAATATCGAAGTTGTCGCATATGGACCGGACAAAGCTCATTTTACGCCCCTCGATGCGAGAAACAATACTCGGTAGGTCCCTATGGGACACCGAAAACCATATTTTAAGGCCCTAAAACCAACAGTTTCAAAGATATTCGCAGAAAACTATCTTCACTCTGGTAAACTGATGAACTAATGGCAAGTCCGTTTCCATGGCAACTGAAACTCAAGGTATGACATCCGATTTTCTATATATCCCTGTAGGAGGCAGTGCCAATCCATTTATTATCTTTTTCAAGAGATATATAAACACAAGAACAGGGTAGCGTGCCTGCCTCCCATCCGGAGGCCCCGGGTTCGATTCCCGGCCCCGTCAGAGATTTTAGACACTGGCGTGAGGGCTGCAACGGAGTGCACTCAGCTTCGTGAGGACAATTGAGTAGCTGTCTGATAAAGAGGCAGCGCCCCGGTCACGAAGAACAAGATAAACGGCCAAGCGAACACGATGCACTGACCACGCGTCACCACAATATCTGCAGGTCAAATGGCTGGGAAGCGGTCGCATGACAGGCCTAGGCCCTTCGTGGCCTGTAGTGCCAGGGGTAAAAAAATTAGGGATAGCGCCTTCTAATACCACTTTTAAATTTTAAACACTACACTAGCGGCTATTCAATAAAGTTAGCGATATACCTGCGTTCAATTTCATAAACACTGGGCTTACAAATCCCGTATAGTTAAGTACAAATATCAGTCTGGTCGTTATTTCAGTAGCAACGAAGCTCTGTGGCGGCTATTGCCGTTTCCGTAACACTTAAGGCATCTCGCCGTCACATACCTCAATGTGCACTTACAAAATTGTGAACCATTCTATTTACTGAAAAGATTTTCTACGTGCGTGTATCCACTCTGGCAAAAACCACACTCACCACCTTTTCCAAAATGTACACAAGACATGATTTTTAAAGCACTCTTCTGTATGTTGAGGTACAGAGATATACCACATGGAAAGATACAATAAAATGTTGGCAAATCTGAATTCAAGGAACTGCTGTCCAGAAGAGGCTTTCGGTACAGGTTATGCGGCCCATGTTCGTAACATGGAATGTTATCCTTGGACAATGCATCTGCACCATGTGCGAGGACAACGCATTTCAAAGATCTCTAATACCACAATAATCAGGAAATTGGAGAAAAATTTAAAGGGGGAGCGAAGATTCAAGGATAAATAATTTCATCTTTGAGATTTGCTGATGACATCGTCGTCTTGGCCGATACGCCAGAGGATTTGAACGAGTTTTTGAATGGTATGGACTCAGTCTTGAGGAATGAATTCATGATGAAAATCAATAAATGTAAAACAAAATTATTGGAATGCAGCCGAAATAAATCAGAAACCTCTATGGACCTCAAATTGGCTGGTGAAACGCTACAGGAAGTAGGATACTTCTGTTACTTAGGAAGCAAAATATCCAGTGATGGACGAAGCAAAGAGGATATAAAAAGCAGGTTGGCTCAGGCAAGGAAAGCATTTCTACAGAAAAGGAATCTGTTGACATCGAATATACATTTAGGTATTAGGAAGTCATTTTTGAAAGCTTTTGTCTGGAACGTGACATTATAAGGAAGTTAAACTTGGACTAATGGTGCAGCAGAAAAGAGGAGAATTGAAGCGTTTGAAATGTGGTGTTACAGGAGAATGATGAAGATCAGATGGGTAGATAGGGTAACAAATGAAGAGGTATTAAGACGAGTGGGAGAGGAGAGTTGTTTCTGGCGACTGCTAATGAAGGGAAGATAAGGTTGGTAGGACACATAAATAAGACACCCAGGAATAGCAAGCTTAGTTATGGAAGGGAGGGTCGAGGAAAAGAACTGTAGGCATAGACCAGGGTTAAACAGATTGCCTCGGATGTAGGGTGTGGTTGCTGTGTAGAGATGAAACGATTAGCTCAGGAGAGGGGGAAAGGTGGGCTGCATCAAACCAGTAAAAAAAAACTGAAGAATCAAGCAACAACAACAACAATGAGGAATTTTAATTATTTAGAGAGGCATGTGAGGCAAAAGGGTTTTTGGAGAATTTCAATCCCTGGGACGTAACACTGGAAGAGACTGCATAATGTACGAGTACATCAGCGGCCAAGGTGAGATATATTTTACTATAGGTCTATTAATAGCGACATGTTGATGTTCAAATCATCAAAAGTGTGGCAAAATTACACCCAGAATAGCTTAAGGAAAAATACTTTTATTTCCCCATATTCCGATAGACTTGCCATTCCAGTGTGCAAGAGTGCAGTTCCCTCTTCAAACTATATTCGCAATTTATATTAACAAAGCGCAATGACACACACTTAACAGCAGCAGGTGTACATTTAGACAAAACCTTTTTTTCCCTTGGGCAACTGTATGTGGCGTGCTCGCGAGTATCCGGACAACAAAATCGTTATGTCTCAGCAGAAGATGGCAAAACCAAAAACGTAATTTTAAAATGTGTTCATATAATGTAACATCGTACCCTGCAGATTTTGACAACTCTAAAAAAATCCCACTTTTCAGCTCATATCAATATACTGTACTGTATGTATCAGAATTTTCAGAATTAGAATTGACCCATCTGTAGCCGCGATTGCTGTAATAGAATAGACCAATTAATGCATCGTCCCCATTGTCTTGATCGCGAGCGAAGCCGCGGGTACCTGCTAGTCCCTACATAAATTAGTGTCCCTCGATAGCATGTCTGCAAGAATGTTATCTTTACCTTTAATATATTTTACTGTGAATTCGTATTCCTGCAGAGCAAGAATCCACCTACTAACTCTGTTAGAACTGAGTTTACAAGTTCTCATATACAGTAATGCATGGTGATCTGTGTGGATCTCAAATTTCCCCCCTACTAAATACATTCTAAATTTCCCTAAACTGAAAACAATACCTAAAAGCTCTAACTCCGTAATCGTGTATCTTTTCTCTGCTGCTGTCAGTCCTCGCGAGGCTAAAGATACAATGCACAGATTACCCTCATCATCTTTCTGACATAATACTCCAGCAATGCCTATATGTGAAGCATCTGTCATAACCACATATTCCTTATCTTTTAACGGATATTTCAGCACTACAGCTTTCTCAAAACCTTCCTTCAGCGCTCTAAAAGCCTGATCATGCTTGGACTCCCATCTCCACCGAGTCCCACTTTTAAGCAATTCCCTGAATGGTTCTACCAACCCTGAGTATTTAAGAACGAACCTCCTGAAAAAGCTGCAAATTCCCAGGTAAGTTTTTAACTGTTTAACATTCTGTGGCACCTCTGCGTTAAGTATCTTATTAACCCTACTTTCTTCTGGTGTTACACCTCTACTCGACACTCTATGACCTAAAAATGTCACTTCTGACTGACAGAATGACGACTTAGACAGCTTCAAAGTGAACCCTGCCTGATCTAACTTCTGAAAAACTATATCTAAATGACGTAGATGCTCCTCAAAACTGCGTGAACTAATTACCATATCATCTATGTAAATGGTTACAAACTCTCCTGTGTCATCCCCTAATGCGATGTTTAAAGCCCTAATTAAAGCTGCTGAACTACTCTTTAACCCATAAGGTGTTCTACAAAATTGATAAAGGTTATATTTATGACTAAAAGCTGTAAATGGTCTATCTTCGTACATAAGTGGCACTTGCCAAAAACTGGAACTCAAATCTACACAAGTGAAATACTTCTTCCCCTCAAATGTTTGCATTAATTCCTCTATTGACATAGATTTCAGCTGATCTGAACTAATTCTACTGTTAACCAAACGAGCGTCTAAACAAATACGAACTGTGCCGTCGGTCTTGGGTACCGTGATCAAAGAATTAACATATGGACTGTTAGAGTGCTCAATAATCCCATCTTCAAGCATCTGATTAATTTGTGCCTCAACTGCACTCTGATAAGCGAAAGGTACAGGATATCTATGTCCTGTGAATACTGATCTATCAATAACGTTCAATGAATGTGTATAGCAATTGGCCATACCAATGCGATCCTCAAACACTCTCCTATTACACAATAACACATCATAGAGCCGAACACACTGTTCATCCTCTCTATTTCCCTGAAATGCAGCATCACGTAACGAGTCCTTTAGACTACCGTTCGTAATCACACTGCCCACAAAACATGGAGAACCCCGCTCTACGGCTGGCGATATCTCATTTAAAGTACAAATCACACCTACAATACTACTCCTCTGAATATGGTCATTGAACGCTACTTCTACTTCAGAATCTCCCCATTTAAATTTCAAACTCCCTACATCATAACATAAGTTACCAGACACTCTACTTAGCCACTCTGAACCCAAGATAACACTGAATACTAAATTTGGAATTACAAGGCAAATCTGCTTCTCTACATGATTATTAATTTTTATATCTACTAAAACTTGCTTAGAAATTACTTTAGACCTCTTCCCAACAGCTGTGATAACAAAAGTGCTTTTAATTGGCATCTCCTCAAAATTTACTCCAGTTCCTTTCATTTTATCATAAAATGCACTACTTATGCAACTCTCCATACAACCACTATCAATTAAAACATCTGTGTACGCCTCGGACACGTTAAATTTAACTATGGGGCTCTTACTAACCACTTCCTGAATAATACCTTCATCATTTAGTTCATGTAATAATTCATTTCTTACATTTAGGTCATAGGGTTCCTGTATAATTGTATGGACAGGGCATGCTACAGACTGAGATTCTGACCTTACTTCGCAGCCTGGTTCGCGTTTAAAGAACCGCTACAGCTGGCCGTAGTACTACTAACTACTGAACTGGTCTGGTTGTTCTGGGCTGTGTTGTCATTGTTTGGCTGTATATTACTACCACTAGGCTGTCCTCTTCCTTGACCCCTATTCTGGTTGTAATTATTGTCGTTATAATTTCTCCCTTGATTTCCCCTGTAATCATTGTTCCTCCCTTGATTTCCCCTGAAATCATTGTTCCTCCCTTGATACTGATTACCATAGCCATTTCCTCTGTTCTGATATAGCTGATTATTATTATTTCTATTTTGAGCGTTGGCCCCTTCGCCACCGTTCCCTTGAACTTCTTGATGCCTGGCTTCATTAGGTCTATTATTATTATTACCCTGGTTCCGATTGAAATTGTCCTCATAACCCCCTCTCCCTAGTGCATCAAATGTGCTTAACAAATTTTCTACTTGTGATATTGTCTTTACATTCTGGATACAAGCAGCCTCCTTGATCCTATAGGGAAAGTGCCTAAGTAGCAACCTCACCACATCACTTTCCTCCTTCAAGCCATCCAGATATTTACACACTAATACCTGCCCTAAAAAGTATTCGGTCATGGTGGAGCTTCCTTTAGGGTTATATTTACCACACACTACTCCCTCACGATGCTGCGACTGAATAACCTCATTCCAGAACTTTTCACAGAATTTCATTTTAAAATCATTGATATCAGTAAACTTGTCTCTGTAGACAGCAAACCAATTCCTCGTTTCCCCCACAAACACTTGTTCTAAAATTTCAACTACCTGGCACCACTCAATACTACCATTTTCCAACCTCTCCCCAAATTTATTTTCTATAGAATTCATGAACTCCATTGGGCACCCTTGTCGATTGCTGAACTTCCCCAATTCTACCTCCCTGTGTGTGCTATTCACAAAAACTGGCCTACTCTGGCTATTTTCTTGCCTGATCCTAGCTTTTAATTTTAATTCTAATTCTGCGATTTTCTCCTCAGCCTTCCTCTCAATACTGTTTACTGTTAATTTAATGTTTCCTTCTGATTCTTCTACTTTATCATATAGCTTTGCTTGTTTCTCTTCAATCTTGCTAATGCTCTCTCTATTACTCTCTCTTAAATCATTTACTTCTGCAACTATTTGTGAGTGGACTTTCTCAATTCTACCCCCCAGCTGTTCCTTAACCTCTTTAGTAGCTACCTGAATTTTGTCAATTTCTCCCCCCACTTGCTTTTTGACCTGCTGTGTTTCCAGTTGCACTAGTTCTTTTAAATTTTCAGCCTGTGTACTGATTCTAATTTCCAACTCCTCCTGTACTTTTCCTAATTTTCTGTCTACATCTGTAATAATCTCTTTAGCCTTTTCTTCCATCACCCCCCTGATCTCACCTCTAATCAGTTGGAATTTGTCACTCATTTCCCTACTGTTTTGTTCTAATTTAGCATTTATTTTTATTTATTTATTTATTTATTTATTTACATAGGTCCCAATGAGCCTGAGCTCGTGTTAGGGACAATCAAGTAACATAGTTACAGCATGGCATATATATAATTTTTGTAACATTATTTTTTAGTTTAATAGTAACTTACATTGCTAGTGACTAACTTTACAGAGATAATACGGTATGATACATTGCATTGCTTAAGGCTATTGTACATTGGCTATTCATTCCTTAATAGGAAGTCTTTTGTTTTCCTCTTAAATGTTTTTATAGAGAAACTTTCCCTTATGCCTAATGGTAGCGAGTTGTATTCTTTTATTATAGAGGACATAATTCCTTTAGTTCCAAATTTAATGGATTGGGAATGGCTGGTGAATATTTGATTTACTCCTCTTGTTGCATAGTGATGAATGTCATTTGCATGGGTAAAATGGATGTGTGTGTGTATCAATTTGTTTTCTAATTTGTATACAAATACTGTTGCTGACATAGCTATTTGTTTTTGCAGTGGCATAATTTTAGTTCCTGAGTACAATTCATTTGAGGGTGTGAGCCAAGGTAATCCAAAGATAGATTTTATAGCACG
The DNA here is from genome assembly GCA_946902985.2 of Meconema thalassinum. Taxonomy (NCBI): domain Eukaryota; kingdom Metazoa; phylum Arthropoda; class Insecta; order Orthoptera; family Tettigoniidae; genus Meconema; species Meconema thalassinum. Next base: position 694,905,081 of record OX336390.1, read on the forward strand.
TTTCTGGAGTATCTCAAGTTCTTTAATCAGCTCCTTCTTACAATATCCCCATATGAAATTCATGTACATTAGATGTGAATGTATCAGAGCAAAGTATATATTTTTCAATTGTTGGCTAGTTAAAGTTTCAGTACTCTCTCTATTTTCCTTACTGTTTTGTTCTAATCTGGCGTTTAAAGTTTCATTACTCTCTCTATTTTCCCTACTGTTTTGTTCTAATTTAGCATTTAAGGCATCTGTATTTTCTTTATTTTCCCTACTGTTTTGTTCTAATCTGGAGTTTAAGGCATCTGTACTTTCTTTATTTTCCCTACTGTTTTGTTCTAATTTTGCATTATTCTGTTCTAATTTTGCATTTAAGGCATCACTACTAACTTTGTTCTGATACATGAACTCGAGAATTAAAGTTTTTAATCCTGGTTGGCCGCCTACACTCCCTGTTTCAGTATCTGGATTTACCTCCGCTACCCCTGTACTACCATCACTCGACATACTGCTCGTATCATCACTCTCCCGTTGATGACCACTACGTAACCTCATCTGTCTTTCTTTCTCATCCCCCATAATGATATACACTGATACAGACAAATAACCCCCAAAATACAGGCACAGAAATATATACCCTTCTCCTTCCACAAATGTTATTAGGTTTTCAGCCCCAAGTTCTCGGCGACAATTGTAACGGTTATTAATGCCCCATGTTGGTAGCGACAAATGTAACTGTTTACCTTTGCCTAAGCTATGTTGTTTTAATGGGTGCCAAGACCTCAACACAATGCTGAAATCTAAATTTGTATTTAACAACGTCTAACTCTGGTAGAACACCTTCAAGAATCTATTCACTCAGATCGTGGTATGATTTGATCATTAACCCAACAAACAATTGTATCAGGAGAAGGAATTAGTCTACTGAAAACAAAGATTGCATGGTAAAAGAATTGAATTTATTATATAAAACAAGTATAGCAAAATTAATAATAATAATAAGTATACAATTTAAATTGGAGCATTGCGATTTTAATATTACCGATAGAAAATTACGTGAAAACGGAGTCTGATAAATTATTGATTTTACTCTTATTCCCAAGCTATGAAGTTACTGAAATATGAAATATAAAACAAAGAGAAATGAGAGATTGCGTATTTCTGCGTCATTTGCGCTTACCACTGGAAATTGCCAAAGCATTTCCCTCGTACTGGATGATGCTGTGTGCTTCCCACAGTCTCCTGGACGTCGTCATCTCCGTCGATATTTGATGATATACTTGTAGATTTCGTGACTTTATGGTCCTAATATCGGAGCCATACCCTCGTACAACCAAACTGGTTAAGTTTTAAACAGATAGTTCTCCACTCCACGGAACATTGGAGCGACACACACTTGCAACCGAACTAGTCAAGTCTTTCACAGATTGTCCTCGCTTCACGGAACATCGGACGATATATGCCCCTGTCGGCTCCCCACCTCGGTACCGACTCCCAGCTTACGTGGTCTCCACTGATTGGCTGCTACCCACGCGCTAATTCCCCTTCTCTGGCTCATTACACACGGCGCGCGGATGATGAAGTCGATTTCCGTTCCAACTATCCGCCTTTTCTTGACGCTGCAACCCCGCTTGCGTAATACTTCTTGACAAGAATCAGCCCGTATCTGAATTTCCAGTGAGTCATGTCTCTCATAATATCCTAACTGACGAAACTCCGTAAAATTCCGTAATCACATAATTTTCTATGATATTGTCGTTCGTAATAATTTGCTTGATAGCGTTTTCTAAGACATAGAAAACCTATCTGTATGCTTATAATTTTTATAAAATGCTCCGAAAAATATCTTAATAATAATAATAATAAATTAATAATAATAATAAATTAACATGAAAAATTCTCTTGGCTGAACAATTTGCCGCGTAAATAAATATAGAATGGCTTCCTACTGACTTATGCCAGTGGCATAAAAACCCCTCGAAAAACACGTTACAGAACGACTTGCTACAAAGCTGTATATAATGCAAGCTCCTGCCATCTAGAGTTGACATAACGAAATAATATTTGGAGGATAGATGAAGAACACATTGGGGATTACAAAACTGCATTCGCCGGAAAAATGACTTAAGTGGTTATTGCACCCAGCGCCTCAATTATAAGCTGGCGCAGAACAGATTGAGATGGTATTACAAATTATAGAAAAGGAAGAAAGAAAAAGTGAGGCACATTACAAAAATAACCACTTTCTCATTATGATTTTTCCGCAACAAATTCTTTGAATGTACCGGATAACTTCTGTTCATGAACTGAAAAATCTCTCAAATTTGAAACTGGTTACACTGGTGGGTGTATAACTCTTAATGAGACAAAAATTAATGGAGAAGTTAGCATATTGAACTATATCCGCTGCAAGAATCAGACTGCTTGGCATGTTGCAAAACCATCTGTATTTTCCTTACGCATTTCTGTTTCTTGTGTTTGTTAATAATAATACCATTATTTCCTTTAGCTGCCCCCGCCCGGAGATCTGAATGGGGGGTTATTTTACCTCCAGTGAATTTAACCAAAAAGCTTTCCATCATGAGCTGCTGATTCTTGGGATATCCAGTCGGATCTTTAATGGGGTGGTTTCCCGTTACCTTCTCCATCCCATGCCATTGGCCATCTGTTGGCTCTTCTGTCTTATTCGTTTGTTTCTTTTCTATCAATGTTTTCCTCAGGTTATTATTTTAAATCAGAAGTAATTATGGTAATGTGACAGATTTTATATGTTGGCAATGCTTTTTAAAATGAATTCATATTTAATTTGTATGTTTTAGAGATACTCATAGTTTTAAGATAATACAGATTTAAGAATATATCCTGGATTAATTGTTGTTAATTAAGCTTGGTCATTTTTGCAATCTTTTAATAAATGCAGCTTTAAAACTAAACTATGGTAATACCCAAGAAATGGTCTCCTTTCATATAGAGAGATACAAACGATGACCTTCAGTTAGTCTACTTTAAGATCAAATGATACAGACAATGGGGAGTTGTAAATCACATCATTCATGCAAGATTGTATGTGTTTGTGCTGATTAAAACTAGTTTCCTTGTTCCCTTCAGAGTCCCAGTGGAGGTATCATCAATAGTGCAGTAAGTACTGTGGCTGGATGTTTATAACAAAAATCAACTATTTCAGAAACAGTCGTGTTGTACCTATCACAATAATGAAATTCACACCATAGTTTATTCTTTTAATTTACAGTAGGAATTATGAATCTGAAACATCATCTTGTTCTTCAGGGATAAGAGTTGATAATAATAGGTCAGTAAGACAGTAGTTCTTGCATGAAGGAAATACATTTGCAAATTTTAGATAAAAGTAGGGAGTTCAGGCTTCAGGTCCTGAGGGTTGTATCATTATCTCAGATCTTATCTTTCAAGTAGGACTGTTTTGAGGGAAGAGCTATCCACTAAAGACAGTTCTAAGTACCATTTAGGAGCTAAAGACAATGTAGTAATCATCCCTATGTGTTCATTCATTTTGTATCGGCCATGTATTGACCGCAACATTCCGACTGTCTCAGTCTTCGGGCTTTCATGCGGTTGGTCTGTCTCGCTGGGATCATTCTCTTCACATGTCCATAAAAGTTAATTCTTCTTTTCCGGATGGTGTCGGCTATCTTCTCCACTTAAGTATACAGTTCGAGTTGTCGTCTTCTACATTGCCCATTGTCTTTGTTGGGACCCAAGATCTCTCTCAAAATTTTCCTTTCTTTGGCCTCCAGTTTTTCGACCAAGCATTCTTTGTTCATTGTGAGGCATTCGGAAGCATACAGCACCTCCGGAAAGATGACACTGCAGTAATGATTTAGCTTTGCATGGAAGGATATTGGCCATTTGTTATAGATGCTGTAACGGTTCACTCATGAGAATCTATATCTTGGGGTGGTGGGGTGTTTGAGCACACTTAGCGAAAACATTTCAAGTATATAACTATCAGATGCAAATATTTCAAATAATCATATGAGTAGTCCGTTTGCAAAGGCCGCTAAGTGCATTATAAACGAAACCGAGAAAAATGACGAAAAACTGCTACGGCCAAACTATTTAAGCTAATACCATATTTTTTACCCCTGAAAATCAACATAAAAATATTTATTATTCAGTTAAAATCTGTGAAATCAACGGTTGGATCTTCTGTCCCGAAACATAAATTAAAATATTGACTTAGCGGTTTTTGCACACGTTTTGTGCAGATAACGACATTTGCACCCGTGACAACAAGAGTCGTTAGTGAAACTTAGGTTGCAAAACCCGCTATTTTATTGTTTCACGAATGTAATTTGGATGAGATTTTTAATAATGAACTATTTTAGTTTCAATTTGGTTTATCAGGAAAAATATATTTTGAAAAAATAGACCACGTCGGGTGCGATAAAAGGATTTTTCTTTTTTAAATACATCTTAAACACTGTGCAACGTCATTTAGGCAGCATAAAAATTTACAAATTAAGAAAGTGCACAAAACAAGAAAAAAATGGCACTTAAGTTATGACAGGTAATCCTCGACACCGTCCATCAGCTCAAAATCTGCTAGTTCTTCGTCTTCTTCCGCTTGAGGTCGGACGATATTGATGCGAATGGTTTCTTGTTCCTGGAAGACCACACTGAAGAATTTTAGGTTGCCGTTCGCTGGCCAGTTTTCGCCGAAGTTCAGCTCTAAAAGCCGTCAGACGTCTTGTAGTTTAGTTTCTTTGAGTACAACACCTTCTTGAATTGGTGAGGGACCAGGATGTTTTGTTAAAATACATACCACCTCAAAATTGTAGAACAGCTCCCCTCGGACCAGACTTGTTATTTTTTTGTTTTGCCAAATGTGAACACGATTTTCTTCGCTTTTTGGAATTGGAAACGCTTACTACCCGGATTTTTTTTACCATGCCATCCACATACGCTTTCCAATCCCTAACAGGACATTCATCTTGTTCCAGGCGAACTACTGTCGCAAATTTCTCAATGTGCTTGATGAATCCGGAAGGATTTTCAAAGACACTCACTTTGCGAATTTGCCGTTTAATATTTCCAAAAACTCTGTCAGGTGGGATAAATGAGCGGCCCACAATTGGGAACCATAACTGTATTTCCTCTAGACATGCGGGAGCTTCTAGCAGTAACCAGTGAGATAGCATGCTGATCATAGTCTTGTTTTTGTTCTGACCCCCACAGCCATCAGAGAATAACCGAAATATTTTCCACCTTAAAAATTTATGCTGGCCAGTTTGTGAAGAAATGTCGACGCTATTTGGATTGATCCTTTGGCATGTTGATGATATTCTAACCAGACGTAAGAAGTTGTTCCCAACTCCCGATATCAACGGGTTCAACTACTTCAACTTGCACTATTTCTCCCACTACTTCTGCCGTTTCTGTTCTTCTCTCCGTATTTGGAACATCCACAATAGTATTACAGTCCACAAATGCAATAACTGCTTCACTTAAATCAACAAGATCATTCATTTTTCTGGCTTGAAATGCCCACAACCAAGAAACAACCTGTCAATCAAATGTGCTTATACACGGTGTATTTCGACAAGGCAGCAGGTCATTGTTGTGTACGCTTCCTCGATAGTGCAGCCAACTGAAATCTGAAACACAAAACTATCCTTCCCGATCGAAATAAATAATTATTTATTGTAAAGAAATTCTGTGGGAGGAATATTGGCAGTTCTTGTACCAGTTAGCGTGTTTTGCAGCCGTATGTGGCAAGGCAGACGCCATACTTATGGAACTTAGCGGCCTTTGGACACGTGGAACATTAAACTGGCTTTGCAACCGTAGCCAACTAGCATTTAGCGGTTTTTGCAAACAAATGCGATCTTTGTTGGCCATTTTCAACGATTTTGAGCGGGATATGCACCCTGAAACTTATTCCATCGTGTAGCCAGTTAAAAGACGAACGAGACGATATGCTCAACTCAAAATCGACAAAAAGTGCACTTAGCGGCCTTTGCATCTGGGCTACTCATATAAGCCTTTAAAATTAAATATATTGTATCTGCTCTGCTTCGCTTTTCACCAAACATAATCTAAAAACTCTCCTTTTCTCTTCCTCAACACATCATAAACCATCCACTTACTTACTTCTTTCTTTCATAACCACATCTTCATCATCAAAAGCCTTCTATATTCTCCTTCATATTGTTGTTTACTGAGGAGAAGTAAAGCCGTGAGCCAATGTCATAGATTTATGGCATGTAAAAGAACCTTCCACTAACTAAACTTGTGTGAAGCAAAATTTGTAGGTTAGGTTTGATTAATGCTCTTAAGTCCCAATGTGTGTCATCAGGCGCTGGTTGTGATGGTATCTAGTAGTAGCCAAGTTCACAGCTAGGTGTTGTGGATGGTAGCATTTGGGAGCAAAAGTAGGAACTACCGTACTTTAAATTATCATCTGCAGTCCTTACTTGAATTAAAAACAGATAACACACACTAATACAGTCATCACAATTAACACCGGTTATCAGACAGATTCTACACACACCCGAAGTACACGGGGCTACATGACCACGTTGTCGCAGCTTCTAAGCTGAGGAACCAACCATCTCTCTGGAATCTAATGAACTTTGGCCACTAGATACTATGTAGGCCTATTGCCTAAGCAACTATTTTGTAACCTCATGTTCCACTTTACACACCATAGCGCTGTCACATGCCTACTACACTATCGACTGAGCTTGCTTGTGTCTCCTTAAACACAGTTTTAAATGAACAAGAATTTAACAAACAATTATAAAGAAATATACCCCGACTGAACACTTGCAAAATACAGTACGTATTAACAAATAATAAAATAAGGCCTATACCCTAATGATAATAATATATTAGATGAATATGTGAAATGGGATGAATGAAAACATATATGAAAAAGATGAAAACAATCGACAATAGTGAGCCGAAGTGCATTGGTCCGGTACCTAGTAACCAACATGTTACAATGCCTTTGGTTAAAAGGTAAGCCGTTTCCATTTTCCTCATGCACGATGCGAAAGCTTCTTTTTCTGATACATTGGGTGTTATCATTTCTCCCAAGTATTTAAACTTTGCCACTCGCTTGATTTTTCCTTCTTCCACTATAAGCTGTTTGGGTGCCGATTCAATATTAGTTATGAACTTTGTCTTCTCAAAGGAGATCTGGTGCTTGTGCACTAAGCTGAGTTATCTGTTCTGTGGCTGTCTCGAATGAGTCAGACAAGAGATCCCTTTGTTTAATTCATTTTAGTAGAGGGCAACATCTTGGTCTTCAATCTTGTGAGCTTGGGTATGTTTTGAATTTGTCCAATGACCTGTGATTCTGTGGTGGGTGTAGTAGTGTGTGAAGCTGTATTTTATAGGATCTAGAATTGAGACTTGAAATATGGTACCACTTCAACATTTCCCTGGAGGAAAAAAAGAAACCACACTCAGGATGGCCACTGTCAGTGCCAGGATTTGGACCCTCGATTGCTGGATCTCCAGCCATCCCTTGTAGTCATGTGAGACTTAACAAGTATGGCTAAACTGTGGGGTCTATATTATTGTATGTTGTTGTTTGTTCTGTCTCCCATAAGTTTAACCCCTTGTCCACGTCGTGGGAGATGGGCAACGTCATAAAGTAAGGGATTGCCTGGTGGGGTGATGTACAGTGGGGTCTGTGTGTGCCCCGTGACCGCTTCGGTAGCTGTGAAGGCCCAGCAGGAACCCTGAAAAATGGTGGCTAACGGGGCTCTGGTGAAGATGCTGCTGCCTTGTAGTATGTGGGGTTGGTTCCCGAAAGGCTAAGGGGAGAAAACCCTGATTAAAAATTACCCGTCCTCCGGAAGAGGTTGGACATAAGGCTGACACCCCGCTCTGTAAAAAAAGGTCAAGTTGCAAAACTTCAACGATAGAAAGACGGACTGATTAATGGAGATAAACTTGGCGTGGAAAAGGACAATGATAATGGACCATCAGTGCATGAAAGAAAGAAAAGAAATATAAAGCGTAAGTCAGATTTATATATTGGAACCTGGAATGTGAGATCTTTGTATCGCCCAGGAGCCCTGAAAGGGCTGCTGAACCAAACAATGGCATGTAGCACAGATGAGTGATACGGAAGTACCTAAAAAGATATTAAATGGAAATCTAGGGGGACAGAGAGGACGAAGTCGACCAAGAACCAGGTGGATGGATGGAGTTATCGAAGATCTTCGGGGAATGGGCTATAGGAATTGGAAAGCTTTAGCGTTGGGACGAGATAAATGGCGGAAGATTGTTGAAGAGGCCAAGGTTTACAATGAACTGTAGAGCCATAGAAGAAGAAGAAGTTGTCTGTTCTAGTGTGTGTGACAGTAGGGAAAGGTGTTCTGAGACTTGCAATAAGATAAAGAGTACTATAGCTGTGGGATAAGCATACAGTATATGTGTACCTGCGCATATGAAAAGATACCAGTTCCTATCAAGCATCCAGTGTTAACAAGAGATTGTTCCTGTTGATTTTATTTAGTGGCTTGCGACAGCATGGTCATGTAACCCCGTGTACTTTGGTATGTGTGGAATTTATCTGATATATGGAAGTGAATCCCAGATAATTACCACCAAACAGAGACAGAAGCTACAAACAGCAGAAATGAAGTTCCTAAGAAATGTAGCTAGACAGGATAAAGTCAGGAACCAAACAATTAGGAACACCTTAGAAGTTCAACCTCTACAAAATCAGGTTGATGGTTCAGACATCTGAACCGAATGGACAGCAATAGAGGGCCAAAACAGGTTTGGGAAGTTTAGGAAGAAGACCCAGAGGAAGACCTTGAAAGACATGGGACGACTCTGTAGGAGAAACATTCCACAAGGAAACATCACTTGGGAGGAAGTCAAGCAGTCAGCCTTGAACAGGAAGAAATGGCGAGCTCTCTGCCAAACCTTGACACCGGAAGGTATAATAGGGCAGGATTAAGTAAGTACGTAAGGAATTTATCTGATAAGATAGCTGTATTAGTGTGTGTATTTGTAATTAGGGATAGGATTGGGGAGGAGTCGGCCGTGGCCTTGAGCTAGGAACCATCCCGGCATTTGCCTGGAGTAGAAAACCACAGAAAACCACTTCCAATATGACTGAGGTGGAAATCAAATCCACCTCTTCTTAGTTTTACCTCACAAGGCTGAGTGTACCCCGTTCCAGCCCTCAGACCAGACTGAAATTTCTTGGCTGAGCTGTGAATCGAACCCAGACCTCTCTGGAACACTGATAAATCTACTTATCATTCATATTTGCATTCTGACTCAAAACTAAAATGCAGACTGATTAAATTTTTAAAAATAATTGCTAATATACAAATTTAAAGTTTTTAAAATGATTTTTTCAGCATAATTTTCGTCCAGTGTGTTTAAGGACTGAAAGGAACTAAATTAATATTATGGTGTGAGGAAGAAAGTCTGTATAGTTCGTTTCACTATCTAGTGAAACAACAAGTAGTTCCATGAAGAACAATACAGCCTATTTTCATATAACCTACTTATGTTAATTGCCTCTATCAACATACAAAATTTCAGTTTGAATGCTGTAATAGATTCGTAGATATTGAGAACCGACTAAATATTGTGGATGGACGCCACGTTGGATTTTTATATATGTAGGTCTTAAGAGTTATGTACTGTTACATGAAGATTATTGTGTACGTGTAGTATTCAAACATCAATCACATGATTAGGATACAAGAAGTAAAAACGAGATTTCAACATTTCGCACAGCTGCCATCTTGTGGTTATGGAAACAATTGAAATAAATTAGATGCTAGTGGATTAAGATTTGTATAAGGATTTCCTATACCATGTGTCACTGCACTTGGATGGTTAAATTGAGAGAAACGTTCATGTATATTCTCTGTATACTTCGCATCGCCGCCATGTTGGATTTGTGATCACCAGGTTATTGAAAGTCCTATAGGTGAACGTATGTTCATAGCCCCAATGAACATAAAAAAATCAGTTTGATTGCTGTAATAGATTCGTAGATATTGAGAACTGTGTGAATATTTCGGATGGTCGCCATGTTGGATTGTTATATGTATAGGCCATAGAGTCATGTACCATTAAAGAAAAATTATTGTGTAGGTTCTTTATTCAAGCTTTCACCTCGATCGCATGATTATGACACAAGAAATAAAAACTTAATTTTAAAATTCGCACAGCTACCATCTTGAGGTTATGTAATCAATTGAACTAAATTAAACACCAGTGCATTACAATGTGTATAAACATTTGCTGTACGAAGTTTCATTTTGTTTGGATTATTAAATCGCGAGAAAAGTCTATTTCTCTCTCTCTTAAGTCAACAGCCCTGGGGCTCGTTTGCAGCAACTCACCAATCTTCTCTATTCTCTGCCATCCTCTTCAATTCACGATATGATTTTGTGTTCGTGTCTGCCATTAACTGTGTGATGTATGCAAGTGGTGGTCTTCCTCTTGTGTTTTTCCCTTCTAACATCCCTTCGATGACTCTATTTAAAACTTTCAAATTCGCTTGGCCGCCATGTTCATTTTGCAGTTAACCGGTTTTTGAAAGTCTCATAGATGAACTTCCAGCAGTACCGGTACCCTTTATCTCCGTACAAAATTTCAGTGTGATACCGGTAATAGTTTCAGAGATATAGAATGCCGGTGAAATATTTCGCACAGCCGCCATCTTGAGATTATGTAAACAATTGAACGAAGTTAGATGTCGGTGCATTACAATGTGTATAAACATATATTGTACCAAGTTTCATTGCGTTTGGTTGGTTAAATCGCGAGAAACGTCTATTTAAAAGTCACAACTTCGCTTGGCCGTCATGTTGGTTTTGTAGTTACCAGGTTTTCAAAAGTCACATAGGTGAACTTCTAGTAGTTCCCTTTATCACCATACAAAATTCCAGGGTGATATCGGTAATAGTTTCGGAGATATTGAATGCAGGTGAAATATTTCGCACAGCCGCCATGTTGGATTGGTGAGACGTAACAAAATTTGAAGGGCACGGTCGGGGTCGTCCGGAATAATGCTATGAACTTACCGAGTTTCAATGAAATCGCTCCAGCCGTTTAGAAGTTATTAGGGACACACACACGAATCACACGGACAAAAGGTGATTTCATAAGCCTATTTTTTCATAAATGAAAATAGGCAAATAATTCAGGTGAGGTATTGCCGGTGTTTATTTTTTAACTGTCTAATTTTTAGGGAGAAATTTACATCCCTAAATCCTCACTTGCATCATCATCATCATCATCATCATCCTGAACCAAATCCAGTTGCCCGGGTGTGGTATATAAGCCCCCTCCATTTCACCCTGTCCTTGTACCACTCCTCCTCCACCAACTTGTCCCAATCATGACCTCTCTGCAGTACATCATTCTTGACTGTATCTATCCACTTCTTTAGTGGCCTTCCCATGGGTCTTCTTCCTTCTACTTTTCTCTCAAATTCTTTCCGTGCAGTTCTGTTTGGTGGCATCCTCCTCATGTGACCAAACCACTTCAGTCTTGAGATCTGGATCTTATTGAGGAGAGAATCATCTACTCCTACTTCCTCTCCAATCTTCTCATTCCTGATCTTGTCTTTCCTGGTCTTCTGAATCATGGTATGTAGGAATTTCATTTCGGCTGCCTGGAGTTTAGAGTTATCTCTATTGGATAGTGTTGTGGTTTCAAGAATCGGTGTATAATAGGACTTGAACAATGTCATCTTTGTTTTCATGGGCATTTGCTCATCCCACAGCAGGTCTCTTACCTGGTAGTAAAATTGTGTTGCCTTATTAATTCGATTGTTTACCTCATGTTTTGCTAGGTTGTCACTTGATAGAATGCTACCCAAGTACTTGAAAACTTGCATATTCCTTCAAATTGAATGTAGCATATAGGCTAGATTACTTTTTGTATGGGTTGAGAAGCAAATGTATCTGCAGGTGACCGAACAGAGTCAGTTCAGAAAGCAGTTACAAAGTGACGTTAAAGTTCCAAAGGGGTCATCATTATTGATGTAGATGATGGGAGAAATTGAGGAAGTAGAAATAGGCAACTATGGTACTAAAATGTAACCTGAGAAAAGATTAAACTAATATTGTGATGTAAGGAAGATACATCATCATCATAATTTTTGCATATTTAACTCTTGTGTTTGTTGCCACATTCTGTTTCAGAGCATTAAACCATAAGTATGCAGAATGACATGGCTGAAGTTGCTATCAAGGAGAAGATGCTGTATTTCCAATGGCCTGATTATCTGATGTTTGCCTTAATGCTGGCCATATCTGCTCTCATTGGTATTTACTTCGGCTGCTTTGGATCACGTCAGAAGTCTGCAGCTGAGTACCTGCTGGGAGGAAGAACCATGAGTATACTGCCTGTGGCGACCTCTCTCATTGCAAGGTATAGCTCTATGCTATTTTGTTCTTAAACTTCAAGTCGAGATAGGAGAAAGCTAAGTAATGGATAGTACCTGCAACAATAATTTTCCTACTCAGACTATAGTTGTTGTTTTATTAAGTTGACTTATTAGCCTACTTTCAATTTTGCAAAAAATTAAAGTAGTCTTATGAAATCAACACAGGGCCAAAAGTTGTGTGTCTGTCTGTGTGTACTCTGTATGTCTGTCCCCCCTAACAATTTAAACACGATGAAACCGAATTGAACAAAATTTTGTACAGAGGTAGCACTAGCAAAGGACACCTCAATGTCATGTTTTATATCGCCGCCATCTTTACCAAAACTGAATGTCGGCCACTCAAGCGTTCAAAACGTAAAATCAAATAACGACTAAACTAATCATCCGATCTCTACCAAATTTGTTAACAACATACCTTCATATGGGATGCATCTTGCACCCAAACTACAAGGTCATCAGCCAAACCATTTCAGGATGGAGGCCGTGTGAATTATGGAAGGATTATAATTAATAACTTTGAACCCATTAGTTCCAATTATCGAACCGGCAATGGTTTAAACTGTCCTAAAGAACGTGGCCCATTCAATATTTCAAGTTCATATTATAATATTACATGGTAGCAGTGGTTTTAGAAAGTCGAACCATCTCGGTTACAAGACGAGATGGCAGCTGATATCTTGTGCCTGACCTATATTTCACTAGTTTGAGCATTGCATGCAATATAGCCTACTGATAGAAATAATATAATCTTTGCATGAAATGCTTTATATATAAAAATATACTCCTCTGAAGAAATCGTTCAGTCCGAATCATTATTTGCTAAGACGTTGTATTTAAGGCAATTGATAACGACGAATTTCGGTGGACATGTTTGGCTATGTGGTAAAGCGTTAGTCTTTTACCCGTTTGACTGGGGTTCAAAACCTATCAGAGTTGGGTTTCTTTGCTTGAATTTTTATATATTTATTGTTTTGTTTTTACTCAGACGTTATAAAATTAAGCGTTATATTGTGCATATTACAATGGAAGGTATCTGCACGAGACATCTAACAGCAACCAGATGAACTATGAGGGTGAAAATCATGGCCAACTGTTTGCAAGCTGCGCACCGGCCTACAGGTTGGAACAGCTGTAATTGAAAAAGTTTCCTTTTATGGCTGCTAGAATGCACTCGCCATATTAGGATTATCTTATGCGAAGCTTTTCCGCCAGATGTCATGACTGGTCTATGTGGGACTCCATTGGGTTACCTACTGTTGGCATTCTATACGCATCGAATTTGAATAATGACAAGTTGATAATGCGATAAATTTTTATTTTAAAGTGTTTATAACACCCTATTGTGTGTTATTTGAAAATGCTATTTGAACTATAGAACAAAATTATCCCACATAGTACCTGTACTCTATCTGTTGGTGCTAAAGGATATTGATTAATACTTTTATTGCAGCCAAATAGCAATTGAAAATAAAGAATGCACATTTACACTAAAATTGCGCTCTGGCGATTTGAATTGCATAGTCCTTGATTGATTATTTTCTTTTACTACAGAGCTCTAAGTGGTAGCGTTCACATGCTTGTCCACATAGTTGGTATACACACTTCACTGTAGGGCCATGGAAAGATTTGTTAATACAATTAAGGTGGTGAAAACCATGGAGAGCCAGACGTGTAAACACATGCCTCAACTCAAAGTTGGATGTGCCCACGTCTGGTCGATCATGTCTCCAGTTCCATAAAATTCTTCATATATGTCTTCTCTTTTATTCTTCAATGACTGTAGTAGTTTTTCCGAGGCTCTGGTGTTTGGTAGAGGTAAATAGTTTCTTCTGGTATTTGGTAGAGGTAAATAGTTTCTAACGTCTTCAACCAAGAAATGACTCTATTATACTCCTTGATAAAGACAAAGAGTTATAACTATACCCATACAGTTAGGAGAAAGTAGACTATATGTTCCTTACTGAACATCTTCTTTATAATTTATAATTTTACAAGAACTTAAATGGCTAATACCTTTGTCACATATCGAATTTTTCAGTGTACGCTTCAGAAATCTCAAAACAACTGATAAAAACTGCAATTGTTTTTTAAAGTCAATAATCAATTTTAGGTCTGACCGTATCGGCATTAATCTCTACTTAGTATAAAACAAAGTCCCCGATTCTTGGATGTTATGGGTAAACTCGAGAACCACTAGATGGATTTTGATGCGGTTTTCACCATTCTGTAAAGGATATCCCGAGGGAGGTTTCTGTAGAAAATAATTTATTTATGATCAAAGGAAGCCAAGCAGTAACAATTTCAGTGCAAAAGTCGAAAAAAGAAACCTGGTGTCCGTGCGTTTTCTAAGCTTACTATGGGCAAACCGTTAAAGATATCTATCTACTATGAGTGTAAGAGTTGTTCAGCATGAAAAGTTCTACAAAATAGTCCATGACAGCATATCTCTATCTTCAATACATCGCCCACTATAAGTGTTTTTACGTTTTAATTTCTTCCAACAATCTCCAATCAATTACTAGCTTCGAGACAGTTTACAAGCTAGCTGACTGGCGAGCGGGCCTATCACCCCAGACACTGTCGAGCCGTGTCGAGTCAAGACTTCAGAGAAGAGTGGATGTGTTTGGAGTTTCCCTGGAAGTGCAACTCGGCTTTTCTTTACTTCGCCTGTGAACTTTTCGCTCTGCAGAATACACAGTCAATTTTAAATTGAACAGAGGGGGGATTTGCGATTTATGCACCTTGCCATTCTTAAATTACGTCTGACAAGAATTTGTTTCACATGATAATGTAATTAATAGTCCAGTCAGTGATTTGAACTCATCATGCCAAGACGGAGAAAGGATATGGGTCGTAGTTCATTGAAATCAAGAAAAATACGCTTATCACATAACAATGAAACTGAGCAACAATTAATGTCTCGATTGCCACAAGAGAGAGAAAGAAAGAAGAAAGGAAGAATTCACGAATACAAATGGAGACATCCTCCAAGTTCCTATGACACAGGGAAGAAATGTTTATGGTTTGTGGCCCAATAAAGAGAATTGTGCTATGAATTATGATTCCTCCATAAACTATATAAATGACGCTTCAGTTTCCGGGCGACGCCGATATGGGTTGCTAGTCAGTTATAAAATTTGTGAAATTTGTTTGTGATGCCCCAAGATACCTTGCATTATTACGAGGAGAATTGAGACTCTCAAATAAATAAATAAATAAATAAATAAATAGATATATAACTAAATTGGTTCCTTAGTTTAGGGGCTGCGACAACGCGGTCATGTAGCCCCATGTACTTTGGGTGTGTGTAGAATTTGTCTGATAACCGGTGTTAATTGTGATGGTTGTATTAGTGTGTGTTATCTGTGATTCAAATAGAAGGACAGCAGACGATTAATTTTTTCAAGTAGTTCCTACTTTTGCTACCAAATGCTACTATCCACGACACCTAGCTGTGGACATGGCTACTAAATGCAATGGCAGTCAGCACTTGGCGGGGAACATTGGAACTAATAGAGCTTTATCAAACTAACCTACAAATTTTAGCTTCCACAAGTGTAGTTAGTGGAAGGTTCTTTTTCATGCCATAAATCTATGACATGGGACCGCCGGCATTACTTCCCCTCCGGAGGAAGGCATACTGAGAGATGTTTAACGCTCTTATACAATATGACAACTTTGGCCGGGTTTGATATAGATGAGGAGCTGTTATTAAAACCACATTAAAATTGTATTTCGTCTTCACTGCCGTAATCATCGACCGTGCGTGGTGGCAAAGAGGTCAAATTGTTCGCCTCTCACCACAACGGACCGGGTTCGATTCCCGATCAATGTATGTGAGATTTTCAAAGTGAAAAGACATGTCCTATGGTTCAGATTCTACGTAAAAAGGAGGTCCCGTGGCTCATGATTGCGAGATTAACGGTCACGTAAAACTACAAATGTACTTTTTTATACATAGAGAATAAATGAATGAATATGCATAAAAATTAGCTGAATCAGCAATATTTAGCTAGAACTGGAGCTGGCTAGACAGTACCACAGATAAAAATATTATTAAAAAATTGAACTAGTCATTAAGTAACAAGAAAAATTACATAAAGAACAGTCATAATAAAGCACTGATGGTAGCATTAGTATGAAGACACAATATCCTCTTACTAGGTAAGAACACAACAGAAACACCCAAAACGAGACATTAAAATTGTTCAGAATCCTAGCTGATTTTTGGTTAAACCTTCATCAAAGAAGGTTGATGTTTGGTTAAACCTTCAACAAAGTAGGTTGATGAAAAATTCTGGACAACTGTCTTCCTTTGTGCTTTTATTTTGTTCCCACCAGGTAAGTTGCTGCTGTTTGTAAGTCTGTACAATCTTATATATGCATTGTACCACTCTTAGATGGTTTTCCTATTTGAGTGTTAAAAATATCTTAATGAGGTTTACATATTAAAGGTGAACAAAGTGTTAATTTGTTTTTGTGATTCTGTACTGCAGTCATATTTCTGCTGTGACACTACTAGGAGTTCCCTCAGAGGTTTACACATATGGGACCCAGTACTGGATGGTGTGCCTTTCAGCTGTAATTGTGGGTGTGTTAGTATGTTGGATCTACGTGCCAGTGTTCCACAAGCTACAATACCACTCCATATTTGAGGTACTTCAAAATTCAAACATAAGCTAATTCAGACATAAAGAAGATTAGAGTTTAAAGGGAAAGCCAGGCAGTTTATATCTGATGTTGACTGAAATTAAATCATATAAGGAATATTCAGAAATATTCCACCTACAACCAAACCTCACTTAAATGTTTCTCAGTTGTACATTCTTTGCATGTTATGTTTCCAAGGCATCAAGCTTTCTCTGTTAAATTTAGCTCAGTATTTGTATGCAATGAAACTAACATCAATGACTACTACAATAAATTCTGTGATTTTATTAATAAAGGAATAGAAGCCTGTACTATGAAATATACGAATAAGGAGCCAAGTGCCCCACCAATAAAACCCTGGATCACACAAGATCTTTTAGCACTAATACACAGGAAAGATAAGATATATACAAATACCAAAGTTAAAAATCTATCTGCAGAAATTTTAGAAGAATATAAAATTATTGGCAACCAAGTTACAACACTTAAGAGAAACCTACAAAGAAACTACTTTGACCAAAAAATTCAAAATGCAAATAATCAGAGGGAAGTGTGGAGTGTTGTTAATGAGATGTTAAATAGGCCAAAGAAGGGGAAAAATGAAATTGTCAAACTTATAGTCGACGGCACAAATGTCGAAAAAAAGGAAAATATATGTGATGAAATTAATAAATATTATGTCAATATTGCTAACAGTATATGGGAAAATCAAGGAAACGGTTCTACCTCGGACATTACAAGTTATAAAAATACTACTAGCACTAAGACAATCTTTATGTTACCTACTGATGCTAATGAAATACAATCAATTATAAACTCCCTAAAACACAAAAACAATATAAGTGAGGACAACACTACTAATGTCATGCTACAATTGTGTCTTGAGGGCCTTACACCATATCTTGTCAAAATAATAAATCTTTCATTGATGACTGGTATATTCCCCGAAGCCTGTAAAGTCTCTAGGGTGGTCCCGATCTACAAAAAAGGAGACAAAACCCACCCATCAAATTACAGACCCATTAATATTATATCTGCCATCAGCAAGGTTCTAGAAAGCGTTGTTAAACGAAGACTTATGAATTTCTTCATGAAAAATGATTACTTTGCAAACTGCCAATGTGGGTTTATTCCAAATAGAGGAGCTGATAGTGCTATATTTGAAGTAGTAACTGATGTAGAAAAGGCATTAGATGAAAACAAACTAGCTGCTGGTGTACTAATTGATCTTCAAAAAGCCTTCGATCTGGTTAACCATAAGATTCTCCTTAATAAACTAGAATTTGCAGGCATCAGAGGAGTGGCACATGATTGGTTCAAGAACTACCTCACTAACAGAAAACAATATGTTGCAATCGATAATGTAAAAGGATCTCAAATGAGAATTGACACAGGAGTACCTCAAGGTTCTGTCTTAGGACCAATTCTTTTCTTGGCCTATATTAATGATATAGTATTATTAGAATTGAAAGGCAAGCTTAAACTATTCGCAGATGATATTTTTATACTCTATCTGGGAACATCTGAACAGGAAATTATGCTAAATATTAATTATGATCTCAATAAGCTGGTGGATTGGTTGAGAGCACACAAAATGGTTATCAATATCACTAAAACAAAATATTTATTCTTCCATAAACCATCATACAAGATTGAGACCACAAACATAGTCAACATAGCCAACAAAGAAATAGAAAGGGTTAAATCGGCAACATACTTAGGTATCACACTAGATAGTACACTAACCTGGGAAAATCATGTAGAAAATGTAAAACATAAAATCAGCCCCTTAATTGGTATTATTTTCAGATTAAGATATAGCTGTCTTACTAGCCAACAATTGAAAAATATATACTTTGCTCTGATACATTCACATCTAATGTACATGAATTTCATATGGGGATATTGTAAGAAGGAGCTGATAAAAGAACTTGAGATACTCCAGAAACGTGCTATAAAATCTATCTTTGGATTTCCTTGGCTCACACCCTCAAATGAATTATACTCAAGAACTAAAATTATGCCACTGCAAAAACAAATATCTGTGTCAGCAACAGTATTTGTATACAAATTAGAAAACAAATTGATACACACACACATCCATTTTACCCATGCAAATGACATTCATCATTATGCAACAAGAGGAGTAAATCAAATATTCACCAGCCATTCCCAATCCATTAAATTTGGAACTAAAGGAATGATGTCCTCTATAATAAAAGAATACAACTCGCTACCATTAGGCATAAGGGAAAGTTTCTCTATAAAAACATTTAAGAGGAAAACAAAAGACTTCCTATTAAGGAATGAATAGCCCATGTACAATAGCCTTAAGCAATGCAATGTATCATACCGAATTATCTCTGTAAAGTTAGTCACTAGCAATCTAAGTTACTATTAAACTAAACAATAATGTTACAAAAATTATATATATGCCATGCTGTAACTATGTTACTTGATTGTCCCTAACATGAGCTCAGGCTCATTGGGACCTATGTAAATAAATAAATAAATAAATATTCCTGACTTGCTGGAGTTTAAACGAACATAAATATTTATGATGAGAGGGCTAGAATAGGATACACCCTGCCTCATGAGGACCATTCAGCAGATCGAGAAGCTACTGAGGACAGATAGCATTTATATTCTACTGCAGATGTTTGTAGGACCCCTTGCGGCTGTGGCCAAATATACATAGCACCATCAACTGAAGAAGCATTGCAGACACAGCTGCTGGGGCCAGACAGAAAGTCAGTGGTCACAGAGTATTCATTTCTAGCCAGCTACAATATCCATCATGAGGGCACAAGGCATGCTCTCAACTACAGTCCTTTACTATGCTCAACTACAATGGGAAACCATTGAGATCCACAAACACACAAATAGTGTCAACCAGAAGGAAGAATTCCTCGAGTATACAAGTACCAAGAAGCTGTGAGCAAGATGTGGTCTGGATATGGCAGTTATGTCCTCGCACAGTTTGCAGCCTCCACCTGCTGCATACTGTCGGTTAGTAGCAGGCATGCCCCCCTGGAGACAAGCAGTGGACCACACAGACAATGACCAATCACCCGTGCTTATAGGAGTAGCAGCAAGACTCCACTCCAGCTCATTGTCGATTACCTGGAACAAAAGACTCCCTAGAGATGCCACATACAGTGTCCGATGAAACAATGGGAACCACGAACCTACTAGACCATAGCCAACAAGCCTGGAAAGCCTTTCTATCCAAAATGAAATCACTTCATGAAATTCTGTTCTATGATTGATACAGTATTTATTGCAATAAAATGTGCATGTTAATTAAAGATAATAAAACAAAGACGCATCTGTCAAATACTCTTCACTGTAGGAAAACAAAAATTTTAACACCAAAGTTTAGTATTAAACCAGGGATCTTAAGACTTTTTTTTTTTTTTTAGCATATGACTTTTAGTGCCGGTAGTGTCCGAGGACATGTTCGGCTCGCCAGAGTTAGTAGCTGCTTCTGTGGGGACACCCATTGGGTGAGCTACAAGTACCGTCACGTGTGGAGTGTTGTCTGGGGAGGAAAGTGTGAATGTAAGGACTAGGAATTGGAAGGTAGCGGCTGTGGCCTATAGTTAGGGACCAACCCCGGCATTTGCCTGGATGGAAAATGGGAAACCACAGAAAACCATTTTCAAGGTTGCCGGCGGGGAAGTTCGAACCTCCTTGCCTCCCGGATGTGAGCGACTGCCTGCAGCCACGCCGTAACAACCACGGCTAACTCACCCGGTATCTTAAGACTATAAAGCAAGCAAAATAGCCTCACAGCCATACTACTATACCTAAGTAAAGTTTCAAATGAATAGTGTTATAGCTAGAGTGAGAAAGGAAGACATTCGAAAGGAAGTGAATGTACAGAAGCTGAATGATAAGCTGGAGCAGAACAGATAGAGATGGTATGGACATGCGGAAAGGATAAATGATGAAAGAATGCTGAAGCAAGTGATGGAGAGACAGATGACTGGAAGGAAGGACGAGGAAGAGTACGGTGTGAGAGAACGAAAACTGGAGTGGAGTACAGTGGTTGAGGAAGGACGGTGGACAGAGAGTAAAGTGGAGGGATGTCATATTTGCTCCAATACGGCCCAAGCTGGAAAACGGAAATTGATGATGATGATGAGTGTTATAGTGCTCATTTGAGAGTGTTGCAACATGATGCTAAATTGTAAAGCTTGCTAGCATAGAAATTAAGCACATAGAGAATTTTGTTAACACAAGTTTCATCATTTTTGATGGAAAATGTGTGTTTATTTAATACTTATGTCTTGGAAATTAACAACTACATGCTCCTTTGCAATGCAGTTACATATACAGTATTTTCATATAAATAAATAATGATTTCCTCGGTACTGTATATTGGCCTAATAATAAAATTCAACTCTACCTTGGTGTACTTTGTGACATAGTGAATAGCATTCTTGGCTGTCATTCTGGAGGTCCAGGTTCAATTCCTTTGCCAAGAAATTTAATACTGACTTAAGGTCTGTAATGGGGTTCAGTTCCCCTCATGAGGTAAAACTGAGAAGAGTGGGTTTGATTCATACCTCAGTCATCCTAGAAGTGGTTCTCCATGGATTCCCTCTTCTACTCCAAGCGAATGCCGGGATGGTACCTATATTAAAGCCATGGCTGCCTTCTACCCAAATTCTAGCCCCAATTAGAAGTACACACTAGTACAGCCATCGCAATATTATCAGACTGATTCCACACACATATCTAAGTACACAGGGCTAAATGACCATGATGTTGCAAAGCCCCTAATTGAAGCAACAAAACAAACAACATTCAACCTTGGAGATTGCAATTCCATCTGGATAACTGAAATCTTATTCTTAAAAGACTATTGATAAGGTTTGTTGTTGTTAATTCATTAAGAGGGGCTTACGATAACTTGGTTATCAGCACCATATAGTTGGGTGTGTGTTGAACTTGTCTGATAACCTGTACAGCACAGGGAAGGGGTAGGTGCCCCAGAACTTGAAGTAAGGTACTATCCCGGCATTTTCCTGGAGGGAGTGTGGATAAACACGAGGGAAAACCTCACTCTGGATAGCCACTGTCAGCGCCAGGATTCAAACCTACGATCTCCAGACTTGCTGCAGCTGCCCTCGCAGCCATGAGCATGGCTACACTGCAGCACTATTGATATGGAAAGAGGCTCAAAGAGGTTCCGCTCAATTATGTTTCATATAGAAGAAAGTTGCTTAATTTTAACTAAAACAGTCATATCTCTATAAAGCTACAAAGAAAGACACTGTATGGCAACATTTTTAAGAGGAAATTTATAAAGTCTTACTTCAAGCAGTCTACCAATTAATTTTCTTTTTCTTTTGTGTATTCTGCCCAAAGGCAGGTCCGTGCCTCCGAAGAGGCTACCTTGAGCCAGAGTTTACGTGAGGTAGGGTGGTCAGGTCCTTTCCGGTCCTCTTCACCCTCTCCCCACCAACAGTGCGTGGTCCCCCAGAGCCGACATTCCATCCTAGTTCCGACCACGCCCAATGCTACTTAACTGCGGAGTTCTCATGGGATCTGGTGTTTCAACATGGCCCATTTAATATCCACAATTGTTATGAACTAGAAATATCTAAAAACAAATTCTATCAATCCCTAGATGTTTTTAATAGAAGACTATGAAGTACAAAGAAAAGATTGAATCAATGTATCAAGAAACCATTGGCTGTTTAGTTACTGTATTAAAACTTGGGAGAAATATAAATGTGTAATCACTTGATATATTACCTCTCTATTTATTCGTCATGATTTTCTTCTTCTTGTAGTATCTGGAAAACCGTTTCAGCAGCAGTGTTCGACTCATGGCATCGATTCTTTTCTTTATTTCCCTGGTAAGTAAACCTGGTGTTGTAGTTTATTGAAATTCACATGTATGACCCTTCGCTACTCAACAACTACAGTAAACTACCCTCTAATGTTTTATTTCTAATATAAGCCATAGAGCAGAGAAATCTCCTACAAGATATTGTGGTTTGAGTTTCCTACAAAGAAGCTGATGCATATAAAAGGGAACAATAATGTTGGAAGAAATGTGTTTGTTCTGCTGTTCAATAGCATTTATGTGAAGTGAATTGACATTTAAACTTGAAAATACAAGAAAATTTAAAGTGATTGTTTTTCTTGCCAGTGAGTGTATCATATTATCATCACCATCATCATCATTTTGCTTTCTTTAAATTAAATAGTTATTTTATAGTTACTTAAAACAAGCAGCTTTCTATAACCTTGGTTCACAAGATGATGCTTGGTTTAAGAGTGTAATTTAGGCACTTAAAAACAACTAAATGTCTGATATAGCCTATACCAAGTGAATCAGCTGCCCTTAATAATATTGTTTTCTGCAGCCCAACTAACTCGTGTTGTCAGGAAGATATGCTTTAAAAATGACCATAATTTTTTTTCTATTGTTTATTGTTCCGTATTGACTCACAATTAGACTGAAATTGATCTATATAGTTCTACCTAGTCAATACCGGTACTCAAGAATAAAAATGTATTTAAAAATAGTGTACATATGTTTCGAGTCAAATAGAACTCATCTTCAGTACCATACTTCACATAATGATGTAAAACATTTCTAAGACATGCCCATTTTAAAAGACTTTCTTCAATTTAACCACATGGAGTGTTAAAATATTCTTTCTCTTCTGTTCAGACAAATTAAATGTCCTCGTTAAAAATACATAGCACTGCATGAAGTAAAATAATTATCTTCTCTCGTGTAGTATTGTGAACCTCATTTTAACAGTGGAAAATGGATACGTCAAATCGGAACTATGGTCTTTTTTAATAAAAATAGCAGACCAAAACTCTAGTATAAGAAGGAAATCACTTGATAGAAAACAACATTTATAAAATTTACTAAAGGAAGGTCAATATTTCTCTGCTTGCATCCTGCATGGTACTAATTTATTTATTAAGGATAAGTGCGCACAATGTGCATTACAATAATTATTTACAAAATTCTGTAAGCGATGACAACCTTTTACTACACACGAGAGCGTGGTAAGTATCGCATGACTTTTGACACAATTTACAAATGCACTTTGGTCTGGGCACATGGAACACCTCAGTCTCACAAATCTTGTGGTGAAAACCGTGCACCGCGAATCGGGTCACTGTGTGTCTCAAATCATAGGCAGTGCCCTTCCATTCTGTTGACGTCATGGCCGTAGTGGAGTAGAAATCAATTGGGATATCCTTCTTTTTTGCAAGTAGTTCTTGTAGCAAATCGTTGTATTGTCTTGTGGATGGTAGTTGGTGAACCAGTCGGAGTTCTTCTATAAAGAAAGGTTCCCCCGCTAGTTCATACGCCAGTCTCGATGGGGTGAATTTTGACAAACAAAGCAGTCTTTTTAAGAATAAGGTTTTCACTTTCTCTAAGTCTTTCAGGTTATTTTTGCTTAAATTAACCCATATTATATCCAATCCATACGTTGCAATTGGTGTAACTTTTGCTTTAAAGAGTCTCAGTGCCGATTGCAGGGACATATCCCTGAGATGACTAATGTCGTTCATTGATCTGACAGCACAGATCATTTTATCTTTGATGTGACGTGTAAATAATTTCCCTTGTATTTGCAAAGTAATTCCTAGATATTTGTAATGACTGGTTTGAAGCAAAGGTTCATCTCTGAGGTAAAGAATGTCATCTTTGGCAGTTCTTCCGCCCTTTCTGAATATCATTGCTACCGTTTTCTGAAGGTTTATTTCAAGATCGTTGATTTGGGCCCATATTGCAAGTTGATTCAAGCTGTCTTGTAGCTCTTCTCTTGACGACGAGGTCAGAACCATATCATCGGCATATACGATGATTTTGACTTTCTGGGAACGTAAGAGACATACCACATCAGCAGTCGCGACATTAAATAGAAGAGGGCTTAGAGGGTCACCCTGAAGTACTCCCATTGTTTGATCGATTGGATTAGATATAGTTATTCCGTTATCTATTTCTACCTGGTTGTTATGTAGAATATCCTTAATCAATCTGGTGATGTAGTGGTGCTCCAGACCAATCATTTCGGTGAGTTTCTTTACTAGTATGCTTCTATTAATGCGGTCGAAGGCCTTAGAGAAGTCTATGAAGACTGCATATACTTTCTGTTTTGGAAGCCTTAAAGTGTCCTGTATTATGTCGAGCAAGTAATTGACAGCTTGCAGTGACGATCTCTGCTTGCGGAAGCCAAACTGCTCTTCCGGAATTTTATCGTCTATCAGTTGTGTCAGTCTTGTTGTGAGTAATTTCATCATAAGTTTGAAGAGAGTATCTTCCAATGCAATGCCTCTATATGCATTAGGATCACTGGAGTCACCTTTCCCTTTATACAGCATTTTTATTCTGGATCGTCTCCATGAGTCTGGGATCCTTCCCTGACGTAAGCATTCGTTCATAAGATCGGTCCACGTTCCTATGAGCATCGGTGCGGCTTCTTTAAGATGTTCATTATAAATCGAGTCTGGCCCACAGGCCTTTCTATCTTTACTGCTTTTTATTGCAAGTGAAAGTTCCTCTACTGTGATGGGATCGAAAGCACTTGTGTGAGGGTCAGTATCTGGTCTGGTGTCTTTTTCTTGCAAAACGTGACCAAGGTGTTGTTCCCATGTTTCAATTGGTATGTCCTTAGGAAATTTCGGTTGTATAGGTTTCAGTGCTCTGAAGGGATCCTGTTCAATTTCTTCAATTAGTATTTTCTCCTTCTTTTCTAAAAATACTTTCTTAGCCTTTTTGATGATGATCTTATAGTGTTTCCGTAGATCTGCATATGTCTTCAGTGTTGTTTCCGTTTCCTGCTTTCTCACAGCGTGAAGAGCATTGATTGTTCGTTTCCTTATTTGAAAGCATTCTTCATTAAACCATGGCTTGGCTTTCCTTGGTCTTTCTTTAACTGAAAGCACAGAATTCCGCATGGAATTCTCTAAATTCCATAGTGCTTCATCAATGTTTCCTGCAATTATGTTATCATGTATGTCTGAGACCCTAATTGTTTGCAATTTGGTGAGATCCAATTTCCTCGATACTTTGCTTTTGCTTCTTAGCGAAGGAGTTATCTGTATTCCCTGGTAGAGAACTGTGGCAATGGGTAGGTGTTTTCTTACGGTGACATTGTCAATTGCACGCTGTTGGAGAACGGTGAAACCCTTATTAATGAATACGAGGTCAATTGTACTTGACCCATTTTGACATATGTATGTTTTTGTTTCTTTATTGTTAGTCAGTGTTAGGCCTTCTTGTTCCATGTAATGCAGAAGTGTGGACGTCTTTCGAGAAGGTACATCAATGCGACAGTTGAAGTCACCAGCTACTATTAGCGCATCATTCCTCGCTACATGACTTAACGCTACAGTTAGATCGTCTATTAAATCTTCTTCTCGAAAATCTGGTTGAAAGTACGCACAAATTATGTATAAAATTGGTGTCTTCACGATTAGTATGTTGTTAGTCCGGTGCTTCACTGTAAAAGGAGATAGGCTGGGTTTCAGCAGACAAGAGATACCTCCTTTAGGCCTTCCAATGTTACTTTTGATGGCGGTATTATGGATGCAGTAAAAATCTTTTGCTCCCCAGTCTTCTGTAAGAAAAGTCTCTGTTAACAGTACTATGTCATAATCATCAAAAATATTATTTGGAGCTAGTTGTAACGCGTTCTTTATACCTTCAATGTTCCATAGAATAATCCTTAATTTATGTTGCCTTTCTGCTATATTATTACTAGAAGTTCTAATTTCTTGTTCTGGGCACTCATTTTTTCGCACTTCATTATGCATGGTACTAATGCACTGCAAGAATAACCTGCAAACGATACTGAACACTATGATCTTTCCCTCTTATTAGTCTGTAGTCACATTACCTGCAAACGATACTGAACACTATTATTTTTCCCTCTTATTAGTCTGTAGTCACATAACCTGCAAACGATACTGAACACTATTATTTTTCCCTCTTATTAGTCTGTAGTCACATAACCTGCAAAGCATTGAATAAGGAAATCGAAAGTCGGGACGAGGTTCTTAGGCTGTTCAAATTGGAGTTTGACAATGTAGAGGCAGAGTTAGAGCGTGTGAAACAGGAAAATAAATACATGAGTGAAGTAATAGCGAAATATGAATCGTCACATTTAAATTTAAGTTCAGTGCTTGACGGGCAGAGGGCAGCATCTGATGGGTGCTTTCAGGAAGGGTCCAACAAAATAGATGAACGGCTACAAGCGCCGGAGAGTGTAGTTCATGTTCCTGTGGACAGGGGCGTTAACCATCTGACTGAGCAGATAATCGGACGTACTCGGCAGGCAGAGAACATGAATGAACGGCGGTCGAAGAAGGTTCATTAAGCTGGTGATGCGGTTGTATCAAACGACCATTGCGGGCGAACAGAAGAGGGACCTGTATCGATCATTGTTGGAGACTCGATAATCAGACGGCTTCGAGTAGAAAAAGCCGACGTAATTTGTTTCCCTGGAATACGTACGGGGCAGCTCAGAAAGCAAGTGGAATCCATGGACGGAGAACGTAATGTAGCATCGATGGTCATTCATGTAGGCACAAACGATGTTAGAAGCAGTGGTACGCCAGACACGATTGGAAATGACATGAAAAATTTGATCAGGACATGTAGGAGGAAATATCCTGAAACGTCCATTATTGTAAGCGGCATACTGCATAGAAGGGATGTAGATCCACGATATATTGATGGAGTGAATGGGGTACTTGACTGGGTGTGTGGAGAAGAGGGGGCGATATTTGTTAATTCAGGGGTATGGGTTCAAGACTGTGACTTGGGGTGGGATGGCCTACATTTAAATAGAAGGGGCTCTGTAAAATTAGGGCAACTCTTTGAACGAATAGTAAAGAGCTTGCAAAAAAAACAGATTAGGTATGTAAGAGGTGAGCAATCTCATTTTTGTGAAGAATATGAAGGAGGATTGAGATGCCTTCTGGTAAACTGTCGTAGTGTAGTCAGAAAAGGCATAACATTTGGAACCATGGTGGAAATATATGATCCAGATGTTATAATCGGTGTTGAGTCATGGCTAGTGGATAATGTTGTCGAAGGAGAGGTATTTCCTATGGGTTATAGGATATACAGGAGGGATAGGGGAAGCACGGGGGTTGGGGTTTTTATATTAGTTAAGGATATATTTGGGAGTCGCCTAGTTTTTACGGATGAGGAAAATGAGATTCTGGGGGTTAGGGTTGGTTTTAAAGATATGGTAGACATTTTGGGTGTATATAGAACAGGAAGGGGGGAAAGGGATGTCAATTTAGGAACAACTTTAGTAAATTATGCTATGGAGGCTGACAGGGCAGGAAGAAATATAATTGTAGGGGGTGATTTTAATATGCCAGGAGTGGACTGGGAGGGTAGGGCTGACTCTCAAGAACATTACCAATCGCTGGCCAACAAAATCATATGGGAGGGGGGCTTTGTTCAAGTTATTGAGGGATGCACTAGGGAGAACAGCTTATTGGATGTGTTTTTGATAAAGCCTGAGGATATTTGGGTCAAATCAGAGATAATTGAAGGGATATGTGACCACAAGGCTGTTTTAGTAGAGGTAAAGTTGAGCATTGAGAGGCAGGTCAAGAGGGAGACAAGATTGGTGAAACAGTACTACAAAGCTAATAAGGAAATGGTTGGTAGTTACTTAGCTGGAAATTTCAATCAGTGGATAGAGAGGGGACTAGATGTAGATAGACTGTGGGCTGGTTTGAAAACAATAATTCTGGATTGTGAAAAATTACATGTGCCATTTAAAAAAGTAGGGGCGACTACTGATCCACTTTATTACAATAAGGAGGTAAGAAGATTAAAGAAGAAATGTAGATTAGAAAGCAATAAGATTAGGAAGGGGATAGGCCACCGAACAGAATTAAATAGGTTGAGGAGGGAACTGGTTAGGGCTAAGATAGTAGCAAAGAAACATTTTATGGGTAGGCTAGTTGGCGGGGGGACGACTTTCAAGGAACGGTGGAGGAATATGTATGTCTATTTCAGGAGAGTAAGAGGGGTTCAAGGCCGCATACCTGATATCGAGGGAGAAGATGGAACGCTGCTGGTGGAAGATGGGCAGAAGGCTGAGGCATTTAATAAGGTATATGGTAAGGTGGTAGGAATTACAGGGGAGGGAAATGTGGATCAGGGAGGAGAGCAGGGTATTGAGGAGGGTAAGAAATTAAGTTATGTAAATAAGGATATCTATAATGCAATACGGGGATTAGGGTCAAGAAAATCAGCCGGGGTAGATGGGATAAATGGGGAATTGTTAAAGGTTATGGGATGGAATATTGTGCCTTATTTAAGATTTCTGTTTGACTTTTGTCTAAATAATGGGGTAGTGCCTGAGGACTGGAAACATGCTCTGGTAGTTCCGGTATATAAAGGGAGAGGGGGAAGGGGGGATAGTGATAGCTACAGACCTGTCAGTCTAACATGTATTATATGCAAAATTTTTGAGGGAATTATGAATGAATACATAAGGGAATGCTTAGGGAGTAGTAGGTGGTTGGGAAATAAACAGCATGGTTTCAGAGAGGGATTTTCGTGTGAATCGCAGCTAGCAGGCTTTCAGCAGGATATCAGTGAGGCCTTGGATAACAGAGGTCAAGTTGACTGCATTGCAGTTGACCTATCAAAGGCTTTTGATAGGGTCAATCATGGTATTCTGTTAAGGAAAATGGAGGCTATAGGATTGGACAGGAGAGTAGTTCAATGGGTGAGATCATTTTTGGAGGGGAGAAGTCAGAGGGTAAGGGTTGGTGGTTCAGTGTCGGAACAGTCTAGGGTGGGGAGGGGGGTACCTCAGGGGAGTAAATTGGATCCTTTACTATTTCTCATTTACATAAACGACATAGGAGTTAAAATATCATCCCAGATAAGATTATTTGCTGATGATATAGTAGTATACAGGAGGATAAATCACCCGGATGACTGCGGCATATTGCAGAGGGACTTGACGGACATACAAAGCTGGGCGGATAAAAGTGATATGATGATAAATTCAAAGAAATGTCAGGCAGTGAGATTTGTTAACAAAAGGAATCATATTGTTTTTGAATATTCAGTGGGGGAAAATAAAGTTGTATTTGGGGACGAATGTAGGTATTTAGGTGTAACTGTGGGGGGTGGGAATTTTCACTGGGGTAAGCACATAAGGGAAATAGTAAAGAAAGCATACAAGTCACTACATATGGTTATGCGAGTCTTTAAAGGCGCTGGCAGAGAGATTAGGGAAAGGGCATACATGTCCCTAGTCCGTCCTCTGCTGGAATATGCTGGGGGAGTGTGGGATCCATACCAAATGTATTTAATAAAGGAATTGGAAGGAGTGCAAAGGAAGGCCGCCAGGTATGTAATGGAGGACCACAGATCGACGAGTAGTGTGAGTAGGATGATACAGGAATTGGGATGGGAAAGTCTGGCTGATAGACGTTCAAGAGCAAGACTAGGGGGTATTTTCTTAGCTTATAGGGGGGAAATTGCATGGGAAGATATTCATGAGAGATTGGGAAAGGAAAGTTCATATATGGGCAGATACAGTCATTGTTGTAAATTGAAATTAAGTCAGTGGAAAAGTAACTGGGGCAAATATTCGTTCATTGGGAGGGGGGAAATAGAATGGAACAGTTTGCCAGGGGGCATTTTCAGCCCTTTACCTTCTGATGTTGGTAAGTTTAAGGAGTTGGTGAAAAAGCACCAGATTAAGAGGCAGTGATGAACGGTGAATAAGTTGAAGCAATGAAAGAAAGTGTAAATGTTTAGTATTTTATGTTTATTTCTGTTATTAGAATGATTATTTTTACGATTACCGGTTTCTTCTCTTAGCAACTATTACTTATTTTCTAATTAGTCCTAATTTTCTAAATTTTTTGTGGTTGTGAATTGTTTTGTGTATTTATTGTAATTTGCCACCATGGACAGTGTCCACATTTGCAAATAAACCATGTATGTATGTATGTATGTACGATACTGAACACTATCATCTTTCCCTCTCATTAGTCTGTAGTCACATAACCTGCAAACAATACTGAACACTATTATTTTCCCCTCTTATTAGTCTGTAGTCACATAACCTGCAAACGATACTGAACACTATCGTCTTTCCCTCTCATTATTTTTTGTCACATAACCTGCAAATGATACTGAACACTATTATTTTTCCCTCTTATTAGTCTGTAGTCACATAACCTGCAAACGATACTGGACACTATTATTTTTCCCTCTTATTAGTCTGTGGTCACATAACCTGCAAACGATACTGAACACTATTATTTTCCCTCTTATTTGTCTGTAGTCACATAACCTGCAAACGATACTGAACACTATTATGTTTCCCTCTTATTAGTCTGTAGTCACATAACCTGCAAACGATGCTGAACACTATTATTTTTCCCTCTTATTAGTCTGTAGTCACATAACCTGCAAACGATACTGAACACTATTATTTTTCCCTCTTATTAGTCTGTAGTCACATAACCTGCAAACGATACTGAACACTATCATCTTTCCCTCTTATTAGTCTGTAGTCACATAACCTGCAAACGATACTGAACACTATTATTTTCCCCTCTTATTAGTCTGTAGTCACATAACCTGCAAATGATACTGAACACTATCATCTTTCCCTCTTATTAGTCTGTAGTCACATAACCTGCAATCGATACTGGACACTATTATTTTTTCCCTCTTATTAGTCTGTAGTCACATAACCTGCAAACAATACTCAACACTATTATTTTTCCCTCTTATTAGTCTGTAGTCACATAACCTGCAAATGATACTGAACACTATCATCTTTCCCTCTTATTAGTCTCTAGTCACATAACCTGCAAACGATACTGGACACTATTATTTTTCCCTCTTATTAGTCTGTAGTCACATAACCTGCAAACAATACTGAAAACTATTATTTTTTCCTCTTATTAGTCTGTAGGGGGCTGCATGGCATAGTCGGTAGAGACGCTGCACTTCTAACTAAAAGGGTGTGCGTTCGATCCCCACCCAGGTAGTGGATTTTAGAAACGAAACTACCACTTTTGGAAATGCAAATAGCCCTGGGTTTCACTCAGCCTGTAGGCTATATATTAATATTAAGCTCCAAACTAATAGCTGTATGAAATATTATTTTTCCAAGAACATGAGAAATGAGTACCAGGGTAATTCCTGGGAGTAAAGACGGTCTGGGAGCTGACAACTCCATCCCATCTAGTGCTGATGTCACAAAGGGTGGAAGCCTCTACCTTCCTCTACTCCCAGAGCCTCCATGGCCTGTACGGAGTTGGCTGTTTTATTAGTCTGTAGTCACACAGAGTGAAAAATAATAGTGCTCAGTATTGTTTGCAGGATATGCATGCAGTGCATTAGTACCATACGGAATGCAAGCAGAGAAATATCCACCTTCCTGATAATAATGCTAGTTGAGCTGCATAAAACATTATTATTAGGGGCAGCTGATTCACCTGGTACAGTGACAATGTACGGTAGGAGAACTATGAACCATTCTGTGCATACTGGTTAATGAATAAATGCAATTTTAGTGACGGCTCCACCATGAATTTTGTTGTCCTCTTTAGTCTACTTCCTCAAGACTTATCAATATTGACTATTTTCTTTGCAGATATTGTACGTGCCTATTGTGGTGTACCTCCCAGCATTAGCCTTCAGCCAGGGTAAGCTGTATTTTTACTTTCTTGCTAGTTGTTTTCATGCCTTATAACCCTAAAATTACGGGTTTGATTCATTATCAAGGAAGTTGTATTTTTAAGGTGTAAAATTCAG
Organism: Meconema thalassinum; assembly: GCA_946902985.2. NCBI lineage: Eukaryota > Metazoa > Arthropoda > Insecta > Orthoptera > Tettigoniidae > Meconema > Meconema thalassinum. The sequence continues at coordinate 694,937,948 of OX336390.1, forward strand.
TACCGTAACATTTTACGTCATACGCTAAAGACATTTTAGCCTATGTCATATTTGGAGACTACTTGACAAAATGAAATCTCTGTATTGGTCACCCTGATAAAAGTGTTAGTCTCTGTGTTAGGAGGAACATTTGATGTTGTAACCTTCAGTCTGTCAACACAAAATGACTCCAATTACTGGAATATGTGAAAAATTAACCTGAAATAAATTATTTATGATTAACCCTCTACTTGTGAGGTGCGGTCAATATGACCGCAAGAATATTTTGGAGTGTTATTTTTATCCCTTCTATTGTTACTTCCCGCATTTACTTTTGTGTACCTTCCGAGCACATGGCATTGAGTCTGCATAGCTCAATGCAGTGCTAGCTACTGTTACGTGCGGGTGATTGCGTTGTAAAGTTTTCGAACAGTATCAGTGACCGCACCTCACAGTTAACGTTCCACGCTGACCATGCAGGCGGGAGATACACTTTCAGCTGAAGAAGAGTGTTATGCTTTTTCATTGTGTCAACCATGCATATTTGTTTCTAAATAATAATTGTATAATAATATTTTGTTAAGTTTTCATTTTTAAAATTAATTAAATCTAATGATCACAGAAAACTTTTATTTTTTCGCATTACAAACGTAATATGAGTATGAAAGACCTATACGTTGATTTTAAGAAATGATTGTATTTGTATCGTGTATTAGAGTAGTTGAAGTACCAACACAACAAATTTCAAGTAAATAGTTTTACTGTGTGTGCCTATGAACAAGCAAGACTATTCGCCGGTCACTCAGACCTCACCTCACAATGTATATGACACTAATACCACCTGCCCTAACTAATATTGCTCCGCAAGATCTAAGGAGGACAGCGGCTAAGGTAAAGTTGCTCAAGAAGGTTACATCTCAGAAGAACTCTCCCTTGTACGATGCCCTACGAGATCCACCAACAACTCGCCTGAAATCACGCAAGCCACCCTGGGTTGATTTGGAAAGTGTCAGTTCTTTCAACGTGACCTCGAAATGGTGACAGCGCTGGCAAGAGCATACATCCAACAATGCTTATCTGGTTCAAGATCGGAGAAGGAAGGTTGAGGGATTCCATCTACCACGACAAACCTGGTCGAAGCTGAACCGCATTAGGACGGATCAAGGGAGGTGTGGTTACACCTTGAAGAAGTGAGGTTTCTGTTCATCTGCTGATTGCGACTGCGGAGCGGAAGACCAGACGATGGACCATATTGTTAAGGAGTGCCCCCTTCGAGCATTTGACGGTGATTTGACGACTCTACACCAAGTGACTCCGAGTGCTCTGGACTGGTTGTCAAGTTTGGACATTTCCATTTGAATGATACTTTTGTATACTTGTAAAGCCATACGATCTATATCCACCTCACAAGTAGAGGGTTAAGATATATATCTTTTCACATATTCCAGTACAGTAAAAACTCGATTAACCGTCATCGTCGGGACCGTGGTCATGACGGTGGAGCGGATACAAATAACAGAAACACTGTATTATTCCTCAAAACATGACCTCAATCAATTATATTATTTACAGATATCACTCTCACAGTAATGTAATATATTTCGGAGCGAAAAGAAATTAAACACGGTTGTAATAGCAAATAAAACTATTTATTACATGATAAAAACATCCGTACAGTAGCAATGACAGCAATGACGTTTAACAGAAACTGACGGTTTAAAGAGTGACGGTTAAACGAAGTTTTACTGTAATTGGGATTATTTTGTGTTGACCAACTGAAAGTTACAATATTAATAATTGTTAATAAGCGATCATCATCAGATCCTGATCACTAGGGTCGAGGTTTAAATTTACATATAGCCTAGCCTACAAAAGATTGTAACACTCACTTTTTGTGTGTGTGTGAAATATTAAGCTTCAAACTACAGTAAGTGCTGTATGAAATATTCTTGTTCCGAGAACATGATTGTAGGAGTAACTTGTTCGAATTATGTTGTCCAATAAATTGTTGATTGACCTTAAAGCTGCTTTGAATAGCGCAAGAGAAAGGTTTCCATCATTATATAACAATATCTTCCCTCATTGCATCATTACTGTACCGCACTTTAAAAAAATTGACAAATTATTTTGTTGCAGTATCTGGTGTGAATATCCATGCCGTAACTCCCATAGTGAGCTGTGTTTGCATCTTCTACACCATGTTGGTGAGTTATCTTTCATTATTCTGTTTACTTTTAGAGAAGACCTTTAAAACAACAATAACTATAATCACCACCTTGTTTGCAGAGACATATTTCTAGAAGATTTCTATAGAGGGGCTTGTCCAGTGGAGCAATGGGAAAATTTCATATAATAAACAAGCATGGATATAAACCCCAAATCTCTCTAGATAAGATCTCTCAGGGTTGCAATACAGTCTTTTAACCCAAATCCAAACAGGTTTTGTTACAGAATCGGCATATGGGGAGATTTCCTTTGAGAACAAAAAAAAAAAAAGGTCTATTTGTATCCAGCAATGTCTTACCTAATCTTATCAATATTTTCCTTATGTCCCCTCCAGTTCCGAATTCTTTTCCTTTTCTTTCTGCATTTTCATTTTGATAATTCTAATATCCCTGTTATAGTAAGGAGGATCACATCTAGTCCTTATCTTCTTCAAAGGCACATAATTCCTTTCCCCTTCTAATAATACTTTCTTGAGACTCTTCCATAAATTTCCACATCGCAACTTCTTTCCATTCAAGAACTGAACTCCATTTTAAGATATTCCTCTAGCCCTTCTATACTGTAAGTATCACCATAGGCTATATGGTTAGAATCCCCAAAAAGCCAAGGCAGTGCTATAATGAGGTACTAGGCAAGGTAGGAATGAGATAATTTGTCATTTACTGTGCCAGTGCAGCAACACTGATCCAATGAGTAGCACTTTTCACAGTATCCACAGGCTGTAGAGGTACCAACCATGCCTCCATAAATGATACTGAGACATTGGAAGAAAAAAATGCATTTTACTCTAACCTGTACCAACTGACAAAATTCAAAAATAATACATTCATCAAGAAATGGCAATAGGCCCACTAAACTTATCAAGGATTATTTTAAAATATTAATTATACTCGTATTTGAAGTGTGGAGCAGGGAAGGAGATTGTTGTAAGTTCTAATGGAAAGGAGAGATGTCACATACTAAGGCACTTATTATATAGAACATTTCCTTACTCTCACTGCTACCAATGGCCAGTGCAGCTCATAAAGCACCATTGATCATGTTATATATTCAAATTGTAGCGGGCTAGCATTCTTGGCTATCACTCCAGAGGTCCGGATTCAATACCCGGCTCTGCCAAGTAATTTTAATTCTGGTGTGTGGGCTGGAACAGGGTACACTCAGCCTTGTGAGGCAAAACTGAGTAGAGAAGGGTTCGATTCCTACCTCAACCATCCTGGAAGTGGTTTTCTGTGGTTTCCCCACATATACTCCACGCAAATATTTGGATAGTTCCTAACTTAAGGCCACAGCCGCCGCCTTCCCAATCCTCACCTGAATTACAAATACACACACTACTACGGCCATCACAATAACACAGGTTATCACACAAATTCCATACACACACTCAAAATACACTGGGCTATATGACCGCCATGTCGCAGCCCATAAAATAAGCAACAACTCACTATTTCAAAGTACCGGTGTTGTTCTTTGTGATACCCAACTCATTTCCATACCCGTCATGTTTCAGGGTGGACTGAAGGCTGTCGTCTGGACCGACTTTGTTCAGCAAATTATACTGACGGTCGCAACAGTTGTTATAATCATCCTGGGGCTGATACAAGTGGGTGGGTTCAACAACATGTGGAACATCAACTTAGAAGGAGACCGCATTGACTTCTTCAAGTAAGCTTCCATTATACATAGTTTCAAAACGTACTGAAAATAGTAATACTGTAAATTGGTTAATGTGAATGGGTGACAAGCGGAAGTTATAATACTATTCGGATAAGAAACTATTTCTGTTTATCTTTGAGTAAACTACAGAACACTGAGCACATTTGAACCCATATCTAACTGTAATTTGTCTTTCAAACAGCATGGATCCAAGCCCATATGCACGACTTACATTCTTGACTACTACAATAGGTACCACCTTTACGTGGCTCTCCTCCTGTGGTACTAACCCATCTATGGTGCAGAGATTCCTGGCTGTTCCTAGTTTATCTGCAGCGCGATGGTAAGTCAAGAGCATGTGTTAGTGTGATAGCAATTAGGAGCCACTTCCTCTTTAACGTATTGACATATCCCTGTAGGTTGTCCAGTGTGGTTAAGCTGGGACTTTGTGGGGATGATGGTGATGATGTTAATGATAAATGGCCAATCCCCCCCCTTCTCAAAAAGTTTTCATTTAGTAAATCAAAATGAGTTGGTGCACCATCATGTTGTAATGCTATTGGACACATTATCAGAGCATTACAAGAGTCAAATTTAGGGAGGTTTCACAGTTTAATAATTTTTATCAAGAGGGAAGACCACAGTCCACTTTTCCCCTATTATGGCTATGAGAATTGGCATGCCTAGTAGGAAAATTTTGGGAGAGGCATAGAGATCATTTGTTCAGTGGCTTCCAAATATAATCCAACTGTACATTTGACGGAAGCATGATCTATAACATCCTGAAAAGGTACTGGTAGGCCTCAGTTTAACCTCTCTTTTTACCTCATGTTCTTTTGAGCCAGGTCATCTCTGGATTTTGAAGATTTTGAAGATGAGTGTGTTCAAACCTATCCCTTCAGCCATCCTTGAAATGAATTTCTATTTCTAACTCCAAGCAAATGTTGGGACGGTTCATTCTACTATAATAGACTTCCTTACTCAGTTACATTTCATCTCTCATTAACTCCTCTAGTGCGACAGGCTTCGGCAGCCGACACAGTTTATATCCTCGTCGCTAGATGGGGCCTTCATTCATTCCATCCCTGACCCGGTCGGCCGACTGGAAGCAGGCTGTGGATTTTAATTTTTCATCAACTCCTCTGCTCAAGAGGTTGGCATTAGGAAGAGAATCCGGCTGTAAAAATACAATCCACCACATTGAAAACTCATCTTACTTCATCCCCAACCCTGTAGATACGAGAATAATAAGAGGTAGAAGTACATTGTTCTTTTGTAAGAGGAGCAACATCCCATTCATGGATAACCTGTGCTCTGTGTTTCAAACTCAGTTGTTTGTGGAAATTCGGATGAGGTTTAAACGGATAAAAATAATTAGAGAGCTAATCAAATCAGGTAATAATGACTTATAACATTCCATTAATAAATGAATGTTTCAGTTATGAATTCTACACAATTATGAGGGTCTACACAAATATGCTTTTCACTAACGTCACACCAAGAATCATATAAATTTAATTTAATATCGTATGGCCTCGGGTGCCAGCTGCAAGCTTTGTAATTTGACATCCAGAGGGTAGCTTGCATGTCGAATTTCGTTGTTCCTTGAATCACTATGAAAGTCAAGGAGGTTAGATATCTAAGCTCCTTGAACACTATAGCGCTTTCTAGTAGAGAAATGAGGAACTTTGTGTTGGTGGATTCTTGGTGTGACATTAGTGTAAAGCATATAAATTATTGATTTCCTATTTAACATTATTTTACTGCCATACAGGGCATATTATTTAAAACACTTGCATCAACAGCTGACTTTGTAAATAAAACCAAAAGTTGATGTATGAATTCATTTCTTTATCTCTTTGAATAAAAGTATCAAAAGGGAAATAAGGAGAACACATGTCTCCCCTTCTAATTTGGAGGGGTCTAGTCACCTTCAACCAACCCCATCTTGTCCCAGGCATGTTTGTGGCTTTTTTGTGAACTTGGTCTTCGACCACCACTTGTGTTTCAGGACAATGTTAATCTTTACAATTGGACTGATCATCTGTAAATCCCTCAGCTGTCTGACTGGGCTACTGATATATGCCTACTACTACAACTGTGATCCAATGTCTATCAAGGTAAGGCCTCAAGAGATTTCTGAACTAAGGCATCAGTATGTCCAACTGTTTTATCTCTCCTTCCAGCTTTTTTTCCTTGCTTCTATCCTTGTTTTCCTGTCCAATGATAGTTTGATAGTCGAGAATCAAATATTTCACTCTGTTACAGGCCATCAACAGACAGGACCAACTGCTGCCCTATTATGTGATGGATATTGCAGGGAATTTCCCAGGACTACCTGGGCTCTTTGTGGCAGGAGTATTCAGTGCTTCCCTAAGGTAGACAGACTACCTGCTATCATTAAGTTAGTGTTGGAGTAGGTCAACCTCAAATATCAACTTGCAATTTATCTTGCACTGAATACAAGTGGAAAGGTTTTGACAGTATACTGGACAGTGAATTCATATTGTTATGTGCTACCCCTAGTAGCACGTTCGTTAGATTACAGTAGGTAAAGCACAACACAAATGATCCTTTAAAAATATTAGTTTTATTGAAGGTCTAGAAACATACACCGTACAATAAGCACACAGAAACCATTAGCAGTTTTTACTCAAGTTTCTTCCTTAAAGAGCACACTCACCCCTTTCCACTTTCTCTTGCCGCTAATCCTTCACTAATTAGCCCCATGTCCTGGCTAGAAATACCCACACCTCTTCTGCTGGTACACAAGCCACAGATATTTACAATAGTCTGTCACTCACCACTAAATGCTTGTCTTGATCACCGTTCTAGAATAATTCACACGGTATCGCAATTCGCACAGCACGTCACCACAGCACCTCTATCGCACTGCAAGCATAGCCTGCTAAAAACACGCTCATCTCCACTGGCCAGGGTCGCTCTTATATATCGGGGCTGATGACTCAACAGATGTTTCCAGAGTAGAACAGGTCTCCCGAACCCTCCCAAGAACTCCAACACCAGGCGGGCCGCGAACCTTCTGGGCCATGTCTTAGTTCTCGCTGCCTCGTTGCTGGTTGACACAGAGGCAGGGGTAGCCTGGGGGCAGACTGTGAGTCATGCGCGAGGTAATAAAGCAACCCCGCACTCGTAACACCATTGAAAGAGCCGAGTCAAATGTCAATGTACACTTCTATTTAACAGCAACAACTGAGCTAACTTCTAACTGTCACAAAGTTTGCAGCCCAGCTGCTGCTGAGATTTGCAAGGTAGTATTAGTCAACTCTGAAGATGAAGTATTGCAGTACAACTGCAGCACTTCTCATTAGGGGCAGATGACCTCGTAGTTCCACCCCATAAAATAACAATAACTAACTAACTTCTCTTTCAATAAACTGTCATACCATGGAAATTATTAAATATAATCTAAAAATCTTCCACTTTTACATTTTTAAAACTAAACTTAGTGCATGTTTCAGACAATTTGTTGTCCTTCCTCAGCCATAACAAATCATCAAACTATATGTTGTTGTTTGAGTCTTCAGTCCTTTGACTGGTTTGATGCAGCTCTCCATTTCTCCCTGTCTTGAGCTAATCATTTCATCTCTACATAACTACCACAATCTACATCCGAAGCAATCTGTTTAACATATCCTAACCTTGGTCTTCCCCAAAAGTTCTTGTCCTTGACCCTTCTTTCCATAAGTAAGCTTGCTATTACTGGGTGTCTTAGTAAGTGTCCTACCAACCGATCTTTTCTCTTCATTAGCAGTCGCCAGAAACATCTCTCCTCTCCCACTCGTCTTAATACCTCTTCATTTGTTACCCTATCTACCCATCTGATCTTCATCATTCTCCTGTAACACCACATTTTAAACGCTTCAATTCTCCTCTTTTTTGCTGCTCCAACAGCCCAAGTTTCATTTCCATAGAGTGCCACGCTCCAGACAAACACTAATACCTAAATCTATATTCGATGTCAACAGATTCCTTTTCTGTAGAAATGCTTTCCTTGCCTGAGCCAATCCATTTTTAGGCTACTTTCGATTTTTGCAAAAAATGAAAGTAGACTTATGAGATCAACACAGGGCGAAAAAAGTGTGTCTGTCTGTGTGTGTATGTGTGTGTGTGTGTGTGTGTGTGAGTCTGTGTGTGTGTGTGTGTGTGTGTGTGTGTGTGTCTGTGTGTGTGTGAGTGTGTATACTCTGAATGTCTGTCCCCCCCTATCAATTCAAACACGGTGAATGCGAATTGAACGAAATTTGGTACAAAGGTAGCACTAGCAAAGACACCTCAGTGTCATGTTTTATATCGCCGCCATCTTGACGGAAACGTAATGGCAGCCACACAAATGTTCAAAGCTTAAATCAAATTACGACTAACCTAATCATCTGATCTCTACCAAATTTTGCAACAACATACCTTTATGGGGGGAGCATCCTTTGACCAAACCAATAGGTCATCAGCGTAATAGTTTGCGGATGGCTGCCATCTTTGTGTGAAAATCGATTCCCCCTATTAATTCGAACACGGTGCAACCGAATGGAACGAAATTTGGTACAGAGGTAGTACTAACAAAAGGCACCTCAGTGTCATGTTTTATATCGCCGCCATCTTGACGGAAACGTAAAGGCGGCCACACAAATGTTCAAAGCTTAAATCAAATTACGATTAACCCAATCATCCGATCTCTACCAAATTTTGCAACAACATACCCTTATAGAGGAAGCATCCTTTGACCAAATGAATAGGTCATTAGCCTAATAGTTTGCGGATGGCGGCCATCTTTTTGTGAAAATCAATTCCCCCTATTAATTCAAACACGGTGAAACCGAATGGAACGAAATTTGGTACAGAGGTAGCACTAGCAAAGGGCATCTCAGTGTCATGTTTTATATCGCCGCCATATTGACAGAAACGTAATGGCGGCCACACAAATGTTCAAAGCTTAAGTTAAATTACGACTAACATAACCATCCGATCTCTACCAAACATTGCAACAACATACCTTTATGGAGGGAGCATCCTTTGACCAATCTAATAGGTTATTAGCCTAATAGTTTGCGGATGGCGGCCATCTTTATGTCAAAATTGATTCCCCCTATTAATTCGAACAGGGTGGAACCGAATGGAACGAAATTTGGTACAGAGGTAGCACTAGCAAAGGGCACCTCAGTGTCATGTTTTATATCGCCGCCATCTTGACTGAAACGTAATGGCGGCCACACGAATGTTCAAAGCTTAAATCAAATTACGATTAACCTAATCATCTGATCTCTACCAAATTTTGCAACTACATACCTTTATGGAGGGAGCATCCGTTGACCAATCTAATAGGTCATCAGTGTAATAGTTTGCGGATGGCGGCCATCTTTGTGTGAAAATCGATTCCCCCTATTAATTCGAACACGGTGCAACCGAATGGAACGAAATTTGGTACAGAGGTAGTACTAACAAAAGGCACCTCAGTGTCATGTTTTATATCGCCGCCATCTTGACGGAAACGTAAAGGCGGCCACACAAATGTTCAAAGCTTAAATCAAATTACGATTAACCTAATCATCCGATCTCTACCAAATTTTGCAACAACATACCCTTATAGAGGAAGCATCCTTTGACCAAATGAATAGGTCATTAGCCTAATAGTTTGCGGATGGCGGCCATCTTTTTGTGAAAATCAATTCCCCCTATTAATTCAAACACGGTGAAACCGAATGGAACGAAATATGGTACAGAAGTAGCACTAGCAAAGGGCATCTCAGTGTCATGTTTTATATCGCCGCCATATTGACAGAAACGTAATGGAGGCCACACAAATGTTCAAAGCTTAAGTTAAATTACGACTAACATAACCATTCGATCTCTACCAAACTTTGCAACAACATACCTTTATGGAGGGAGCATCCTTTGACCAATCTAATAGGTTGTTAGCCTAATAGTTTGCGGATGGCGGCCATCTTTATGTCAAAATTGATTCCCCCTATTAATTCGAACAGGGTGGAAACGAATGGAACGAAATTTGGTACAGAGGTAGCACTAGCAAAGGGCACCTCAGTGTCATGTTTTATATCGCCGCCATCTTGACTGAAACGTAATGGTGGCCACACGAATGTTCAAAGCTTAAATCAAATTACGATTAACCTAATCATCTGATCTCTACCAAATTTTGCAACTACATACCTTTATGGAGGGAGCATCCTTTGACCAATCTAATAGGTCATCAGCGTAATAGTTTGCGGATGGCGGCCATCTTTGTGCGAAAATCGATTCCCCCTATTAATTCGAACACGGTGCAACGGAATGGAACGAAATTTGGTACAGAGGTAGTACTAACAAAAGGCACCTCAGTGTCATGTTTTATATTGCCGCCATCTTGACGGAAACGTAAAGGCGGCCACACAAATGTTCAAAGCTTAAATCAAATTACGATTAACCTAATCATCCGATCTCTACCAAATTTTGCAACAACGTACCCTTATAGAGGAAGCATCCTTTGACCAAATGAATAGGTCATTAGCCTAATAGTTTGCGGATGGCGGCCATCTTTGTGTGAAAATCAATTCCCCCTATTAATTCAAACACGGTGAAACCGAATGGAACGAAATTTGGTACAGAGGTAGCACTAGCGAAGGGTATCTCAGTGTCATGTTTTATATCGCAGCCATATTGACAGAACTGTAATGGCGGCCACACAAATGTTCAAAGCTTAAGTTAAATTACGACTAACATAACCATCCGATCTCTACCAAACTTTGCAACAACATACCTTTATGGAGGGAGCATCCTTTGACCAATCTAATAGGTTATTAGCCTAATAGTTTGCGGATGGCGGCCATCTTTATGTCAAAATTGATTCCCCCAATTAATTCGAACACGGTGGAACCGAATGGAACGAAATTTGGTACAGAAGTAGCACTAGCAAAGGGCACCTCAGTCTCATGTTTTATATCGCCGCCATCTTGACTGAAACGTAATGGCGGCCACAAGAATGTTCAAAGCTTAAATCAAATTACGATTTACCTAATCATCTGATCTCTACCAAATTTTGCAAGGAGCATCCTTTTACCAATCTAATAGGTCATCAGCGTAATAGTTTGCGGATGGCGGCCATCTTTGTGTGAAAATCGATTCCCCCTATTAATTCGAACACGGTGCAAACGAATGGAACGAAATTTGGTACAGAGGTAGTTGGTTGGTTCTTAAGTTTCGGGGCTGCGACAACGCGGTCATGTACAGAGGCAGTACTAACAAAAGGCACCTCAGTGTCATGTTTTATATCGCCGCCATCTTGACGGAAACGTAAAGGCGGCCACACAAATGTTCAAAGCTTAAATCAAATTACGATTAACCTAATCATCCGATCTCTACCAAATTTTGCAACAACATACCCTTATAGAGGAAGCATCCTTTGACCAAATGAATAGGTCATTAGCCTAATAGTTTGCGGATGGCGGCCATCTTTTTGTGAAAATCAATTCCCCCTATTAATTCAAACACGGTGAAACCGAATGGAACGAAATTTGGTACAGAGGTAGCACTAGCAAAGGGCATCTCAGTGTCATGTTTTATATCGCCGCCATATTGACAGAAACGTAATGGCGGCCACACTGTGCCCAACTCTAGGAATGGGTATTCCAAGTTTCAGACACCTAGATATCAAGGGAAAGGCTGTAGCCGCTTTTGAAAGTTGAGATATTTGAATATCGCGCTACATTGCTTCGAGAAGCATTTGGAAGGAATTTACCGATACTTGGATGTCAAGCGACGTAGCGAGTAATAGCAGAGGTCGAGGCTATTTATTGATTAAATAGTTAACTATGGAGTAGAGACTTGAGACTGGGATCAGATTACTGGCACGGCCAAATGAAAGAGAATGCAATTAGTATCAAGTAAATCGGACCAGGGATACCAGAGATATGAGGATTTCTAGATTACAACGTGATGACGCGTGACCCTGACAGTTTTGAATAAAAGCCGGCTGGAGCAAGCATCGATAGCTCATTTCAACACAAGCATTTGCCGAGCAAGTTGCTACGACGCTGAGCCAAGGCACATGGTTGCCGGATCTACGCAGAAGTTCTTTTCAAAGTTGTGATAGTCACGAAAGTGCTGCGCTACGAGGTGGAACTTAGTAAGTTTACGGCGAGGAGAATCACTGAGGTGATTGATTTTTCTACAGACATTGGTGGAAATATTTATATTTCTACATGGACATATGCTAGACTTTGTCTAGAACTAATACTTTGTCACAGTCCAGTTATAACATAATACTTGGATAATTTAAATCCATTTCAGTCAGTTTTCATTATTTGTAACTAGTTAACCACTTCGATCTGTCAGTACACTGAAGACTAGTCTATAACGGTGGCGTTCATTAGTCTACGCAAGGGAAACTACAAGTTGCTTAGCGCATGGTAGATGGTGATATAATAAACCATGCCCAGGGAACGATCTTCAGAACAGCCGTTAATTGCTTAGACTGTCAGTGTTTTTCTTGTACTGATAAGATTACAGTGAGTTATGTTACAACTGACATATTTAGGAAGAGATCACTTAGATCTGACCCCATTTAAACAAACTGTTATGGCTTTGATAGAAGCCCATATTAAAATGAATCGACAGTTAATTCAAACGTCAAGAGATACTACCACTATGTCTTACTAGACGGATTGTGGGTATATAATGGCGGCCGATACAAGGATTGTACATGCTTGTCCAATAGGGCATGTCTATGGATAAATCTGGTACAGACCAGGTTTACTACGCTTCAAGACCATCAAGAAATGTAAGCCACATTTGAATTATATTATTCCTAGCTAATTGGAACAAACTATTTTTCTGCAGATGACCAACACATTTTTTTTTCTTCGTATTTAAAGCTTGCAATGATTTACGCAAGACATATTAGAGTTATTCTGAGTATTTTCAGCACTCAGAACAGTTTAGGATCGATGACCGAGCATTTCGAGCATTTATTTGAATATTTCATATTTTTTGGAAATCACGGTAATCAGCCGATGTAACTGTAAAAGTTAAATTTATTTTTGTTGAGGAATGGTTTTTTTTTTTTTCCATATTCGAAGGTTTGAACATGTGGATTCTCACATAATGAGATGATAATTAAATATATAACAAATAATAATAATAATAATAATAATCCACTAATAATAATAATAATAATTTTCATAATTTTTCTAAATAATTCTGGGATATTATATTTTCTAATAATCATATGTATTGAGAGAGAGCCTATGAAGTAGTTTAATCATTTCTAGTTTGGAACAGGAGATTTTCCGAAGGAAAGTGGTTAGCGCAAGCCCGCATTCAACCAACATGTCAGTTCTGGTTGAACAGTTGATATTTGCATTGAGCAAAGTATATTTTTCAGATAACACGGAGAGGCATGAAACGGGAAGCAAATGATATTTGTATCAAATAGGATATTTTTGTATTTATATAAAATCATGACGTAAATACACTCGAAAGTGAAATAAAGATTTTCATAAGTATGGTAAATTCACGGGTTGAACTGAATGGTAAAATAAAATAAACTTGTAAGTTTATTAATCTTCCAGTGTTGATAACAAGCAGAGGCTTGATTTATTGTATAAATTTTGGGAAGAAAATTTATATGTGTGGAGTAGTTGAAATGCCATTCCCAGGTGCGCATGTTTAAGTCGCAGGAATGAAGAGGTTTTTTCGAGCATCAATCAAATAGCAGGTTCGATGGCTCAGGTTTATAGTAGGAGTATTGGAACTACACATTTCGTCGTATGAATGACCCGAAGGTTATGTCTTTGAAACCATCAGTTCTTATTTCAACCTTGTTTACAAATTCCATTTAGACTTTGATTTTGCTAGAACCCGGATTTGTCATGATAGTAGTTTATTCTTCTTCAGAGGAAGACCTTTGCCGTTGTTGTTGTAATATTGTGTTCTTACACAAATAATAGAATGGGCCACTGCCAATTAAAAATAATTCTTTAACCACGAATAATTTGAAGGATATTTTCAATCCTAGTGCCATGAACTAAATGAATTCATTATAAAACTACAATTCTAATTTCCGCATTCTGTCGAAGAATTGCAAGTTGTGAAAGTTGCTAAAAATGGCCATGAATATAAATATTTTTTATATAATAATGATTCCAAGTGGATAATTGAATAGCTGAATGGTTCAACCATTTATTGATCAAGTTGATGATTCAGAAATCATATATTTTGTTAGGAACTTGATGTTCATAATCGAGTTACTTCTCGAATGTTTAAGGTCAGAAGAACAATTAATTGTTGTTGTGCTTCGCACAAGTTCTTCGATGCTATGCTCAAGGTCAAATACTTTTCAGATGTTATTAATATATGTAAATAATTTGTGTTGCTTCTATGATGATAATATTTTTCGACAATGTAAATTTGAAACTGGAAAAATAAGTGAAAGTTAAAATTCTATGAACATTTATTCTACGAGTGTTAATATCATGTAAATATTCAAACAGTGAACTACGACATTTCCAGTAGAGACAATTAACTTTGAACTGGAATTAATCATTAATAATTTTGGAACACAGTCTACAGGACTAAAAATCAGACTTGTGTTTCCAAAAAAATAATTGTCAAATGTGTTTGGAAAATTTCTGTATTGTGTGTAAATAAGAGTGTGGATCGCCACACGTGAGTGATGCTACTTTGAGCATTTTTGCAGTCAATTTTAACTTCAAAATAAACTGAGATAATTTTACAGGATGTGTTACTCCCAATTAAATCTCCTTCTATCCTTATTGTTGCATTGAGCCAAAAATCAGCAAAGCAGTTTTTTAATTTGATGTCGTTTTTGCGATTTGCTTTAACCCATCTGGCGCTCCGGGATATTTTGACTCTCGTGCTGACTGATTATTGGTAAAATGCATATGTGGTCGTGCGGACTCCGGTCTAAACGGGCACAACACAAATGTTCAAAGCTTAAGTTAAATTACGACTAACATAACCATCCGATCTCTACCAAACTTTGCAACAACATACCTTTATGGAGGGAGCATCCTTTGACCAATCTAATAGGTTATTAGCCTAATAGTTTGCGGATGGCGGCCATCTTTATGTCAAAATTGATTCCCCCTATTAATTCGAACAGGGTGGAACCGAATGGAACGAAATTTGGTACAGAGGTAGCACTAGCAAAGGGCACCTCAGTGTCATGTTTTATATCGCCGCCATCTTGACTGAAACGTAATGGCGGCCACACGAATGTTCAAAGCTTAAATCAAATTACGATTAACCTAATCATCTGATCTCTACCAAATTTTGCAACTACATACCTTTATGGAGGGAGCATCCTTTGACCAATCTAATAGGTCATCAGTGTAATAGTTTGCGGATGGCGGCCATCTTTGTGTGAAAATCGATTCCCCCTATTAATTCGAACACGGTACAACCGAATGGAACGAAATTTGGTACAGAGGTAGTACTAACAAAAGGCACCTCAGTGTCATGTTTTATATCGCCGCCATCTTGACGGAAACGTAAAGGCGGCCACACAAATGTTCAAAGCTTAAATCAAATTACGATTAACCTAATCATCCGATCTCTACCAAATTTTGCAACAACATACCCTTATAGAGGAAGCATCCTTTGACCAAATGAATAGGTCATTAGCCTAATAGTTTGCGGATGGCGGCCATCTTTTTGTGAAAATCAATTCCCCCTATTAATTCAAACACGGTGAAACCGAATGGAACGAAATATGGTACAGAGGTAGCACTAGCAAAGGGCATCTCAGTGTCATGTTTTATATCGCCGCCATATTGACAGAAACGTAATGGCGGCCACACGAATGTTCAAAGCTTAAATCAAATTACGATTAACCTAATCATCTGATCTCTACCAAATTTTGCAACTACATACCTTTATGGAGAGAGCATCCTTTGACCAATCTAATAGGTCATCAGTGTAATAGTTTGCGGATGGCGGCCATCTTTGTGTGAAAATCGATTCCCCCTATTAATTCGAACACGGTACAACCGAATGGAACGAAATTTGGTACAGAGGTAGTACTAACAAAAGGCACCTCAGTGTCATGTTTTATATCGCCGCCATCTTGACGGAAACGTAAAGGCGGCCACACAAATGTTCAAAGCTTAAATCAAATTACGATTAACCTAATCATCCGATCTCTACCAAATTTTGCAACAACATACCCTTATAGAGGAAGCATCCTTTGACCAAATGAATAGGTCATTAGCCTAATAGTTTGCGGATGGCGGCCATCTTTTTGTGAAAATCAATTCCCCCTATTAATTCAAACACGGTGAAACCGAATGGAACGAAATTTGGTACAGAGGTAGCACTAGCAAAGGGCATCTCAGTGTCATGTTTAATATCGCCGCCATATTGACAGAAACGTAATGGCGGCCACACAAATGTTCAAAGCTTAAGTTAAATTACGACTAACATAACCATCCGATCTTTACCAAACTTTGCAACAACATACCTTTATGGAGGGAGCATCCTTTGACCAATCTAATAGGTTGTTAGCCTAATAGTTTGCGGATGGCGGCCATCTTTATGTCAAAATTGATTCCCCCTATTAATTCGAACAGGGTGGAACCGAATGGAACGAAATTTGGTACAGAGGTAGCACTAGCAAAGGGCACCTCAGTGTCATGTTTTATATCGCCGCCATCTTGACTGAATCGTAATGGCGGCCACACGAATGTTCAAAGCTTAAATCAAATTACGATTAACCTAATCATCTGATCTCTACCAAATTTTGCAACTACATACCTTTATGTAGGGAGCATCCTTTGACCAATCTAATAGGTCATCAGCGTAATAGTTTGCGGATGGCGGCCATCTTTGTGCGGAAATCGATTCCCCCTATTAATTCGAACACGGTGCAACCGAATGGAACGAAATTTGGTACAGAGGTAGTACTAACAAAATGCACATCAGTGTCATGTTTTATATTGCCGCCATCTTGACGGAAACGTAAAGGCGGCCACACAAATGTTCAATGCTTAAATCAAATTACGATTAACCTAATCATCCGATCTCTACCAAATTTTGCAAGGAGCATCCTTTTACCAATCTAATAGGTCATCAGCGTAATAGTTTGCGGATGGCGGCCATCTTTGTGTGAAAATCGATTCCCCCTATTAATGCGAACACGGTGGAACCGAATGAACGAAATTTGGTACAGAGGTAGCACTAGCAAATGGCACCTCAGTGTCATGTTTTATATCACCGCTATCTTGACGGAAACGTAATCACGGCCACCCAAATGTTAAAAGCTAAAATGTAATTACGACCAACCTAATAATCTAGTCTCTACCAAATTTTGCAACACCATATCTTTATGTGGGAAACATATTCTGACCAATCTGCAAGAACATCAGCCCAATAGTTTGCAGATGGTGGCCAAGTATGTGTGCAAATCGATTCCCCCTATCAATTCAAACACGGTGAAACCGAATTTAACGAAATTTGGTACAGAGGTAGCACTAGCAAAGAGCACCTCATATTCATGTTTAATATCCCTATAGCACGTTGTATTTCAACAAGCTACTACAACCAACATTCAATCATACTCCTTGAAAAGGACAAAGAGTTATAACAATACCCATGCATTTAGGAGAAAGTAGGGTATATGTTCTTTATTGAACATCTTGTTTATATCCTATTTGCTTCGTGCATCACTAGTTATATTGCTTCCTAAGTAACAGAAGTCTCCTACTTCCTTTAGCTTTTCACCTGCCAATTTGATATCCATAGAGGTTTCTGATTTACTGCGGCTGCATTCCAATATTTTTGTTTTACATTTATTGATTTTCATCATGAATTCTTTCCTCAAGATGAAATCCATACCATTCAAAAACTCATTCAAATCCTCTGGCGTGTCGGCAAAGATGACGATGTCATCAGCAAATCTCAGAGTTGAAATTATTTCTTCTTGAATCTTCACTCCCACTTTAAATTTTTCTTCAATTTGCTTAATTGCTTGTTCAATGCAAAGATTGAAACTATAAAACCAGTAGAAAAGATCAACTCTCACATTGGAACAGTTTGAATAGTTTCAATGTGAGAGTGATCTTTCATTATGACTTAGAAAGGACAACAGATGGTCTGAAACATGTGCTAAGTTTTGTTATAAATATTTTATAGGTGGAAGAATTTTAGATTGTACAGTATTTAGTTATCGAACATGTTGTTTATCATGTCTTTATATTTTTAATCGCCACTTCATTATTTTCTGTTTTTAGCACCATGTCTACCTGTCTAAACACACTGTCCTGTACTACGTTCGAAGACTTCCTTTCACCATGCTTGCCTCGTAGAATAAGAGACAGACATGCCAGCCTTATAATGAAGATCATTGTGCTCGTGGTGGGGGTTGCATGTGTTGCAATGGTGTTCTTAGTGGAAAAACTTGGAGGAGTTATCCAGGTAAATCATCATCATCATCTTGCACAGTTTCCAGCCACTGGCCGGGTCTGTTTGGAACACGAGCCTCTCCAACGTCTTCTGTCTTCCCACCATCTCTCAGCCTCCACCCTTGTCTAGTCTTCTTCACGCTTTCTTCCACCCCCTTCAGCCACCTGTCTCTCGGTCTCTTTGCTTCCCACTTCGTCTCGTGTACTCTCCTGGGTATCCTCTTCTCCTCCATTCGTTTTACATGTCCATACCATCTAAGTCTAGATTTCTCTATACCATCCTGTAATGGTTCCTCCTTCATTAATCCTCTGGTCCTCTCATTTCCAATTCTGTCCATCTTTGTAGCTCCAATACTGCTTCTCAAGAACCTCATCTCACTGGCCTGTATTTTGCTCTTCTCCCTTCCTTTCATAACCCAGGTCTCCGAGGCATACGTCAGGAAAGGGACATAGTACGTCCGATATATGATCTTTTTGCTGTTCTGAGGGACATCCTTGCTCCATAACATGCTTCTCACACTCCTCCGAAATGCTTCTGCCTGCCTTCCCCGCTCATTTATTTCTCTATCGTTTCTTCCATTATCTTGTATCTGGCTTCCCAGATACTTGAAACTTCCCCACCAATTGTTATTGCCGTTGTGGTTCTTTCCTTCTTCCGTGTTGTGATCACCATCTCACTCTTATTTATGCTAAATTTCATCCCATATCCTTGTATTATTCCTTCCCACACGTCCAACTGTTCCTGTACCTCCTCCTCCTCCTTGTTTCCCCAAATCATCAAATCATCTGCAAACACCATTGCTTTCATCTTTCCTTCCCCAATTACTTGTGCCACTCTGGTCATTATGTCATCCATCACCGCAATGAAAAGTAACGGTGACAGTGCACTTCTTGTTTCAGGCCGTTTCTCTGTTCCAACCAGTCTGATCTCTCTCCTCCCACTTTCACACAGCTCACGCTTCCCTTGTATCTCCTTTATCCTCTTTATAGTCCATTTCTCTACTCCTCTATCCTCCAGGGACTTCCATACTTTGTTTCTGCATACACTGTCATATGCTTTCTCAATGTCAAGGAGGGCCATCAGTAGATCTGTTCCATACTCATAGTGCTGTTCTTGTAACTGCCTTACAGCAAAAATCAAATCCACTGTGGAACTTCCTGCTCTGAAGCCATGTTGTTCTTCCCTCATCCCTCCTTCTATCCTTGTCCTAATTCTCTTTTCCAAAACTTTCTCGAAGATCTTTGCACAATGACTCATCAGTGTTATTCCCCGATAGTTTCTGCAATCTGTTCTACTACCTTTCTTGAAGATCGGGATAATTATTTCTTTTTTCCAGTCTTCTGGGGTCTTGCTTTCCTTCCATGCTGTCCTCATCACTCGGTACAACCATTGTATCCCCACCTCTCCTGCTGCTCTCACCGTCTCCACACTCAACTCATCCACACCCGGTGCCTTCCCTCCTTTCATCTTCCTCACTGCATCTTCCACTTCTTTCCATGTTATGTCCTTTTCTGTTTGCAGTTCATCTTCCTCTTCCCCGATTTCTTCCTTCTCACCATCTTTTCCATTTGGGTTCAGAAGTTCTTCAAAATATTCTTTCCACATTTTCTTCAGTTCTTCCCTATTTTCTATCTCTTGTCCCCTTTTGTTCACCATTCTAACATAATCCGTAGGATCCTTCCGCCTCTTATTTTTTACCATCCCATACAGGACCTTTTTTGTACCTTCACTATCCTCCTTCATCATCTTTGTCCACTCTTCCATCCTCTTTCTTCTCTCCTCAGCCACTACTCTCTTCACCTCTTTCTTTCTTTCCTGGTACTCTTCCCTTGTCTCTACCGTCCTATTTTGATACCACCTCCTAAAGGCTCTATTCTTTTCCCTTACTATATCTTTTGTCTTCTCATTCTACCATGGTGTTTCCTTCCACCTCTTCTTACTGTTTGTTCTTCCACATACTGCTTCTGCTGCACGTACTAGTGTCTTCTTAAATCCAGCCCATTCCTCTTCCACCCCTCTTTCTTCATCTGTTGGAATACCTTCCTTTACCATTTTGAGGTACTCGACCCTTCTATCCCCTTCTTTCAGTTTCCATATCCTTATACGTCTTTCCTGGTTCTCAGTCCCTTTCTTCTCCTTACTCCCTCTCAGGTTCATTACCAGTAATCGATGGCCGCTATCCAGGTTCTCCGATGGTATAACCTTGATGTCCGTGATGTTCTTATTTAGTTCTTTCTCATACAGTATATAGTCGTCCACCGACTTCCTGGTCAAGTCATCACTGTACCATGTGATTGTGTGGCTCTCTCTTTTCTTAAACCAGGAGTTCCCAACTAGCAGGCTGTTCCTCTGGCAGAAGTCTAACAGTCTCTTTCCTTCCTCATTTCTTCCGCCCCAACCCTCTGGTCCTAGAACACTCTCATAACCTTGTCTTTCTCTTCCTACATGGGCATTGAGCTCCCCAATAACAATCATATTTCTTCCTACCAGCTGCCTCTGCAATTCCTCTTCAAACTCCTCCTTCTCTTCAGAGGCGCAGCCTACTTGTGGAGCATACACTTGCACTATTTCTATGGTCTCTCCCCTCAGTGCTACTTTCACTTTCATCATTCTATCACTTATTCTCCTCACTTCTTCTTTTAAACCATCTCGTACTACTACTCCCACTCCATTCCTCTTTCCCTCTTCGTTCCCACTCCAGTACAGTCTATAGCCTTTTCTCAGTTCTCTCCTTCCTTTCCCTTTCCACTTTGATTCTGCCAATCCCAATAAATCCAACTTCCTTCTTTCCATCATATCCACTATCTCCTCCACCTTCCCCGTCAGCGTTCTTAGGTTTAAAGTTCCAAATCTTAGTCGGTGTGTACAGCCGTGTCGTCGTCTGTTAAATCCGTCATGTCTGAGGCTCGTTCCATTTTTGGAAGCATTTGGTTTCATCCAATACTGGCTTGTTGGGCCTATCGTAGCTTCACCAGAGCCCCGTTAGCCGTCACTTTTCAGGTTTCCTGTAGGACCTTCACAGCTACTGTAACGGTCCCGGAGCACACGAAGTCCCCACTGTACTTCGCCCCTACAGGCGATCCCCTACTTTGTGCCGTTGCCCGTCTCCCACGACGTGGACGAGGGGTTGGACTTATGGGAGACATCCAGGTAAATAATGATATTAAATAATATAAGAATGCTGGTCACATACGTCACCAGTTGTGTACACACTATGACTTCCTGCCTACACAGCAGGATTTGATGCACTGTATGTTGTAACCTACTGTACTCTCTCGAGTATCCTCGCACCATTATTTAGGGGATGGCATGTTTTGTTCATCAAGTGGACACCATTAGATCAAATTAATTAATATGTGCCTACATACACCAAGCGCAGATCTAGAGTTTGGCTTTGGGGGGGGTCAGAGAATCGAAATTGTTAAGAAAAATGTTATCACTAAAAACGCAATCACAAAATAACCAAACGTACAAAACCAGACCAATTTTTTTTGCAAGCTACATGGATAGAAATTTGATGCGTTTAGTGCACCAAAAATATTCGTACAAATTGCAAAGGCATGTTTTGCGACTTTTACATTGAGCTTCGAGAAATGTATCAAGGTACGTTACAGTTTCGGCAAGTCGAGTTGGTACCGACAAAGGGAGAAAGTCACAGACTAAATTGCCAACAAAGCTTGCAGTTTGGACGTCAGCAAAATTTTTTGGTGCGAAAAAAAATCTCAAATTCCTATCCTTGCATTGCTGCACATTCATCGTGACATCACTATAAACATCGATTCGGTAATCACAAGGTTTGCTAAACAAAATAGACGAGTTGATTTTGTTATATTAATAATCATTTTTATATAACAGGTATGAATTTGTAAATATGTACAGTTGTAACAGAACATAATAATTGCAATAAAGATATTTTCAGTAATGAATGAAATGAAAAAAACTGTTTTTCAGTTAAAATTTGTTAAGTTTTATTTGTCTGGTTATTGTGTTTTCGTGTTTTGAGTTTGCAAAAATTTTTTGTCTCCGTTTGGGGGAGGGGTCATGACCCCCCGTGACCCCCCCCCCCCCCCCCTTGAATCCGCGCCTGACATACACGACAACTAAGTAGCTCTACTAAAGTTGTGTCAATCTCCCACAATACCACTCACAAACAGTCCAAGCCTCCACCACTAATTCATGAATGTGTAGTTACTACAACTGTGTTATACTTTACAAATACGAGCCAAAACTAGTAAATGCCTATAAACACTGTTAAAATGCTGTATTATTTAAACTTATCTGGTTGCAGTATGCTTCTGAATGTTGCTCTGTTTGCTGAAATATAGACACTGACAATGAATTGTTCATCAAGTCCTGCTGGGGTCAGACATTTTAATTCTCTAACTTCCATCAACACGGCTTGCACTATTTGTGAATTAGACAACCTAGTAGCCGAAAGCCTTCAAATGAAATACTTAAGTGTCCAGTAGTTGTGCAAAAATCAATTGTGATTTTAAAACAAAGGAAATAACAACAACTTGTATTCTGTGCAAAGTATTGTATTTCAGTACAAGTAACCTTAAATGTTAGCTACTATCCACACCGTCAACTTCCACAACCCTCCACATGCATACAGAGGGCTATGCTGCCTGCTGCAGAACTTTCAAAGTTCTAAATCTGGCAAGATGGCCCCTGCTGATTACTATTGTTGTATGAATCATCTTCATCTCCTGTGTGAGCAACCCAGCATTCCCACTTGCCAGGTGAGCAAGGCTTGCTGTGATTAGTCCCAAGCTGATAGACAGTGTCACCTCTCCACACATTCTCTTGCACTGGCCACTCATTTGATTTCATCACAGCTGGTCTGTTCCAAGTCAGAAAGTAGTTGTGCTGCAGAGCTGTGTACTATGGAATATTTCTGTCATTATGATGCAAAGGCAATCAATCATCATAGCACAACAAAGGTTCTTCTTTGTCTTCTTTAGGTCACTGCTGCATTCAAGTATACAGGGTTAGTCACTTAAGATGTCCCTCTCAAATATCTTTTGAAAGGAATCAATATTCTGTTCTCACTTTTATTAATGGTGATATGGGGCTCATAAAATAATTTGCCTGTCTTTTCCATTGCTTAGAGAAACACTGAGAAATTGGCACCAACTTTGGTTTTTCAAGTGGAACTATTCTGATTTCTGCCATGTATAGGCTACTGTATAACAGTCCCGTGTAGACAAATAAAACAATGTAATTACCGTATTTCCAAAATCAGACTGGTACTTTTTAAAAAATCAAGTGTTCATTATTTCTGCTTGGCCTTGCCTACTTTTACTGACTTGCTGAGCAAAGGAGAGGAATGTGCCACCTAATATAAATCATGACCTGTTAATGTATGGGTTTTGTTTTAGTCAAACTCACTGGTATAGTGTGTTCCAAAAGTGAATGCATAAACACAAATCTGAACCATAATTGTTAACCTAGAAGTATGGCTCTTTGGGATAAATAAATAGGCTACATGATTGAAGGAGCAGAGCATAGTTCAAGTGGAGAGAATATGCTGAGCCAACCGAATTTAAGCTATGTTGATATGCGAGTAAGCTACTTTGAGTACTAACAACAGAAGACAAATTAATAAACCTTACTGCATGTCAGCAAGAAACAAAAGAGAAAAAATGTTATTTTGTGCAATCAAGGCATTGTTGATTCATAACTTTGTAAGAAATTCTTCCTGAATGAACATGCTTAAAAGAAGGAATCATCTGGAAAACACAACAGCATCAATTTCATGTGGAAATATTTGTATTTATTTTTGACAGATTTATTCAATATGTCATATGTGTATTCTATAACATGATGCTTAATTTTTGTTGCCTTTCGGATAAAAATAAAACCATTTTGAAACACCTCTGGTAATAAACAATGCTCATCTTTGATTTCTATATTTTCAGATGACAGTCAGTCTGTCAGGCATCACATATGGAGCACAACTCGGTCTCTTCACTCTTGGCATGCTGTTTCCCATGGCCAACAGCAAGGTACACTTACCCTCTTTGTCTGGTAGATCTTGTTATCATTCAGGGATAACAAGAAGCAGGTTTATGAAACTGATACTTTAACTCTTCTCTCCATTTATAACCATTCCATTTTCTCTTACTGACTGTTGTATATTATTTAGACCTTGCTGTAGAATCTCACAGTCCCTTTCTTTATCAGTTACTTCATAGATGATGGTGTCATATGCAAATAATCTTACTTTAAAAGATAACCCCTCCCCTATATCATTCGCAGAAGTGGTCCAAGAATGCTATACTCCCCTCTCTATTAAAACTGGCTCCAAGAACTCCTCTCCCATTCTACCCACTGACCTTACATAGATAATACAATATAAAGCACTCGAAAGAGCATTCAGGTTATTCTTAATTTCAGTCCTTGCTATATTCCGATATGGTATTCACTCGCTTCCCACATGTTGTGGTGTGATATATTTCACACCTTTGTTGGCAGAGCTCGAGAAATGCAGTGTTCTCCAGGAGTGTGGCATTTTTAGCCTACTTTCGATTTTTGCAAAAAATGAAAGTAGACTTTTGAGATCACTACAGGGCGAAAAAAAGTGTGTCTGTCTGTGTGTGTATGTGTGTGTGTGAGTCTGTGTGTGTGTGTGTGTGTGAGTGTGTGTACTCTGAATGTCTGTCCCCCCCCCCCTATCAATTCGAACACGGTGAGCGCAAATTGAACGAAATTTGGTACAAAAGGAGCACTAGCAAAGGACACCTCAGTGTCATGTTTTATGTCGCCGCCATCTTGACGGAAACGTAATGGCGGCCACACAAATGTTCAAAGCTTAAATCAAATTACGACTAACCTAATCATCCGATCTCTAACAAATTTTGCAACAACATACCTTTATGGGGGCAGCATCCTTTGACCAAACTAATAGGTCATCAGCCTATTAGTTTGCGGATGGCGGCCATCTTTGTGTGAAAATCGATTGCCCCTATTAATTCGAACACGGTGAAACCGAATGGAATGAAATTTGGTACAGAGGTAGCACTAGCAAAGGGCACCCCAGTGTCATGTTTTATATCGCCGCCATCTTGACGGAAACGTAATGGCGGCCACACAAATGTTCAAAGCTTAAATCAAATTACGACTAACCTAATCATCCGATCTCTACCAAATTTTGCAACAACATACCTTTATGAAGGGAGCATCCTTTGACAAATCTAATAGGTCATTAGCCTAATAGTTTGCAGATGGCGGCCATCTTTGTGTCAAAATCGATTACCCCTATTAATTCGAACACGGTGAAACCGAATGGAATGAAATGTGGTACAGAGGTAGCACTAGCAAAGGGCACCTCAGTGTCATGTTTTATATCGCCGCCATCTTGACGGAAACGTAATGGCGGCCACACAAATATTCAAAGCTTAAATCAAATTACGATTAACCTAATCATCCGATCTCTACCAAATTTTGCATCAACATACCATTATGGAGGGAGCATCCTTTGACCAAACCAATAGGTCATTAGCCTAATATTTTGCGGATAGCGGCCATCTTTGTGTGAAAATCGATTCCCCCTATTAATTCGAACACGGTGAAACCGAATGGAACGAAATTTGGTACACAGGTAGCACTAGAAAAGGCCACCTCAGTGTCATGTTTTATATCGCCGCCATCTTGACGGAAACGTAATGCCGGCCACACAAATATTCAAAGCTTAAATCAAATTACGATTAACCTAATCATCCGATCTCTACCAAATTTTGCATCAACATACCATTATGGAGGGAGCATCCTTTGACCAAACCAATAGGTCATTAGCCTAATATTTTGCGGATGGCGGCCATCTTTGTGTGAAAATCGATTCCCCCTATTAATTCGAACACGGTGAAACCGAATGGAACGAAATTTGGTACAGAGGTAACACTAGAAAAGGCCACCTCAGTGTCATGTTTTATATCGCCGCCATCTTGACGGAAACGGAATGACGGCCACCCAAATGTTAAAAGCTTAAATCAAATTTCGACCATCCTAATAATTTGATCTCTACCGGATTTTGCAACAACATGCCTTTTTGTGGAAAGCATCTTATGACTGACTACAAGGTCATCAGCCCAATAGTTTGCAAATAGCGGCCATGTATGTGTGCAAATCCATTCCCCAGACCAATTCAAACACGGTGAAACCGAATTGAATGATTTTTTTACAGAGGTAGCACTAGCAAAGGGCACCTCATATTCATGTTTAATATCCCTATAGCACGTTGTATTTCAACAAGCTACTACAACCAACATTCAATTATACTCCTTGAAAAGGACAAAGAGTTATAACAATACCCATGCATTTAGGAGAAAGTAGGCTATATGTTCTTTACTGAACATCTTGTTTGTTTGTACATAGCTTATGATGAAACATATATATATATATATATATACAGCCTCGTTATGACATGTCTTTGCACTTGGTTTTCCTTCATCCAGTTTTTGTTGGTCATCGCAGAAGCACTGTAGAAAGCTGGGTCAATGTCCTATCGTTTCTGCATCTCCTCCTTATTACTTCTTGGTATGGAATGGTCTTCTGTAAAATATGTCTCTCTCAGCAGTTCATATGCTAATCTAGAAGGGGCAGTGCACCCTACTCCCATTACTTTCTTCATGAATCTTGCCTTTACCTTTTCGATCCTTTCAAGATCATTAATTTTTAATTTTTCCCATATGATCTCTACTCCGTAGCATAAAGACAGGTAGTAAATTAAATGGTACATGACAAGACAGAATACCAGACTACAAAATTAACACGACATCTCTTGTCAATCCCAGCTGATAACATCTCATAAACGATATCCGCGGATGCGGATATCCGCCGATAAACCCGCGGATATCCGCAAAAATTTTCGCCACGCGGATATAGTTTGTATGGCTGTGCGGATAGCGGATACGCTGCGGATAATGTTTCAAGTAAATTTGCGGATAGTTTTTAGAATAAAATGTGGAACGATAATATTACATATTTGATACGCCAATCTACAGCTTCATGCTTAAAAGAGGAATACTCTTATAGCCTATTGCGTTCGAAATATTCAGGCATGTACTGCTCGAGTCTAAGCTGCGTGAACCTGAGAGGAATGTGCATCACGGACTATGAGAAACTGTGTTGACGAGTGATGAGGTTTCTCGGTCCGTGCATAGTACAGAACCAAATACATTGGTCGGTGACTCACTGACTCATTCGTAACACCACACTGGTTTCAGAGAAGACCCTATGTTAGCAGTATTGGAATAGACGAGCATGTCAAGTAACACTGCGGGCTGTTGACAGGCCCTTCTCTTCTCGCCTGACCCTTCCCTGCTCTTTCTCCTCACCCCGCAAGTTCATAGAGCTTGGACTCGCACAGTATGTGCACGAGAAGATTATTTTACTCATATGCTTTCAACTACGTTTTATTAAGTACCGTATGTTTGTAGTAGAAGGTCTTGACATCTCATCAATTCTCACTGCCATTATTACTATACGTACGAGATATAATGCTGTCAATAAGCCTGTTAGTTCATCGTGGTGACATCATTAACATTCCTCAAGTCAGCTACTTCGCGGTCTAAGCTATCCTGGAAGATCTGGTTCCATGAGTATCCTATCTGTAGATTTATTTCCAACTTGACACAGAACACGCTGACTGTGACTGTGATATTGCAACGGATAGAGTTATGACATCAACTATGCAGACATGGATGGGTCAAGAAGCAGATGGATGATGACTGACTTGGAATTTCCGGCCAAATATCAATCTCTTTCTCCAAGCGTAAAGAGAGGTCACTTATTATTAGTGAATGTTACCGTGACCGTGCGTATGAACATCATTTAACCAACATGGATAAACTTTCTATTAAAATAAAACAAGGTGAATATTCAATAGTGCGTGAAACTAAGCTCGAGTCAACGATATGGCAGACATTTGGTTACGTTTTCAATGGAAACGAAAAGGTGAACGA
Organism: Meconema thalassinum; assembly: GCA_946902985.2. Lineage (NCBI taxonomy): Eukaryota > Metazoa > Arthropoda > Insecta > Orthoptera > Tettigoniidae > Meconema > Meconema thalassinum. The sequence goes on from OX336390.1 coordinate 694,966,204, forward strand.
TATAGTAGGATGTTTTACCTGTAAGAAAGTGTATTCATACTCAGGACACAAATCAGGCACATCAAACTTACTGAGGCACAAGTGCAAAAGTAGCCAAAAAATTGTAGCCAGTTGTTTTTCTAAAGCGGAGGTCAAGAAACCTGAAGTGTCATCCAACTTTAAGTTCCTTGCAATGAAGCAAATTTCCAGGAACGACTCACTCCTCAAATGTCTAAATGTGTTGGTTTGACACTTTATGCTTTATCTAATAAATTAAAAATAATATTGAAATATCAGCGGATTTGGATGAAAGTCATGCGGATGCGGGGCGGATAACGTTTTGTTTATCCGCGAAGGCTCTAACCATAGGACACAGTGCTTTTTCTTCAGGGGGAACGTGGGGGTACATTTTGTATCTAGTCCAACAAATATAACTTCCGACTTGAAAATTCATCGATCAGCTGGTGTCAATGCGCTGTTCACAACAGCTTGAGGATATTTCGAGTTATCCTCGATTTTAATCGATCTATCGAATCATTTTCTTTTGGCAACTCGGCACTCCGTTCTTATAAGCACGCAGGCTAGTGTTTGGAGGAGGGTGTAGGTTGTTATTTTGTGCGTGTGGTTAGTTTTGAAGGATTAATAAAATATCAAACTATTTAACATCCATTCAGGCATCAAAAAAGCTGAAAGTTAATGATTCGAACACAAACAATGACCGGACTTTGCAAATTGCCGAAAACTGCAAGATCGTAATGTATTGTCGACTACAACAGGATGCCTGGAGTAGGGGTCTTGATAATTCTGTTTTATATATGATCATATATAGGGTGTAATTGAGGCATGGACAGTTCAACAACATAAAATGACCCTATGAATTAAAAATGTGAGGAGCTTCTCAAGGATCTCATATACAGGGTGATTCTTATTAATGTTTAAAACTCTCTGTAGCGATGTAGATGGCATTGAGACAAGTAATTTGATATAGGGCACTTAGGGTCGCAAGTGTCCGGAAATACCTTAAAAGTGAACCACAACAGTTAAACATATGACGTCATCAGGTGACGGCTACGCTCGAGCGGTCTGGCCTGTGCTCTCTTACGCACACAAAAACATCCAAAGCAAACGTTGAATGTCATATCACTCTGGCTCCGAGTCTGCGTGTGCGACTTGGGCGCGTGGTTCAAATCCGGGGCCTATCCATCAGCTTTCTTTGTTCTCTCTCTTCTCCTTTCAAGTGGAAGCAGGACACGGAACCAGAGTGATATGATATTCAACGTTTGTTTTGGTGTGTGTAAGGGAGCATGGGCTTGACCGCTCGAGCGTAACCGTCACCTGACAACGTCATATGTTTAACAGTTGTGGTTCACCTTTAAGGTATTTCCGATCACTTGCGACCCTATGTGTCCTATATCAAATTACTTGTCTCAGTGCCATCTACGTCGCTACAGAGAGTTTTAAACGTTAATAAGAATCACCCTGTAGAATGGCTTGAAGAAAAGTGTGTCCAGGTAGGTGGAGGCTACCTACTTAAAAAAATATCTTGTTGCCTTTCCAACACAGTAACAAACATTGTTGTTGTTGTTTCCTATGGCTAGCCCAGATTCCAATCCATCAGCTTTCTTGCGTTCCAATAGAGTTGTATGAGGTTTCCTGAAGTTCTAGCAGTCACATCAAGTTTGTTGCAATGTAGCAGGTGCCCCTTATCCATTTTACTTCCAGGTTCGTGACAAAGTGTGCATTCTTCAGATCTCAGGGTGTTGATTTGTTTCAGATGAGCTGCAAGGCAGTCATGGCCAGTGTTAAGTCTGAAGAAGGCTACAGCTTCTCTTCTTGGTGTTAATTTATATTGATCCCATTTAGCATCAATGTCTTTCCATAATTTGGTTTCTGCTGTTTTCTTTGCCATTTCTTCATACCTGTTTTTGATAGTATTTTTCAAGATCTTTTTGCTGACATAAAATCAGTCTGACTGACAGGTTGTTGTAGTGTGGTACCTTTTTTTGCTAATCTGTCTGCCTCTTCATTACCTGCTATTCCAACATGAGAAGGGATCCACTGAAATGAGATCTGTTTGTGGAGTCTTTGAAGGTTTTTTTTCATACAAAAAATTTCTTTCAGTTCTTTATTTTGAGGCTTATAATTTGTCGAGACGGCTTGGATGGCTGCTTTTGAATCTGTAATGATAACACATTTTTGATAATCGATGTTTCTGCCTAATAACAAATATATGAGTTACTTTTTGTTAATTGTCCCCCGTATAATTAAAAATAAAAGAATTTGAGGTAAACATGTTTGCAGGGAGCCTTCGCTGGTGCAGTGGCGAGCCTAGCAGTGATGGGCAGCATGGTCATTGGTCAACAGACAGCAAGAGCTGCTGGGCAACTTATCTACCCAAAGAAACCAATGTCAGTTGAAGGATGTCTTCATCAAGCAATCAACACTACACAGATGTTTACTCATGCGCGGAACTCCACGTAAGTTGGATTAGAGTATTGATGATGCTTTTAATTTGAAAAATTGTTTTTTGATAGAGGAAGAATATCAAGTACCCAAACAAATCTATACAGCATTAACTGGTGTCATTTTATCGGCTACTGATCGCTTCACGAGCAAATTCAAATGAGCTCTGCAGAGCAAAGAAAAAAATTGTGGGGGAAAGGTTTTGTACACAGACTTCCGGGCTGACAGGATTGCACTATAGCAAATATACTTCGGTGACTCTGGCTGTAACCCACGGTGTATTTGTTTAGATGCTGATTTCTCAGCAACGGTAGTTGCTATGTGATTGGTCATTTTCGGAAATAATCAAGATGTCCCAAGCCCTATCGTTCTTGTCTCCAAACTCTGGCCAAGTGAGCAGTTGCATGACAATGTCGACAGTTGCTAAGCATGCATTGCCATGTGAGTCAAGTCCAATGCATGCATGCCACATGGCTGCTTACAAACCTTTCCACAAATTACCGACCACCTAGCAGCTACCACTGCCAAGGAATCAGCATCAAAACAACTTTGTGGGTTACAGCAGCTGTCACCATAGTGTAGTGGTCATGGCACGATCATGTCAATCTGGAGGTCCATGTTCATATCCAAACTCTGACAAAGTTCTTTTTCTATTGGTGCTCTCAAGCCGATCTTGAGCCATGTGCAGATTTGGCAACATCGCCCTGCAAAGCCCAATTGAATTTGCCCACAATTGCTAAATTCAGCAGCCAATAACATGACACCTTCAAGAGATATCGACTTTTATTTTTCAATTATTTATCAGTATGACCAATCCTCTAATGTTCATGTGTCCAATTCACATTGTTTCCTACCATTCTGTATGGGAACACGATGAGGTGGACATACAGTCAATTGACAGGAAAAAAAAGGGTAGAAACACAAATAAAGGACAAGCTTAATGACAGGTAGATGCAGGTGGAGAGAGAGAGAAAAGGTAAAAACACATTAAAAGGACATGGATAATCTCCACAGCTGGACACACCACTGTTCCTCAATATAACTCACATCAACACACCTCCAGCACTGAAAAATATGTACCCTAAGTTACATGATGAGGCTTTTAGAGCTAAGGAATTGTGTACTGGATTATCAACTTACCGAGAGGCAGGTTCAATAGAACACAGTATAACATGTTCCTTTTCAGATACAAAACATGCGTATAATCCATAATTTATGTCTGCAGTAGAAAATTAGAGTAGATGACCTTGGTGTTTTACCCTTTTAAAACAATATCCACCAAAATCATTACATTGAGAAAGTATGTGCTTGTGGGAGGAGTCACATTCATAACTTCATTATGGTAATGAGACTCCTCCCACAAGGTGAAATATTTTGCGCCATCGCCATGTTGGATTGGTGAAACATATTAAAATATGAAAGGCGTGGTCAAGGTCGGACAAGGTAGTAGTATGTTCTTTCTTAGGAAGTTTTATTGAAAACGCTCGAGCCATTTAGATTTTATTACGGGTACACACGAACAAAAGGTGTTCTCATAAGCTTATGAAAATAGGCTCAAAATATTAGTGCTCAAATGTTGACAATATTTATCTCTGAACTGGAGACTTGCTTTTGCTGCATCATGTGTGTAAGCAATCAACTCGGTAGCAAAATCAGAGACAGTCATGGTGACTCATGTGAGAGACAAGGCGTTATATAGATATATTAGCTTGTTTGTGAATCTCACTCCTACAGTAAGGAGGTAAGTTACCATAATTTAGAAACACCCTGTATATATAGATATTCGTGTGTTACTCATGACTTTGCCGTGATAAGTTTCCTACTTTCTTACACCTACATTTTCTACAGCAGTGTACCTAGGTATAATGTAAATTATTATATGATGAGCAATATTTCTGATTCCATTATGTTAGTTTAATCCCAAATGTAACATTGCTCAAAATTCTTATTTTCAATCAATTTGCCACTAAATGCTTAGATAAGATTACATATTACAATATGTTATATTTATAAACAGCAAACTCTATTTCTTACTATAACTCAAGGGAGAGTAATGGAAACGAATTTATGCTTGACCTTGAACGCATAAGTTACTTTGCAATACTAACAAATCAAACACACTACTTATCGGAGATGATAATATAGATTTTTTAAAAGCCAGCATTATTTACTGGGCCTATTTGTTTTTACTGAATTGCTTTAGTTTTTATCCATGCAATACAAGACAGCCAACAAGAATAACGCCTACTTCTTAATCTTTAATTGACCATATACAATGATAACTTCTATTTGTATAATGTTATGAGTGGCCTTAGTGATCATAATATTGTTACGTGCCACCCCCTTAGTGGCACTTTTGTTAACTGGATTACGGTGGGGGTACAAAGCACAACACCAATTACTGCTTAAAGAAATAATTAACTTTATTGTGGCCAGAAAATTACACTAATCAGCAAATACAAGCAATTAGGAGCCTTACTCCAGTTTCCTCAAGTGTCTTCCTTGAGCGCTCTTGGCCCGTCCACTTGTCAACAGATCACAGAAGTTAATCCGTCCTAATGAGTACGGAGGCCTTGACAGAAACTACCTGCTCCTCTCCTTTATGTTCACCGACCACAATTACTTATGGTCACTTGCTGCAGGCTATTTCGCTGTCCACAAGCTGGAGAAACAATGTCACTGTATTTCGTAACTCGCACAGCACTTCGTCACCACACTTCTGTCGCACAAGATAATCACTCGCACTAGCTCGTAAAACACAACAACAACCCCCGCTTGACAGGTCGAACTTATATAGCAGGCCGGTGACTCAATACATGCTTCTAGATCCATCCAGGGTTCACGGCTTCTCGAGGTTTCCATCGCTGGTCCAGTCACGAATATTCTGGACTATCCCTTTGTCTTAGTAGCCCTGTTGCATAAGGCACACGCAATACAGGAGGCAGGCCACAGCCCAGCCCCTGGGGCAGTTGTGACTCAAGCGGTGAGCGATGACACAAACTCACAGCCGTAACACCACCCCCTTCCTAAAAAGGCTGATCGTCCCGATCAGTCATTGGTCCATCTGTGTCCCTCCGTAGGCTGCCAGGCGATCTCGATACACGATCTTCATCTTCGCCCTCGGGCTCCGCTGGATCCTGTAGACGACATCGTTGATCCGTTTCACGACTCGGTACGGGCCCTCCCAGGACTTCTGAAGTTTGGGTGACAGGCCTTTCTTCTGTAATGGGTTGAAGAGCCAGACCAGGTCGTCCTCGTGGAATCCGCCGGCATCCGTCTGCTGGTCGTATCGGGTCTTCATTCGGTCGGTCTCGATCCGCAGTTTCCTCCTCGCGAACGCGTGCACGTCCTCCAGTTGGTCGACCAGTTCTTGACAATACTGGCTTACCGGGATCGGATCATTCCCAGGTCGGCCGAAGGCAAGATCGACAGGTAGACGGAGCTCCCTCCCAAACATGGCCCGGGCTGGTGTGCACCCGGTGGCATCATGCACGGCGGCGCGGTAGGCCAGGAGAAATAGTGGAAGATGTTTGTCCCAATCCCTCTGGTGCTCGCTGACGACTATTCGGAGATGGTTCTCGATGGTGCGATTGAATTGCTCTACCATCCCGTCGGACTGAGGGTGTAGCGGCGTCGTCCTTGTCTTCCGGATTCCCTGCAGCTGGCATAGGTTCTGGAACACCTGCGATTCGAAGTTCCTCCCTTGGTCGGAGTGCAGCTCCAGGGGTACTCCGTACCGGCTGATGAATTCTTTCACCAGGGTCTCTGCAATCGTCGCGGCTTCTTGGTTAGGGAGCGCATACGCCTCCGGCCATTTGGTAAAGTTGTTGCTGACGACTAATATGTAGTGGTTCCCTGCCTCGCTTAACGGGAATGGCCCAGCAACATCGATGGCCACTCTCTCCATGGGGCCGCCCACGTTGTAGGTCTTCAGTGGACCCCGTTGTCTTCGTCCTGGGCCCTTGCTGGCTGCGCAATCGTGGCACCTCGCGCAGTGGTTCTCCATGTCTGTTCGGCATCCGATCCAGTAGAACCACTCTCTCAGCTTCTCCAGGGTCTTCTTTATCCCTAGGTGTCCACCAGATGATCCTCCATGAACTTCCTTCAGGACTTCCTCCGTCATAGCCTTTGGAACGACGACTTGTTCCCGAGATGTCTTCCCGTCGGTGCTCTCCCAGGTACGGCAGATGAGGCCATCCCTTACAATCAGCGAGTCCCACTGTGCCCAGTAGGACTTAAACTTTGGGCTGCAGTCACTCACAATGTTCCACCCGGGTCTGGGGACACAGGCCCTCTTCCATTCGGCTATCAGTCCCAGGTCATCATCTTCTGCTTGTGCCCGCGTGAAAGATTCGCGGCTCCAGTTCCCTTGAAGTTCCACAGTAGTCCGTCGGCACAGTATCCCGGTGTTCTCCTCCCTTCGGGCACAGAAGGTGCAGTCTTCGGGGCACGGTCTTCGTGACAGGGCTTCGGCGTTAGAATACAGTTGGCCTTTCCTGTGCTGAATCTCAAAGTTGTACTGTTGAAGCCTCTCTAACCACCGCGCGAGTTGACCCTCGGGCTGCTTGAAGTTCAGGAGCCACCGCAGGGATGCATGGCCGGTCCTGATGAGAAATTCTTGCCCGTACAGGTACTTGTGGAAGTGTTCAATGGTCTTCACGATGGCGAGCAGCTCCTTCCTGGTGACGCAGTAGTTCCTTTATGGCTTTGACAAGGCCTTGCTGAAGTAGGCCACTACTCTCTCCTCGCCGTCCACTACCTGCGACAGGATTCCCCCTATGCCAATGTCGCTGGCATCGGTATCGACGATGAACCTTGTTCCAGGTCTGGGGTAGGCCAGAATAGGCGCGGTGCACAGAGCCTGCTTGAGTTGTTCGAAGGCACTGTGGCATTCTGCTGTCCACGCGAAGAGTTGGTCCTTCTCAGTCAGTCGATGTAAAGGTTTGGCGATGTCGGCGAATCCTCTCACGAAGCGACGGTAATAAGTGCAGAGTCCCACGAAGCTTCGTAGTTGGGACTTGTCCTTCGGAACTGGCCTCTCCCTCACAGCTGCGGTCTTTTCTGGGTCGGTGCGCACCCCTTCCTCGGAGACAATATGCCCAAGGTACTGGACCTGCTTCTGGAAGAGCTGACACTTCTTGGGGCTCAACTTCAGCTGGGCAGCCCGTAGCTTCATCAAGATCTCCTTCAGGTAGCTGTAGTGCTCCTCGAAGCTTTTTCCCAGAACGATGACGTCGTCTAGGTAGACCAGGCAGGTCTTCCAGTGTAGTCCCCTCAGAATGGACTCCATTAGCCTTTCGAAGGTCGCAGGGGCGTTGCACAGACCGAATGGCATGACGGTGAACTGCCAGAGCCTGCTGCCCACAGGGAACGCAGTTTTCTCGCGGTCCTTAGGGTGGACCTCTACCTGCCAGTAGCCACTCTTCAAATCCAAGGTGGAGAACCATCTTGATCCTGATATGGTGTCCAGCGTGTCGTCGATCCAGGGCAGAGGGTAGCTGTCCTTCTTCGTGACGTCGTTCACCCGCCTGTAGTCCACGCAGAACCTGGTGGAACCGTCCTTCTTCTTCACAAGCACGACCGGAGAGCTCCAAGGACTATGTGATGGCTCGATCACCCCTTGCTCCTTCATCTCTTCTACCATCCGGTCGACTTCGGCTTGCTTGGCGAGCGGGACACGTCGGAATGGGGCCCTAATCGGTGCGCTGTCCCCAACGTCGATTCTGTGCTGGACCAAGCTTGTCCTGCCGAAGTCTTTGCTCCCCACGGAGAAGACATCCTGGAATTCGCGTAGCAGGTCCTGAAGTTGGCGTGATTGCTCTTCGTCTAAATGGTCCTGGGATCCTTGGTACAGCTTCTGTAGTTCTTCTGGCAGGGCGCGTCTTCTTCGGTTGTCCGTCTGCAGGTGTCCGTCCGTCGTTTCTGTGATGTGGGCAATGCAGGTAACGGGCTCGCAGACTCCTAGGTTGGTGTCCCGGTGAACCGTAATATCGTAGTCGTTCAGGTTGGACAGGCGGACGTACGGCCGAGGCGTCGTGTTGATGAGGGTCTTGGCAACTAGCAATCCTTTTGTCTGGATGTCCTCATATTTTGGCTCGATGACAGCCGCCACTCCCTCAGCAGTTCTGTCGACAATTACGGCGGCGCTGACCTCCGTCCTGGCAGGAACGATGACGTCTTCTCTCTGCCTTACTCGTCGTGCGGTGATGGACTCGTGCGCAGGTTGCAAAGCAAGTTCCTCACCTCCGAAGTGCAGAGTGTTGGTACTCAGATCCAAGATGATGTTGTTCTGGTCCAGGAAGTCCAGTCCGATGATCACTTCATTTGATACGTCAGCCACAAGCACTGGATGCTTTATCGCCCGTCGACCAATGACGAACTCCAGTGATGCTTCGCCATGTACCGGTGCGGTCTCTCCGGTCGCGGTTATTAGCTGGAGGTTCCTTTGTGTGGGTTGCACTCTCCACTTCGGGATCACAGTGGGATTGACGATGGTCCTCGACGCTCCCGTGTCGATCAGCATGGGCCAGCTCACTCCGTTGACGACTCCGTCGACCATCAGGCTGCTATTGTCCCTCCGTAACTTCGTCACACGCACTTGGACTGCTGGGGCTTGACGTCTGTCACAAGCCAACATTTGCCCCCCAAGGCTGGCTGATACTTGCTTTCCTGGGCCGCGCGGTTTCCCTACGACTGACTGTCCCGACGGAAACCCTTGGCGGCGGCGATCACCGCAGTCCTTGCTCAGGTGGCCTCTCATACGGCAGGTCCAGCAGGTCGGTAGTCCTCTTCCGGGCTGCCTCTCCGGATGTTCTTCGGCTACGTTTTTGTTGGTGGTACTGGCGCGACTGTCGAAGAAACGGCTTAGCACCTCCATCAATTCGTCGGCCAGGGGCTTGGTCTCGTTGGTTTTTACTGGTTCGTCGACGTCCACTTGACGCACCCGCGCGTGCATTCTGGATGCCTGTTTTGCCGTCTCGAACTCAAGTGCGTGGCTCAGCGCATCTGCCAGGGTCTTATTGCGCCTGTTGAGTGTCCGAGTCCCGTAGCCCGTCGTTTTTTTTTTTTTTTTTGTCGTGTGGCCTCCTGAGAGGCCGAGTGCAGGTCTTTCTATTCGACGCCCGTGGGCGACCTGCGCGTCGGGATGAGAGATGGAATGGAGGAAGGTGAATGAATGAAACTGGGAAAGGATGTGGAAGGAATCGGCCGTGGCCTATCAGAAGGTACCGTCCCAGCATTTGCCTGGTGTTGAAAATGGGAAACCACGGAAAACCATTTCAAGGACGGCCGACGATGGGGCTCGAACCCATGCGTCTACCGAGTCAGCAGAGAGCTTGGTCCCATGACCTAATGCTGCACTTTAGCCAGCTGAGCCACTACTGTCGGTAGCCCGTCGGTGAAAGTCTGCGTCGCTATCTGCTCCAGAAAGTCGGCCGGCGCTGTTGGGTAGGCGAGCCTTACGAGGCGTGCGATGTCCATCTCGAACTCCTGCAGGGTTTCCGCGTTCTTCTGTACCCGGGTCCGGAGCTGCATCTGATAGGCCTGCTGAAGATGGCTATCTCCATATCGGGACTCCATATGTGCGATCAGGGAAGCGTAGTCCTGGGATCCAGTCGGGATGGCCTGAAGGACGTTAAGGGCGTCACCTCTCAGCGCTACAATGAGAGCTGTAGCCTTTTCTGTGTTGTTCCAGTTATTTATGGAACAGGCCGCCTCGAACTGACGTAAGTAGGTGCTCCACGGGACCTTTCTGTCGAAGGTTGGGGGCGTCACTCTGCTATGTCCCGTTCCTGATATTCCCGGTGTAACGGTGGGCGGGCGTTGGCGCAGCTCGGCAACTTCCTTTTGTAAGGCGTTGAATTTCTCCTCTACCCCCATCAGCGGGCGTTGGCACAGCTCGGCAACTTCCACTTGTAAGGCGTTGAATTTCTCCTCCACCCCCATCAGCGGGCGTTGGCACAGCTCGGCAACTTCCACTTGCAAGGCGTTGAATTTCTCCTCCACCCCCATCAGCGGGCGTTGGCGCAGCTCGGCAACTTCCACTTGTAAGGCGTCGAACTTCTTTTCCACTGCCGTGACTTCCTCACGCAGACCCAGTTCTAACTTCTTCAGGTCCTGTGTCAACTTATTCTGACCGTCTTCCATCTTCTTCTGGCCGTCCTCTATCCTCTTCAGGTCCTCCGCTAGCTTATTTTGACCGTCTTCTAGTTTGGCAGTTAGGTCCTCGGCTAACTTCTTCTGGCCGTCCTCCATCTTCTTCTGGCCGTCCTCCATCTTCTTCAGGTCCTCCGCTAACTTATTTTGGCCGTCCTTCAGGTCCTCTGCTAGCTTATTCTGACCTTCTTCTAATTTGGAAGTTAGGTCCTCGGCTAAACTTTTCTGGCTGTCTTCCAATTTGGCAGTTAGCTCCTTGGTTAAATTCTTCTGGCCGTCTTCTATGCCATTTAACTTTTCTAGCAATGCTGCCAATTGCGCCTCCATTTTAGTTGTTTGCCTTGTAAAGGGCATGCACTCACAGGAAAATTAGAGAAAATGACCTGCTCGGGTTTTGAAACCAGGACCGTCAGGTGTTGTGCTTGAGTTCGTAATCCGGCTTCTGACACCAGCTGTTACGTGCCACCCCCTAGTGGCACTTTTGTTAACTGGATTACGGTGGGGGTACAAAGCACAACACCAATTACTGCTTAAAGAAATAATTAACTTTATTGTGGCCAGAAAATTACACTAATCAGCAAATACAAGCAATTAGGAGCCTTACTCCAGTTTCCTCAAGTGTCTTCCTTGAGCGCTCTTGGCCCGTCCACTTGTCAACAGATCACAGAAGTTAATCCGTCCTAATGAGTACGGTGGCCTTGACAGAAACTACCTGCTCCTCTCCTTTATGTTCACCGACCACAATTACTTACGGTCACTTGCTGCAGGCTATTTCGCTGTCCACAAGCTGGAGAAACAATGTCACTGGATTTCGTAACTCGCACAGCACTTCGTCACCACACTTCTGTCGCACAAGATAATCGCTCGCACTAGCTCGTAAAACACAACAACAACCCCTGCTTGACAGGTCGCACTTATATAGCAGGCCGGTGACTCAATACATGCTTCTAGATCCATCCAGGGTTCACGGCTTCTCGAGGTTTCCATCGCTGGTCCAGTCACGAATATTCTGGACTATCCCTTTGTCTTAGTAGCCCTGTTGCATAAGGCACACGCAATACAGGAGGCAGGCCACAGCCCAGCCCCTGGGGCAGTTGTGACTCAAGCGGCGAGCGATGACACAAACTCACAGCCGTAACAATATTTTAATTCTAGAAATTACATCATAACCAGAAGTGAGTACGCAATTCAATAATCGTTCAAATATACAAACATTTACGAAAATAAGTTCTGCCAAACTGAACAATTTCTTTCCAAATCTATCTACTGATGTCAACGAAGCATATAATCAGCTTTGCGATTTCATTAGTGATGGACTTAGGACAGCTAGTATAAATATTAAGCAAGAACGACAGGTAAAAGGCACACATGATTCATGGGTAACACATGAGTTTCTGGAAGCAGTAAAAAGAAAAAATAATTTGTATGCAAAAACTAAAAACCCATCAACTGAAACAATTAAAGAGTACAAAAGATGTAGTAGGGATGCGACTAGAATGAAAAGAGAGCTGAAAACGTTATACTACAACAATGTAATTAGGGAAGCGGATACGATGAAAGGAATGTGGAAGGCAGTAAATCAAATACTTTGCAAACCTCATAATACACAAAACATTGTAGAAATTGAATATGGAAACGTACAATACACCTCTAGCCAAGATATATGTAAAGCATTTAACATGTATTTCATAAATGATGTAGAAAACTTTGCCATCGACGATCTGTAACTCACTATACATAAAACCAACAAATGTGACGGAAGTTAAACAAATCATTCAAAACCTTGCGAACAAAAAGAATTAAACAGACGAAGGAATAAATAACATACTCCTTAAGAGATGTGCCAATCATCTGGCTCCATTGCTTGCTGATATAATTAACTTGTCACTGCAAACAGGAGTAATACCAGATAAATGTAAACTAGCAAGAGTGGTGCCAATATTTTAAAAAGGTGATGTATCCAACCCCAGTAATTACAGACCGTTAATCCTCACTTGTAAAAGTACTGGAAATAGTAATCAAAAAACAAATCCTGAATTTCCTAACAAAAAACAAATTTTTCTTCAAATATCAGTACGGCATCCTTGCCAAACATAACACTCATTCAGTAGCATTTGACGTAGTGTCACTTATACATAAAGCAATAGACAACAATAAAATAGCAGCAGGACTATTTATAGATCTTGCTAAGGCGTTTGACACTGTTAACCATACCTTGTTGCTAAGTAAACTATCAAATGCAGGAATTAGAGGAATAGCCTTTGAGTGGTTTAAAAACTACCAGTCTAACAGGAAACAGTATGTTAATATTAATAAAACTAAAGGGTCCATTTCTGATGGTATATGCGGTGTCCCACAAGGGTCAGTGTTTGGACCATTGCTATTCCTGGTATTTATTAATGATATAGGTTATTTAGAGTTTACTGGTAAAATATTTCTATATGCAGATGATATTTTTCTACTTTATGAGAGCACCTGTGAACAAAGGATTATGGAGAATATGTAAAAGGATCTAAATATACTAACAACATGGCTTTCAAAAAGTAATTTAATCATAAGCACCTCAAAAACAAAATACATGCTATTTCATAAACCAGCTTACAGTTCAAACACTTGCAACATAATTAAAATTGGCAATGTGCCCATAGAACGGGTGAAAGAATACACATATTTAGGCCTAACTTTGGACAATAACCTAAGTTGGAATGAACATGTCACAAATGTGAAAAAGAAAATTGTGAGTGTAATTGGTGTTCTAAAAAGATTAAGGGATTATGGAATAAGCATTCAACATTTAAGGAGCATATATGCCTCTCTTATTCATTCTCACCTTATGTACATGAACATAGTATGGGGTAAATGTACACAGGAATCAATAAATGAGCTCGAAGTACTCCAAAAAAGAGCAATTAAAATCATGTATGGTTACGATTTTAGGAAACCAACTGTACAAGTATTTCAGGTGAAAAACATATTGCCATTACGAAGTCAGCTCAAATACTCTGGAGCTTAATTTATGTTCAGATATAAACAAGGTCTATTTAGTGTTAATACTGAACTTCAATGCAGGAAAGACATTCATACCCATAACACAAGATCAGCAAACCAGTTATACATGGAGTCAACAAACACAACTTGATATGGTATTAAAAGTATTTCCTATTCAGCCAGCACATCTTATAACAACTTAGGTACCTCCTAAACTGAGACAAATTATAAACTTAAACAAATTCAAAAAGGAAGCGTGCAGGTACTTCCTGAAACAATATGTTGAAGAATATAGATGAACCCATAAACACGGAATAAATGATCCTACCACCTTAGTATATTCTAGTATTAGTTCCTAAGCCATATTTGTAAAGGGCAGTCCCCCCTTGAGCTACCAACTCACTGGGACTTTCTGTACTAAATAAATAAATAAATTAATTAATCTATAATGGATGTGTTAACAGAGCTGTCCCAGCGGAGGAACCGTTTGTCTTGTTCCGGCTCTCCTTCATGTACCTGAACGTGATTGGCTGCTTCATAGTACTTATAGTGGGTGTAATTGTCAGCTATCTGACGGGAGCTCGGGACACCAGAGATGTGGACAGAGATCTCATCAGCCCGGTCCTACATCGATGGCTGCCATGCAAATCCAGACCACAGGAGTTCGACAGAGCCACTGCACAACCTCTCATGTTTTTTAAAGACAGTAAACACTAAATACATGACATTACCTTGTATAAAACTGTACAGTATATTCTACACGGTATTATTAACGTCAATAAATATATATATATATTTTTTAAGATGTTCAATATGTATTTCCAACCCTTATCACATGGGTGGGTCAAATGTAAATGAACCTCTTATTGTAAAAAATAATTTTGTCAAAATTAATTGAAATGCTTATTTTTCTATGGATTCACCCATCTTCTACACACATCTTCCAACGGATATATAGTTTCTTAAGCCACTTAAAAAAGAAAAATTACGAGATGGATGTGGAGCCAGTTGTGCATGAAACCTTATACCTCCTTGTTGGTTGTGAAACACAATCCACCAAGAGCTTCTTTGAGTGGGCCTAACATGTGCAATTTGCACGGTGAGATGTTCAGACTGTAGGATGTGTGTTAAAGGGCAATCCAATGTATCTTGACCAATTTTTCTTGTGTTGTTGCTGTAATGTGTGGTCTGGCATTGTCATGCAGAATCAAGACATCTCTGATTGGTTACTGCACCTTTTTGGCATGAAGGCAATTCAAGCTTAATCGAGAAGGTCTCAGAAATAGGTAACATTTAAGGTATGTCATTCTGAAAGGAAATCAATGAGTCCCAGAACACCATGGCCAAAGCCATCTGTACAGACCACCACATCTTGGCTTTTACAGGTTGTTGTTCACTACTTTTCCTCCACTCTACACTAGCCCTCTTCAATTGGGGGATGTAATGATATACCCAAATCTCATCACATGTGACTATTTTGTACAAAAATTCATCTGTTCCTTCTTCGTAGCACATGAGAAGTGTTCAAGAAATTGCACCTGACACAATTTTTTTTACTCCTCTTTCAGCAACCCCAGAACCCAATGAACTGACACTTTTCACATTATCAACTCTCAGGATAAACAATCTAACTCGTATGTTTTTGGTTCCATATTGGAATTACAATATTGATAAATTATTTCTGAAGAAAACAACGAATTCAAGATGCAATGTAAAAACATTTTTTTGTTGGAAATAGCTTATCTCAACTCTCGCCATATGATTGATTGGACACACCCGTAGAATATAAAAAGTTCTATAAAAAAAACAAGCACTGTGATGAGACATTCCCCTTCAGTACATTAACAGACAGCTAGAATATTCTGTGCCATGACGCTAGTGAGGAGGTGATATTTGTGGGCAATGTTTTCAACACATCCAACATCCTTTCATGAACTCATTGCACCAATATTTCACTCAGACCCAAGAAAGGGTTCTTTTCCCAAACTGTGGGAGTAAATAACAGCAAATTTCAGCTGCATTAACATCATCAATAAGATAAACTTCATTTTAACGTGTTGCACAACTGTGGGGTGTACCTCTCTCTTGTTCTCCTCTAACTGAGGAAACAAAGCTATTAAAGCCTTCAACACCTCAGCACTCGACAGTTTCAAATTTCAGCTTGCAGAAACATAGTTATCTTGCAAAAAGCTTTCAGAACAAACAACTCACTCGTTATGCACCTACCACCTACTTAATGGCAACTTAACAAAGAAAAACCCACATTCAAAATCAGGCATATATTTGTTCACATGCCAAGATGAAGGATGTAATGCTAACTATGTCAAACAGAGTGGAAGACAGATTGGAACATGTTACAAAGAACACAAAAAAGTGATTAAACACAACAAACATTCCGCTCTATGTAAACAGATGTATTACAACAACCATTGTTTCACTAACATGGAAACAGACTTGAAAATTCTACACCATGAGGCAAAGGGAAGAGCTCTCGACATTAAAGAACTCATAGAAATATATATAGCCAAGATAGATAATCCAGCGAATCTGAACGAACACATGTTTTTAGAAAGGTAACCACTTTTCGTGCTGCTAAGTAAAATAAATCCACACTTGTAAAGAAACTGAGGCAATGAATGCATACGGGAAGGAATAATTTGGGAAATATATTGTAGGAAGAGGATGCACCACGTGTTATTTCTCAACGAACCAAGGCCTGAAATTAGGCAGTATTGCAGGATACTCATGATCATCATCGTTTCTTTCCTCCAGCAAGCCCAGTGGGCTTAAATCAATAATAATAATAATATTGTGTTGTTCTAATTTGTATACATGTGCATAATACCAATACTCATATGTAATTCACAAACCCTTATAGCAAAACAAACTAACCTTATAACGAAATTCAAACTGCAAATCGTATTATAAACATGAATTAAATGCACTACAATTATTTGTAGTTAGATAATATTATATTTGTTTATAAATTTAAACCACAACACAGTGATCAGGATCTGATGATGACCTCTTGAAGGTCGAAATGCATAATCCTAAATTTGCCCCATTATAATAGTGATCACAACTAATACATGTAATTTTTTCCAGGAGTGTGATTTCTTCATCTTCTTTGCTTTGAGAGACCACATAGGATCACTTTAACCAACCATTAGTTCATCGACTTGTAGGAACTGTATGAGCCTTGCAGTCCTCCCAGTACTTCTCCATTTGTATTGATCGTCTTGTCCTTTCTTGGGCGGAAAATATTCTTGTTGGAATTTTCTTTTTTGTGAGTGGAAAATAAAAAGTCATATTTTTAAGTGCTATAGTTAAACTGTTCTTATTTACTTATTATTCATATATTATATACATTGTACCCTGCCCAGTCATTGGACAAATTCGTTTTGACCGACTGAAGAGTTACAACTGACGCTTAATCAAGGTTCCAGACTAAAATATAGAGCCTAAATGTTAAGGCATTTATTTTGGTCAAAATTGGCAGGCAAATAGGCTCTTGAAATGCATTTAATAGACACTTTTCATATCAATTAGATGATATATTAATGTGCCATATTTTAGTCCTGTACATTCTTGGCTTAGGGGCATGTTGGCACAGCAGTCAAGCTTCAAGGTGCACCAGGTTCAGTTTATGGTTAATGCATGTAAGATTTCTTAAGTGAAATGTCACATTCAGTGGTTTGGATTCCATGTAAATAGGAGGTTTCACCAAGAGGCAAAATACATGTATCAGGTAAGATTACAAACTTCCTTCATTCCTTTCTTTTCTTGGTTCCATATCCCAACATAGAAGCTAATTTTTCTACTTCTCCATCATCGGCTTAAACTCGAATCCGGGTATAAATCTTCTTCCTTCAGTCCAGTTTGTGGATGTGTTTAAGGTGACTAAAGAGTCCAATCCTGGCATGGAACAAGCGTCCACACAAGTCACATAGTATTGCTGGAGGAGGACGTGGTTGGACTGCTCGAAGTTTCCTAGTTCGACGCTTGGCCTCTTCATGTGTGCGTCGATCCCTTTCAATCGTTTTTACAGTATCCGAGATGGTACGACACCAAGTTGAGCGGTCTTCAGCCAGCATGTCCCAGGTTTGTGAATCAAGACCTGTCAATTTCAGGGTATGCTAAATTGGTCCTTGTAGCGCCTCTTAGGACCACCATGAGGTCTGGTGCCATAGCATAACTCACCATATAGCATTTGACGAGGTAATCTCACATCATCCATCCGATGGACATGAACAATCCATCTAAATTGGAGACCTATTATGGATGATTCTATGCTGTTGATTTGAGCCTTTTCAAGAACAGCAATATTGGTAATGCGGTCTTCCCATTTAATCCTCAGGATTGATTGAAGTTTTTGTAGGTGGAAGCTCTCAAGTTTCCTAAGATCACGTCGGTAAAGGGTCCACGTTTCACAGCCACACAACAATGTAGAAATGACTACTGATTTGTACACCATAAGCTTCTACATAATAATTGGAGCATATTAGAATACCCTCTTGCTGATGACATCATATCAATGGTGATGGAACGTTTCTATTCTAGGATACGGTATACAGTATTATGGGAAATAAAATTCTCAGTAGATGTCTTTCAACACAAAAATGGCAAAACTAAATTTGGTCTTCCATCCCCAAATCAACATATTTATCTCTAGATAACTCCTGGGCTCTACTCAAAGTTATAGGATACACTGTAGCCTACATGCATTCTTATTCACTTTGCCTTCTATGACTTCAGTCTCTTAACTTGGAAATAATTTACAGTTACATCTTATTAGGTCTGACTACCTTACAGTGGTACAGTAAACCACCTTCAAAATTTCGATTTTTCAATGTATTTTTTTAATGTACAGCCTCACTCATCTAGTTCATATTGGTGAAAGAATTATTTAAATATCTGCAATAGTTTAAGAGTTATGATTTAAAATGCTAGACATTGCATAGGCTCTGCGGTACTTTGCGGTTCATTTTCTCAAAACTATATTTTTCAAATCCGTTTTACTTGTAACTCCTTAATTATACATTGTATTACAATGATACTTTTCTCTACTGTTCTAAGTGTTAGAGACTACAAAACTGACCAAAATCACGTTCCTAAGGTTGATAATTATTGGGATAAAAAATTATTTACATCCCAAAAATTGACCAAAATATGCAATTTTTAAGTAAGCTTAACACAAAATTAAATATACTAATTTTGAACAGATAATTCTGGAAGTGGTCAGATTTGTAGCTGTAACCTTTAACAGTACATTTTAAAAAAATATTGAAACTACTTGTGCTATAGTCCGGGACAGCTTAATTAAGTTACTAGATCAAAACAGGGTAGGCAACATTAACAGCCGTCCCCTATGCCTACGTAAATGTTGGTTTATGCTTGCATTTCTTGAAGTTAAGTTGTTTTCAGGTGCGAGCACATTGTCGCCAACTCTGCTTAAAATCTCGCCAGGTGATGTACCGGTAAGTGTTCAATGTGATAACAATTCTTTAGTTCTTGAAGAGGTGTGTCTTAATTGTGAAGACAAATCATGTAGTGGCGAAAAACCTTTGAGATGTGAACGAAATCAACAGGGAAACAAGTACAAGTTGCCGCGAGCGGCGAATGAAGCTGAACTCCTCAAATTAGAATTGGCCTCCAAAGAGGAAATAATCAAAATGCTTGTGGTTGATTTAAAAAATGCAGTCACAAATATGTCTCCTTAAAGAACGACTACAAGCAGAAGAAGATAGGCCTACTCAGGCAGACTATTTAGAGGTTAGGTCAAAAACCAATGCACGCTTTCCAAGAAGTAGGCCTAACTTGGTGAAATCTGGGAATATTCCTAACGACTTTATCTCCCAGAATCCGTTTGAAATCCTCAGCCGTTCCGATTCCCAAGTAGAAGAAAGACAAGATACCGGTATGGAAAACGAGACATCCAGACGCGACAAACCTACCCATAACCCTAAGAAAAGGAGACGTCCCCGTGTACTTGTCATGGGTGACCTAATTCTGCGAAATGTAGGCCCAGTAGTTGATGATGCCGCAGTCAATTGCTATCCAGGAATAAGAACTGAACAATTAACTAGAAAGGTATGGGCAAACGAGGTTCGAGAAGACCCTGAGGTGGTAATGATTCATGTAGGGACCAATTGCTTGAACAGTTCTCCAACACCAACTCACATTATGAATGACATGGACAAGCTCGTGGACGAAGTGAAGAGTGCCTTTCCGAGTTCGAAAGTGTGTGTTAGTGGTGTATTACAAAGACGTGACATAGACCCACGATACATTAATGCCGTGAATTCAACACTGGATTGGTTGTGTAATGAAAAAAACATTTTTTTTTTAGAAGGGAACTCTTGGTTACAAGACAGGGACCTTGCTTATGATGGTCTCCACCTCAATAGAAGAGGAACGATGAAATTTGGAAAACTTTTAAACAGAGTTGCCAAGTTTTTACTCTCGGAAAACTAATTGCTAGAACGAGTGATGATATCTTATTGTTTAGAGAGAAGAAAGCGCTGACTACAAGTGGACACCTAGGTGAAGTACAGTGCAGTGAACATAAGTACAACTGTTTGGATGAGTTCATGCAACAGGACTGTAATATAAGTGCATGCATAAACTCATTAGAATTAGGTGGAGAGGTTAGGTGTTTGTACATTAATAGCAGAAGTATTCGGAATAAGCTTGATGACATTGAAATTCTCTTGCAAATGATAGGCCAGATAGATGTATTGGTAGTTACAGAAACCTGGGTGAAAAGTAATGAGGCAGATTTTTATAACTTCAACAATTTCACAAGTGTGTTTGCTCATAGAGATGACAAAGTTGGTGGGGGTCTGGGTATTTATGTATCACACAAATGGAAAGTGAATGTTAAAAGAAAGTGTGAAATGAATCATAGTTTGATGTGGATTGAGGTATTCAGAGATGATGTTAAAAGTAATAGGCCAACATATAAAAGCATTGATATTATTGCAGCATATAACCCCAATAGAAGCAATGCCATACCCTTCTTAAATTCATTTGAACGTTTTCTTAGCCAGATAAACAATAAATTATGCATCTTCCTCGGAGATACCAACATTGATATCCTAGCTGATGATCAATTAAGAAGGAAATATCTAAATCTAATAGCATGCTATGGGTTTAAACAGTGCAACACTAAATATGCTACACGACTTTGTGACACTGCAGCTACCTTAATAGATCACGTGTCACTAAACAATTCAGAATTAAGTTATAAAATATCAAATGTCAGCAATGATATTAGTGATCACAGTATATTAATTCTTGATATTTCCAAGACCAATTATAGCACGTACACTCAAGTCACATAACTCGACAAAATCAACAACACACGAGGACTCTTGGGATAGGCAACACACTCCTGAAATTAATATATCTATAAACGCTGATTCCCATAATGATGCAAACAGTACTGTTAACTCTCTATATAACTCTTTCATCAAACAATTGAATCTAAGGAACAGGCATAGTCAAAGAAAAATAACAAACAAAACTAACAATAAAAGACAGACTACTAACTTACCATGGGTCACAGCTGAACTCCTTACACTTATAAAACAACGAGACACTCTGCATGCAAAGCTCAAAAATCCCCTCACAAAAATAATAATGATATGAACCAAGAATACTGTAGATGCAGGAATAGTGTAACAAACTTAAAAAGAAGACTAAAGTCAAATTACTACTCAGAAAAATTCAGAACATATGGAAACAATTCCAAAAAAACTTGGGAGACTATCAAAGAAATCATACACAACAAAAAACCAACAGTTGAGACATGCACTTCACTTGAAATAGACAACAAAATTATCACAGACAATCAAGAGCTATGCGAATCATTCAACTTGTTCTTCACAAACATTGCTGGAAGTCTAGCAAAAGCTATTCCTGAACAGAAGGAAATCCTCAGTAAGGACGACAAGCAGTCAAATTCCCTCTACTTATATCCAACAGATGAAGCAGAGGTCAAGTCCATCATCACAAATTTAAAGAATAAAAAGAGCTGTGGCTTAGATAGGATCAAGACAAATTTCATTAAAAACAATATGCAATCATTTATTAAAATCTTGGTTGAAATGATTAATGAGTCCTTAGTTACTGGCATGATACCAGATGACTTAAAAGTGGCCAAAGTAGTTTCTATATTTAAGGGTGGTGACAAAAGAAATCCAAATAATTATAGACCTGTTTCTATTTTATCGGTAGTTTCAAAAATTCTGGAAGAAGTGGTAAAAACAAGATTGCTTTCATTTCTGAACAAGAATACATTCTTTCATAATATGCAATATGGATTCAGGGAAAAATCTAGTACTGAGGCAGCAACTATTGACCTAATAACAATGCTACAAGAAACTATTGACAAAAATAATATGGCAGTTGGGTTATTTATTGATCTCACAAAAGCCTTTGATACAGTAGATCATAAAATACTGTTGTCAAAATTAGAAAATGCTGGTGTCCGAGGTATAGCTCTAAAATGGTTCCAAAGCTACCTTCTTGGAAGAAAGCAGCATGTAGCTTTGAATAAATGCATAAGTTCAGGAAAATATATAACTCATGGCGTTCCACAAGGATCTATACTTGGACCTACATTATTCTTAATGTATATAAATGATATTGTGGAATGTAATTTGAGAGGGCATATCAAATTGTATGCAGATGATACAAATATCTTCTACACTGGGAAAGACATAATTGAAATCATACAAAATGTGCAACAAGATATAAATACTCTCTCACAATGGTTCCAGGCCAATAAATTAACAATGAACCTACAGAAGACCAATTACATGGTAATTTCAAAACAAAGCATGAAAGAAATCACACATGACAAAATATATATAAATAATATTGAAATAAAAGAGGTTAATCAGGCAAAGTATTTAGGTCTAATCATCGACAAACACCTGACCTGGATTGAACACGTTGAACGAATTGCTAAGAAACTCTCACCTGTAGTAGGGATCCTAAGGAAACTTCGGTATCTTATTCCCCTAAACCTTGTAAAACAAATCTACTATTCACTTGTACATAGCAAGCTCCAATATTTAAATGTTATTTGGGCTCACTGCAGGAAATCCACACTGAATGATTTAATGACTATTCAGAATAGGGCTATTAGAAACATATTTAACCTTCCTTACTGCACTCCAGTAAAAGATCTGTACATCAAAAGTAAAATTCTACCCCTCAGCATAAGTGCAGAACTCCGAGCAGCTATGCTAATATACAAGATTAAACACAACACAATACTCTATAGCTCTCCCTACATCTTGAACTCAGACAATCATTCTTATGGAACTAGGGATGCGAAGGACGTAGCCTTATATATCATTCACTCTTCTAAATATGGTAGAAATAGTTTCAAGTTCTCAGCATCACAGTCATATAATAAACTTCCTGATGAAGTAAAAAGTGCACCAACTTTGTCGGTATTTAAGAGGAAAACTATGGAAGTATTGTGGGAAAAATTCGATGCATCTTAATACATCAAATAAGTTAAGTTATGTATAAGATTAAAAATCCTAAGTGCTTATCATTTTAAGGGACCTTGGTCTAAACAATCTTAGATATGGTATCAACCTTATAATAGGCCTATGTCCTTATTCATCAATTTGTGTTACCTTCAGAATTTTCTTCCTTGGTGTGTAAACACACATATTACTGTACAATTCCTCTGTACGAGCCTATGGCTCTTTGGAATTAATTGAATAAAATATATATCTATCTCCAAAGACCATGATACCAGCATAACGAATAGAATATAAAGTGTGATCTCTTCTC
Source organism: Meconema thalassinum (assembly GCA_946902985.2). Taxonomy (NCBI): domain Eukaryota; kingdom Metazoa; phylum Arthropoda; class Insecta; order Orthoptera; family Tettigoniidae; genus Meconema; species Meconema thalassinum. Next base: position 694,989,604 of record OX336390.1, read on the forward strand.
CCTCAATAGCATGTAATGAATACGGATCGGGTTGGCACTCGCCGCTACGCAGCGCTAGAGTCGATTTGAGATTGTTGATTTCCACTAATGTTTGTGTGTTTATGTGCGATTTATTAAGTATTTAATTGGTCGGAGTGTTTTGGTGGTGTTCTGTGCAAACGTTTATTGATATACAAGTGCTTACACTATTACTTCATAGTATTAATACCTGAAATGCTATTGTAGGAAGCATTGACTGAAATGGAATTTAATTTCTTGTCGTGTGTTGACGTTATCTTCGTGTGTTAATTTTATTGTTATTTAATGTAAGTAAACAGCAGTTTAGCCCTTACATTTTCATGAGTGCTTAATGTGATTAGTGAAGATGCCTTGCTCTTTTGTACCAGGATGCAGATCTTGCTATGGGGACTGTAAAGAGGTCAGACGGTTTTTCAAACCTCCTAAAGATTAGGAACGTTTTATCAAGTGCAAAAGGGGCCATATCAGGGAAGGATAGGGAACTTACTGAAAAGTCCTACATCTGTGATGCTCACTTTTCAGAAGATTTAATTGTTAAATTTGACAAATTTGTGATAGAAGGGAAGGAAGTATTACTTCTCCCAAGAACCAACTGGCGATTGAAAGACTATTCTGTTCCACATATAATCCTAATTTGCATAAGTATCTGTCCAGTATGGTGTAAATAAAAATGCTCTTGATGCCATTAAAGACTACTTCTGTGAAGAAAGGGATGAGAATAAAAAGACAATGAGTTAAAAAACATATATGTACCGTAATGCTGAAGGAGGCGTGATCAGTTTTAGACAATAGCCTACTCTATGAAGGGGTCATGACTATGCCTTCTATGTCTGTTTAATGTTAAGTTCTTCTGAAATGATGGTAGTTTACTGATTTTGGTGTTTGTGGAGTGAAATTAATGGTTATTATTGAATTTTATAGTAATCTACGGTAAAGTTGAAAGTTGCGTTCGTACGGCTTTTTTTTTGTCTGTGTTGCAAGTCTGTTAAGGGAATGTAAAATGTGTAACAATGTGAAGAAATCCTTTCTGATAGCGAGGTTAATTGTTCCGTTCTTTTTTTAAATTTACCGATAGCTAGCAAAACTAATTGCATTTTGAACTTGCTCTTTGTCTTCGCTTATTGTCGAAACTGGACTATTACAAGAGACGACTTACTAAATTATTATTGGGCACAGTAAAGTAAGAGGAGATGTCAAACTTATTAGCGCCTATGAGGATATCTTGCGGTGTTTTAACATGTAAAACAGGTCGCAAGGTTTTAAGTCTCGTAAGCGCCAATGCTAACTTACATCACAGATCGGAGCCAGCGCTGCACTGCGGCGGACCAGGCGTACTAGGCCAGTGAGTTCACTTCTTATTCTATTCGTTATGATACCAGGAAAATTTCTTAACACACCGTTGCCGACATTTTTCTCCCAGAATGCATTTTCCGCACATTCTCCCAACATAATAATTACGAATTTTACTAGTGCCTATTATCTGAATAATTTCAAAGTTTTCTTTGGAATTTCAAGTCTAATGATGTTAAAACAAGTTGTACAAGATAAGTACTACTGATATACATCGATTAAAACAGTTTTTACAGTTATTATAGACCCTTGCCCTTAGATTGTATTGAACAAGACACAGGATACAGTATACAGACAAAAGGAAAAGAACATATAGCCAAAGAATATACATTTGACAAAAGACAAACAATATTTACCTGAGAGCGAGATTAGAAAGTACGAGAAATTTCATTCTCTTCAACACTCTCCCTTAATCGAGCAATGCTGCATTATGCTGCACTAAGGACAACCTAATGCCCGTAACACATTTCACATGACCATGAATTGGCAGACCTTTTGTCAATACATCAGCAATCATTTCAGCAGTAGGCCTATAGGACAACTTTACTTTGCATTTCTTTAAGATGTCCCTAATGAAATGATAGCGCACATCTATGTGTTTTGTTCTCTGATGAAAACCTTCATTCTCAGCCAACCTCTGAGCACTCTGACTGTCATTACACAACTCAAAGAAGAAACCTCTAAGGAGCAGAGCTTCTTTACATGCTAAAGTCAGACCTATGTATGCTATTCTGCTTCAGTGCTAGACAGTACCACAACTGGCTGTTTCTTACTTTCCCAACTTATTGGGCCTTCTGCAAATTTAAATACATAATCACTCACAGATTTCCTGTCCGTTAAATTATTTCTAAAAGAAGCATCAACAAAACCCTTAACATCACATTCTGATTTTTTTATTATACATGTTACCAACATCCACCGTACCCTTCAAGTATCTGAACACTCTCTGTACACATGTCTATTTGTATTTTGTATCGAAAATACATTTTGGGACATGTATTTTGTATCAGTATCGAAAATTCTTTTCATGAGTATTTTGTATTTTCAAAATACCGTACATAAAATAGAATCAAAATACAATCACTGAATTAGGTAATTTTCAGTTTCATCTTCCATTATCTTCCCTTTTCGCAATTTAAGTCAATTGATCGACATTCAATACAACTGTGCCAGCAATAAAGCAACCTGGTAAGACCATGTGCAATGCTATTTATTTAAGATGCATTTAGAACAAAATCTTCGAAGGATGTCGCCCAGATATTCTGTTATCAGTGTGGTTAATCTTGGAAACTTTTTAGACTCAAGCTACCTAGTATGAAATTCCCAAACGCAAGAGGTTGTCTGAATCTGTTAAATAGTATTGTTCGAAAATTCCTGGAAGTGATCACACAAGGGCTGTACAAAATGCGACAATTTTGAATTGAGAAATGAGTTGCTGTTCTTTCATTTGACGGGCTTGTACATCGTGTACTTGGGTGTGTATATATACTGTATATAATTCATAACCGTGTTATTGTGGGTCAATGTCGTAGTAGTACCGTGGTGTGTTTATATTTAATTTGGGAAGGAGACGGCCGTGGCCTTAAGTTAAGAACCATCCCGTCATTTCCCTGAAGTAAAAGAAGAAAACCACTTCCTCTCTTCGCATGTTTGCTAGCCACTGCACTGCACCACGAGGCAGACAAAAATAAATATGGTGGTTGTTGTTAGTAATTCTGGTCATCAGCATGATGTATTTTGGTGTGGGTTAAATATGTCTGATAACCTGTGTTTGTGTGGTTTTTGTAATAGTATGATGGCTGGCTTTATTATGGTCTAGGATTGAGCAGATGCCCTGCCAGTGCCAGAAAAAGAAACTTGGATCTCTGTAATTGTCTTGGATACGGTAGTTGCATACGTTAAGGATGGAAGGAAGATTGTAGTTTTACGTGACCGTTAATCTCGATATCATGAGCCACGGGACCTCTTTTTACGTGGAATCCGATTCACTGAACATGGCATTTCACATGCATTGCCCGGAAATTGAACCCACTCTGCTGTGGTGAGAGGCCAACAGCTTTACCGCTGCTCCACCACGCCATCTACGTTAAGGATGGATGACGATTATGTATGTATGTATGTATGTATGTCTACCCCTTACTTTTACCGATTTAACGGGATCTGGGATGAGATGCGATGAAACGCTATGTGGCGGATGTTTTTACGACCGATTGCCCTTCCTGGCACCAACATGAGAGGAGTTAATGAGAGATCTAGATGAATGAAGCTGGGCAAGGATATGGAAGGAAGCGGCCGTGGCCTAAGGTACCGTCCCAGCATTTGCCTAGAGTTTAGCTACCGCTGTCAGTAGTGATATGATGATGATAATAATAATACGGTAATAATAACTATAATGCGTATTATTCCCGTTTCAACTGGGACAGAAAAGAGATGATATATTTTTTCGCGTCCTTATGGTGGATAGTTAATACAGTCGGATGCCCTTCCTATCGCCAACCTCGTGAGAGGAGTTAATGAGATGATAAGAATGAAGGTCAATGGAACTATGCACGGGCTTGGAAGGAAGCGGCCGTGGCACATTCGAAGGTGCCGTCCCAGCATTTGTCTGTAGTTGAAAATGGGAAACCACGGAATGCTATTTCATGGACGGCCGGCGGTGAGGTTCGAACCCACGTCTACCGAGACCACAGATAACTGGGCCCCAGCTACCGTTGTTGGTTGGTGATAATAATTATAAATGACCCAACTTAATTCTTTTTTTTTTTTGTGGCATAAGATATTACTTACAAAGGAGAATTTACAACCGAATGTATAAATTAAACATGTGGACTCAATTGACTGTAGTGTCCCATGGTGCTGATTTCTTACATCACCATTTTGGGATTTCAGAGAGTAGTCTGAATGATATGCCCCACTGTTTGCCTGATAGTGCTAAAATCTTTAGCGTTTCTATTTTGAATATAAAGAAAATATGAACAGACGGACATATAACTAGGCCTACACCTTTTTTTTAATATCTCAACTAAGAAACAGTTCTAAATAGTAGGAAATATTATTTTATGGAGCTTCAAGCAGTGTTGACCATCAATTATTAATTTATTATGTTAATTTTTAAGTATAACTGGTATACAATTGTAATAGCCATTGATTGTAAAAAATGAAAATAATTTTACAATATTTACATAGTGAATGCCGAATTTAAATAATTGATATTAACTTGTAAAAGGGACTGAAACATACTAGGAATTAAAATAATTTCAGTATTATCTTGCAATAGTCTCCTGAATTTTCTGCTTGCTAACAAGGGATTCATGCGGGTTTCCTTTTCTTTTCAACGACATTTCGCTTATGTTTGGCAGTTTCCAAATGTTGAGCCACTGAAAACTTTCTAGAAACTCCCTACATATGTTTCACAAATTTTACAATAAAGGACACTATCATTGGTAGAAAAAATTCACTTTCAAATGTTTTCACAAAATTTCGCAACTTAACAACAATGCTAGCTTTTATTGGAGTCATAACTCCTTGCTTTCTATGGTTGACGGTAAGCAGCTTGGTATTTCACTGAAGGTTGGAATTAAAGAATTTGAGATAATAGGTCCAGGTAATATTTGTGGAAGTTCCTGGTCATTCATAAGCTGAACTGGTAGTAAAGTGAAAGGAATGAAGGTTTTTCAGTTGTTGGAGAATCCGGTTTTTCCTTACAGGCAGTGCAAACTACTAATTAGCATATGATACAAATATTCTAGGTGATTTAAGGGTGGTGAAAGCAACTTTATCATTAACAAGGAAATGTTCAGGTTTTGACTAACCGGCCACGAGACTCCCGGAGTCCGAATAGAAATATACGACTGAGCATGAAGTACCGGTATAACAAACAGTGCTTCAAAACAATAGGAAATTAGAATATATGCCATTCCCAATTATAGTTATGCACTTAAACAGGCAAAGGAGTAAAATATGATGCATTGTGCGAAAATAACCAAAATATGCATAAATATGCAAAAATATGATTTTGCATGATCTCCCGGGCCTTAGTCATTTAGCTGTACATCTATTATCTTAACATGAGAGCTATTTATCCAACCACCTCGTGGCGCAGTGGCTAGTATTCTTGGCTGTCACTCCAGAGGTCCGGTTTCGATTCCCGAATCTGTCAAGAAATATAATTCTGGTCTGAGGCAACTCAATTATCCTGCAAGTGGTTTCCCACTTCTACTTCAGGCAAATGCCGGGATGGTACCTAAATTAAGGGTATGGCAACCTCCTTCTCAATCCTCATCTGAAATACAAATAGGCTACACACACTAATCACAATAACACAATACTCAGACAAATTCCACACACGCCCAAATACACGGGGATACATGAACACAATATTGCAACGAAAACTAACTCTTTATCCACACTGGTGCAGAGTATCCAGTTACAGATTATACAAAGTCAACAGCTGAACAACAGAGAGCAATGGTGTTGGACCCTAATAACTGGAACCACAAAGCTTCCACAAAATGTCATTCCGCGTCTTGAGGTTGTCGGCAGTCTTTGTTAGATAATCTTTGAAAGATAGCGTTCTCTCAAGAGTTTCATCCAGAGTAAGGCGCGGTGCACACTGGAGAAACCCGTTTCGTGAAACGTGAAACTAAAGTTGCTTGCAACAGATAGATAAGATTAACATAGAGCTGTGCACACTGCGTTTCATGAAACTGTAGTTGCATTGGTTTCGTGAAACTCGGAAAAGCAGTTTCATGAAACGCAGTGTGCACAGCCCTATGTATTTTAATATTATTTTTTGGCCAATGCCTCCCGTCTTTTACGTAAATATATGAACTTGCTATTGAAGGATGAAGTGTGAACTTTGGAATAAAAAACGTGGCCTCCTGTTGGTTGGACATTACGAACCTAGGTGTTTACAAGACATGTGGCTGTGGTATAGGCCCCAAAGAATAGGGGATCCGGAGTTCTCCCCGGGAAAGTTTTACATAATTTGGTGCAAAATGATGAGTTTTAAGGCTATCATGCATCACTTTTTCAACCAATTTGTTGTGATGTTTTATGTTTGGTTAATGTCAAACACAACTAAGACCATTTGATGTTACGTTTTATTAATACAACCATCTTGCTTACTTGATAGTGTGTATATGGAAAGAATTATCATTACTGTTTTGATTTACAACTTACACTATAATATAAAGTCAAGGTTTCTTGAAACATTACCAAATCGGTTTATAACTTCATCGTCAGTGATGTATGTCTCTGTAACAATTCTAGACCGATGAGTCTGTTTTCAGAAGTAGAATTTTTAAAGTATGTTATCAACCAACTCAAACTCCGTTCGGCAGTACCAGTAACTGTAGAGAGAGGCAAATTTGACAAATGTTTGATAAGGGTATAAAAGTTAGGGAGAAAACTTTTGTCACAAGCTTCAAGGGCCGGTGTTGCTGTTCTTGATAGGTTCATAAGAGCGAAGGCACTGCAGAGTAATAAGGGGTTATGTTGTTACACATAAGATCAGAGCTAACTGATTGTCACACTGTTTACATCGCTCTACCGTCGCCTTGCTTTGCAGTATTGCCATACGTCGCGTAGTAACAATAGTACATGATAAGTAGACTATATATTGTTATTAATGTTTTAATTCATAAACAAATATTATATGTGACAAACATTTCGGGGGCGGCCCGGGTCCCCCGGGCACCCGCCTTATATACGCTGCTGAATAACAGGGGAGTGGGGAATCGGGCAACCTCTTTGCTCACATGATCCGCAAGGTCAGTTATTTAAGTTAGTATTATGTTATATGCCGGCCCCGTGGTGTTGGGGTAGCGCGGCTACCTCTCACCCGGATGCCCCGGGTTTGATTCCCGGCTCAGTCAGGGATTTTAAAACTGACGTGAGGGTTGGAACGGGGTGCACTCAGCCTCGTGAGGACAATTGAGTAGCTGTCTGATAGTGAGGCAGCGCCCCGATCACGAAAACCAAGATTAACGGCCGAGGGGACCCGATGCGCTGATCACGCGTCTCCCTAATTTCTGCAGGCCAAATGGCTGGGCAGCGGTCGCTTGGTCGGCCTAGGCCCTTCATGGGTTGTATAGTGCCAGGGGTTGACTATTATGTTATATGAATGAAAATCCACAGCCTGCTTCCAGTCTCCGACCGGGTCAGGAATGGAATGAATGAAGCCCCTATCTAGCGGCGAGGATATGAACTGTGCCGGCTGCCGAGGCCTGACGCACTCCTCTGGGGCAATGATTAAATGAATGACAGATGAAATGAAATGATAGTGGAGAGTGTTGCTGGAATGAAATTTTGACAGGGAAAACCGGAGTACCCGGAGAAAAACCTGTCTGCCTCCGTTCTGTCCAGCACAGATCTCACATGGAGTGACCGGGATTTGAACCACGGACTCAGCGGTGAGAGGCCGGCATGCTGCCGCCTGAGCCACGGAGACTCACTATGTTATATATCATACTAATATATAAAAATGAGATGGTGTGTGTGTGTGTCTGTCTGAGTGTTACTCAATAACGCAAGAACCACTGGTCCGATTTAAATGAAATTTTGCATGGATGTAGCTAATTTACCAGGTTTACATTTAGGATATTTTTTATTTCGATATTTTGCACTATTAAAAATGGCGACCATTTTAGTGACGTCACTACACCCTTTGGTGAAGAGAACGCTAAGAAATAGCAAACTTTTGATGGCACATACGAGCTTTAAAATTTAATTTCCTATCCGAAAGGTCCTTATCACTTTTGGTGTATCTCCAACGGTTAGCGAGTAAAACCCACATTTGTCACGTCACTACATCCTTTGGTTTCAAAATTTCATATTTCCATTTCAAATAAAAAGAGAACGTTTAGAAATAGCAAAATTTTGATGGCATACACGAGCTTTAGCATTTAATTTTCTATCCAGAAGGTCCTTATCACTTTGCGTGTGTCTCCAACGGTTAGCGAGTAAAGCCTAAATTTGTGCAATAAAACACGGTCAACACCGAGCGGTGCTGTCAGAGTTGGGCAGTATCGAAAATACATGTATTTAAAATACGTATTTTCTATACTTTTGTATCTTGTATTTTGTATCTAAAATACATTTTGGAACATGTATTTTGTATCTGTATCGAAAATACTTTTCATAAGTATTTTGTATTTTCAAAATACATAAAATACAATCAAAATACAATCACTGCATTATGTAATTTTCTGTTTTATCTTCCATTATCTTCCCTTTTCATAATTAAGTTAATTGGTAGACATGACACAGGTAAGTTTGAGATCAATACAACTGTGCCAGCAATAAACCTGCCTTGTAAGACCATGTGCAATGTTATTTATTTAGGATGCATTTAGAACAAAATCTCCGGAGGAATGTCTCCCGCATGTTCTGTTATCAGCTTGGTTAATCTTGAAAATGTTTCCAAGATCAGTAGCCTCAAGCTACCTAGTATGAAATTCCCAAATCACAAGAGTTTGTCTGAACCTGTTAACTTAACTAGTATTGTTCGAAAATTCCTGGAAGTGCTCACGCAAGAGCTGTACAAAATGCGGCAATTGTCTCCCATAAGAGCAGTGTAACAGTCGTATAAAACTTAGAATTGAAAAATAAGTTGCTGTTCTTTCATTTGACGGGCTTGGACATCGTTATAATTTAGTCCCGTGTACTTGGTGTATATATATACCGTACTGTATATATCATTTGACTGATAACCGTGTCTTTTTGTGTCAATGTAGTAGTAGTACCGTAGTGTGTTTATTTTTAATTCGGCGAAGGAGACAGCCGTGGAACCATCCCGGCGGCAAAGAGGAAAACCACTTCCGCACTTCGCAGGTTTGCTAGCCACTGCGCCACGAGGCAGACGAAAATAAATATGGTGGTGATTGTTAGTACATCTTGATCATCACCCCGATGTATTTGGGTGTGTGTTAAATGTGCCTAATAACCTGTGATTGTGTGTTTTTTGTAGCAGTATGCGTGGCTATACTGTATTTATTATGGTCTAGAAATGAGCAGATGCCCTGGGACTTGAAATATGGTGGTATTCTGGCATGTGAAAAAAAAAACAGCAAATTTCACACCGAGGATGACCACTGTCAGTGCCAGAAAATGAAACTAGGATCTCTGTACTTGTCTTGGATCGTTGCTTACGTTAAGGATGGATGGCGATGATGATGATGTATGTATGTCTACCCCTTATTTTTCCCGTTTTAACGGGATCGGGGATGAGATGCGATGAAAGGCTATGTAGTGGATGTTTTTACGACCGGATGCCCTTTCTGACACCATCATGAGAGGAGTTAAAGAGAGATGAAGATGAATGAAGCTGGGCAAGGATGTGGAAGGAAGCGGCCGTGGCCTGTCGAGTAATGTGGGTCGGGCAAATGCCCAGTGGGCACTTGCCCGGGCATTTGCCCAAAGCAGTTTTAAGCGCCCAAAATTTGGGCATTAAAAAAACTTTTTAAACTTTTTACTACTTGTGATTGTTACTAGAGCTTCTAAAACATAATAAAACCATTAATCAAAGGTACATTTCATGGATAAACTAGTAATGCCCGAATATTGCTAATAATATTTTAATTATCCTGTGTCAATGTTGTCAATAACATCTAAATGGGAATGAAGTTTATCTGGTTTGAATAAAACATTGTATTACTGAGTTAGGCCTGCAGGCCTACTCATTTAAATGTAGTAAATGTTGGGGCACCTGTTACATCTGCCGCCTCAGAGCGGACCTTGAGCACTTTTAGTTGGATTCATAGTAAAAAAGAAACAGACTTACATCTGAAAGGGCTGCCAAGTTGACTTATCTAGCCAACAATTGGATGCTGATTGGGGAATGGAACATATAAGCGTAAGCCCGACATAATAACTGAAGAGACTCGTCAGAGTAATCCAGAACAAGGAGAAGAAACCTCAACACTCATTCAAGAACGAACTATAGGCCTAGAGGAAGATTCAGAATCAGAACTGTCAGAAGAATCTGAGCCAGAACTACTTGAAATTTCAATAGAAAAAAGTGATGAAGAAGATAAAGAAACAGAAGAAAGTGATTAAGATACCCAAGAACACAAAACATTCCTGTATTATTAATTTCATATTTGAATATATGTACTGTACCTCATGTCCTCATTTGCTGGATTTTTAACTTATACAGTTAATGTAATAGCATACATTATGTGTTCAGCATTAGTCATTAGTCAGTAAAATATCAAACTCATTTAGAATTATAAATATGTGTTGATGTGTGATTTTCCCACCTCAATTACACAATCAACATTCATAGGCATACGCATAGCCTAATTATTATGTATAAAAATCCACTTGAGTTGAGAGGCTATAGAAAAATATTAGAACTACCGGTACTTAACTACTTTTCCATCAATATAAATTAAATAATTTTGTATATTCAATATGTATACTGTATACCTGTTTGTATGGATAAATATATAGAATACATATATGTAGATACATATATGGCTAAAACAATATTTATATAAGCGTTGCATTATGAATATGTTTTTAAAAGAGGTAAATGCCCAAAATGTCTAGGCATTTATGGGTTTTGGGCATTTGTCTAGGCATTTATACTGGGCATTTACCCCGACTTATAAATGCCCAGACATTTTACATCACTAGGCCTGTCAGAAGGTATCGTCCCAGCATTTGCCTAGAGTTGAAAGTGGGGAAATCACGGAAAACCAATTCAATGACGGCTGACGGTGGGGCTCGAACCCATGACTAACAAGTCCGCGTAGAGCTTGGCCCCATGGCCTAGCGCTGCGCGTTAGCAAGCGTAGCTTCCGCTGTCGGTGATGATAAGATGATAATAACAATACGGTAATAATAACTATAATGCGTATTATACCCGTTTCAACTGTGTCGGAAATGAGATGAGTTGATTTTTTGCTTCCTTGTGGTGGATAATTTATACAGCATTCCTGTCTCCAACCTCATGAGAGATGATATGAATGAAGGTGAATAAAACTATGCACGGACTAGGAGGGAAGTGGCCGTGGGGCATTCGAAGGTGCCGTCCCAGCATTTGTCTGTAGTGGGAAATGGGAAACCCCTGAAAACCATTTCAAAAGGACGGTCGACGGTGAGTTTTGAACCCACGTCTACCGAAACCGCAGATAACTGGGCCCCAGCTACCGCTGTTTGTTGCTGGTAATTAATTAGAATTGACCCAACTTATCCAGGTCTGGATATCAAGAAACCTGATGGGAGGGGATATGTAGTTATTCATTTATTTATTTATTGTTCTCTTTGGGGCATATTACTCACAAAGGGGAATGTATAATCGAATGTACAAATTAAACATGTGGAGCCAATTGACTGTAGTGTCCCTTGGTGCAGATTTCTTACATCACAATTTTGGGATTTCAGAGAGAAGTCTGAATGATATGCCTCACTGTTTTCCTGACAGCGCTATAATCTTAACGTTTCTATTTTGATTATATAAGAAAATATGAACAGACGGACATATAACTACACCGTTTTTAAAATATCAAACTAATAAACAGTTCTAAATAGTAGGAAATATTATTTTATGGAGCTTCAAGCAGTGTTGACCATCAATAATTATTTTATTATGTTAATTTTTAAGTATAACTTAACTGGTGCACAATTTTAATAGCCATTGATTTTTTAAAATGAAAGTAACTTAATTTTACCATATTTACATAGTGTTGCTGGATAAAAATAATTGATATTAACTTGCAAAGGGACTGAAACGTGCTAGATATTAAAATAATTTCAGTATTATTCAGTGATAGTCTCATGAAATTTCTTCTTCTGAATTGATATTTTTTTTTCTGGCGGCTTCAGTGGCGTAGTTGGTAGCATGCTGAGCTTCTATGCCCAAGATCGCGGGTTCAAACCCGGCTGAAGTCGTCGGATTTTTTAAGAGTGTTAACAATCCCTCAGTATGCCTTCCATCGGAGGGGAAGTAAAGCCGGCGGTCCCATGTCATATATTTATGGCATGTTAAAGAACCTTCCACTAATTACACCTGTGTGAAGCTAAATTAATTTTAGGTTAAACATTTGACAAACGCTCTCAAGTTCCAACGTTCGTCGCTAGGAGCCGACTGCGGTGGTATCTGGTAACCAAGTTCTGAACTAGTAGTCGTTGACGGTGGCGTTTGGCGGCAAAAGTAGAAACTACTTGAAAAATGCAATGTCTGCTGTCCTTACTTGAATTGAAAACAGATAACACGCACTAATACAGTCATCACATATAACACCGGTTATCAGACAGATTCTACACACACCCAAAGTACACGGGTCTACATGACCGCGTTGCCGCAGCCCCTAAACTGAAGAACGAACCAACCATATATACATTTTTTTTAACGACATTTCGCTTATGTTTGGTGGTTCCCAAATGGTGAGTCACTGAAAACTCTCCCGAACTTCCTACATTTGTTTCACAATAATATTACAATAAAGGTAGAAAAAAATTCATTTCCAAATGTTCTCACAAAATTTCGCAATTTAACAACGTTGTTAGCTTGTATTGGAGTCATAACTCCTTACTTCCTGTGGTTGACGGCAAGCAGCTTGGCATTTCACTGAAGGTCAAAATTAAGGAATTTGAGATAATACAGTAGGTCCAGGTAATATTTCTGGAAATCCCTGATCATTCATAAGCTGAACTGGTAGTAAAGTGAAACGAACGAAGGTATTTCAGTTGTTGGAGAATCCGGTTCTTCCTTACAGGCAGTGCAAACTACGAATTAGCAGATGATACAAATACTCTGGGTGATTTAAGGGAGGTGAAAGCAACTTTATCAATAACAAGAAAATGTTCGGGTTTTGACCAACAAGCCGCGAGACTCTCAGAGTCCGAATAGAAATGTACGACTGAACATGAAGTAACAAAATGCGCTTCAAAACAATTAAATAGGAAATTAGAATATACGCCAATCTCAAGGATTGATATGCACTTAAACAGGCAAAGGAGAAAATAACCAAACTATGCATAAATATGATTTTGCATGATCTTCCGGGTCTTTGTTATTAAGCTGTACATCTAATATCTTGATATGAGAGGTAATTATCCGACCACCTCGTGATGCAGTGGCTAGTATTCTTGGCTGTCACTCCTGAGGTCCAGTTTCGATTCCCAAATCTGTCAAGAAATTTAATTCAGGTCTGAGGCAAAACTTAGAGGAGGTGGATTCAGTTCTCAACTCAATTATTCTGGAAGTGGTTTTTCGTGGTTTCCCACTTCTACGTCAGGCAAATGCCGGGATGGTACCTAAATTAAGGGCATGGCCGCCTCCTTCCCAATCCTCATCTGAACTACAAATAAACACACTAATACAGCCATCACAATAACACAATTCATCAGACAATTCCACACACACACCCAAATACACGGGGCTACATGAACACAATATCGCAAGGACAACAAGCTCTTTATCCGAACTGGTGCACAGTATTCAGTGGCAGATTATACGAAGTCAACAGCTGAACACCAGAGAGTATTGGTGTTGGAAAGTGGAACCACTAAGCTTTCACAAAATGCAATTCCAGATTCCACGTCTTGCGGTTACCAGCAGTCATTGTTAGATAATCTTTGAAAGATAACGTTCTCTCATGAGTTTCGGCCAGTGTAAACAGTATACATACACTATCATCATCATCATTTCCCCTTATCCAGCTCCTGCCGGGTCGGGGTATTTATGGCACTTCTCCACTTTCCTCTTTTCTTCCACCATTCTTCTTCCACGATCTTGTCCCAGTCTAGATTTCTTTTTCTTACGCTGTTCTTCACTGAATCAATCCACCTTGTTCTAGGTCCTCCTCTTGCTCTCTTACCCTTGCACTTCGCCTCCAGCATCTGTCTTGGTATTCTGTTTTCCTCCATCCTCTTTACATGTCCAAACCACCTTAGTTTATTCTTCTCAATTCTCTCATTTAGTTTTCCCATCCCAACTTCCTTCCTAACATCTTCATTCCTCACTCTATCTTTCCTTGTCTTTCCTATCATAGTTCTTAGGAATTTCATTTCACTGGCTTGGATTCTACTCTCTTGCCTGCTAGTCAGGGTCCAAGTCTCAGCTGCATAAGTTAGTATGGGAACATAGTACACTTTATACATTACCTCCTTGCTTTTCCTTGGTACTTCCTTATCCCAAACAAGTTTTCTTACACTTTGATAGAATGCATTGCTCTGCTGTACCCTCCTGCCAATCTCCATGTCCAACCTACCAGTTTTCATCAATTCACTTCCTAGGTATTTGAACGTGTCCACAATTTCCAAACTCTGACTTCCAATTTTCACAGTGCCCTTTCCTTGTCTTTCCCCTCTTGTCATCACCATGGTCTTGCTTTTCTCTATACTGATTTTCAGGCCGTACTTCTGAATATTTTCGTTCAGTGCATCTAGTTGTTTTTGCACTTCTTCGGTGTTCCTTCCCCAGACCACAATATCATCTGCAAATAACAGTAGCTTCATTTCTTTATGTCCATATGCTTCCTTTGTTTCCTTTATAATTTCATCCATCACCATTATGAACAAGAGAGGTGACAGCACACTCCCCTGACTTAGTCCAGTCTTGTTCCTAAACCAATCTGTCTTTCCAACTGGGGTCAGTACCCTGCTAACACAGTTGTTGTACATTGCTTGCACCATTTCCAAAATTTCTCTTCCCAGTCTCTTCTTAACCATGGTTTCCCATACCTTCTCTCTGGGGACACTATCATATGCATTTTCTAGATCTATGAAAGTCATGATCAAATCCTCTCCATATTCCCAGTTCTTTTCCATCACCTGCCTCAAGCTAAAGATTGGGTCCACTGTGGATCTTCCACTCCTGAAGCCATACTGTTCCTCTTGCAACTCTCCTTCCACCTTTCTTCTCATTCTTCTTTCTAATATCCTTTCCAGTATTTTTACTATCTGTGATAAGAGGGTGATCCCTCTATAGTTATCACACACATTCTTGTCCCCCTTCTTAAACACTGGTATTATTAGCCCTTTCTCCCAGTCTTCTGGTACACATCTCCGTTTCCACACACACTTTAGCAGTCGATACAACCATTGCATACCAACAGGTCCAGCAGCCTTTATCATTTCTACACTGATTTCATCCACCCCTGTTGCTTTTCCCATCTTCATTTTCTGTACAGTACTGCTAATTCCACCTCCAGCATTGTTATATCATCTTCTGTTATAGAGTCGTCAGGTTGTGTCACTTCCATCTCAACAGTACAATTGCTCACATCCAATAGCTTATCGAAATACTCCTTCCATCGTCCCTTTATCTCTTCTGGGTGTGTTAACAACTCTCCATCTTCCTTTTTCACTAACTTTGTAGTAACTCTTTCTTTCCTCTTACTTCTTAGAAGCCCATACAGCATCCTTTTACTGCCACTTCCATCTGTTTCCATTCTTCGTGTAAATTCTTCCCAACTTTTCTTCTTTTCTTCTCCTACCACTTTCTTACACCTCCGTTTGCTGTCGTGATACTTCCTTTTGCTTTCTTCTGTTTGATCTCGGTTCCATTCTTTCCATCCAGACTTCTTTTCTTTCACTGCTTTCTTCACTTCCTCATTCCACCACGGTGTCTCCTTCTCTTTCACTCTTGTTGACGTCCTACCACAAGCACTCTCTGCTGCACCAACAAATGCCTTTTTAAAGTGGGACCATTCCTCTTCTATGTTTTCCACTTCAGTAACTGGGATTTGTTGCTTCAATTTCTCCTGAAAATCTTCCTGTACAGTTTTGTCTTTCAATTGCCATACTTTTATTTTACTTTCTTTGATATCCTTTAGGTTTTCCAATTTTTCCCATCTAAATTTTGCCACCACAGCTCTATGGTCCCCATCAAATGCTTCTCCTGGTAAAGCTGTCACATCTGTCAGCTTTCTGCGATTAGTCCTTTCCACCAGAAAGTAGTCAATTACTGATTTTGTTCTTCTATCGCCCCAACCATATCTCGTAATTTTCCTGCTGTTTTTCTTCCGAAACCATGAATTACCCACTATCAGTCCATTCCTTTCACAAAAGTTTACAAGTTCCTCTCCTTCCCGGTTCTTTTTCCCATATCCATATGGTCCAATGACTTCTTCCTTTCCTTGTCTCTCGTTTCCGACTTGTGCATTCATATCTCCCATGATCACCACTTCTACATCTGAAATTACTCTTTCTACATCCTCCAGGAATACTTCAATATCTTCTTCTCTGTTTCCAGTCTGTGGTGCATACACTCGTATGAAGTCCATCACGTCATTTTTCATCTTCATTCTAATTTTCATTATTCTGTCACTCACACACTTGATCACTTCAACATACTCCTCCAGTTGTTTCGAGGTTATCAGTCCCACGCCATTTTTTGCCTCTTGGCCACCACTCTAGTATAATGTATATCCTTTCCTCAATCTCTTCCTTCCTTTACCATTCCATTTCACTTCACTCAGCCCCATCAATCCAACATTCTCCCTCTCCATGAAGTCTACCACCTCCTCCACCTTGCCTGTCAGGGTCATGACATTCATGATTCCCACTTTCATTTCGGTTACTGGTCGCCCATTTCTCACAGTTCCCCCAGTACAAAAAGAACTGCGCGTCGCCTGCAGGGTACGCCCTAACCTTCTCCGAATCATTTGAAGTGCCATTTCCATTTTAGGCTATTATTACGATGGGGTCGCCACTCCCAAAGGCATTTTATGAAGCTACTGCCAGCTAGTATACATACACTATATAATTTTTAATTATATTTTAATTACCGGTATATAAGTCCTTCTCGTTGCGTAGTGGCTAGCACTCTTGGCTGTCACCAAGGAGGCCCAGGTTCGATTAACGGCTCTGCCAAGACATGAAATGGTTTGAGGGATGGAACGGTTTACACTCAGCCTCGTGAGGCAAAACTGAGAAGAGGTGGGTTTGATTCCCATTCTATGCAAACCTGGAAGTGGTTATCCGTGGTTTCCCACTAATACTCCAGGTGAATGCCGGGATGGCATCTGAATTACAAATGCACACAATAATAGAGCCATTTCAGTAACACAGGTTATCAGACAAATTCCACACGGGACTACATGACCGCGATGTCGCAAAGCCTCTTATTAAATTAATCAACATACCGTATATAAAAAGAAAGTCACAAATGAAAATAGTATTGTACCACTCTGGTGGATTAATGGTAGTTTGATTCACAGCCGATGAAGGTACTACCTCAAAAGATCTACACGAGGTAGTTTAGGTCATACGATTATAATAATAATAATAACAATTTCTATACCGTATATATTTCCCATTTTATGGGTTCGGGGTCGAGGTGAGGTAAGTTTCTATGTGGCAGTGGTTTTTACGGCTGGATGACCCTCCTGACGCCATCCTCAACACAGAGATGGATGGGAAACGAAATGACAATGGGGCAAGGGGTTAGAAGAAAGCGACCAAGACCTACCGGAAGTACTGTCCCTAAAAACCATTTCATGGAGGCTGGCGGTGGGATTTGAACCCTTTGGCCTTACGCGTTAATGCACGCACCCGTCCGGATCACCGATAATAATATAATAATACCCTAACAATATTATTTTGAAAAATTTGAATGGAAGAGAAGGATATTTTATGAAAAGTATTTTGTATTTTGAATTGTATTTTAAAAAACTATTTTGTATTTTCAGAAATTTTATAAGTGTATTTTGTATCCAAAATACTTTTTTGTGAGTACCGTATTTTGTATCGAAAATACATTTTGGGAGTATTTTGCCCAACTCTGAGTGGGAGGAATGGAAGACAAATGAAACAAATTTTATACCTAGTTGAAATGCACCTATGAGAAAGAAAAGAGGCTAGTGTCCATGTTATTTTTCATGAGAAACCTAATAGAATTTGTCACCACCCGGCCAAGTGCAGATATGTGTTACCATACTGAGGTATGTACACCAACAACAACAACAAAATGGTTGAAGACCGAAGACATAAAATGCAGCATTTTTTCGTAACGACGTGCTGCAAGTAAGAAACTTTTCACAAATCTGCGACTTCTTATGGAGTGTGGGTTTTCCTCCATAGTAGCCTACATAACCTTTGACCATAAATCCAATAGATGGCTGATGACGTCACATTGTTGAGACCAACATCTCAATCAGCTGACTGAAGGGAACTGCGGATAGTGATGATAGAATTATCTAATACTAGCAGAAGTACCCGTTCTTCGAACGGTGTTCGTTGTTAACACCAGACATTATGCCGGGTGAGTTAGCCGAGGTCGTTGCGGCATGACTGTTGGCAGTCGCTCACATCCGGGAGGCGAGGAGGTTCGAATCCCCCCGCCGGCAACCTTGAAGATGGTCTTCTGTGGTTTCCCATCTTCCTTCCAGGCAAATGCCGGGGTTGGTCCTTAACTATAGGCCACAGCCACTACCTTCCAACTCCTCGACCCTCCCTTCCAACTCTCCTCCCCAACGGTACTTGTAGCTCACCCATTGGGTGTCCGTCTCGAAGCAGCTACAAAACTGGCGAGCCGAACATGTCCTCGGACACTCCCGGCACTAAAAAAGCCATACGCTAAAAAAAAAAAAAAAAAAAAAAAAAAAACCAGACATTATCAATTGAGCTACTGTTGCAATGGTTAGCGGTTTGTCATTCCTTCAAGTTTATCAGAACGAAGTTAGTTTACTGGGAATATCATACACACTGTTAATTTAAGGCCCTTAAAATGTAGTTTTCGGAGACCCTTTATAGATTCCCGAATTTTGTGTCTCACATTGAGAAGCGCAACATATGCTTTAGTCGTCCTTCTAGGATAATTTTTATATTTCGCCTATTTTAGCATATATTGAGAAGTTTTTCTCTATATCCACCCTTCTACTGTATGAAAAGTACGGTGAAGAGTTTTTAAAATGATTGGTGTATTGACTCTCATGGTTACCATACCTAATTTTACGATGCACCAAGCATCCGAACACGAGTTATAGGCTTATAGGCGTACATAAAGATACACAGAAAGACAGACAGACAATTCTATTGTCTACAACATATTACCCAGATATCCAAATATGGGTATATCTACCACACAGTATCAAATAAAATCATCCTTACGATGAACCCGTATTTCGACAAAAAAAAAAAAAAAAGTTAAAATGTGCTCTCAGACTAAATTCACCTAACGTGTACTTCCTGACGTGAAATACAATTGAAAGCCTTGTAGACGAAACGCAATACACGTCACATAAAAACGGACCCTCTACGTTGTGCTAGTTGCCCATACACAGGAAGACCCCTTTCATAAATTATAAAGGCTTGTGATGCATGAAAATGCAGGTTCTTTAGCCTCAAATTGCCCAAATTCCTAAAAGCCGCAAAAAATGCTGGTTCAATTCAGGAATTTTTGAAAATAATGTTGCTGTTTGGAGATATAATAGGCCTTCTGTACTATATGTCGAACGTGAAAATTGCATGAAAAAATTCTAGGTTACCCCTTCACCCCCTTAATTGCATTGATGAATTATACGGTCTACGTTAGTTCCGTGATAACCTTATAGCCATTTGCAAACTTTCACAGAAATGTAATAAATGGAGTGACATTGCTTCTTACAGAAATATATGGAAAGTTGTATGCCACCCCTTGAGATAATGTTCTCATGGTTACCGATTTGCATTCCTTCATTAGTTTGTTAAATTAAATTAAATTAGTTTTCTGGGAATATTTTAGAAACTGTTGGATTTAGAGCCTTATAATGTAGTTTTCGAGGATCCTTTAGGGCCCCCGAGTTTTGTTGCTGGCACCGAGGGGATTTGTCTCGTCGTTGTACGCCATAATATAATACTACTAATAATAATATAATATAGGGAGAAATTATAACACCTATTTTTATTTTATTTTTAATTCAGCCAATAGCCATGTACTTTTCTTTTCAGGACGGGTCAGGGAAGGGATATTATCAGAGAAAGAAGCATTCACATCACGCATGAGCAAAATGGAAATGGCCTACCATTTAACTAAGGGCATCTATAAGAAAAGGTCAATATCCTTCAACGCAAAACTAAAACATTACTGCAGTGTCATCCGTCCGGAGGTCTTGCATGCTTCTGAATGCCTCACGATGAACAAAAAAGGCTTGGTCGAGAAACTGGAGGCCAAAGAAAGGAAAATTTTGAGAAAGATATTGGGTTCCATCCAAGACAATGGGGAATACAGAAGACGGCATAACCATGACCTATATACTCATGTGGAGAAGATAAGCAACGTCATCCGGAAGAGAAGGTTACCATTTTTTGGGCATGTGAAACGAATGAGCCCAGCGAGACTGACCAACCGCAACATAACTTACTTTCAGGAGAGGAAAACAAAATGGGCCTGGTGCATTGAACTGGATAAAGATCTGAAAGAAGTGGGGATTACACCAACAGACATTCAGGAGCGCGCCCCACTCAAAGGGAAACTTCAAGCTTGTAAAGGTTTCCAAGAAAAACCGAAGCTGAAAACGGGAAAGATTTGGACCCAGGAACGGAAGGAAGTCCACCGAGAACGAATGCGGGCGTACAGGGCAAACATCAAAGCCAGTAGGAGACGGTTGGAATGACGCGGTCCATAGATGGCCTATACGAAATGAATGAATGAATGAATGAATAATATGGGTATAGGAATATAATAGACCTGCCGTACCACACCCGCAGGTGTAAATCGCGTGAAAATATTATAGAGTACTCCTTGATCCCCTTAAGCGCATTATACGGTATTGATGAATTTTACGGCTTAATTTGGTTCCGTGATAACCTTCTAGCCGTTTGCAAACTTTCACACTAATGTAATTAATGGAATTGCATTGAGTCTTACAGCAATAGATGGACCTCTGAGAATCCGTTGGCATGGTTACTGTCTTGCATTCGTTCATTAGTTTATTAAGTTAAATTAGTTTTCTGGGAATATCTCAAAAACGGTTGGTCTTCGGTCCTTGAAATGTGGTTTTCGGGGAACCGAGTTTTGTCTCTCACATTGAGGGGCTGAAGATGAGTTTTGTCTCGTCCTTCTACGCCTATTTCAGCATGTATTTTAAGGGGGTAGGCCCCCTTTTATGAGAGGTACGGAGAAGAGTTACATCAATGATTAGTGTCGTGCCTCTGATGGATATCTGTACCAAATTTTACGTTGATACACCCTGCCGTTCTCGAGTTATAAGGGAACAAATTTGTCCATAGACAAACAAACAAACAAACAAACAAACAGACAGATAAAAAATTATTTTCACGCGCATCCATCATAAAACAGTCTGAAACGTGTAAACAACTCAAATTTCCGTAGAAATTCAGAGAAAAACACACAAATTTTCATTTTTATATATAGAGATATACAGTATACTGCACCGCTCGGTGTTGACCGTGTTTTATTGCACAGATTCTGGTTTTACTCGCTAACCGTTGGAGATATACGAAAAGTGATAAGGACCTTTCGGATAGAAAATTAAATGTTAAAGCTCATGCATACCATCAAAAGTTTGCTATTTCTTAGCGTTCTCTTTTTATTTGAAAAGGAAATATGAAATTTTGAAACCAAAGGGTGTAGTGACGTCACAAATGTCGGTTTTACTCGCTTACTGTTGGAGATACACGAAAAGTGATAAGGACCTTTCAGATAGGAAATTAAATTTCAAAGCTCGTATCTCCCATCAAAAGTTTGCTATTTCCTACCGTTCTCTTTTTATTTGATATGGAATTATGAAATTTTGAAACCAAAGGGTCTAATGACGTCACTAAAATTGTCGCCATTTTTAATAGTGTAAAATTTCGAAATCAAAAGTATCCTATATGTAAACCTGGTAAATCAGCTACATCCATGCAACATTTCATTTAAATCGGACCAGTGGTTCTTGAGTTATTGAGTAACAGACAGACAGACACACACCATCTCATTTTTATATATTAGTATGATGAAGCTCCTTTTGTATTCCTTGACGTCGCTTAGCATTCGCCATTAGCCAATACCCTTCAGTGAGCTGATTGAGATGTTGGTTTCACGTCACAGTACAGGCGCAGTGTGGCAATGCCGCCATGTTTCAATGCATCAAAAGTAAACGACTTGACGTTACCGACAGCTAGGAACGGGGCTCCAAGTAGCGTAGAAACACAAAGTTCTACGATTGACTTTGCGTCACCACATGGTATCTTTACGATCGGTTACGAAGTGAGAAGCTTATTGAACCCCTGCGAGAAGCTTTTTATGAGACTCTTTTCTTCGGGGGAGTGTACGGTCCATAACGCCGTTGCTAAATACGATTCTACAAGGTGCAAGGTAAAATAGTCCAAATGCATGACAGAAAGAACAAAGTGAAGCCAAAACTTAAACAAAAACAAATTTAATATCAGAATAAGGAATAAACATAAAACACAACAAACAACACGAGGGAACACCCTCTTACTTTACACCCATATTTACAGTATGAACTGCAAAATAACTTATCTCACCAGAGATGTCAGTGAAACGACAGGTCCCGAAATACGGCCTGTTCATCCTAAAATCATGTGTGCGTGTGATGTGACAAGCATGCGATATGGAAGAGTACTTGATTCGCGATTCGTTGCCATCCAGCGACTGCCGTCAGGCTACAAATCCGCATCTGTGATACCTTAGCGATAGAAGCTAAACACTACTAAATACTATCAATACACTAAGCCAACACTCGCTAACTTTAATTATTTACAATAAACAGAGATTTCCGTCGAAATCTTGACCAACGTGCTACAGCACAACATTACTGCCTCATCCCAGGACTTGTCAATAAAACACAGGAGTGAGTAACGCGACAACAACAAAGAATGACCGCATGTCATCTTACACTGAAATACACAACAAGGTGTCAACAAGAAAATTACATTAATCAAAAATTAAAATAAAACACATGCTCAAAAGCACGACAATAAACTATACAAGAAAAAAAATCATTTGGACGTCAAACATGGGAGTACCGCTCAGGCGTGGCGATCTAAATCCCTGAACATCATATCGCTCTTTAAATGAACAAGCAAGCTATCTCTTTAATAAGTAGGTCACGGCAAGGCCGTTCCCCTTCCCCACACACACAGGTGTCCAGAAATACACCTCAGATCAGCGCTCAGTGTGGAACACGTTATCAATGTCAAAATCACCCATGCGTGAACATGTCCCGGGCCAGCACTAATTGCTTTGTCCCCAAGTTCCACGAAGAAATATAGCTGTCACCGCAGCTCAAATGTGTGTGTGTCATCAAAATCGATATCTCATCAATTCCCCTTGGAATTACAAGACCAGCATTGGATTGGTAGAGGTCCCTGCGGGCAACACTCTCCATCCTAAAAATCATTGCAGCAGTCCGAGGACTAGCCCAAACCTATCCTCCCGCGCAGATAAAATCACACTATGTGACACATGTAGACAGACACACAGACACACACAATATCACGCACTAGGGTTTTGACAAACACCTGAAATAAAAGTACACAAAATATTCTCCACACACAACGCGCGCCTGATCTGGTATCCTGACCACAGAATTAATTACTCAAAAAGCAAACATTAATGAAATAAAAGAACGGACGGTTCTTTACAAAATCATGTTGCAACCAGGCAACTCAAAATAAAGACTTGTTCATTCAAAGTCCTAACAACACAAGTTTTCCCCCCTTTGCTATTTTTAACTATAATTACGGCAGCGCCACTTGTCACCTGTGCCGCATCCATGTTTACGCCAAATCAAATATATGCGTACACGAGTACACAATTAAAATACACAAATACACTGAATCAAACTAATGGTCACGCGTCCTCACGCATTTACATAATTGAGTGTCGGTACAATACGTTAATCTATATCAAAATGAAACAAGAAAAAATACACACAAAATTATTTACAAAATTTGTTCCCATGCCAAAATATCTAGAATATGAATAATTCAGTATTAGTACTCATCCGAATCACTCGTCACGTCAGCGGACATCCTGCCCCATGACCCACTATAGATCTACTCAGCCATCTCAAACATCTTGTTTCAGAAGGCCTTGAATTGACAAGTCATGTTAAGGAAGACTGGTTGATATTATATGTGTTTAAATGATTATTGATTGCTGTTTAATGCTCGAAAGTGCTGTGTGACTAGTTTTGTTTACACTGATTTCGTGTGCACATTGGCAAGTATAGTGATCTAGTATAAACCGCTACTAGTAATTATAAATACGATCAGTACGAAATACAGGAAATCGCCATTTTGTATTGCTTGTCATATAGGTACGGAAACAGTGAGAATATTTGCACAGACAGAGCATACTCGTGGTCCAAGGGGTTGTCAAGGAATAAATGAGAGTGTAGAACGTCACCAAAGTTTCATTCCAATATGACGTCAGGAAAAACCAAAGATAACACGATTTGCCAAGAGTGCAATAAATCATTTACTGATGTTGACAGCGCTGTTGGATGTGTTGGCAACTGCAGACAATGGTATCATAAAGACTGCGCTGGTCTATCAGCAACCGAATTCAATGCATTGGAGCTGAAGAGAAGTAGTCTCTTTTGGATGTGTAGTAAATGCAGACATCTATTAGTTAATTTTGGAATTGCTACATCCGCAGGCCAAGACGATAAATTGAAGAACTTCATAGATGGAAACAAACAAACTTGCACAGAAATTAAAGATGATGTGAAATATATAAAAGACTCTATGGAAGGCATGACGTCCCAACTACTAAGAAAAATGACTCTTCTTTTGGAGGCCCAAGTTCAACCACGAGTTCAACAAACGGATATACTACTAGTCCAAAATGAACAACCTAAAAAAAGCACTAATAAGACCTTCTGCTAATAATGCATTCGATACTCAGAATGCCAAGAGTAGATCAAACACATTTTATAACAAAGATAATGATCTGATGACCCAAACAAATCCGAAATACATGGAATCATTTCCTGAAATCAACGACTGGAAGTTGGTAAAATCCGCCGCAAAAATGCATAGGCCTTTAAAAAGCATGACTAAAGAGCATTCACAGTTGAGACTGCAAAATAAATTTAGCGTGCTAGAGGATGAGAGGGAGGAAGTACTATCTGCAACACAGGATATGAGCGAACCTCATAATCATGTTCCAAAACATCAGCAAACAGATATGTACCAAACCTCACCTATGCCGAAGAAATCGAAGTTAATTATCCTAAGTGACAGCCACGGCAAGGGTCTTGCTCCGAAGCTTAATATAAACACTGACAGCAACAAATGTCAAGTTCTGGGCATCACACGACCTGGTGCAAAATTAGATAGTGTTCTGGAAGGAAGCATAAACGTTACATATAATTTATCCCGTGAGGACTGTCTTGTTATATGGGGTGGAGCCAACAACGTGTACGAGAATGAGGCAAATGACGTAGTTCAAACTCTACGAAATGTACTGCCAACCCTATTAGGAACAAACGTTGCTGTGATTGGCCTTCCACACAGGTATGACTTAATACCAATGTCATGTGTAAACACTGAAATTAGGAAGACTAACAAAAAACTTAAAATATTGACGAAATACCACCCTAACTGTACATTTCTTGATATTAAATTGCCTAGGAATTGTTACACTAGGCATGGGCTCCACTTAAACTCTAGGGGGAAATCTGAGTTAAGTAGCATATTAGCTGATTGGATGCACTCTATCTTACATTCCAAGGGAACAGCCATCCCTCTCCAGTTTAAACCAAGTTTGGACAGTAATGAGAAGGCAGAAAAATGTATTAACCTGGAAAGTGATCTCACCTACCAACGTGAATCAGGAAGTCAAGTAATGATCTCTGATACAATCAAGGACATTGCCATATCAACAAATGCACAAGCAGGTTGTAGCTCGGTTCGCATGTCCTGCAGAAAGAAAAAGACAGCCACCCGAAATGAAGATTTTTTATGGTTTTGCCCACTCACCAAATAAACAAGACAACACAAAGGAATAGTTCTTCATCTAAAGATATTAATATCAGTGGTTATTATCAGAATGTAAATGGACTAAGGTCAAAATTAACTGTTCTTTCTCAATCAATTAATATGGCGAATTACGATTTCATAATCCTTACTGAATCTAACCTTTGTGAAATCATAGGTAACGGTGAGTTAGCTCTAGATCAATATGATGTTTATCGTTGTGATCGTTCCATAGATGCTAGTGAATTAGAATCAGGAGGTGGTGTCTTAATTGCAATCAGGAAAACTCACAAATCTAAACTAATATCCCTAAAAATTAAATCTGTTGAACAAGTCTTTGTTGAAGTCCAAATTCATGACCAAACATTCATTCTAGGCTCTGTATATCTATCACCAAGCTTAGAATTGCAAAAGTACATAGAGCATACCATTACAGTTGAAGACATATTGGACTCTCAAAATGAAAATTGCCATTTTCTGTTAATGGGCGATTACAATCTCCCGAATATAACATGGTTTCAATCAAATGAAGACTGTATGGGGTTCCTCCCATGTGGAATTAATACTGACAAATCAGAACAAATTATTGACTCCTTTTGCTATCTAAACTTATATCAGTTTAATAACATTCCAAATATTCTTAACCGTAATCTAGATTTAATATTCTCCAATTTTTCCTTAACTGTTAACCCTAGCATAGATGTTCTAATTCCTGAGGATAAGTACCACCCTCCTCTAGATATTGATTTTAAGATGGCGGTTGATCATCAACCTCTTTCAAGTAATTATAGTTATCACAATTTTGATAAAGGTAATTATATCGGTCTCAATAATTACTTAGCTACAATAGACTGGAGCTCTGCATTGAAGGAACAAGATATAAATTCTGCTGTAAGCATTTTTTACTCTATTCTATATGAAGGCATTGATAGATTTATTCCTCTTGCTTATTATAAGGACCCATGTTTCCCACAGTGGTTTAACAGTGAACTAAGAGCCAGTGTCTTACAGAAGAAAGCGATCCATGCCTTATACAAAAAGTCGGGCAGCACTCATGATTATTATGCTTTCTCGGAGCTTAGAGCCAAATGTAAACACTTGTCTAAACTATGTTATACTGAATATTTAAACAAAATTAGATCTAATCTATACAGCGACCCAAAAAGCTTTTGGGTTTTTATCAAGACAAAAAAGAATGATAAAGGTATTCCTGGTACAGTTTATCTTGACAATGTGAATGAAAGTGATGGACCAGGTATTGTCAATCTTTTTGCTAATCATTTCTCCTCAGTCTATAAGGCACCAATCGTTAACACCCAAAAATTTGAAACTCCTTACTCTATTAACGTCTCCACCTGCCAGGTTGAAAAGAGTGATATTTATAACAAATTAGAGAAACTCTCAAATAACAAATCATTTGGTCCTGATGGTCTCCCACCAATTCTATTAAAATCTTGTCGATTCATTATAACAGAACCATTATTCATCTTATTTAACCTCTCTCTTGGAACTGGTAAATTTCCTGATAGATGGAAGAGTAGCTATGTAACTCCTGTCTTCAAGTGTGGTGACAAATCCAATGTTAAAAATTATAGAGCTGTTTGTAAATTGTCCTTTATACCCAAATTATTTGAATCTATAATTACTGACAAAATTACACCCCAATTTTCCTCCTACATAATTGAACAACAGCATGGCTTTATGCCAGGTCGTTCAACATGTACAAATCTCCTAGTTTATTTGGAGTACTTACTGAAAGCAGTAGAAGAGCACAATCAAGTGGACTGCATCTACACTGATCTAGCCAAAGCCTTCGACTCTCTCGACCATAAAATTCTTCTTTCAAAATTACAATCTTATGGTATACAAAACCCTCTATTATCATGGCTGTCCTCATATTTAGAAGGCAGAACTCAGATTGTCAAAATACTTAATTTCTTATCTCAACCAATAGTTGTCTCTTCTGGTGATCCGCAAGGTGCCCATCTTTCTCCATTGTTATTTCTAATCTTTATTAATGATATCAATACAGTTTTCAAACATGCCAAAATCCTCCTGTTAGCCGATGATACAATGTTCTTTATGAAAGTTCAATCTCTACAGGACTGTATACTTCTTCAGGAAGAACTTTGGCGTCTAGAGGAGTATTGTTCTTTAAATGGGTTACTGCTCAATGAAACTAAATGTAAACTAGTTAGATTCTCAAAGAAGAAACAGAATATTGAATTCTCTTATCACTTTCTATCGTCTACTCCACTTCATGCTGTTAGAAGTATATGTGACCTGGGAGTAAAATTCTCAGACACGCTTAATTTTAATGAGCATATGGCAAATATTAAAAAAAAGGTTTTGCAGAGATTAGGTTGCATAACTCGTCATTCCAAGGAATTTTGTGACTCAAATATATATTTCCTACTGTACTTGACCCTTGTCAGACCCTTAATTGAATATTGTACACCGATTTGGAGCCCTTTCAATAAAACACAAATTGAGAGTTTAGAGAAAGTACAACACAAATTCCTACGAATTTATGCATATCGTTTCCTACACCCAATAACGAATCATAACTACACTGAAGTAATGATGCAATTGAAGCTGCCAACTCTTAAATCCCGTCGTGAAAATTTTTATATTCTTAATATGTACAAAATTTTAAACTCTCACATAAACTGCTCAGAATTACTAAATGAAATCAATATATATGTGCCACCCCGTTCGATGCGCAAGCATCATGTCTTTGAAACAAACTGGCACCCAACTAATTATGGTCTAAATAGTCCCATTGACAGAATGATGCGAATCTCTAATGGGGTCAACATAGACTTGTTCAATACCGATGAAAGACCCCTGAGAAAATATCTGTTTTCCTATTCATTAGACAATCTGTATGAATATAGTGATTGTAATAGTAGGGTACCGTACTTTGTATTACTCTTAATGTCTTTTATGTTGTATAAAAGAAAATGGTGGAAGCCGTCAATAAATATGTATGTATGTATGTATCTTAGTTGGTTGCAGGTACATCACTCCAACGGTCGACCCAAAGTTCATCATCTTGCTGCTGGCTTCGGCGATGAAAAAATACAGTTCAAAATTAATAATCTTTCCTATTCCTGCTATAATTGCAACAGAGCTACACAATCACTATTTGTCCTAGGCAATTAATAAAACGTCGACACTTTCCCTAAATTAAGCAGTTGGCTGAATTCACACGCAAACATATTATAAATTTTACAAATATTTACACTCGGCTCTCAACAGAGTCCACACAACTTTAAACATCTCACTTGATATCGAAAACCAAAAGTGTTTTCAAATGTTATTCGCGCTTGGCTATACCAAAATACGAACTTGAACAAATACGTGTAGTACCTCCCAGGTACATCACAACAAGAACAGTAGTGACGTGTAGTAGCCTCGGCTACATCGAAAATAAGAACAAACGTACGTTTAGCAGCCTCGGCTACATCGAATTTAAGAACGTGGTCGCTAGCACAGACAACTAATTTATAAAATCTGGTCAAATGCATAGCAGTGGGGACGTTAATATTTTTATAATTCGAAGCAGTCATCGTAGAAATTTGCGGGAGGTGTCAAACTTCATCATTTCTTCTGTGCGTCAAAACGATGCCTCGCGGAATCGAATCTCATCGGTGATTTATTAGATACTGCATTCGCGGCCTTATTCCAGGGCACGCGACATTAATGCCAAGCTTGGCTTGGGTCTTCATGATTCGTCAATCCAAACGTAAAATGGTTGAAAAGTAGGTCACTTCCCCCACTTGTCATCACCAAACATATCTCTGTCTCTTACTGTCATCACTGCTTGCTCTGGCTAACAAAGACTGGGGACGCGAGGTCAGCGATCGTCGACCCCTCTTCCAGGAAAATGTTTAAATATATCAGGCGCGCCCAACTGCCCTACCTATTGCAACACACAGCTCCCAAGTTGCTTCAACTGACTGCTGCCTCAATGCAGTACATAAAATAAAATATGAACAATTATTCTATGATATAAAGAATAAGGGTTCATTTTCCTCCAGCACAGTTTAAAAATTCGAAGAAGACATGATTTGGATTTTTAAACATCAACATAGTCATTTTCACAATTGAGTCTGGACCTCACCAGCTCTTTAATTTTTTTAGTGCAGTCTGAGTATCTGTCATCCTCCGCCCACTAATTGCTTCTCCACAGATGACTAAGTGTACCCTGGCCTCGCTGAGTCGTCAACTACCTGTCACATTCCGGTCTCTCCCTCTCTGTCATAACAACACGTAGACCTCCCTGACTTGCCAACATGTTTGTAAACAAATGCTCTGACAATTTCAATGGGCGGAGACCACTCAACCCATTGAAATTGTCATTGTACACGTCAATACGGACCTTGCGAAATGGATATTCTTCCAATTAATCTTGAACAAATGCTCTTTCATTCATTCTTCCGTCCAGTAGCCCCGTACATTTGAATGTTTTCTTAATCTGCAGCAGAATTTGCAACTGCTCCATTTTCCACTTGTTCCCACGGCTCTCTTTTAAAATACAATTTCAAATTTGCAATATTGTAGACTGACTTCGTCCCAATATTCAAATCTTCAATCCCGTAGGCGTTAATTCCTAGATTTTTGACTATGCGGAACGGTCCCACGTACTTGTTACTAAATTTTGCGAATACCTTGTTCTTAGGATCAGATATTGGTGGTCGTCGTACGAGTACCAATTCGTCTTCAAGAAGTTCTCAGTGAAATTTCTTCCCTCGGTATCTGCGTAATCTTCTTTCTGCTTGATTCTTCATGTGCTCCTTCGTTCTCTGAATCCTTAATTCATGTACTATCAATGGATCCTTAGGACATGGAATGATCTTGTCCCAAGTTCTCTCTGGTACTCTGTTATGGTGCACTAGCAATGGCACCTGTCCTGTAGATTCATGCTTAGTTGTATTCATAAAATGCTCAATGTCACCAACTTTATCCACACATTTATTATGTTCATTAGGGATCAGAACACGATAATACTTCTCCACACATCGGATTACTCTTTCGCTCGGATTAGCTTGAGCGTGTCTTATGCTGGATAAAATGTGCTTTATTCCCAGATTTTCAACTCCTTTCCTGAACACAGAACTGGTAAAATAGCTACCATGGTCTGATAATATGTACTCCGGTTTTCCTAGTGTAGGAATAACTTTGTTTTGGATCCTGCCGAGTACTTGTTTTGACGTGGTCTTTTGCATCGGGCATAATACTACAAATTTCGAAAAGACATCCACGCATACCAATAGATGATTACACCCACGCCTTCCTTTGGGCAGAGTTCCCAGACAATCGATCGCCAGTAGCTCACACGGCTACTGCGGTAATAATGGCTTCGGATACTGTTTCATGAGGTAATTATTAGGCTTAGTGCGCTGACATGCGTCACAAGTCTTTATTACCTCTACAATGGTAGATCTCATTCTTGGCCACGTAAAAGTTTCTCCAATCGTTGCTTCCACCTTGTCTATATCCATATGTCTTAGATTTTCATATACATGCTATGTTAATCCCCTCTGAAGTGAAGCTGGAACTACAATTCTGAGTTTAGTATGCTCTTCGTCCACAAACTTGTGTATAAGGCCATTTAAATACTGATACTTGGCTTCCCTTGCTCTCGCTTCACGATTTTCAGGTGTCCCCTGTTGTTTCTCTTTCCTGAAGTATCTTATCATCATCAGCATCCACGGATCTCGTTCTTGCTCCTGTTGAATATTCTTGAGTCTGCCCAGAAACTCTCGGTCCTTCGGTGTTAATTCCAACTGATGTACTTCTACTGCTGTCTCGTTATCCTGCTTAGGATTTCTGCTCAAAGCGTCGGGAATGATGTTCATTTTCCCTGGGCAATGCTCAATCGTAATGTCGAATTGCTGGATGTAAATAGACCAACGAGTCACTCGTTCACTCACCATCGCGGTCTTGAAAAGGAATGTTAATGCATGGGGGTCGGTTCTCACAATAATGGAATACCCGAAAACAATCTTTCTCCACCGCTTGAGTGCATAGAGTATAGCCAATAACTCTAGCTCGGTAACTGTATAATTTCTTTCGTGTTTACGTAACTTGCGACTCGTAAATGCCAAATATGATCGGTGATTTAAATCTGAAGTGTCCTCTTGGTATAACATTGCACCAATCCCAATTAATGATGCGTCAGCCTGAATTACAAATTTCTTTCCAAAATCCGGGTATCCTAACTTTACACAATTGTCGAGCAGTTCTTTCGTGGCATTGAAAGACCTGTCGCACTCCTCACTCCATGACTATCTATTTCCTTTCTTCAACATTTCTTGCATTGGCGCGACTGTCTCCGTGTAGCCTGGACAGTTCTCTTTGAAAAAGCCAGTGACTCCCAAAAATGCTCTTACATGCTTTACTCTGGTTGGTGTCGGGAACTTCTTAATAGCGTCTATCTTGGCCGGATTAGGTTTTACACCTTCATAATCAATAATGTGTCCCAAATACAATATTTCACTCTAAAAGAAGTGTGATTTCTTGAGGTTAATTTTGAAATTCATGGTTCTTTGGTTGTCCAGAAGTTTATTAAGGTTTACCATGTGTTCTTCCATTGTTTCCGAAGCGAGAAGAATGTCGTCAACATATCTCGTAGTGAATGCCTTTACTTCATCAGTTAAATTTCTACCCAGGGCTCTAAATAGTGCACAACCTGCTGTTTTGACGCCAAATGGCATACGCTGCCAGACGAAGGTCTGATTATCAAATAAAAACCCCATCAACAACTGTGATTTTTCCTCTAGCTCTAGATGATGAAAGCTATTGGTCAAATCTACGCTACTATAGATCTTCTTTCCTCTAAATCCTTTCAGTACATCCTTAATAAGCGGTGCTTTGTCATGCTCGGGAAGAAGCTTGCTATTTAAAAAACGAGCGTCTAGGCACAGTCTAATAGATCCATTTGGCTTAGCTACTGCCAAAATAGCATTTAAATATGGTGTGGGTGATTTCTTAATCATTCCAGCTTCGAGTAAGTTGTCAATAATATTCTTGACCTGAGAATGATGTTTCTCCGGGATTGGGTAAGTTTACTTTTAAAGGGCGTCCAGTCATCCACTTGCATAGCATACTTGAAATTGAGAAATTTTCCTGGTATGATATCAAATACTTCCTTATGACGGCGTAAAATAATTTCTAACTTCAATTTATCAGAGTCCCCCAATTTCGCTTCGTTCAGCTCTTGAATCAGATTTTCAAACTTTGAGCCAGAGTTGCCTTCTTCCGCTAAATGTGTCCACAATTCCTGCGGGATATCTTGACATCCATGTTCCAATAGTGCTGTAATAATTACTTCTCCCCCTTGTTTGTTTATCTCATCCGTGAGGTCATCCGGGATTACCTCCATTGTCCATGTGCCAACCTCTCGTCCCAAAGTCGTTTCCTGCATGTTCACACCAACATGACTCAATTCTTCAACTTGCTTCAAACTGACCGTGTTATTTCTCAAATCTATTACTGTATGGTATTCACATATAAAATTCGCTCCCAAAATAATGTTGTAATTCATCTTTGCCATCACAATAAAATCCTGTGCAAATGTGTGATTCAGAATGGCAAGCTCCAAATATGCCTGATGTTTACATGTTACCGACTTCTCTGGTATGACTCCCCGTACTTTTAGTTGTGGTACTGGTATTAATGGAACCGTCTGCTTCTTTCCCATTTCTTTAATTAGAGCTTCTGATACCAAGCTAACTTGACTCCCAGTATCCATTAAACAACGTGTTTTTGATCCTCCTATTCTTGCATAGATAACAGGTAATTGTCTAATAATATTCTCATGCGGCCTCGCTACTTCCTCCAGACAATCATCAGGGAACGCAATCCATTCTTCTATATTGGCGATAATGACATCACGGTCATCAGCCTCTCCCGTTTTCAACCTGTCTTCTAGTTCGTAATTTTGGCTTTTTTTTATCGCCCCGAAATCCGTCTTGTGAATTTTTCGTCCGCCATTATTTTGCCTCTCCTGTTGCCTCAGCAATTTCTCTGCTCCTTCTCCGTGATTATCGGGATTTCGCCTGTTTTCCATAGCTCGCCCGCATTTCTCTTCCTCTGTCTCTTCATTAGCATGTAACTCTTGTAGATATTTCTGCGATTCTCTGTATCGTTCATCCCAGTTGTTCCGGTACTCCGTTGGATCCTCTTGCATATTATCCCGTCTGTTCTTCCATTGGCACGTGCCACCATTTCTCTGATACGGCCTTTCCTGCTGTCGATTTCCTCTCCAATTAGAATATCCTCGCTGGTACGGTCTTCTATTATTATTTTCATTCTGGTACTGGTTGTAGTTATTATTATTATTCGGGTGCTGGTTGTAGTTATTATTATGATTCTCATAGCGACCTCCGTTGTCATACTGATCCTGCCTCCTTGGCGTGAACTGCGTATTCATTTCCTGTGATCTCGTATTCGAATGCTGATTATTATTATTATTACTGCTCGGAACTACTTCTGCTGCAATAACGCATTCAATGTTTCTCTGACGACTTTGGGCTGAAACCATACTTGTTTCATCCAAATGACGAAGGATTTCCTCTGCCTCTAGTGCTGTCTTTACGTTAGCCGTTACCAAAAATTGTTGTACTGTATATTCACAGGGGCGGTTCGAGTGGGGGGGTTGGGAGGGGTGTCTCACCCCCCCTCAGGTATTTTCTCAGTCGGCAAATACGACATCAGTCGGCAGTCGGCAAATCCTGAAGAAGTCGTAACATTTCCCAAAACAGCATTAAAAAAGCAAAAACAGGGCATAGCCATATACGATTTGGTCCGATTTTTTAAAAAGACTAATTATTATTCTGACAGTCGGCCTTTTTACCGACAGTCGGCACAAACGGACGATGCAATAATTTCGTACATCCAGGCAATAGCCCAGTGCGGCAAGAGGAAGAGTCGGCAAACTCAGGCGAACTCATTGAGATGTTGTCGGGGGAATGTTATGAGTCATAACTTATGATTCGCTACCGCTGGTCTCGGCGCATCCTCAGATATCCGCGCTATTGTGACAAAATTGACAGGTTTATGGATCCAAGGTTCCTCAAGGGGTCAGTGCAGTGGTCACCGAGAATGAGTGTAAGCAGTCGTTCCTAAGCCGGAAACTTTTACATTGATAACTAGGTTCAAATACAGTGGCAGTCGGATGTGAGTTTTCGCCGGCACGGAACATTTTCATGGAGCATCGCGTACCCATCAAACGTAATAATAATACAATAAATATATGCGTATTTTCAGCCATGTTTATGTTTAATGGTGTTATCAAGAAAAAATGATGTATAAATCCATAAAAGTCGACCTTTGTGGGTGGGGGGGGAATTGTTCTCTTTTAAGCCTTCTTTTTTATTTTTTTAAAACTCAGTGACAAGAGAACCGGGGCAGTGTGGAGGAAGACAACTCTAAGTAAATTTGTCGAAGGAACGAATATCCGGAGAAGCACCCCTGCGACGCTAGACGTCTTCAAAGGGTTGAACTTAATGCCCATCGGGTAGCTAAGGTACAATTATAATCAAATAAAATCTTAGCGGAATGGATAGAGTGTCATTGGTAAATTTTGTTAATGCGACTTTTGCTGTAGCTCTTTAGGTTTAGGTGCTTAATAGCTCTAAAGAAGATGCCTTTACCCTGTATAGTAGGCAATAATTCACACACATAATTTTTGGTGACTAGAGCATAAACGTTGCCAGAAAATCTCTCCATATGAAGTTTACTCATATTTATGTATTCTATCCATTCCGCTAAGATTTAATCTGATCCGATGAGTAATTAAGCTATCCTACAGATACCAAACTAAGCCATCTGCCTACTTTGACTAAGTCCAGCGTCGTAGAGGAGCATTTCTGGACCTTCGTTTTTAGACTAAGTGGCTTAGAATTGTCTCATCCACCCCGACCCGGTTTTCTTGTCACTGAGTTTTGGAACACCCTGTATACGGTACTCTCCAAAACGATTCGGCCAAACTCGGGCCTGCTCTTTACTGATTTTTTTAATGAATTGTAGATTAGACATCTGTAAACACCCTACATAATTTTTGCGTACTTCAAACCAATGTGTAAAATGAACAGTTTTCAAACCAGACTGTACCAATCGGACTACCTTAATATGAGAGCTATTTTGCCTTGTATCCTCGTATAGTGTGCATTTATTTTTCGATCTGTTATGTATCGTTATTCTAGTGTGTTGCACGTGTTATATATTTTCATGGTTTACCTCCTCCTTTCTTTCAAAGGCGTTATTGGGCGCGTATACCTTAAAAACTATCAAATCTTAGTCAGAACCCTGATACCGGTCCGGTCGATTTTTTCCTTTTGTCATTCAGTTTTCGCGCTTTATTGCGGTGAAAGCTCGGTTATACGACGTTCAATGGAGGGTACTGGCCAAAAACGTCGTTGAGAGCGTCGCATAAGTTAATGTGTGCTTACTTTGACCTGTCTTTATCATATAAGGCGGTTTAGATCTGGGAAACGTCTTGCAAAAGCAACACTTCTCAGATAGGCGTCGTGCAACTGAGCTTATTTTGCTGAAGGGACAGGCTAAAAACGTCGTATAAACGGGATCGTCGTACAACTAAGCGTCGTATAACTAAGCTTTCACTGTAGTAAACTTTTCCCTGTTAAAAAGTTTATTTTTTAATATATTTTTCCCCCTTTACATACAGCTCTAAACCTACTTTCACTTTCCGCGGTTATGGAGTATGTGTCTTAGAAATAATTACCAAATAGATATTTACGTTCCATGCCAAGCTCACAGGTTAACCATTTTCGTAGAGACAGCTTGTAATGCTAGCGCGCTTATCCGAGAGTTTTTTGACACTCTTGAAGCATTGTACTTGAAGCATCGGGTAGCACGAAACGACATTTAAGCTTGCAGAAAGAGATGGATAAAACTGAAACTTCACTTCAACTTAAGAATTTATCAAACACGAGGTGGACTGCGAGCGCCGAATTGGTGAGAGCTGTTTCTACGTCTTATGAAGACATAGTCACAGCATTGGAAACAATGAAAACCTCATTCGATTCTGAATTTGACAGTAAAACCCGAAATTTTGCGTCAGGCTTGCACAAAAAGATTCTAGACTTTGATGTTTATCTGCGGCATGTACTTTACCAAAATCATCATGTTCATAATTAAGAACGTAACCGGGCTTTTAGAAGCGGAGGAGCACTGATTGTAGTAGACGCAATGCAGCTGATTCAGAGCGATTTGAAGTCTTTTGAAGATATCGACGACGACGGTAAGATGAACGCTTTAATAAAGAGTGCATCGTCATTTGCGAAAAGTATGAAAGTGAATGCGGAGGAAGACTTCTTAAAGCACCAAAGGACACGGCGACTTGCAAAAACGTGTGACACGCACGCTGAAACGACAGCAGACATTTCTTTCCTTAGATTCTACAGAAAGGAGTTCCGAATACTTGTGGATGTATTTACTACAAGCGTGCAAGACAATCTCTCAAAACTAATTTCTTTGTTAGAGCCATTCCACATAATTTTCAAGATACTCGCTGACAGAAAAAACTGCACCATCGAGCCCGTCCGATCTATAAAGCAATCACACCCGAAAATCATCCTTCAAGATGAAGAGCTTGTGCTAGCTGAGCTGGAAATACTCCTTGATGCCAGTAAACAGTGCTCATCTTTTAAAGAAATCAAAAGTTGCTGTTAAATTAAAGAGG
Organism: Meconema thalassinum; assembly: GCA_946902985.2. Lineage (NCBI taxonomy): Eukaryota > Metazoa > Arthropoda > Insecta > Orthoptera > Tettigoniidae > Meconema > Meconema thalassinum. The sequence continues at coordinate 695,027,570 of OX336390.1, forward strand.
ATAATCCCCCGTGGTTATCAAGTAGTTCGACTGATTTTAACATCCCCAGTGTCTTCTGCTTCTTCCGAACGGTCCTACAGCGAGTTGAAGCTCATTTTCAGTCATTTGTGGACATCGTTGGGTGACGACCGCTTAGGCTCCCTCATGATTTTGTTCAACGAAAGATAAGGTCGACGATATTGAAATTACGGAGATAGTGGAGAAGCGGTCTTTGTTAAAACATCCTAGAGTAGGGATTTAGAAAGATAACTAGAGTTTTTTTATTCTAGTAATATTTAAACACTTATATTGTTCATTTATCAAATTTTCCAGCTATTCAAAATTCTGGAAGTAATAAAATACATTTTAAATGAAAGCCGTTAATTATGTATACTAGTCTATATTTGTCATGTGTATCGTTTGGCACCACCGCCCCTCCCCCCCCCCCCTTCACTCCAGTTGCTCAGTTTTTAAGCGTATATTCGGCAATGTTAAACAGCCAGTCGGCATTTTTTAAATTCTCACCCCCCCTAGATGTACAAGGTCGAACCGCCCCTGTATATTCATAGGTAACTGCATGCCTATTGTTAATACTAAATTTTCCTCTGAAGGTGGTTCGTCCAGATCTTTCAGCCTAATCATCTGTTGCGAGAAAAACTCTGAAAATTTCGTTGGGTTTGGGCCGTGGTAATTTCTAGCGTACAAATCCATTTTTATTCCTACTTGTAGTGCGGGACTCCAAAATTTTCTCAAAAATGCCTCTTTAAACTGTGCCATATTTTCAAAGGTGTACTTGAAACTTTAACCAGACGAGACTTGATCCCGTATGAAACTTCTCTACCATTCTGAGCTGTTTAATTGGACTTACCGGATTACTTACTTACTTACTTATGTCCTTTTACTCTTTTGCGGAGCATAGGGCTTCGACAGAGCAGCGCCAGCGTATCCTATTTTGAGCCAAGGTCTTGAGTTCGCCAAAGGTCTTTCCTTCTTGTTTTGCTTCATCCATCACACTGCGTCTCCATGACTTCCGTGGTCTTCCTCTCTTCCGTTGTCCTTGGAGGTTCCAGAACAAAGCCTGTCTCTCCACTGCATTTTGTTCATTATGTAAGGTGTGGCCAATCCATTTCCATTTCCTCCGTTTTATTTGTATACCAATAGGTTCTTCTTTGGTTTGCTTCCAAAGGTCTTCATTTGAAATGACTCTTGGCCGGAAGATGCGCTTTATTCTTCGTAAGCATCTGTTTATGAATACTTGCAGCTTGTGGGTGATCTCTGAGGTAACTTTCCGCGTTTCACAGCCATACAGCAGTACTGTTTTCACATTTGTTTGAAAAAAAAATTGCGCAGTTTCGTTTTCATCGATATTTCTCTGCCCTCCAAACCGGGATAGAGCTGTATGAATGCCGCATTGGCTTTCTGGATCCTCATTTTGACATCAGCTGTTGCTCCTCCATCCTGCGTAGTCACACTGCCAAGATATGAGGACTCTTCGACTTCCTGAACATCTTCGTCATTGACTCTGAGTTTCTGCCTGCTCTTCGCATTGACCTTCATCACCTTTGTTTTCTGAGCATTTATCCTTAGGCCCAGTGCTCCAGCGTCTCTTTCCAGGTCCTGCAGCTTTCCCTCCATATCAGTATGTTTCTGAGTCAATAGACATAATTATGTCATCGGCAAACTCTAGACTCTCCAATCTCTCGACCAGTCCCCTCTGCCTTCCCTCAACAACTTTTCTCAAGACATCATCAAGGACAAGGAGGAAGGTAGTCGGAGATAGGACACACCCTTGTCACACACCAGAATTTACGGAGAAGGGCTCCGAGAGCTTCCCTTCGTGGATTACTCTATATGTGAAGTCATCGTAGGTCTGCTTGATGATCTTGCCTATTTTCGTTGGTATGCCATACTTATGTAGTGTTCTCCACATGGCATTCCTTTCCAATGAATCAGAAGCCTTCTCAAAGTCCACGAACAGAAGAAATAAGCAAGCATTTTACTCATTAAACTGTTCAATAATGATCCGTAGAGTGTTAATTTGGTCAATGCATGAGCGGTTGCTCCTGAAACCTGCTTGTTCTTTGCGAAGTCGTTTTTCTATCCTTGTTTTTACTCTGTTGAGTATCACGCGAGTCATCACTTTACTGGGAATTGAAAGTAAAGTGATACCTCTCCAATTGTGACAGTTGGTCAGGTCACCTTTCTTCGGTAATTTGACGAGGAGTCCCTCTCTCCATTCCTTTGGCAATTTTTCCTCGTTCCAGATTTTTGTAAACAGTGGATGCAACATATCGGCCATATCAGGATCAACGGTTAGAAGCTCAGGCGCTATGTTATCCACTCCTGGGGCCTTTCCATTTTTTATTTGTCTGATTGCTTCTTTGATCTCACTATTGAGGGTGGTTCTGTGTTGATGCCGTCCGTTTCACCATCTTCATTTACATATGGCATCTGCCTATCTTCCTCTACGTCGTCTCTGTTCAACAACTCCATGAAGTGTTCCTGCCATCTGTTTAATTTTGCTTCGTCATTAGTGAGCATGTCTCCTTGTATATTCTTAATGGGTCTACTTTGTTTAAATTTCTTCTTGGCGAGTTTCCTCGTAATGTCATACAAGCCTTTCATATTTCTCTCTCTTGCTGCAGTCTCTGCTAATTTAGCAAGGTTTGATACCCACTTCTTCCGGTCTGCTTTTGCATTCTTCTTTACTTCCAGGTCTTAAGCACGATATGCTGCTTGGAGTTCAACTTTCTGGGTTCGTGTCCTGCAATTATTCAGCTTGAGTTTCAGTTCTCTACGTTGTTCTATACACTCCCAAGTGTTTGTTGTCATCCATTCTTTCCTCCTGGTGTCCTTGAAGCCAAGTACCTCCTCTGCTGTGTTCGTTAACGTAGTCTTAACTTTCTCCCAGTGTTCTTCAACATCATCTCCATCCGCCTGCAGGGCTGTAAACCTGTTACTGAGGTTGATCTTAAAATGTTCCCTGTTTCTCTCATTCGGTCGTTTTCCAACATCAAACCTTTTCATTTGTTGCTCAAACCGTTTCTTTGCAGCTGCAATCTTAACTCGGATGCGGGCAGTTACTAGATGGTGGTCACTGCATATATCTGCTCCTCGTCGATTTATGACATCCAGAAGTGACCTTCTCCAGCTTCTGCTAATTGTCAGGTGGTCAATCTGGTTTTCGGTTCGCAGATTTGGAGATACCCATGTCACTTTGTGGCATTCTTTAAGAGGGAAGAGGGTTCCACCGATAACGAGTTCATTTCTTGCACAAATGTCTACCAGCAGTTCTCCATTCTCATTCATTGCACCCAATCCATGTTGGCCCATTACTTGTTCAAGACCCAGGTTTTCAGCTCCCACTTTGGCGTTGAAGTCTCCCATGACTATCACAATATCACTCTTGTTTATGGTCTGCATAGTAGTCTGGAGTTCTGAATAATATTTTGCCTTGTCCTCTGCTTCGGCTTCTTCTGTAGGTGCATAGCATTGGACCACCGAAACATTTCTGACCTTCCCCTTGAACCCTGCAGTGATAATTCTTGATGAAATGGGCTTCCAGTCCAGCAAACTGCTCTTTGTTCTCTTGTTTAGGAGCAATCCCACTCCCTCATGATGTGGGTCGTCTCCATTTGGCTTACCCGAGTACTTACCTGATTATCATTGTAATAATCGTCTAGTTCGCGGAGAAAAGCTTTCAGCGTGAATCCTTGCCCGTCTATGAATTTTGATGGTTTAAAATCATTCCCTCGAATCACCTGAATTACTTGCTGTGTCGTTACATTAGGTTGCGGAGTGGATGTCTCGCCCCTGTAATTACGAAACGCTTCCGTGTCAACCCCTGCTTTCACGCTATTTTCCTGGCTCGTGCTTCCTGTAGATTTAAATGCCTCCGGAATTTCAATACTAACAAGTTTTCCTGCTGTTTGCTCTGAAGTAAATAGAGTTGCATTTTCTAGTGACCGAATCTCGTTTTTGATAATTAGATCCGCATGCTCTTGGAATTTATTTTTATACATTCCTCCAGCGCTTGCATTCGAGAATTGCTATTTCCTAATCTCTTCAAAATTGACAATTTATCTCCTTTATTTTCGTCCACCTGCTGCTTCCAATCTTTTCGGATCTTGTCTTTCATTGTTTTCCATCCCTCTACGAAACGTTCCTCCATCTGCTCTTGATTCTTATCTATCTTTTCTTCTAGCTGCTCCAGATTTTTATCCATCCGTTCTTTTATCTGCTCCAGATTTTATCTATCCATTCTTCTATCTGCTCCATTTGTTCTTGACTCTTATCTTGCCCTATCTCATTTTTTTTTCAAATGCTCGTCTATTTGCATCCTATTTATTTCAATATTCTTCTTTATCTGCTGTTGGTCGGCTTCTAAGTGTGTCCATCTCTCCGTAGATTTAATTTCCACGCGATCGAGTTCTTTAATTAACCCCAATACATTGTTGTCTACTGATTTTATTTGCTCCTGTATATTCTCTGTCTTGGACTCCATTTTCCTAAATTCCCCCTGTAATTCCTCCTGCGTTGTTTTTATTCCTGTCGTGTTAGTCATACACACTTGCTCTATTTGTACTAACTTCGCAGTAACCGTCTCGTCCGACTCTACCATTTTCAATTCATATTTAGCTTCTATTGCTTTAATCTGTCCCAATTGTTTAGTGTTATTACCTTCCATCTCATTTGCCAGTTTGTCTAAGTGTACTTTCATATTTCCGTTTATTTTAAGTGTGATTTTACTTAAGGTTTCAGTGTGTGCTATCGCCTGTTATTCAAGTTTATTTTAACGTGACAAAGTTTTCACTATTATGTTCCTTCATTTTATTTTCATGCGTTTGTATTTGTTCGCTACTACTCTGAGTAATTTCGTTCTTTAGTGTTTGTATTTGTTCGCTATTTCTTTCTTGCATCTTAGCTGCCGATTTATCCAACAACTCACTAATTTCGGCAATCGTTGCCACCACAACACAATATATCACTTGGAGAATATAGGGCCATGCAAACAGGAACCTCCACCGCACTCACACACATGTTTTGACATTTCATACTCAATCATTTAATTTTACGTTAAAAACACACCCATCAATCAAAGCATCAATGAGTATTTGAATTTACTTTTAATTTTCATTTCCCTTTCCTTATTCTGATCATACATTCCTAATCTGACTGAATTTACATAAACACTTTTAATTAACCAGTGTTAATTAAAATTTCAAGGCAACACCTTCCCGTCATTAAAATATTTCTGAGTTTTTTGAATCAAAAAAATCACTAGTTTACATTTTAAAGAGGGCGCCAGGAACACGTCATAAATCAATACAATATCAAATCTACTGTGTTCCGTATTTCTAACCTTAAATGAACTCATTGATTTTACTTATGCACATGGTGGAAAGACTTCACCTAATTTACTGATTCTACTAATAAATATGCCATGCCTGGTATTATTATTCCACAACATACTACGAGGTAAGCAAAAGCAACAACAACCTCCACGTTTAGCAGGCATTTTAGATCTATGAACCCTTGCGAGAAGCTTTTTATGAGACTCTTTTCTTCGGGGAGTGTACGGTCCATAACGCCGTTGCTAAATACGCTTCTACAAGGTGCAGGGCAACATAGTCCAAATGCATGACAGAAAGAACATAGTGAAGCCAAAACTTAAACAAAAACAAATTTAATATCAGAATAAGGAATAAACATAAAACACAACAAACAACACGAGGGAACACCCTCTTACGTTACACCCATATTTACAGTATGAACTGCAAAATAACTTATCTCACCAGAGATGTCAATGAAAAGACAGGTCCCGAAATACGGCCTGTTCATCCTAAAATCATGTGTGCGTGTGATGTGACAAGCATGCGATATGGAAGAGTACTTGATGCGCGATTCGTTGCCATCCTGCGACTGCCGTCTGGCTACAAATCCACATCTGTGATACCTTAGCGATGGGAATTAAACACTACTAAATACTATCAATACACTAAGCCGACACTCGCTAACTTTAATTATTTACAATAAACAGAGATTTCCGTCGAAATCTTGACCAACGTGCTACAGCACAACATTACTGCCTCATCACAGGACTTGTCAATAAAACACAGGAGTGAGTAACGTGACAACAACAAAGAATGACCGCATGTCATCTTACACTGAAATACACAACAAGGTGTCAACAAGAAAATTACATTAATCAAAAATTAAAATAAAACACTTGCTCAAAAGCACGACAATAAACTATACAAGAAAAAAAAAATCATTTGGACGTCAAACATACCGCTCAGGCGTGGCGATCTAAGTCCCTGAACATCATATGGCTCTTTAAATGAACAAGCAAGCTATCTCCTTAATAAGTAGGTCACGGCAAGGCCGTTCCCCTTCCTCACACAGACAGGTGTCCAGAAATACACCTCAGATCAGCGCTCAGTGTGGAACACGTTATCAATGTCAAAATCACCCCTGCGTGAACATGTCCCGGGCCAGCACAAATTGCTTGGTCCCCAAGATCCTCGAAGAAATATAGCTGTCACCGCAGCTCAAATGTGTGTGTGTCATCAAAATCGATATCTCATCAATTCCCCTTGCAATTACAAGACCAGCATTGGATTGGTAGAGGTCCCTGCGGGCAACACTCTCCATCCTAAAAATCATTGCAGCAGTCAGAGGGCTAGCCCAAAACTATCCTCCCGCGCAGATAAAATCACACCATGTGATACACGTAGACAGAAACACAGACACACACAATATCACTCGCTAGGGTTTTGACAAACACCTGAAATAAAAGTACACAAATATATTTTCCACAAATAACGCGCGCCTGATCTGGTATCCTGATCACAGAATTAATTAATCAAAAAGCAAACATTAATGAAATAAAAGAACGGACGGTTCTTTACAAAATCATGTTGCAACCAGGCAACTCAAAATAAAAACTTGTTCATTCAAAGTCCTAACAACACAAGTTTCCCCCCCTTTGATATTTTTAACTATAATTACGGCAGCGCCACTTGTCACCGGTGCCGCATCCATGTTTACACCAAATCAAGTATATGCGTACACGAGTACACAATTAAAATACACAAATACACTGAATCAAACTAATGGTCACGCGTCCTCACGCATTTACATAATTGAGTGTCGGTACACTACGTTAATCTGTGTCAAAATGAAACAAGAAAAAATACACACAAAATTATTTACAAAATTTGTTCCCATGCCAAAATATCTAGAATATGAATAATTCAGTATTAGTACTCATCCAAATCACTCGTCACGTCAGCGGACATCCTGCCCCATGACCCACTATGGATCTACTCAGCCATCTCAAACATCTTAGTTGGTTGCAGGTACATCACTCCAACGGTCGACCCAAAGTTCATCATCTTGCTGCTGGCATCGGCGATGAAAAATACAGTTCAAAATTAATAATATTTCCTATTCCTGCTATAATTGCATCAGAGCTACACAATCACTCTTTGTCCTAGGCAATTAATAAAACGTCGACACTTTCCCTAAATTAAGCACTTGGCTGAATTCACACATAAACATATTAAAAATTTTACAAATATTTACACTCGGCTCTCAACAGAGTCCACACAACTTTAAACATCTCACTTGATATCGAAGACCAAAAGTGTTTTCAAATTTTAGTCGCGCATGGCTATACCAAAATACGAACTTGAACAAATACGTGTAGTACCTCCCAGGTACATCAAAACAAGAACAGTAGCAACGTTTAGTAGGCTCGGCTACATCGAAAATAAGAACAAACGTACGTTTAGCAGCCTTTGCTACATCGAAATTAAGAGCGTGGTCGCAAGCACTGACAACTAATTTATACAATCTGGTCAAATGCGTAGTAGTGGGGACGTTAATATATTTATAATTCGAAGCAGTCATCGTAGAAATTTGCGGGTGGTGTCAAACTTCATCATTTCTTCTGAGCGTCAAAACGATGCCTCGCGGAATTGAATTGCATCGGTTATTTATTAGATACTGCATTCGCGGGCTTTTTACAGGGCACGCTACATTAATGCCAAGCTTGGGTTGGGTCTTCGTGATTCGTCAATCCAAACGTAAAATCGTTGAAAAGTAGGTCACTTTCCCCACTTGTCATCATCAAACATATCTCTGTCTCTTACTTTCATCACTGCTTGCTCTGGCTAACAAAGACTGGGGACGCGAGGTCAGCGATCGTCGACCCATCTTCCAGGAAAATGTTTAAATTTATCAGGCGCGCTCAACTGCCCTACCTATTGCAACACACAGCTCCCAAGTTGCTTCAACTGACTGCGGCCTCATTGCAGTACATAAAATAAAATATGAGCAATTATTCTATGATATAAAGAATAAGGGTTCATTTTCCTCCAGCACAGTTTAAAAATTCGAAGAAGACATGATTTGGATTTTTAAACATCAACGTAGTCATTTTCACAATTGAGTCTGGACCTCACCATCTCTTTAAATTTTTTAGTGCAGTCTGAGTATCTGTCATCCTCAGCACACTAATTGCTTCTCCACTGATGACTAAGTGTACCCTGGCCTCGCTGAGTCGTCAACTACCTGTCACATTCTGGTCTCTCCCTCTCTGTCATAACAACACATAGACCTCCCTGACTTGCCAACACGTATGTAAACAAATGCTCTCTCATTCATTCTTCCGTCCACTAGTCCCGTACATTTGAATGTTTTCTTAATCTGCAGCAGAATTTGCAACTGCTCCATTTTCCACTTGTTCCCACGGCTCTCTCTTAAAATACAATTTCAAATTTGCAATATTGTAGACTGACTTCGTCCCAATATTCAAATCTTCAATCCCGTAGGCGTTAATTCCTAGATTTTTGACTATGCGGAACGGTCCCACGTACTTGTTACTAAATTTTGCGAATACCTTGTTCTTAGGACCAGATATTGGTGGTCGTCGTACGAGTACCAATTCGTCTTCAAGAAGTTCTCAGTGAAATTTCTTCCCTCGGTACCTGCGTAATCTTCTTTCTGCTTGATTCTTCATGTGCTCCTTCGTTCTCTGAATCCTTAATTCATGTGCTATCAATGGTTCCTTAGGACATGGAATGATCTTGTCCCAAGTTCTCTCTGGTACTCTGTTATGGTGCACTAGCAATGGCACCTGTCCTGTAGATTCATGCTTAGTTGTATTCATAAAATGCTCAATGTCACCAACTTTATCCACACATTTATTATGTTCATTAGGGATCAGAACACGATAATACTTCTCCACACATCGGATTACTCTTTCGCTCAGATTAGCTTGAGCGTGTCTTATGCTGGATAAAATGTGCTTTATTCCCAGATTTTCAACTCCTTTCCTGAACACAGAACTGGTAAAATAGCTACCATGGTCTGATAATATGTACTCCGGTTTTCCTAGTGTAGGAATAACTTTGTTTTGGATCCTGCTGAGTACTTGTTTTGACGTGGTCTTTTGCATCGGGCATAATACTACAAATTTCGAAAAGACATCCACGCATACCAATAGATGTTTACACCCACGCCTTCCTTTGGGCAGAGATCCCAGACAATCGATCGCCAGCAGCTCACACGGCTTCTGCGGTAATAATGGCTTCGTGTACTGTTTCATGAGGTAATTATTAGGCTTAGTGCGCTGACATGCGTCACAAGTCTTTATTACCTCTACAATGGTAGATCTCATTCTTGGCCACGTAAAAGTTTCTCCAATGGTTGCTTCCACCTTGTCTATACCCATATGTCCTAGATTTTCACGAACATGCCACGTTAATCCCCTCTGAAGAGAAGCTGGAACTACAATTCTGAGTTTAGTATGCTCTTCGTCCACAAACTTGTGTAGAAGGCCATTTAAATACTGATACTTGGCTTCCCTCGCTCTCGCTTCACGATGTTCAGGTGTCCTCTGTTGTTTCTCTTTCCTGAAATATCTTATCATCATCAGCATCCACGGATCTCGTTCTTGCTATGTTGAATATTCTTGAGTCTGCCCAGAAACTCTCGGTCCTTCGGTGTTAATTCCAACTGATGTACTTCTACTGCTGTCTCGTTATCCTGCTCAGGATTTCTGCTCAAAGCGTCGGGAATGATGTTCATTTTCCCTGGGCAATGCTCAATCGTAATGTCGAATTGCTGGATGTAAATAGGCCAACGAGTCACTCGTTCACTCAACATCGCGGTCTTGAAAAGGAATGTTAATTCATGGTGGTCGGTTCTCACAATAATGGAATACCCGAAAACGATCTTTCTCCACCCCTGGAGTGCATAGAGTATAGCCAATAACTCTAGCTCGGTAACTGTATAATTTCTTTCGTGTTTACGTAGCTTGCGACACGCAAATGCCAAATATGATCGGTGATTTAAATCTGAAGTGTCCTCTTGGTATAACATTGCACCAATCCCAATTAATGATGCGTTAGCCTGAATTACAAATTTCTTTCCAAAATCCGGGTATCCTAACTTCACACAATTGTCGAGCAGTTCTTTCGTGGCATTGCAAGACCTGTCGCACTCCTCACTCAATGACCATCTATTTCCTTTCTTCAACATTTCTTGCATTGGCGCTACTGTCTCCGTGTAGCCTGGACAGTTCTCTTTGAAAAAGCCAGTGACTCCCAAAAATGCTCTTACATGCTTTACTCTGGTTGGTGTCGGGAACTTCTTAATAGCGTCTATCTTGGCCGGATTAGGTTTTACACCTTCATAATCAATAATGTGTCCCGAAAGAAGTGTGATTTCTTGAGGTTAATTTTGAAATTCATGGTTCTTAGGTTGTCCAGAAGTGTATTAAGGTTTACCATGTGTTCTTCCATTGTTTCCGAAGCGAGAAGAATGTCGTCAACATATCTCGTAGTGAATGCCTTTACTTCATCAGTTAAATTTCTATCCAGGGCACTAAATAGTGCACAACCTGCTGTTTTGATGCCAAATGGCATACGCTGCCAGACGATGGTCTGATTATCGAATAAGAACCCTGTCAACAACTGTGATTTTTCCTCTAGCTCTAGATGATGAAAGCTATTGGTCAAATCTACGCTACAATAGATCTTCTTTCCTCTAAATCCTTTCAGTACATCCTTAATAAGCGGCGCTTTGTCATGCTCGGGAAGAAGCTTGCTATTTAAAAAACGAGCGTCTAGGCACAGTCTAATAGATCCATTTGGCTTAGCTACTGCCAAAATAGCATTTAAATATGGTGTGGGTGATTTCTTAATCATTCCAGCTTCGAGTAAGTTGTCAATAATATTCTTCACCTGAGAATGATATTTCTCCGGGATTGGGTAAAGTTTATTTTAAAGGGCGTCCAGTCATCCACTTGCATAGCGTACTTGAAATTGAGAACTTTTCCTGGTATGGTATCAAATACTTCCTTATGACAGCGTAAAATAATTTCTAACTTCAATTTATCAGAGTCCCCCAATTTCGCTTCGTTCAGCTCTTGAATCAGATTTTCAAACTTTGAGCCAGAGTTGCCTTCTTCCGCTAAATGTGTCCACAATTCCTGCGGGATATCTTGACATCCATGTTCCAATAGTGCTGTAATAATTACTTCTCCCCCTTGTTTGTTTATCTCATCCGTGAGGTCATCCGGGATTACCTCCATTGTCCATGTGCCAACCTCTCGTCCCAAAGTCGTTTCCAGCATGTTCAGACCAACACGACTCAATTCTTCAACTTGCTTGAAACTGACCGTGTTATTTCTCAAATCTATTACTGCATGGTATTCACATATAAAATTAGCTCCCAAAATAATGTTGTAATTCATCTTTGCCATCACAATAAAATCCTGTGCAAATGTGTGATTCAGAATGTCATGCTCCAAATGTGCCTGATGTTTACATGTTACCGTCTTCTCTGGTATTACTCCCCGTACTTTTAGTTGTGGTACTGGTATTAATGGAACCGTCTGCTTCTTTCCTATTTCTTTAATTAGAGCTTCTGATACCAAGCTGACTTGACTCCCAGTATCCATTAAACAACGTGTCTTTAATCCTCCTATTCTTGCATAGATAACAGGTAATTGTCTGATAACATTCTCATGCGGCCTCGCTACTTCCTCCAGACAATCATCAGGGAACGCGATCCATTCTTCAATATTGGCGATAATGACATCACGGTCATCAGCCTCTCCTGTTTTCAACCTGTCTTCTAGTTCGTAATTTGGGCTTTTTTTATCGCCCCGAAATCCGTCTTGTGAATTTTTCGTCCGCCATTATTTTGCCTCTCCTGTTGCCTCAGCAATTTCTCTGCTCCTTCTCCGTGATTATCGGGATTTCGCCTGTTAGTAGTGGGATGGGGACAGAGCTGATTCCCTTTTTATTGAGCCACCCTCGTATCGGCCCCGAACCTGATATCTCGCTAACCAAACATGGGATCAGAACATACAGGGTGTCCTAGCACTCGTAGTGACGTCCCCTACTTTCCTATAGCCTCTTAATTTAATTAAAAGACCAAAACTAAAAGGTCATTCGCGAGTAGTGGGGTAGTGTTGGTTTCCTCAAGTCGCGCTCGTGCTTGAATATGTATGCCTATGTTGGGAAAGGGTTAGGTGGAGGGGGAGGAGTAGGGTTGAGTGAGGGGTCGTTTAGATGGTATTTTTTCCTCTCTAGGTGATGGTGAGCTTATTTTTTAAAATGGATGGAATTGGGAAACGCCATTTGGGGTAAACGTGTTGTTTTTGGACATTTTTGGCGATGAATGTATTTTGATACGCATGCGCACTTGAGGAGTTTTGTAAGAGGGCGGGCTTTTTAAATGATGATTTATAAATGAGTGTTATTTTAATAGGTATTGAAATAAACCCCAAAAAACTAATAGGTCATCGGCTTTTTACTATCTCGCTAACCAATAATCGGATTTAAACTTATGAGGTGTCGTAGGAATCGTGGTGAACTCCCCTTTTCTATGGACGGGGTATATCCACCCCAAAATAAAAACTACCCTTACCCGGGGGGATGAAATAGTAATTTATTTTTGTATGCTTACGAACTTGGCGGCTTTTGTAAGAGGGCGGGCTTTTTAAATGATGATTTATAAATGAGTGTTTTTTTAATAGGTATTGAAATAAACCAAAAAAACTAATAGGTCATCGGCTTTTTACTATCTCGCTAACCAATAATCGGATTTAAACGTATGAGGTGTCGTAGGACTCGTGGTGAACTCCCCTTTTCTATGGACGGGGTATATTCACCCCAAAATAAAAACTACCCTTACCCGGGGGGATGAAATAGTAATTTATTTTTGTATGCTTACGAACTTGGCGGCTTTTGTAAAAGGGCGGGCTTTTTAAATGATGATTTATAAATGAGTGTTTTTTTAATAGGTATTGAAATAAACCAAAAAAACTAATAGGTCATCGGCTTTTTACTATCTCGCTAACCAATAATCGGATTTAAACGTATGAGGTGTCGTAGGACTCGTGGTGAACTCCCCTTTTCTATGGACGGGGTATATTCACCCCAAAATAAAAACTACCCTTACCCGGTGGGGGGGGGGGTAAATAATATTTTTTTGAATGTGCGCGCACGTACGGCTTTTGTCAAAAGGACCTAACTACACGTTTGTTAATACTTTCTGAACCCCTGATGGGATTTTGCCATAGGCAGTATACTAGCCCTGGGGGTGACTCCCCGTTTTTGAATGTATGATTCATTTTTGTCGAAAGGGCCTAACTACACTTTTGTTCATATCTCGCGAACCAATCATGCTAGGGACTTGTATGAGGGGTCCTAGCCCTTGGGGCAACATCCCCTGTTTGGGGGTGAAACTACCCCCCAAAATTGAAAAATCCATATCTTGGAAACGAAGAATCCTAAAATTAGGTGTGATAGCTTAAAAAATAGGGGATGATATGGGCTTTTACCTAGATTGATCATTTCTCCCCTAAAACAGTAAATAGTTATGTTATGGGGGGAGAAACGTGTTAAACACCTAAAAATGATAAATGAACCTAAGATCTTTTGTTTTTGATGAAAAATAGCAGGGGGGTGAAACTACCCCCCAAAATTGAAAAATCCATATCTCGGAAACGAAGAATCCTAAAATTTTGTGTGATAGCTTAAAAATAGGGGATGATATGGGCTTTTACCTCGATTGATCATTTCACCCCAAAAGCAGTAAATAGTCATGTTATGGGGAAAAAACGTGTTAAACACCTAAAAATAATAAATGAACCTAAGATCTTTTGTTTTTGATGAAAAATAGCAGGGGGGTGAAAATCACCCCCAAAATTGAAAATTCCATATCTCGGAAACGAAGAAGCCTAAAATTAAGTGTGATAGCTTAAAAATAGGGGATGATATGGGCTTTTACCTCGATTGATCATTTCTCCCCTAAATCAGTAAATAGTCATGTTATGGGAAAAAACGTGTTAAACACCTAAATATGATAAATGAACCTAAGATCTTTTGTTTTTGATGAAAAATAGCAGGGGGTGAAAACAACCCCCTAAATTGAAAAATCCATATCTAGGAAACGAAGAAGCCTAAAATTAGGTGTGATAGCTTAAAAAATAGGGGTTGATATGGGCTTTTACCTCGATTCATCATTTCACCCCTAAAACAGTAAATAGTTATGTTATGGGGGGAAAACGTGTTAAACACCTAAAAATGATAAATGAACCTAAGATCTTTTGTTTTTGATGAAAAATAGCAGGGGGGTGAAACTACCCCCCCCCCCCAAATTGAAAAATCCATATCTTGAAAACGAAGAAGCCTAAAATTAGGTGTGATAGCTTAAAAAATAGGGGATGATTAGGGCTTTTACCTCGATTGATCATTTCACCCCTAAAACAGTAAATAGTCATGTTATGAAAAAAAACGTGTTAAACACCTAAAAATGTTATATGAACCTATGATCTTTTGTTTTTAATGAAAAATAGCAGGGGTGTGCAAACCACCCCCAAAATTGAAAAATCCATATCTAGGAAACGAAGAACCCTAAAAATAGGTGTGATAGCTTAAAAAATAGGGGATGATATGGGCTTTTACCTCGATTGGTCATTTCACCCCTAAAACAGTAAATAGTCATGTTATGGGAAAAAATGTGTTATACACCTAAAAGCATAAGCGTTTTGTGAAACCATGCTTTAATGAACTTGTGTATGGAGGATGATTGTTATTATTATTATTAGGTAATTATGGATTAATGTGTGTATAGATAACTAACCAGTGGGGAGCGTGATGGCGCAGGTGCTTAGCTGCTCGTCTTTACCCGGACGGCTGGGTTCAAATCCCGGTGACAGCGGGGGTTGGAATTTTCACCTGAAAAATCACGTGGCGTCAGGAAGGGCATTCGGCCTTAAATCCCGGGCCAAACCCAAAATGAGCCTGGTTGGCTCCGGCGACTCAAAATAATAGGGAAAAGCCGAAGAAAGAAAAATGGTAACTCACCAGTAATAGTAAACATTGGTTTGAGGTGTTGAAGAAGTCAGGATGGCCAACCCTTTGCCATGGTTCACGAATGGACCCCAAAAATTTTACCTGTCAAGACTCAGTATACCCTGTTGCAGCCTTTAGAAAAACAAATCGAACCGGGGCCTCTGTGGTGACAGTGGACTTATATTCATGATGCTTTTTAAACAAACATAGGCTTGCATACTACCGCTGGGTTGAATCTGCACAGAGACACTGGCTTTGGTTTGTCTAGTGTGCCTTGCTGATAACAGCACAGCGGTCTTGTCAGGAAGTTTCATATTACTCATCTGCTTGATAGCGGACGTGCTCTGCACCGTGTTATCATACAGGTCATGACTAGATCGTTGTTAGGTTGGACAAAGGCTTAGTGAACCTTATTGCAACCTTGAAATGAATGTCATGGTATAGTCGGGGTTGGAAGCCAAAACCTTAGGGTTGACAACCAAGTAGGTTAACCACTACACGGTGAGATGGTCAAATAATAATGTAACAGAACATATAGAAACGTTTTCTATAGTTTAACGAATTGACTAAGAGCCATACCATGAGAGGTGTAGGTAATGGAAATTGAATCCTTAGCTGATGATTATACTACTTTCCATGCGCACGTATAAGCTATCATGTTAGAAAAAGAATGGTATGGCGTGTTTTAAACGGAGAATAATAATTGTGTTTACTGTGAAACACAAATCTGAATTTAAAATTAATTTAAAATAATTAATTTAAAATTAACTAATTTAAAATTAGTTTAGTACGCTGAAGTTAAAATGAATAATGATCACGTTACAGACAGCCAGTTTCAAAGCCATGAGAACTAAGTGAACAAAGAATAAAATTCATGAGCCAGTGAGGAATTCAACATGCTGTCCTTTGGACAAAAGAGAAGCGTTCTACAAACTTAACCACCAAGCTGTCCTATCGACCCTCAATGGTTTGGGTCATCGTAAAGATGAAAATTAAATCTAAGCTATAACTAAAACTAACTACACTCTTATATACTAGAAGAAGAAATGGAGAACAAAAGGGTAATAGGTCAAATAAAGGACAGAAGGAATGAAAAATGGCCCTCAACCCTCAAGCATAAGGATTGAGGGAGTTGGAAGGAAGGAGAGCCATGAAAGGCAGATAAAAAGTATAATAGGAGTGGCTCTGTCCCAGAGGTAATGGATAAAGAGGAGGAAAACTGGACTCAGCTCAGAAATCCCTTGGGGTCGCCAACTTCCAAACTGATCAGCCGTAAGCCCCTTGAGGGTGTAGCCATATGCAGAGTGCACCGCAAGTGGTGGGGATATATACACCCTACCTTCTTGAGGGGGCTTGAGCAAAAGACAGGAAATAACATGAAAATAAAAAACAAGGCTGCCTCCTCACACTAGTAGGATATCAGAAAAAATAAATAAACAAGGGCCAATGAAGTTGCAAAAGGAAGAGACTCCCTAGGGCTCGGATACCCTAATCATGTTGGGGTCGGTAGAGAACAAGAGTTGAGCAAGTGTGGTCGACAGGAAATAAGACAGTGAGGAGCCTAGCACAAGTTAGTGGAAGCAATGACGGTCTCAGCTGGGACTCCGTGATCGTCAACCTACATGACACTAGATATGACGCCCAGGGGTGGAATTAAAGACCTCTTTTTGTTTTATATCACTGGCTTTTAAGAACGCTAACACATGGCATGCCTTATAATGCAATACTGGTCCTAGGGTATGCAAAATTGTATTAGAAACTCAGCTAATAATAGTGAGCTTGCCCATGATTTACCTTAAATTTTCCTAAAATCCACTATATTTTCCGAAAATTGACCAAATGACACAACATTCCAGCAAAATTCAACAAATGACTACCAGATTTATTGAAATTCCATTGATTTACCTAAGCATGGTTTAAACTACCTCAAATTCATATAAAATTAGACGAATATAGATGAAAATTCACTAAAATTTACCAAACTTACCCAAAGTGGGCTACAAACCACGAAATTTATTCATTTTTTTGTAAATTCACTACATGTACTCGAAAATTTCATAATATTGCCTTTACATGTATGCTTTTATTGTTGTTGTTGTTTCGTTTACCATACTCTCTGCAGACAGATACCTCAACATGAATTTCTCTTAGACTAGGAGCTCTACATTCGACATGATAGCTGAGTTTCATTTCCCATAAACTTGTCTCTGAGGCGGGTGTCAGGAAAAGGCATTCAGCTGTAAAAACCACACTCTCACATAGACTTTCATAACCTCTTACGTTGAGGTTCCTAACGCTAACGACATTGAATGATTGAACGGTTTCCTTTTCACTATTCCTGTCTATACTTTCCTCTTTAAGGTTGCGAGATGTTTGCAAGATTCCTAAAATGCAATTAAACTTAATAAATACCTTAAGATGGTTTGATTTGTTTAATGATAATGGTGTTGATGATTGTTATATACGTGAAGACTAATTTTTTAGGTCTTGACTGGCCTTGCAATAAGAATTGACTAACCACACATGAGTTACCTATGAGGGAAACATTTTAGCCCACTATGTTGGTTATTGACCAGTGAGTACAGTTGTAGAAAGCTGTTTTTTTTTTTTTTTGAAATCATATACAACAGAGGCTTAAACCTATAGACAAACCGTGTGACCATGTTTGTTAAACATGACATTATACCAGAGATAATTAGGAAACTTGTGTAGAGCTTACCAAAAATAATGTTGTGTAACAGTAAATGCTAGTCAACAAACAGTTATGCCATACTAAAAAAATCATCATACAATACCTGAGAGAGCTCTTCTAAAAGTATTAATGCGTAACATGTTTCCACTCGCTTGCTATATATTTTTCGGCGTGGGAATGATTCTCAAGAAATGAAATGCAAATGGAACTGAAATGCAACACAAACGAATAATGAGCGCGCGCGGTGACTGAGATTGATAACATGACGTACTGTCGGTTATGTAGCTATGTGGAATGTTTATCACATATGGTTTACTTAAGGTTTGGAGATCCCATTAAATATATTCCTACAATATATTATCATGAAATGATCATTCTTTGGTGTGAAAATATGTATTATATGATATTTCATGAAAACAATTATGATTTATTAAATGTTTATACGTTTACTGTATTCTTATTTAATGTAAGCACTCGAGGCACTATCGACCAAAATACGGCACTATTAGGAATATATATTGCATACTTGAAGGTTTGGTGATCCCAGTAAAGGAATTCCTACAATACATGATTTTCAAGTTGTCGTTCTATGGCGTGAAAATATTTAATATATGATATTTGCTAAAAGGATTTACCACTGGAATTATTTTACAAGTAGTTATTTTAATGACCAACAGAGTTCACTGTTAAGAAGGTAGAGCCCTATGTGGAATGTAGGATAACATGTTATACATGATAAGTGGCAACTGTAAGGCTTGTGATTTTTAAGATGCCTTTATCCCTATATTAATCACCCAGTTTGCAATACTGATAACTGCAATGTTACTGAAAAAAAAATTGAAACAAAACAAAAATCAGCATTGAAAAACCAAAAAGTGGTTGAGCATATATATAGTGGGGAAAAGAAAAGTTTTGTAAACACTAATGTCCAACAAGACTAATTAAATCAGTAACTGTCAGGGTGGCCGAGTGGTTAAGGCGTTTGACTTAAGATCAAATTTCCAAATATATAAGGAAGCAAGGGTTCGAATCCCTTCCCTGACATAACTATTGCTTGAACATGCAAGAAAACAAGAAATATACACAAACTATGTTTATCAATTTAATCAATTTTTTTATTTTTTTTACAAGAGATAGACACACAGAATACAGCTCTTTTGGTTTATCAGTTCTTTTAAACATAACACTTGTTGAAAATTATTTTTAGGGGATGGGGGGTGTTGCTACGTTGACCCATCACACAATAATAGCAGCTTTACGAAGTTC
Organism: Meconema thalassinum; assembly: GCA_946902985.2. NCBI lineage: Eukaryota > Metazoa > Arthropoda > Insecta > Orthoptera > Tettigoniidae > Meconema > Meconema thalassinum. The sequence continues at coordinate 695,046,884 of OX336390.1, forward strand.
ATTTTCTATATTTAATAGCTCTTTCTCATAACCAATATGACCAAGCTGTTTACAGGCATGCAAGAGCTGTAGACGTTCGACTAATATATTAGGATCGTTCCATTTACTATTTTTTATGAATGGTTTCAGAATCTCGGGAAGCAGTTCATCATTATCACCATCATTATGATTATCATCCTCATTATTATAATCATTTTCATAATGATGATCATTATCATCGTTATCATTACCATGATAATTTCCACCTGTGTCCACAGTCTGTTCAATGGTTTGAGTTGTTTTTGATAGTGTTGAAAGCTTTTTTTAGATGTGCTAGAATGCTTTAACATTGTTATTTTATTATTATTACTATTACCTTTCCCCACTAACTTTTTGATGGGGTATATTGTCTGTGATAGGGTTGAGGGCTTTTGAGATGTGGGTGCATGTCTGAACATGGGTTTCACAGGAGGTGTTAAAGGGTTCTCATTAAACAACTCGCTAACAGCATGAGTGCGTTGTAGTGTATTAAACTTGAGATTAATATTATCTTGAGCAGTACTATCTTTCTCTTGGACTTGGTTTCTTGCTTTGGTTTGGGTTTTCCTTACATTTAGACTAGCGTGATTATTAAGTTTACATTCATGATTGTTTGAAGAAAGTACGTCCAATTCTTTTGTTTTAAGCATTCCTCGACACTGTTTCGATCGTTGCTTTGAACAGCGCCAAATAACAGTTACATTTGTATTGCTTCGTTTCACAATATAGGAATATCCTTTATAGTATGCATAAGGCTTACCATATCTAGTCAATATGGAGGCAAATATGGGAGCAAATGTGTGAGCAAATGTGTGAGCTAATCATCTCACCTCGTATATCGCCAGTGAGTACTCATATCCAACGCTAGGTAGCGGAAACATACTTTGTGTGTTGTATGTAACTATCTTACAAAGTTTGACTGCATGCAAAACGTCCTTGTATAAGCTGTGCATATAATTTTCATATAAATTAAGACTAGGTGTTCAGAACTAACATGTATAGCCTTGTCTAGGCTATCTAGAGGATCCTTAGCAAGAAAGACTGACTAACCCAGGAGTGTAAAGCCTTGCCATATGCAGTAAGCATCTGTTGGCAGAAATGGTTCCTAATAATAACGGACTTAATGAATATGAAACGTGTTTTGAGTGTCGTCTTAAATCCTTACACATATCACAACGTATAAAATAGGCTCCCACAGTTGCTCCCATATTTTCTCCCACTTTTGCTCCCATATTGGCTCCCACATTTGGTCCCATATTAGCTCCCATATTGGCTCCCACATTTGCTCCCACTTTTTTTTGCTTCCCATATTAATGCCAACTCTTATAACTATAAGCAGCTGCAAAATGTAAATGGAATACTATTTCTGATAATGTTCAAAACAAAAGTCCTGAGGTCTTGGGTTTGAATTCCCAAACTATGGTTGTCAGCCAATGAGTTACACTACAGGAAACTTTTACTTTATGTTGTGTCGCATGATAATTTGCCTATTTTGCGGTGTAGTGGCTAGTATACTTGTGTGTTATCCCTGAAGTCTTGGCTTCCAACTCAACTATGCCTAGAATTTAATTTTGATCTGAGAGTTGAAAGTTAGGTTAGGTGAAGTTAGATTAGGTAAAGTTAGGTTAGGTGAAGTTATGATGGGTTAGGTTAGGTAAAGTTCAGTCAAGTTAGGTTAGGTGAAGTTAGGTTAGGTTAGGTGAAGTTAGGTGAGGTGAGGTTAGGTTAGGTAAGGTTAGTTTAGGTTAGGTTAGGTTAGGTTAGGATAGGTTAGGTTAGGTTAGGTTAGGTTAAGTTAGGTTAGGTTAGGTTAGGTTAGGTGAAGTTAGGTTAGGTTAGGTTAGGTTAGGTGAAGTTAGGTGAGGTGAGGTTAGTTTAGGTTAGGTGAGGTTAGGTTAGGTTAGGTTAAGTTATGACTAAGTTTGTTATGTCTAGTTGTTTTAGAAAATCACCCTTTTTGCTCTCATATTTGCTTTCATATTTTCTTTGCACTTTAATCTATCTTGACTTTTGCTGGTATATTTGTTGACATAATTGTTAGCATATTTGCTCCCACTTTTTATATTTGCTTTGCTCCCACATTTGATTCCATATTTGCTCCCACTTTTTGCTCACAGTTTTTGCTCCCACATTTGCTGCCACTTTTGCTCCCACATTTGCAACCACTTTTGCTCCCACTTTTTGCATGTATATATGCTCCCACATTAAACTATTGTTGTTATTACCAAGTTGTCTTTACTAGAGATTAGTTTGTGCTTGACAGTTGATATGGGAAGTATCAGTGACTAGGTATGGTGAGCCTTATGCATACTATAAAGGATATTCATATATTGTGAAACGAAGCAATAAAAATGGAACTGTTATTTGGCGCTGTTCAAAGCAACGATCGAAACAGTGTCGAGGAATGCTTAAAACAAAAGAATTGGACGTACTTTCTTCAAACAATCATGAATGTAAACTTAATAATCACGCTAGTCTAAATGTAAGGAAAACCCAAACCAAAGCAAGAAACCAAGTCCAAGAGAAAGATAGTACTGCTCAAGATAATATTAACCTCAAGTTTAATACAATACAACGCACTCATGCTGTTAGCGAGTTGTTTAATGAGAAACCTTTAACACCTCCTGTGAAACCCATGTTCAGACATGCACCCACATCTCAAAAGCCCTCAACCCTATCACAGACAATATACCCCATCAAAAAGTTAGTGGGAAAAGGTAATAGTAATAATAATAACATAACAATGTTAAAGCATTCTAGCACATCTAAAAAAAAGCTTTCAACACTATCAAAGACAACTCAAACCATTGAACAGACTGTGGACACAGGTGGAAATTATCATGGTAATGATAACGATGATAATGATCATCATTATGAAAATGATTATAATAATGAGGATGATAATCATAATGATGGTGATAATGATGAACTGCTTCCCGAGATTCTGAAACCATTCATAAAAAATAGTAAATGGAACGATCCTAATATATTAGTCGAACGTCTACAGCTTTTGCATGCCTGTAAACAGCTTGGTCATATTGGTTATGAGAAAGAGCTATTAAATATAGAAAATGAACTTCGTAAAGCTGCTATTATTGTGTGATGGGTCAACGTAGCAACACCCCCCATCCCCTAAAATAATTTTCAACAAGTGTTATGTTTAAAAGAACTGATAAACCAAAAGAGCTGTATTCTGTGTGTCTATCGCTTGTAAAACAAAAATTAAAAAAAATGATTAAATTGATAAACATAGTTTGTGTATATTTCTTGTTTTCTTGCATGTTCAAGCAATAGTTATGTCAGGGAAGGGATTCGAACCCTTGCTTCCTTAAATATTTGGAAATTTGATCTTAAGTCAAACGCCTTAACCATTCGGCCACCCTGACAGTTACTGATTTAATTAGTCTTGTTGGACATTAGTGTTTACAAAACTTTTCTTTTCCCCACTATATATATGCTCAACCACTTTTTGGTTTTTCAATGCTGATTTTTGTTTTGTTTCAATTTTTTTTTTCAGTAACATTGCAGTTATCAGTATTGCAAACTGGGTGATTAATATAGGGATAAAGGCATCTTAAAAATCACAAGCCTTACAGTTGCCACTTATCATGTATAACATGTTATCCTACATTCCACATAGGGCTCTACCTTCTTAACAGTGAACTCTGTTGGTCATTAAAATAACTACTTGTAAAATAATTCCAGTGGTAAATCCTTTTAGCAAATATCATATATTAAATATTTTCACGCCATAGAACGACAACTTGAAAATCATTTATTGTAGGAATACCTTTAATGGGATCACCAAACCTTCAAGTATGCAATATATATTCCTAATAGTGCCGTATTTTGGTCGATAGTGCCTCGAGTGCTTACATTAAATAAGAATACAGTAAACGTATAAACATTTAATAAATCATAATTGTTTTCATGAAATATCATATAATACATATTTTCACACCAAAGAATGATCATTTCATGATAATATATTGTAGGAATATCTTTAATGGGATCTCCAAACCTTAAGTAAACCATATGTGATAAACATTCCACATAGCTACATAACCGACAGTACGTCATGTTATCAATCTCAGTCACCGCGCGCGCTCATTATTCGTTTGTGTTGCATTTCAGTTCCATTTGCATTTCATTTCTTGAGAATCATTCCCACGCCGAAAAATATATAGCAAGCGAGTGGAAACATGTTACGCATTAATACTTTTAGAAGAGCTCTCTCAGGTATTGTATGATGATTTTTTTAGTATGGCATAACTGTTTGTTGACTAGCATTTACTGTTACACAACATTATTTTTGGTAAGCTCTACACAAGTTTCCTAATTATCTCTGGTATAATGTCATGTTTAACAAACATGGTCACACGGTTTGTCTATAGGTTTAAGCCTCTGTTGTATATGATTTCAAAAAAATAATAATAAACAGCTTTCTACAACTGTACTCACTGGTCAATAACCAACATAGTGGGCTAAAATGTTTCCCTCATAGGTAACTCATGTGTGGTTAGTCAATTCTTATTGCAAGGCCAGTCAAGACCTAAAAAATTAGTCTTCACGTATATAACAATCATCAACACCATTATCATTAAACAAATCAAACCATCTTAAGGTATTTATTAAGTTTAATTGCATTTTAGGAATCTTGCAAACATCTCGCAACCTTAAAGAGGAAAGTATAGACAGGAATAGTGAAAAGGAAACCGTTCAATCATTCAATGTCGTTAGCGTTAGGAACCTCAACGTAAGAGGTTATGAAAGTCTATGTGAGAGTGTGGTTTTTACAGCTGAATGCCTTTTCCTGACACCCGCCTCAGAGACAAGTTTATGGGAAATGAAACTCAGCTATCATGTCGAATGTAGAGCTCCTAGTCTAAGAGAAATTCATGTTGAGGTATCTGTCTGCAGAGAGTATGGTAAACGAAACAACAACAACAATAAAAGCATACATGTAAAGGCAATATTATGAAATTTTCGAGTACATGTAGTGAATTTACAAAAAAATGAATAAATTTCGTGGTTTGTAGCCCACTTTGGGTAAGTTTGGTAAATTTTAGTGAATTTTCATCTATATTCGTCTAATTTTATATGAATTTGAGGTAGTTTAAACCATGCTTAGGTAAATCAATGGAATTTCAATAAATCTGGTAGTCATTTGTTGAATTTTGCTGGAATGTTGTGTCATTTGGTCAATTTTCGGAAAATATAGTGGATTTTAGGAAAATTTAAGGTAAATCATGGGCAAGCTCACTATTATTAGCTGAGTTTCTAATACAATGTTGCATACCCTAGGACCAGTATTGCATTATAAGGCATGCCATGTGTTAGCGTTCTTAAAAGCCAGTGATATAAAACAAAAAGAGGCTTTAATTCCACCCCTGGGCGTCATATCTAGTGTCATGTAGGTTGACGATCACGGAGTCCCAGCTGAGACCGTCATTGCTTCCACTAACTTGTGCTAGGCTCCTCACTGTCTTATTTCCTGTCGACCACACTTGCTCAACTCTTGTTCTCTACCGACCCCAACATGATTAGGGTATCCGAGCCCTAGGGAGTCTCTTCCTTTTGCAACTTCATTGGCCCTTGTTTATTTATTTTTTCTGATATCCTACTAGTGTGAGGAGGCAGCCTTGTTTTTTATTTTCATGTTATTTCCTGTCTTTTGCTCAAGCCCCCTCAAGAAGGTAGGGTGTATATATCCCCACCACTTGCGGTGCACTCTGCATATGGCTACACCCTCAAGGGGCTTACGGCTGATCAGTTTGGAAGTTGGCGACCCCAAGGGATTTCTGAGCAGAGTCCAGTTTTCCTCCTCTTTATCCATTACCTCTGGGACAGAGCCACTCCTATTATACTTTTTATCTGCCTTTCATGGCTCTCCTTCCTTCCAACTCCCTCAATCCTTATGCTTGAGGGTTGAGGGCCATTTTTCATTCCTTCTGTCCTTTATTTGACCTATTACCCTTTTGTTTTCCATTTCTTCTTCTAGTATATAAGAGTGTAGTTAGTTTTAGTTATAGCTTAGATTTAATTTTCATCTTTACGATGACCCAAACCATTGAGGGTCGATAGGACAGCTTGGTGGTTAAGTTTGTAGAACGCTTCTCTTTTGTCCAAAGGACAGCATGTTGAATTCCTCACTGGCTCATGAATTTTATTCTTTGTTCACTTAGTTCTCATGGCTTTGAAACTGGCTGTCTGTAACGTGATCATTATTCATTTTAACTTCAGCGTACTAAACTAATTTTAAATTAGTTAATTTTAAATTAATTATTTTAAATTAATTTTAAATTCAGATTTGTGTTTCACAGTAAACACAATTATTATTCTCCGTTTAAAACAAGCCATACCATTCTTTTTCTAACATGATAGCTTATACGTGCGCATGGAAAGTAGTATAATCATCAGCTAAGGATTCAATTTCCATTACCTACACCTCTCATGGTATGGCTCTTAGTCAATTCGTTAAACTATAGAAAACGTTTCTATATGTTCTGTTACATTATTATTTGACCATCTCACCGTGTAGTGGTTAACCTACTTGGTTGTCAACCCTAAGGTTTTGGCTTCCAACCCCGACTATACCATGACATTCATTTCAAGGTTGCAATAAGGTTCACTAAGCCTTTGTCCAACCTAACAACGATCTAGTCATGACCTGTATGATAACACGGTGCAGAGCACGTCCGCTATCAAGCAGATGAGTAATATGAAACTTCCTGACAAGATCGCTGTGCTGTTATCAGCAAGGCACACTAGACAAACCAAAGCCAGTGTCTCTGTGCAGATTCAACCCAGCGGTAGTATGCAAGCCTATGTTTGTTTAAAAAGCATCATGAATATAAGTCCACTGTCACCACAGAGGCCCCGGTTCGATTTGTTTTTCTAAAGGCTGCAACAGGGTATACTGAGTCTTGACAGGTAAAATTTTTGGGGTCCATTCGTGAACCATGGCAAAGGGTTGGCCATCCTGACTTCTTCAACACCTCAAACCAATGTTTACTATTACTGGTGAGTTACCATTTTTTCTTTCTTCGGCTTTTCCCTATTATTTTGAGTCGCCGGAGCCAACCAGGCTCATTTTGGGTTTGGCCCGGGATTTAAGGCCGAATGCCCTTCCTGACGCCACGTGATTTTTCAGGTGAAAATTCCAACCCCCGCTGTCACCGGGATTTGAACCCCAGCCGTCCGGGTAAAGACGAGCAGCTAAGCACCTGCGCCATCACGCTCCCCACTGGTTAGTTATCTATACACACATTAATCCATAATTACCTAATAATAATAATAACAATCATCCTCCATACACATGTTCATTAAAGCATGGTTTCACAAAACGCTTATGCTTTTAGGTGTATAACACATTTTTTCCCATAACATGACTATTTACTGTTTTAGGGGTGAAATGACCAATCGAGGTAAAAGCCCATATCATCCCCTATTTTTTAAGCTATCACACCTATTTTTAGGGTTCTTCGTTTCCTAGATATGGATTTTTCAATTTTGGGGGTGGTTTGCACACCCCTGCTATTTTTCATTAAAAACAAAAGATCATAGGTTCATATATCATTTTTAGGTGTTTAACACGTTTTTTTCCCCATAACATGACTATTTACTGTTTTAGGGGTGAAATGATCAATCGAGGTAAAAGCCCTATTTTTAAGCTATCACACTTAATTTTAGGCTTCTTCGCTTCCGAGATATGGATTTTTCAATTTTGGGGGGTAGTTTCACCCCCCTGCTATTTTTCATCAAAAACAAAAGATCTTAGGTTAATTTATCATTTTTAGGTGTTTAACACGTTTTTCCCCCCATAACATAACTATTTACTGTTTTAGGGGTGAAATGATCAATCTAGGTAAAAGCCCATATCATCCCCTATTTTTTAAGCTATCACACCTAATTTTAGGATTCTTCGTTTCCAAGATATGGATTTTTCAATTTTGGGGGGTAGTTTCACCCCCAAAACAGGGGATGTTGCCCCAAGTGCTAGGACCCCTCATACAAGTCCCTAGCATGATTGGTTCGCGAGATATGAACAAAAGTGTAGTTAGGCCCTTTCGACAAAAATGAATCATACATTCAAAAACGGGGAGTCACCCCCAGGGCTAGTATACTGCCTATGGCAAAATCCCATCAGGGGTTCAGAAAATATTAACAAACGTGTAGTTAGGTCCTTTTGACAAAAGCCGTCCGTGCGCGCACATTCAAAGGGTAAGGGTAGTTTTTATTTTGGGGTGAATATACCCCGTCCATAGAAAAGGGGAGTTCACCACGAGTCCTACGACACCTCATACGTTTAAATCCCATTATTGGTTAGCGAGATAATAAAAAGCCGATGACCTATTAGTTTTTTTGGTTTATTTCAATACCTATTAAAAACACTCATTTATAAATCATCATTCAAAAAGCCCGCCCTCTTACAAAAGCCGCCAAGTTCGTAAGCATACAAAAATAAATTACTATTTCATCCCCCCGGGTAAGGGTAGTTTTTATTTTGGGGTGGATATACCCCGTCCATAGAAAAGGGGAGTTCACCACGATTCCTACGACACCTCATAAGTTTAAATCCGATTATTGGTTAGCGAGATAGTAAAAAGCCGATGACCTATTAGTTTTTTTGGTTTATTTCAATACCTATTAAAAAACACTCATTTATAAATCATCATTCAAAAAGCCCGCCCTCTTACAAAAGCCGCCAAGTTCGTAAGCATACAAAAATAAATTACTATTTCATCCCTCCGGGTAAGGGTAGTTTTTATTTTGGGGTGGATATACCCCGTCCATAGAAAAGGGGAGTTCACCACGATTCCTACGACACCTCATAAGTTTAAATCCGATTATTGGTTAGCGAGATAGTAAAAAGCCGATGACCTATTAGTTTTTTTGGGGTTTATTTCAATACCTATTAAAAAACACTCATTTATAAATCATCATTTAAAAAGCCCGCCCTCTTACAAAACTCCTCAAGTGCGCATGCGTATAAAAATACATTCATCGCCAAAAATGTCCAAAAACAACATGTTTACCCCAAATGGCGTTTCTCAATTCCATCCATTTTAAGAAATAACCTCACCATCACCTAGAGAGGAAAAAATACCATCTAAACGACCCCTCACTCAACCCTACTCCTCCCCACCACCTAACCCTTTCCCAACATAGGCATACATATTCAAGCACGAGCGCGACTTGAGGAAACCAACACTACCCCACTACTCGCGAATGACCTTTTAGTTTTGGTCTTTTAATTAAATTAAGAGGCTATAGGAAAGTAGGGGACGTCACTACGAGTGCTAGGACACCCTGTATGTTCTAATCCCATGTTTGGTTAGCGAGATATCAGGTTCGGGGCCGATACGAGGGTGGCTCAATAAAAAGGGAAGCAGCTCTGTCCCCATCCCACTACTCCTGTTTTCCATAGCCGCATTAATTTCTCTTCCTCTGTCTCTTCATTAGCATGTAACTCTTGTAGATATTTCTGCGATTCTCTGTGTCGTTCATCCCAGTTATTCCGGTACTCCCTTGGGTCCTCTTGCACATTATCCCGTCTGTTCTTCCATTGGCGCGTGTCTCCATTTCTCTGATACGGCCTTTCCTGCTGTCGATTTTCTCTCCAATTAGAATATCCTCGCTGGTACGCGGTCTTCTATGATTATTTTGATTCTGGTACTGGTTGTAGTTATTATTATTATTATTATTCGGGTGCTGGTTGTAGTTATTATTATGATTCTCATAGCGACCTCCGTTGTCCTTGGCGTGAACTGCGTATTCGTTGCCTGTGATCTCATATTCGGATGCTGATTATTATTATTATTATTATTATTACTGCTCGGATCTACTTCTGCTGCAATAACGCATTCAATGTTTCTCTGACGACTTTGGGCTGAAACCATACTTGTTTCATCCAAATGACGAAGGATTTCCTCTGCCTCTAGTGCTGTCTTTAAGTTAGCCGTTACCAAAAATTGTTGTATATTCATAGGTAACTGCATGCTTATCGTTAATACTAAATTTTCCTCTGAAGGTTGTTCGTCCAGATCTTTCAGCCTAATCATCTGTTGCGAGAAAAACTCTGAAAATTTCGTTGGGTTTGGGCCGTGGTAATTTCTAGCGTACAAATCCATTTTTAATCCTACTTGTAGTGCGGGACTCCAAAATTTTCTCAAAAATGCCTCTTTAAACTGTGCCATATTTTCAAAGGTGTACTTGAAACTTTAACCAGACGAGACTTGATCCCATAAGAAACTTCTCTACCATTCTGAGCTGTTTAATTGGACTTACCTGATTATCATTGTAATAATCGTCCAGTTCGCGGAGAAAAGCTTTCGGCGTGATTCCTTGCCCATGTATGAATTTCGATGGTTTAAAATCATTCCCTCGAATCACCTGAATTACTTGCTGTGTCGTTACATTAGGTTGCGGAGTGGATGTCTCGCCTCTGTAATTACGAAACGTTTCCGTGTCGATCCCTGCTTTCACGCTATTTTCCTGGCTCGTGCTTCCTGTTGATTTAAATGCCTCCGGAATTTCAATACTAACAAGTGTTCCTGCTGTTTGCTCTGATGTAAATAGAATTGCATTTTCTAGTGACCGAATCTCGTTTTTGATAATTAGATCCGCATGCTCTTGGAATTTATTTTTTATACATTCCTCCAGCGCTTGCATTCGAGAATTGCTATTTCCTAATCACTTCAAAATTAAGAATCTATCTCCTTTATTTTCGTCCACCTGCTGCTTCCAATCTTTTCGGATCTTGCCTATCATTGTTTTCCATCCCTCTACGAAACGTTCCTCCATCTGCTCTTGATTCTTATCTATCTTTTCTTCTAGCTGCTCCAGATTTTTATATATCCGTTCTTCTATCTGCTCCAGATTTTTATCTATCCATTCTTCTATCTGCTGCATTTGTTCTTGACTCTTATCTTTCCCTATCAAAATTTTATCCAAATGCTCGTCCATTTGCATCCTATTTATTTCAATATTCTTCTTTATCTGCTGTTGGTCGGCTTCTAAGTGTGTCCATCTCTCCGTAGATTTAATTTCCACGCGATCGAGTTCTTTAATTAACCTCAATACATTGTTGTCTACTGATTTTATTTGCTCCTGTATATTCTCTGCCTTGGACTCCATTTTCCTAAATTCCCCCTGTAATTCCTCCTGCGTTGTTTTTATTCCTGTCGTGTTAGTCATACAGGCTTGCTCTATTTGTTCTAACTTCGCAGTAACCGTCTCGTCCAACTCTACCATTTTCAATTCATATTTAGCTTCTATTGCGTTAATCTGTCCCAATTGTTTAGTGTTATTACCTTCCATCTCATTTGCCAGTTTGTCTAATTGTACTTTCATATTTCCGTTTATTTTAAGTGCGATTTTACTTAAGTTTTCAGTGTGTGCTATCGCCTGTTCTTCAAGTTTACTGTTCAACTTGACTAAGTTTTCACTATTATGTTCCTTCATTTTATTTTCAAGCGTATGTATTTGTTCGCTACTACTCTGAGTAATTTCGTTCTTTAGTGTTTGTAATTGTTCGCTATTACTTTCTTGCATCTTAGCTGCCGACTTATCCAACAACTCACTAATTTCGTCAATCGTTGCCATCACAACACAATATATCACTTGGAGAAAAAGGGCCATGCAAACAGAAACCTCCACCGCGCTCACACTCTTGTTTTGACATTACATACTCAATCATTTAATTTTACGTTAAAAACACACCCATCAATCAAAGCATCAATGAGTATTTGAATTTACTTTTAATTTTCATTCCCTTTCCTTATTCTGATCATACATTCCTAATCTGACTGAATTTACATAAACACTTTTAATTAACCAGTGTTAATTAAAATTTCAAGGCAACACCTTCCTGTCATTAAAATATTTCTGAGTTCTTTAAATCAAAACAATCACTAGTTTACATTTTAAAGAGGGCGCCAGGAACACGTCATAAATCAATACAATATCAAATCTACTGTGTTCCGTATTTCTAACCTTAAATGAACTCATTGATTTTACTTATGGACATGGTGGCAAGACTTCACCTAATTTACTGATTCTACTAATAAATATGCCATGCCTGGTATTATTATTCCACAAAATACTTCGAGGTAAGCAAAAGCAACAACAACCTCCACGTTGGGCAGGCATTTTAGATCTATGAACCCTTGCGAGAAGCTTTTTATGAGACTCTTTTCTTCGGGGAGTATACGGTCCATAACGCCGTTGCTAAATACGCTTCTACAAGGTGCAGGGTAACATAGTCCAAATGCATGACAGAAAGAACAAAGTGAAGCCAAAAATTAAACAAAACAAATTTAATATCAGAATAAGGAATAAACATAAAACACAACAAACAACACGAGGGAACACCCTCTTACGTTACACCCATATTTACAGTATGAACTGCAAAATAACTTATCTCATCAGAGATGTCAATGAAAAGACAGGTCCGAAATACGGCCTGTTCATCCTAAAATCATGTGTGCGTGTGATGTGACAAGCATGCGATATGGAAGAGTACTTGATGCGCGATTCGTTGCCATCCTGCGACTGCCGTCTGGCTACAAATCCACATCTGTGATACCTTAGCGATGGGAACTAAACACTACTAAATACTATCAATACACTAAGCCGACACTCGCTAACTTTAATTATTTACAATAAACAGAGATTTCCGTCGAAATCTCGACCAACGTGCTACCGCACAACATTACTGCCTCATCACAGGACTTGTCAATAAAACACAGGAGTGAGTAACGTGACAACAACAAAGAATGACCGCTTTCATCTTACACTGAAATACACAACAAGGTGTCAACAAGAAAATTACATTAATCAAAAATTAAAATAAAACACATGTTCAAAAGCACGACAATAAACTATACAAGAAAAACATTTCATTTGGACGTCAAACATACCGCTCAGGCGTGGCGATCTAAGTCCCTGAACATCATATCGCTCTTGCTTGTCACGGTGGGTGAGTGGATAGCGTGTCGGTCTACTAACCCCAAGATTGCAGGTTCGCACCTGACCGTGGTAAGTGATTTTTGAAAGGCGGCAAAAATACGATACGCGTGTCATACGATGTTGGCATGTCAAAGAACCCATTTGAATTCAGTAGGCCGAGTTCATAATGGCAAAATTAATCTCGGGAGTTTCCGCCAGCACAAAGTTCCTCATTTCTCTACTAGAAAGCGCTATTGTGTTCAAGGAGATTAGATATCTAACATCTAACCTCCTCGACTTTCATAGTCAAGGAACTACGAAATTCGACATGCAAGCTACCCTCTGGGTGTCAAATAGCAAAGCTTGCTCCAGGCACCCGAGGCCATACGATATTATTATTATTATTATTATATCGCTCTTTAAATGAACAAGCAAGCTATCTCCTTAATAAGTAGGTCACGGCAAGGCCGTTCCCCCTCCTCACACACACAGGTGTCCAGAAATACACCTCAGATCAGCGCTCAGTGTGGAACACGTTATCAATGTCAAAATCACCCCTGCGAGAACATGTCCCGGGCCAGCACAAATTGCTTGGTCCCCAAGATCCACGAAGAAATATAGCTGTCACCGCAGCTCAAATGTGTGTGTGACATCAAAATCGATATCTCATCAATTCCCCCTTGGAATTACAAGACCAGCATTGGATTGGTAGAGGTCCCTGCGGGCAACACTCTCCATCCTAAAAATCATTGCAGCAGTCAGAGGACTAGCCCAAAACTATCCTCCCGCGCAGATAAAATCACACCATGTGATACACGGAGACAGACACACAGACACACTTCACTATCACACGCTAGGGTTTTGACAAACACCTGAAATAAAAGTACACAAATATATTTTCCACACACAACGCGCGCCTGATCTCGTATCCTGACCACAGAATTAATTACTCAAAATGCAAACATTAATGAAATAAAAGAACGGACGGTTCTTTACAAAATCATGTTGCAACCAGGCAACTCAAAATAAAGACTTGTTCATTCAAAGTCCTAACAACACTAGTGTTCCCCCCTTTGTTATTTTTAACTATAATTACTGCAGCACCACTTTTCACCGCTGCCGCATCCAAGTTTACGCCAAATCAAATATATGCGTACACGAGTACACAATTAAAATATGCAAACACACTGAATCATACTAATGGTCACGCGTCCTCACTCATTTACATAATTGAGTGTCGGTACTCTACGTTAATCTATATCAAAATGAAACAAGAAAAAATGCACACAAAATTATTTACAAAATTTGTTCCCATGCCAAAATATCTAGAATATGAATAATTCAGTATTAGTACTCATCCAAATCACTCGTCACGTCAGCGGACATCCTGCTCCATGACCCACTATGGATCTACTCAGCCATCTCAAACATCTTAGTTGGTTGCAGGTACATCACTCCAACGGTCGACCCAAAGTTCTTCATCTTGCTGCTGGCTTCGGCGATGAAAAAATACAGTTCAAAATTAATAATCTTTCCTATTCCTGCTATAATTGCAACAGAGCTACACAATCACCCTTTGTCCTAGGCAATTAATAAAACGTCGACACTTTCCCTAAATTAAGCACTTGGCTGAATTCACACGCAAACATATTGTTACGGCTGTGAGTTCGTTTTGTCGCCTCGCCGCGTTAAGTCACAGCTGCCCCCAGACTGTGTGTGCTCAGCCTCAGTGTATTACGTGCGCGTTACGCAACGGGCTGCGAAGTGAAAGGGTTGGTCCAGAATATTCGTGACCCAGCCAGTGAAGGAAATCTCTAGAAGCCGTGCGTCCTGGACGATTCTAGAATCCAGTGAGTCACCAGCCTGCTATATAAGCGGCTTCAACAGTGAGGGGACCGAGTTTTTCTGTGGGTGTGTGTTTTACGAGCTAGTGCGAGCGTCTTTCCTGAGCGACAGAAGTGTGGTGACGAAGTGCCGTGCGAGTTACGAAATCCAGTGGCATTGTTTCCCCCAGCTTGTGGACAGTGAAATAGCGTGTAGCGGAATATCGTAAGTAACTGAAGTTGGTGTACGTGAGGAAGAGGTGCAGGTAGTTCTGTCATGGCCAACAGACTCATTAGCGAGAAGATTAACTGTTGAAAAGTGAAAGAGGTCAAGAGCTCTCCATAAGGAAGAGACTTGAGGAAACTGGAGTAAGGTAATAATTGCTTGTATTTGCTGATGAGTGGTGTATGTTCTGGCCGCAATAAAGTTAATTATTTCATTTAAAGGAACAATCTTGTGTTGTGCTTCAACCCACCGTAATCCAGTTGGCAAAAGTGCCACTAGAGGGGTGGCACGTAACAACTGGTGTCAGAAGCCGGATTACGAACTCAAGCACAAGCACAACACCTGGCGGTCCTGGTTTCAAAACCCGAGCAGGTCATTTTCTCTAATTTTCCTGTGAGTGCATGCCCTTTACAAGACAAACAACTAAAATGGAGGCGTAATTGGCAGCATTGCTAGAAAAGTTAAATGGCATGAAAACCAAAATGGAGGCCGGCCAGAAGAAGATGGAGGACGGCCAGAAGAATTTAACCAAGGACCTAACTTCCAAATTAGAAGACGGTCAGAATAAGCTAGCAGAGGACCTGAAGGACGGCCAGAATAAGTTAGCAGAGGACATAACCGCCAAATTTCTGGATGGCCAGAAAAATCTGGAAGAGTGACTGCTGGCGAAATTAGAAGAGAGCCAAAGGAAATTAGAACAGGGCCTACGTGAGGAAGTCGCAGCAGTGGAAAAGAAGTTCGACGCCTTACAAGTGGAAGTTGCCGAGCTGCGCCAACGCCCGCTGATGGGGGTGGAGGAGAAATTCAACGCCTTGCAAGTGGAAGTTGCCGAGCTGTGCCAACGACCCCTGATGTGGGTGGAGGAGAAATTCAACGCCTTACAAGTGGAAGTTGCCGAGCTGTGCCAACGCCCGCTGATGGGGGTGGAGGAGAAATTCAACGCCTTACAAAAGGAATTTGCCGAGCTGCGCCAACGCCCACTGACGGGGGTGGAAGAGAAATTCAACGCTCTACGAGAGGAAGTTGCTGAGCTGCGCCAACGCCCGCCCACCGTTACACCGGGAATATCAGGAACGGGACATAGCAGAGTGACGCCCCCATCCTTCGGCGGAAAGGTCCCGTGGAGCACCTACTTACGTCAGTTCGAGGCGGCCTGTTCCATAAATAACTGGAACAACACAGAAAAGGCTACAGCTCTCATTGTAGCGCTGAGAGGTGACGCCCTTAACGTCCTTCAGGCCATCCCGACTGGATCCCAGGACTACGCTTCACTGATCGCCCATATGGAGTCCCGATATGGAGATAGCCATCTTCAGCAGGCCTACCAGATGCAGCTCCGGACCCGGGTGCAAAAGAACGCGGAAACCCTGCAGGAGTTCGAGATGGACATCGCACGCCTCGTAAGGCTCGCCTACCCAACAGCGCCGGCCGACTTTCTGGAGCAGATAGCGACGCAGACTTTCACCGACGGGCTACGGGACTCCGACACTCAACAGACGCTGCGACTCGCGTGCAATAAGACCCTGGCAGATGCGCTGAGCCACGCACTTGAGTTCGAGACGGCAAAGCAGGTATCTAGAATGCGCGCGCGGGTGCGTCAAGTGAACGTCGACGAACCAGCCAAAGCCGACAAGACCAAGCCCCTGGCCGATGAACTGATGGAGGCGCTAGGCCGGTTCTTCAAGAGTCGCAGTACCACCAACAAAAACGTAGCCGAAGGACATCCGGAGAGGCGGCCCGCAAGAGGACTACCGACCTCCTGGACCTGCCGTAAGAGAGGCCACCTGAGCAAGGACTGCGGTGATCGCCGCCGCCAAGGGTTTCCGCCGGGACAGTCAGTCGTAGGGAAACCGCGCGGCCCAGGAAAGCAAGTATCAGTCAGCCTTGGGGGGCAAAGGTTGGCTTGTGACAGTCGTCAAGCCCCGGCACTCCAAGTTCGTGTGACGAAGTTACGGAGGTACAATAGCAGCCTGATGGTCGACGGAGTCGTCAACGGAGAGAGCTGGCCCATGCTAATCGACACGGGAGCATCGAGGACCATCGTCAGTCCCACAGTGATCCCGAAGTGGAGAGCGCGACCCACACAAAGGAACCTCCAGCTAATAACCGCGACCGGAGAGACCGCACCGGTACATGGCGAAGCATCACTGGAGTTCGTCATTGGTCGACGGGCGATAAAGCATCCAGTGCTTGTGGCTGACGTATCAAATGAAGTGATCATCGGACAGGACTTCCTGGACCAGAACAACATCATCTTGGATCTGAGTACCAACACTCTGCACTTCGGAGGTGAGGAACTTGCTTTGCAACCTGCGCACGAGTCCATCACCACACGACGAGTAAGGCTGAGAGAAGACGTCATCGTTCCCGCCAGGACAGCGGTCAGCGCTGCCGTAATTGTCGACGGAACTGCTGAGGGAGTGGCGGCTGTCATCGAGCCAAAATATGAGGGCATCCAGACAAAAGGATTGCTAATTGCCAAGACCCTCATCAACACGACGTCTTGGCCGTACGTCCGCCTGTCCAACCTGAACGACTACAACATTACTGTTCACCGGGACACCAAACTAGGAGTCTGCGAGCCCGTTACCTGGATTGCCCACATCACAGCTACGACGGACGGACCCCTGCAGACGGACAACCGATGAAGACGCACACTGCCAGAAGAACTACAGAAGCTGTACCTAGGATCCCAGGACCATTTAGACGAGGTACAATCACGCCAACTTCAGGACCTGCTACGCGAATTCCAGGACGTCTTCTCCGTGGGGAGCAAAGACTTCGGCAGGACAAGCTTGGTCCAGCACAGAATCGACGTTGGGGACAGCGCACCGATTAGGGCCACATTCCGACGTGTTCCGCTCGCCAAGCAAGCCGAAGTCGACCGGATGGTAGAAGAGATGAAGCAGCAAGGGGTGATCGAGCCATCACATCGTCCTTGGAGTTCTGCGGTCGTGCTAGTGAAGAAGAAGGACGGTTCCTCCAGGTTATGCGTGGATTACAGGCGGGTGAATGACGTCACGAAGAAGGACAGCTACCCTCTACCCCGGATCGACGACACGCTGGACACCATATCAGGGTCGAGATGGTTCTCCACCTTGGATTTGAAGAGTGGCTACTGGCAGGTGGAGGTCCACCCTAAGGACCGCGAGAAAACTGCGTTCTCTGTGGGCAGCGGGCTCTGGCAGTTCACCGTCATGCCATTCGGTCTGTGCAACGCCCCTGCGACCTTCGAAAAGCTAATGGAGTCCATTCTGAGGGGACTACACTGGAAGACCTGCCTGGTCTACCTAGACGACGTCATCGTTCTGGGGAGAAGCTTCGAGGAGCACTGCAGCAACCTGAAGGAGATCATGATGAAGCTACGGGCTGCCCAGCTGAAGTTGAGCCCCAAGAAGTGTCAGCTCTTCCAGAAGCAGGTCCAGTACCTTGGGCATATCGTCTCCGAGGAGGGGGTGCGTACCGACCCAGAAAAGACCGCAGCTGTGAGGGAGTGGCCAGTTCCGACGGACAAGTCCCAACTACGAAGCTTCCTGGGACTCTGCACTTATTACCGTCGCTTCGTGAGAGGATTGGCCGACATCGCCAAACCTTTACATCGACTGACTGAGGAGGACCAACTCTTCACGTGGACAGCAGAATGCCATAGTGCCTTCGAACAACTCAAGCAGGCTCTGTGCACCGCGCCTATTCTGGCCTACCCCAGACCTGGAACAAGGTTCATCGTCGATACCGATGCCAGCGACTTTGGCATAGGGGGGATCCTGTCGCAAGTAGTGGACGGCGAGGAGAGAGTAGTGGCCTACTTCAGCAAGGCTCTGTCAAAGCCAGAAAGGAACTTCTGCGTCACCAGGAAGGAGCTGCTCGCCATCGTGAAGACCATTGAACACTTCCACAAGTACCTGTACGGGCAAGAATTTCTCATCAGGACCGACCATGCATCCCCGCGGTGGCTCCTGAACTTCAAGCAGCCCGAGGGTCAACTCGCGCGATGGTTAGAGAGGCTTCAACAGTACAACTTTGAGATTCAGCACAGGAAAAGCCAACTGCATTCTAACGCCGACGCCCTGTCACGAAGACCGTGCCCCGAAGACTGCACCTTCTGTGCCCGAAGGGAGGAGAACACCGGGATACAGTGCCGAAGGACTACCGTGGAACTTCAAGGGAGCTGGAGCCGCGAATCTTTCATGCGGGCACAAGCAGAAGATGATGACCTGGGAGTGATAGCCGAATGAAAGCGGGCCTGTGTCCCCAGACCCGGGTGGAACATTGTGAGTGACTGAAGCCCAAAGTTTAAGTCGTACTGGGCGCAGTGGGACTCGCTGGTTGTGAGGGATGGCCTCATATGCCGTACCTGGGAGAGCACCGACGTGAAGACATCTCGGGAACAAGTCATCGTTCCAAAGGCTATGACGGAGGAAGTCCTGAAGGAAGTCCATGGAGGATCATCTGGTGGACACCTAGGGATAAAGAAGACCCTGGAGAAGCTGAGAGAGTGGTTCTACTGGATCCGATGCCGAACTGACGTAGAGAACCACTGCGCGAGGTGCCACGATTGCGCAGCCAGCAAGGGCCCAGGACGAAGACGACGGGGTCCACTGAAGACCTACAACGTGGGCGGCCCCACGGGGAGAGTGGCCATCGATGTTGCTGGGCCATTCCCGTTAAGCGAGGCAGGGAACCGCTACATATTGGTCGTCAGCGACTACTTTACCAAATGGCTGGAGGCGTATGAGCTCCCTAACCAAGAAGCCGCGACGATCGCAGAGACCCTGGTGAAGGAATTCGTCAGCCGGTACGGAGTACCCCAGGAGCTGCACTCCGACCAAGGGAGGAACTTCGAGTCGCAGGTGTTCCATAACCTAAGCCAGCTGCTGGGAATCCGGAAGACAAGGACAACGCCGCTACACCCTCAGTCCGACGGGATGGTAGAGCGATTCAATCGCACCAACGAGAACCATCTCCGAATAGTCATCAGCGAGCACCAGAGGGATTGGGACAAACATCTTCCACTATTTCTCCTGGCCTACCGCGCCACCGTGCATGAAGCCACCGGGTGCACACCAGCCCGGGCCATGTTTGGGAGGGAGCACCGTCTACCTGTCGATCTTGCCTTCGGCCGACCTGGGAATGATCCCGTCCCGGTAAGCCAGTATTGTCAAGAACTGGTCAACCAACTGGAGGACGTGCACGCGTTCGCGAGGAGGAAACTGCGGATCGAGACCGACCGAATGAAGACCCGATACGACCAACAGACGGATGCCGGCGGATTCCACGAGGACGACCTGGTCTGGCTCTTCAACCCATTACGGAAGAAAGGCCTGTCACCCAAACTGCAGTTGTCCTGGGAGGGCCCGTACCGAGTCGTGAAACGGATCAACGATGTCGTCTACAGGATCCAGCGGAGCCCGAGGGCGAAGATGAAGAACGTGCATCGAGATTGCCTGGCAGCCTACGGAGGGACACAGACGGACCAATGATTGATCGGGACGATCAGCCTTTTAGGAAGGGGGTGGTGTTACGGCTGTGAGTTTGTTTTGTCGCCTCGCCGCGTTAAGTCACAGCTGCCCCCAGACTGTGTGTGCTCTGCCTCAGTGTATTACGTGCGCGTTACGCAACGGGCTGCGAAGTGAAAGGGATGGTCCTGAATATTCGTGACCCAGCCAGTGAAGGAAATCTCTAGAAGCCGTGTGTCCTGGACGATTCTAGAATCCAGTGAGTCACCAGCCTGCTATATAAGCGGCTTCAACAGTGAGGGGACCGAGTTTTTCTGAGGGTGTGTGTTTTACGAGCTAGTGCGAGCGTCTTTCCTGAGCGACAGAAGTGTGGTGACGAAGTGCCGAGCGAGTTACGAAATCCAGTGGCATTGTTTCCCCCAGCTTGTGGACAGTGAAATAGCGTGTAGCGGAATATCGTAAGTAACTGAAGTTGGTGTACATGAGGAAGAGGTGCAGGTAGTTCTGTCATGGCCAACAGACTCATTAGCGAGAAGATTAACTGTTGAAAAGTGAAAGAGGTCAAGAGCTCTCCATAAGGAAGAGACTTGAGGAAACTGGGGTAAGGTAATAATTGCTTGTATTTGCTGATGAGTGGTGTATGTTCTGGCCGCAATAAAGTTAATTATTTCATTTAAAGGAACAATCTTGTGTTGTGCTTCAACCCACCGTAATCCAGTTGACAAAAGTGCCACTAGGGGGGTGGCACGTAACAATATTATAAATTTTACAAATATTTACACTCGGCTCTCAACAGAGTCCACACAACTTTAAACATCTCACTTGATATCGACGACCAAAAGTGTTTTCAAATGTTAGTCGCGCTTGGCTATACCAAATACGAACTTGAACAAATACGTGTAGTACCTCCCAGGTACATCAAAACAAGAACAGTAGCGACGTGTAGGAGCCTCGGCTTCATCGAAAATAGGAACAAACGTACGTGTAGCAGCCTCGGCTACATCGAAATTAAGAACGTGGTCGCTAGCACAGACAACTAATTTATACAATCTTGTCAAATGCGTAGTAGTGGGGACGTTAATATTTTTATAATTCGAAGCAGTCATCGTAGAAATTTGCGGGTGGTGTCAAACTTCATCATTTCTTCTGAACGTCAAAACGATGCCTAGCGGAATCGAATCGCATCGGTGATTTATTAGATGCTGCTTTCGCGGGCTTTTTCCAGGGTACGCTACATTAATGCCAAGCTTGGCTTGGGTCTTCGTGATTCGTCAATCCAAACGTAAAATCGTTGAGTAAAGTAGGTCACTTCCTCCACTTGTCCTCATCAAACATATGTCTGTCTCTTACTTTCATCACTGCTTGCTCTGGCTAACAAAGACTGGGGACGCGAGGTCAGCGATCGTCGACCCCTCTTCCAGGAAAATGTTTAAATATATCAGGCGCGCCCAACTGCCGTACCTATTGCAACACACAGCTCCCAAGTTGCTTCAACTGATTGCGGCCTCAATGCAGTACATAAAATAAAATATGAACAATTATTCTATGATATAAAGAATAAGGGTTCATTGTATTTTCAGAAATTTTATAAGTGTATTTTATATT
This sequence comes from Meconema thalassinum, assembly GCA_946902985.2. Lineage (NCBI taxonomy): Eukaryota > Metazoa > Arthropoda > Insecta > Orthoptera > Tettigoniidae > Meconema > Meconema thalassinum. The sequence goes on from OX336390.1 coordinate 695,068,963, forward strand.
TTGTATCCAAAATACTTTTTGTGAGTACCGTATTTTGTATCGAAAATACATTTTGGGAGTATTTTGCCCAACTCTGAGTGGAAGGAATGGAAGACAAACGAACCAATTTGTATACCTAGTTGAAATGCCCCTGAGAGAAAGAAAATAGGCTAGTTTCCATATTATTTTTTATGAGAAACCTAATAGAATTTGTCACCACCCGGCCAAGTGCAGATATGTGTTACCATACTGAGGTATGTACACCAACAACAACAACAAAAAAATGGTTGAAGACCGAAGACATAAAATGCAGTATTTTTTTCGTATCGACGTACTGCAAGTAAGAAACTTTCACAAATCTGCGACTTCTTATAGAGTGGGTTTTCATCCATAGTGCATAACCTTTGACCATAAATCCAATAGATGGCTGATGACGTCACATTGTTGAGACCGTGGCCGACGAGAAAGACAGGCCATGGCGCGGATCTGTGACGTCAGAGGAGTGGTGTCGCTCGCTCGCCTCGCCGCATTGATTGCACCAAGGTATTCTCATCTATAGAAGCCTACCAATAGCCGAGTAATTTGTTATTGTGAATTTAAGGATACTCAAAAATAAAGTTAAAAGCTGTGGAAGAAATCCACCCCTATCACTAGCTCAAAACCTTAGAGCAGTAGAATATTAAGCAGTGTAATACAAACGTTGAATGGATGTTCCAGTTTATGCAGATATACAAAACTGTACATATTATCCTCTTATCTTCGTTCATCAATAAGTTGTTTCCATATATACCAGTTTACATGTGAGTTTAACTTTAAAAGCAGCTGGAATTTTAAAAAAAGAAGAAACAACCAAGCATTGCATTAGGAGAAAGTATTCAGTGCTTCATTTATTGCAAGGGAAGGGTCATTCATGCCCCAAAATAATAAAAACGAATATAAGAAATTTGAGCCTACACTCGTGGTTTTTAGCATTTTGCTTTTTTGAGAAGGCCTACCATAAGACAATCTTTTTCAACAACAAAAATTTAATGCATAGGACTACTTCAGATACATATATGAATTGCTGAGATTATACTTACCTCCTTTAGCAGAGAGCCTTTTATCTGACACCAATCCCCTACAGTGGCAGGTTTACTTCTTGTGGCAACTACCTTCATGTTGGACATGTTTAACGGTTCTCTCCCGTTCCCAGTTAGGCTTAGGTCAAATTTATGGTTTTATGGGCTCAAGATTTTTATAACGAAGTATATTACTACAAATGAAGGACCTTGGAAACTTATTCATTGTGAGTTAATCCAGTGGATTGAAATGTCGTGGATATCAGCCCCATGCACTTATGTGTGTACTGTACTTGTAATAGAAAAGGATATGGTAGTGGTTTTCAGTTAGCTTTTATTTACAGTTGAGTTGGGAAGACACTTCCAGGATGCAAGGAGTGGGATTCAAATCATTCTATCAAGAGCCTTTGTGCGAAGCTTTGAAGACTAAATCCTATATCAGGTTTCAAATACTCCTTCGCAAAACAGGTCATCTGGACAAGAAGCCACTTTACTTACCCCTACTCCATGTAGGTGGAACTGTTCCATTTATTAAAATTAAAGAAAGACCATACTTGCCATTGTAATTTGGATCTATGCTGGCTACACGGACATGGTATCTCCCTCCCAATAAGATGTCCAAGATCTCCACCAAATGTCAAACGAGACCCTTCAAATTATTCAAATGAAAGCATTCCTCAACTTTTAATTATTTTTTCTATTTTTTGTTTCACCCTGGTGGTCTAGGGATGAAGAATTTTATAACATACCCAGTCCCCCCCTTCCCCTTCCTCCCAGAAAATATCGCATAATCCTCACCACATCCATTCCCCCTGAAAAAGAACATGGGCATCCTGTTAACATAAGCAGTTAACAGTACTACACACTGGGTAAATCGGTTTGAAATGGGTAAATCTAGAGCTTTAACAGAGAATTATGGATGTGGTGATTGGTAGGGCCCTGGAGTACAAAACTATGCCCGTATCTTCAAGAACACTAGCAAATTGCAAGTAATCTTCCTCCAATGACACAGTAATGTTTACACTAAATTATAATAAGCACACACAAAATGTATTACAGACATTATTTTATTTAGGATATTGGTTATAAATATAAGCATCTCAAGCACATTAACACATTGTCTGGAAGAATCTTAGAATGTAGAAAATGAAGTTTGCAGGTTTCACCAAGTAGGCTATAAAGGTGATATCTTGCTGATCTTGGATATATTACTGACGATTATTAGGATCTAATATCCTCCAGCTATTAATATTCTCAAAAAATCCTGCACTGCACATAGGGCCTACAGCCATTATACCCTGCTGATGATTCATGATCTCTTCAGGATTTTAAATTTTTCTGACACCATTTCTCAATCTCACTGGAGCTTAGTGGGTTACAAATTCATCGTTACAAAGATGCATGAACACAATTTGAGGACTGGACATGTCTAACTTGATTCCAGCTGCCTTGCTACTGTTTCCTTATGCAGTACAAAATCACTATCAATTATATTGGTATCTTGCAGCCTTGGCAACGATAGAGTCTTGTATTAACTCTTGTACTATTTTCATCTCTAATTTATCTCAACAAAACAAGCCTGCCAACTTGTGTCAATAGCTTTAATGTGGACATGGAATGGAATTCACACTTACAAAATTCCCCTAGACACAAAATTGCATCTTCCATGACAACGTGGACAACACTTAGGGTTTAAACGCTGCATACATGTTAAATTCTATGTGTTATACTCTGATTTACAAAATATGAACGGTGCAAGCTGCCATCCGCATGAATAGTGAGGTGAGGAGTGGAGACAAGAGGGGTAACTGTGTCCATAGCAACAGCGAGCAGTGTTGCAATGAATGCTGACACAACAGTGAGCACATGGTTTGACGCAGTGTTCTACTGTGAACTAACTCGTCACTGCCATTAGTAATATCCCGTGTATATATTGAAGTGCATTTGCTTATTCTTTCATAGGCTACAGTAAACGTTATCCTTCTGTTTTTGTTGGAAGCGTGTGTATATACAGATTTTGAGTTTATTTCTTTTATTTGCATCATCGTGTCTATTTTCGTTGTGTAAAAATGGCATCGGTACATGCTCGCGGAAGGCCCAGGATCCATTCTCTGCGACAGAACAACTTCAGGCCGTGGTGTGACTCTCCATAGCCAAGTAAAGGAGATGGTATGTGCGGTGAGGAATTTTATGGAGGAAGAAGAGGAAAGTATGCACTTACGGGAGAAACCTCTGATTCCATTTGTTCAGGTGAGGAAAAGAATTTCCAAGACTCTTGGTGTGAGTGAAATCACTGCATACTGAGTGACGGAAGGGAAGTTCCTGTCTGATGATGCTGGCCCGTCTAAACTATCAACTCCAGGGAAGAAGAGGCATAGAGAAGGGGTGGTCACTAATTTAGATGGCTTTCAACAAGATGCTGTTAGACGGCATATTTATAGATATTATTTTAGGGAAGAAATTCCAACATGTCGCAAACTTCTTGTTTTTGCTAAGAGAGGCACAATTATTTCAAGGAAGCCTTTCTTCACTGAAAGTGTTGCACGATCTGGGATTTAAATATAAGAAAATTAATGGGGGGAAGGTGATCATGGAGAGGCCAGATATTGTGGCTTTGAGGTGTCAGTTCCTACATGAAATGGGGAGACCCTACTGAGTTGTAGGCCAAAAATTACAAACAAAAAACCAAAATCTGGTTTCATGCCCTAGAAGTTACCTTATCACTTGGGGCACTTAAATATACATTTGTTTTTTATGTACGGCCATTTTTAAATCCTTACGGGGGCTTTTAAAGAACACGTGCTTAGGTCTTGATATGGGCAACGCCTACTTCCTAGAACCAAAAACCCCCTCAATTTTGTTGTAATTTCATACTCTTGGCCAAGATTATCATGCCAATCATCTGAATACAAGCTTATGGTGCCATCTGTTGGTCAATTTATCAGTTATGAGTAACCTAGGCAATGTTTGTCAAGTGTGAAACTTTTCTTACCGTACATGTTATTTTCTTATCCCATATAATTTTTAGCTGTATGGCATTCACTAAAAGAATATCATTACTATACACATGCACATATTTAACATCGAACAGAAGTATTTTGGTTTGTAGTAAAGTATAGGCCATTTTGGATACATAGTGGAACCATGCGTCTTTGTTTATTTTGATGGTCAGTGGCTTTAGTGAAGTTTATTCGCAAGAATTATATTTTTATTGGTTTACTGTGAGTGGTGGAACTTGTGTAAGTTAATGGTATTTTAGAGATTTGTGTGCAGTTTATTAGATGTATTCTGTATCTAGTCGATGGCGTAAACCGAAAGTCTGTGAAACAAAGAAATGGAATAGTGCTATTTTGAATGTTGACAAACAGTGGGGTGATATTACATGTGAAGTTAAGTAATGCAAGTTCAACAGCTGCAACTACTTCTTCTGCCAGTGTCAGAAAACTGGAATAGGCCTATTTTAGTGAGGAGAATACTGTTAGACCTAGTGTTAATGACAAGCACATTCTCATTCATATATGGGTGCCCTCCAAAATTTGTTTACAGAACTGTGTGGTGAATGTGGCAGTAAATCTTCGTGTCAACGTCAGGGAGAAAGATGGGTTTAGTAATAAGTTACCTCTGAAGTGTGGGAAAAGTGATTTGTCAACTCAGGGAAGTCTTGATGCAGGAAATTCCACTAAAATACTGTTTTTCTTAATAAAGTTAGGTTTTTCTCAATACTATATTTTTCAGCATTTTAAATGTTCCAGTTGCCTGCCTTTTGATCCCATTACCTTCAAACTTGTTTTGCACATACAACTTTGTGGTCTTAATAATGTGTGGAATCCATTTTGAAAAATATTAATAACTTTCAGAAATATTTAGGTTCAAATTTGAAAAAAATGACATATTTTAACAGAACAACAGGTCATTCTAAGATAAAAACATTTTAATAATAAACCATTTGCACTGATTTTAAAAGTAATGCCAATTTTTATTTGTAGACCATTGATGATCATTCCATAGAAGTTTTAGATTGATAACTTTAAATTTGATGTACCTGGGACATTTTCAAAATTTGCATATTTATTACATAAAATGTTATAATTTCTAAATGACTGAACCAAATAGCTCCAAAGTTTAGAATTCCCTTAATTATGCTCACTTTAAAGAACCTTCAAAATTTGGTGAAAATTGGGTGAAAATAGGCTACTGGAAAATTCAAAACTTAAGTTAATAGGGCAAAAATGTTATCGATATTGTGTGGTTAGGTGAAATGAGGGTCAATGCTGGTCACACAGTATCTAAGGGTTGGAGTGACAACTCAGTTCAGGGGACAAGGAAGGGCCGTCAGGCAGAGGGGGTCGATTTATTATTCTATATGCCGGGCTATCACACGGATTTGTTAATAATACACTTTTGCTCTTTAGGTCGAAAAGAACTCGTGATTACCATGAAGACATGGACTAGAATGGTTCCAGGAACAATTGTTACCCAACATCCCTGAACACAGTGTTATTGTAATGGACAATGCTTCGTACCACATAGGTCAGATAGAATAAGCTCCAACAACTTTAAGTACGAAGTCACGAATGTTGGAATGGCTGGACCACCATCGTGTAACCTACCATGCGACAGCTCTCGGACAAATGGAATCCTTCTCGGTAGTGCTGAATGAACATAGAACGAGCGATAACATTCTATATAATACATGAATTCGCCAAAATACCTTATAAAAGGATGAGAAATAAATCAGGAAGCAATGTTTTAATAGATGTTTCCTCCTCCGCCGTCCGTGACACACCCAGCCATTCCAAATATAGCGAAAATTACAGCAGTGAGCGCCATTGTTCAAATCAATCTTCAAAAAAGTACCATAACAGTACTGCCAACCTCGCCCTTACGGTACTATGTGAAACAAAAAAGTGCCCAATTTACTCTCTAGTGGGCATCATTCGTTCGCTGCACTCAGTTCACGACTCTAATTATGCTAGTGTGTGCAATATTTCGCATCTCTGTACGGCTGAAATGAGTGTTTTTTGTTATCTGCTCTGTAATAACTATGCAGTATATCGCTCTCCTGTAATAAGTATGTGTATTTTTTCCCGCACAACTGTGGTTTTGACAAAGGTTACAGCCTAACGCGCCCAGATCAATGGTTTTGTGTCAACCATGCCCCGCTAGTAGCGCGCGGCCAAGGCTGCACCTACACCCGACCATTCTTACCTACACTTTGTCCAATCCAATGGTTTTTGACAATGGTTACAGCCTAACGCGCCCAGATCAATGAATTTTGGCAATGGTTACTGCCTAACGTGTCCCGATGATTCTTTTTTTTATCAACAGTGATTTTGCATCCCACTTCTTTCTATCAACAGTGATTTTGTATCTCACATGTGTGCCTCGGTGCGTGCTGCTAGAGTGAGCCTTGATGACGGTTAAACGAGATCAAGTGCTATCGAAGCATGGCAGCTGTTTTTAAAATAGCAAAAAACAAAAACACATATTTACGTACTTTAGCACATATATGAGGTTCAGTAGTAAGTTTTAATTAGGGTTCCTAATTTCAATACGTAATATCGCCCAAAAAATGAAACAAGGACACAAGGTATGTAAAAGTACATTCATGTCTGCTACAAGTGTATAAGCCGCGTTCCACTTTCATTCAGAATTAATATCCTTCTCAACCTTATACAGCAGCGCAAGCCTAAACCCATGTAGGCTACCACGTGGATGAACTGGCGAGAAAGCATGGCCATGAGATCATCACGCTGCCCCATATCATTGCCACTTCAATCCTATAGAAATGATATGGGGTCAAGTGAAGGGTTATCTAGCACGGCATAATAAGAATTTCACACTCCGTGAGGTTGAGAAGCTTACCGTTTAGGCTATTAGGGAAGTGACTTCATAAAACTGGAAGCGTTTTGTGTTAATAGTGCAACGAGAACTGGATGAGGCTACGAAACGTGAATGTATACTCGATGATAGGGTAGATTGGTTCATAGTTTCCCTGGAAAGCAATTCCAGATCCAATTCAGACACAAGTGACGAAGAGGGGGCGATGAAAGGAATAGACCCATAATTAAGTTAGTAGCAGCTAGAGCGATTAGGCAACTAAAAATTCCCCTAAACTCGCGTGCATCGCAATGTTTAATTGACCCTTCACACGAATACGGCTGACACACCACAGATCCCAGTATTTGTGTCTTCCTGGAAACTTCTTGGAATGTTATGAGTCATGATCTGCCTCAGTGGCAACGCAGCATTTCCTCACGTGTTAGCTTTGACAACTGCCAGTGCTCATTATTGGTACCGGCAATACAGAGTATTCTTTGCGTACAAACACAAACCTAACCCCAGACCTCCTTGCTTGTACTAGGCCTACTAACAATAATTTTGGTCCAGATAGTCGCCTAACCAAGTAGCGACCAATGGCTTTGTCTCGCCATGACTTTAGAAGAGTACAGTTCAACTTTTCCATTAAAATGAACTACGGTAAAAGTAATTTATGAACATTCATGATCTTTCAAGAAATTATTCTTCTTTAGACTGAGATAGGCTACTCAATACTCCCAATAATGTCAAAAGTACTCAAATCAAACTTACCAAGCAACTTTTGAAGATTTGATGGATGAGGCAGATAAATATGACCACTCCGATGTAACTTTTTGTACACTGATGACAATTGAACATATTATATGGAAGCTGCCAAGAGTAACGTGTCTCCACTGTACCTACGATTGTTTACCTAACATCTAAAAAATTAATTTGCTCTATTAAAAATTATAAGGGTGTGCAATCATCACTCGAAAAACTTCTCTGTAGGGTGTTCACAGGAGCATTCACTACTGACAACTTTCTTCCATTTTCATCGCACTCAGAATTTTCAATGAACTGAAGTAGGCTAGTTCATCAAATGAATTTTTTTATCAGTAATGCAAAGAAAGTTTTGTGGAACTTAATGTTTGGGAATCTGCAACCCATTGACTCAATGCTGAGGTTATTTAGAATACACACAGAACCTGTAATTATGGGCACTGCATCACTCAAATTCTTCAAGTACTTCACCAACTTGTCTTCTGTCTTGATATGTGTCCATTCCTGCTTAAATTTATTCCTGTTGGAGGAGAAGTGTTCAGATATATCCGATAGACTGTGCACAGAATTCTCTTCTTCGTAGTGTCTGAAGTCTTCCAAGCTCGCTTCTATGGCTTTATCCGAGATTTTCTACCTCTGCATCACACAGTCTTCTAGAAGAAGGCCCAGGAATGGATAGCTATTCTGGCAAATTCGAAAATATTGAAGATACTGCATCAGGATTCAACTTCGGGTAACTCCTAGCAAATGTCTTTATTTCCCCATCAACTTGCTCTGTCCTGAAAACAGAGCTATCAGGAAAATGTTTTATACAAATTATAGGCTTGCTCACTTTAGAGAAGTCAGTGGGAATTTTTCTAGGCCATATATTTCTTAATTTTTCGTCCTTTGGGAGAGAAAATGTAGAAACATTTTCATGCTGGGATCTGTAATTATTCTTACAGCCAGCCACATTACAGCATCTCGGCATTTTGATTTCCTGTAAAGAGACACATTCATTAAATATCTAACTTTAACTCAGATAATTAACTTAGCATGCATTCTAATAGTCCTTAACATCCACAATATTAGGCTAACGTAAGTTCGTACATAACCTGCACCACACTTGCGTTTGATTAACCTGTGTCATTAATGAGAAATAAAGTGTTAACACTTACCCTGTAGGCTACGTGATTATTGCAGCTACATGATGCACCACAACACAAGTTGGATGTAAAGTTGGACATGACACTTTATAAAACACTAACTATTCTCACACTGCTATTCACAAACAAGTCTTCTCAACCGGAGTCACTACTTCGCCTACGTCACAGACAAGATGGCTGCTCGCACTGGGGCCAGTATCTTTCGTGGGCCACGGTTGAGACCAACATCTCAATCAGGTGACTGAAGGGAACTGCGGATAGTGATGATAGAATTATATAATATGAAGCTCCTTTTGTATTCCTTGACGTTGTTTAGCATTCGCCATTAGCCATTACCCTTCAGTCAGCTGATCGAGATGTTGGTTTTACGTCGCAGTACAGGCGCAGTGTGGCAATGCCGCCATGTTCCAATGCATCAAAAGTAAACGACTTGACGTTACAGACAGCTAGGAACGGGGTTCCGAGTAGTGTAGTAAGACAGAGTTCTACGATTGGTTACGAAGTTCTCTGTTTCAAAATAAATCATGTGATTGTGATTGTGATTGTGCCAGAGCTTATCAATATTTACGACACTTTACTAAATGTAATATTCAACATTTCATATTCTCAGAATACATTACAGTGAAGTACCTCCATTTTCTGTTTCTTGCTTGTCGGCCTGTTGGTCTAGTGGTGTGATTCTTGCTTTGAGTGCGAGTGGCCCAGGGTTCACAACCCGGACATGCCCCACATTTTTACTTTCATTTTATCTCTTGAAAAGATTCAAAAAATGTATAAGATAACCTTAGGAACGGTATTTTTTTCGTGCGAGACTTGTACTTACTGTGTGCCAGTAATATAAATACATAGTTTGAGTTCAAACGTTATTTTTAAGTCACTTTACCCTCCAGGTTGGCTTTTCCCTCGGACTCTGCGGGGGATCCCACCATTACCGCCGGCAGGGCAGTGTCCTGGAGCTTGAAGCACCTGGACGGAGGATAAAACTGGGGAGGTGGGACCAGCACCTCGCTCAGGCGGCCTCACCTGCAAAGCAAACAGGGGCCTCATGAGGGATGGGAAGTGAGGGGAAGATTGGGAGGGATAGGCACCTCCCCAGTTGTATCCCCCTATCATGTGTTTCAAGCTCCAGGACACTGCCCTGGTGGCGGTTATGGTGGGATCCCTCGCTGAGTCCAAGGGAGGGTAGCGGCTTTGGTGGCGAAGTTGGTACATGCTGTTCTTCTATGCCCAAGATCAAGGGTTCAAACTCGGCCGAAGCCGTCGGATTTTTTAAGAGCGTTAAAAATCCCTCAGTATGCCTTCCTTCGGAGGGGAAGTAAAACCGGCGGTCCCATGTCATAGATTTATGGCATGTTAAAGAACCTTCCAGTAATTACACCTGTGTGAAGCTAAATTATGGGTTAAAATTTGAATAACGCCCTTAGGTTCCAACGTTCTTTGCCAGGAGCCGACTGTGGTGGCGTCTAGTAACCAAGTTCTGAACTAGTAGTTGTTGATGGTGGCGTTTGGCGGCAAAAGTAGGAACTACTTGAAAAAAATCAATGTTTGCAGTCCTTACTTGAATTAAAAACAGATAACACACACTAATACAGCCATCACAATTAACACCGGTTATCAGACAGATTCTACACCCTCCCAAAGTACACGGGACTACATGACCGCGTTGTCACAGCCCCTAAATTGAGGAACCAACCAACCAACCAACCTAAGTCCGAGGGAAAAGCCAACCTGGAGGGTAAACCGACGAGAAAAAAAAAGCGTTTGACCTCATACTATGTATTTATATTACCGGTATAAGTACAAGAGTCGCCTCCGTAGCGTAGTGGTCAGCATGGTTAGCTGCCGCCCCGGAGGTTCTGGGTTCGATTTCCGGTTCTTCCACGAAATTTGAAAAGTGGTATGAGGACTAGAACGGGGTCTATTCAGCCTCGGGTGGTCCGATTGGGTAGAGGAGGTTCGATTTCCACCTCAACCATCCTCGAATTGGTTTTCCGTGGTTTCCCACTTCGTCTTCGGGCAAATGCCCCTCCTTGCCTATCCATCCCTATATTCCCCCTCCCTTCCAATCCCTCATCAGGCCCCTGTTCGCTTTGCAGGTGAGGCCGCCTGGGCGAAGTGCTAATCATACCTCCCCAGTCGTATCCACCACGACCAGATGTTCCAAGCTCCAGGACACTGCCCGTAGAGGCGGTAGTGGTGAGTTCCCTCGCTGAGTCCGTGCGAGCCACCTACCTAGAGGGTAAATCGACTAAATAAAAAAAAAAGTACAAGTCTCGCACGAAAAAAAAAAGAACGTTCCTAAGGTTCTTTCATACACTGTTTGAACCTTTTCAAGAGATAAAACAAAATGAAACCGGGATCTCTCGTACCCGAAGCAGGAATCATACCTCTAGACCAACAGGCCGACGTGCAAGAAGCAGAGAATGGAGGTACTTCAATGTAATGTATTCTGAGAATATGTTATGTTGAATATTACAGTACCGTATTTTACATTTAGTAAAGTGGAGTAAATATAGATAAGCTCTGGCACAATCACATGATTTATTTTGAAACACAGAGGATATGAGGCATCCATAGCCAAGGATTCCTTGTCCACCTACATGAAAAATTTACGTTTTGTTATCAATGGCTTCGTCTGTGCATCTTCTACTGATTTATATTTGTCTTGCAGTTCCAAAACGACCCCAAAGCCTCGAAAATTGCATTTGAATTTCCTATGCATTTCCAAGGTGGCCCTTGTCCAATGTCAGAAATCGAATATGGCTGACATAATAATATACAATAACAAACGGTTGCTTGTCCCATTGCGAGGGTAAACAAGCTGCACTACTGAGTTCCAAAGTGACCCTTGTCCCTGTGTTAGATTTCATATTACCAAAATTAATTAAAAATTGAATGATTAACTCTTTGCTTTATTTGAATTAATAATACATGTTTTCCAGTTGGGAGCATTGCTTTTCTATATAAATAAAATCGAAACATTCGAATTTCAACGAACAGGAATCTTGTAGTGTTTATGTCAATTATTGGTTAGAATGAGGTGAGTAATAGTCATAAAGGATAATGCAAACTTGCCTCTGCGGTTTATCATCGACTAACCGATACCAACTTACAAGAGGAGGATACGATGCATGGGTCACCGATTCGAACCATCTTCAGTACACGTGTAGGGCATGACCAGGCGTATACCAGGTGCAAGTAGTAAGGTGCGCTTCTCAGCCGTTTCTGAGAAATTAATTAATTGCAATTGCAGTGCGGCGTCTATGTGCGTTGTGCGCTAGCATTAGGCCAGCGAGCGCGTGGTGCACTGGTAAGAGCTCTGCTCTATAAGCTCGGGATCGCTGGATCGAATCCCATCGGTGAGCCTTTGAAGTATTTGTTGTTGTTGTTGTTGTTGTAAACATTGGCAAGTCGTACAACTGAAGGTGTCGTGAATAATGTTTATTTTGCAGTCAATTGTAATAACGTGTTATGTGAGCGGGAAAAGAGATTCTGAAATCATCGTCTGGGGGTCGACGTTTGTGACATTACATAATGTACAGTCGCCTCCGTAGCGTAGTGGTCAGCATGGTTAGCTGCCGCCCCGGAGGTCCTGGGTTCGATTCCCGGCTCTGCCGCGAAAATTTGAAAAGTGGTATGAGGACTGGAACGGGGTCTACTCAGCCTCGGGTGGTCCAAATGAGTAGAGGGGGTTCGATTCCCAACTCAGCCATCCTCGAAGTGGTTTTCCACTTCGTCTTCGGGCAAATACCAGGATGGTACCTACTGTAAGGCCACGGCCGCCTCCTTCCCTCTTCCTCGCCTATCCATCCCAATCTTCCATCCCTTTCCATCCCTCATGAGGCCCCTGTTCGCTTTGCAGGTGAGGCCGCCTGGGCGAGGTGCTAATCCCACCTCACCAGTTGTATCCCTTCCGATTAAATGTTCCCAGCTTTAGGACACTGCCTGGATAGGCGTTAGGGGTGAGTTCCCTCGCTGAGTCCCTGGGAGCCACCACCCTGGAGGGTAAACACGATAAAAAAAAGGTGTATTCTGTTATATGTATACGTTTATACATTGAAGGCCCAGTCTGTTCCGTTCATTGCACGTCTGTGAACCATCAGACCACCCCGTACCCCGCAAGCTGTGACTCATGCTAAGGGTATTGATTGGAAATTGCCAATGGTTACAAGAAAAATAATGTATAAAAAAAAACACAACGCACTGCAAAGGCTCACCGGTAGGATTCGATCCCGGGGTCCCGCGCTTACGAAGCAGGGCTCTTACCGCTGCACCACGCGCTCGTTGGGTTGTTGCTAATGTACAACGCACATTGACACCGCACTGTATTTGCAATTAATTTCTCGGAAACGGCTGAGAAGCGCACCTTACTACTTGCACCTGGTCATGCTCTACACGTGTATTAAAGATGGTTCGAATAGGTGACCAATGCATCGTATCCTCCCCTTGTTAGAAGATTATGAAGCAACACGGTTGTTTACTGATGGTGGCTGGGGACAAAATAAAAACACAATTATGATAGGGATGCTCAAGAAGGTGTTGCACAATGCTCCCCTCAACAACTTATCTTCCCAGTTCCCGGACATTCATTCATTCCACCCGACCGGGTGTTTGGGTGCATTGAAAAAGAAATTAAGAAATTGAACACGATATGCAAATCCGAACAGTACTATAGTGTGTTTGAGAAGAGTGGGACTGTCCTGAAGATAGGTAGGGACTTCAACGTGTACAATTGGAAAGCAGCAACAGGAGAAATTTTGAAGAAACCTAACCAGTGGCACTTCCAATTTGCTGTAAGCAAGAGATTTATTATCACTCGAGGAAGGACACTGAAAGGAGATATTCTTGTTCGAGAAGAGCATACATACAACACAGATATGGGCGTAGGGAGGAAGGTTACAAAGCCAAATAAGAAGGTAGCAGACATTGATCCACAGTGGGTCGAAATTGTAATTCCGGTGAAGCAAACTAAAAAGGTTGATGTCAAGAGGTTAATTCGACTTCATTATGAAGAAGATTGGCATACTGTAAGTTACCTGATTTGCTTTTCTACAGCAATATCATCTTATCAAATTGCGCCAGGGACAATTCAGACGTATCAGAGGTCGAAAATGAGGGACGACATATGAAGAATGTTGTTGATTCAGCTGAATAATTGTGGACATAGTTGGTTTCTAAACAACAATGTAATCTATTCTCCAGTGTTATGAATAAAATAGCTAACATCACATCAAGAGTTATTCTTATCTTATAAAAGAGTATTAATTCATACAGAAACAAAGCCTCCCTTGTCCATTTCATACCGTAGTATTCCATAATGGCCCTTGTCCATCTTGCAGTTCCAAACGGCACCTTGTCCAAGTTATATTTCTTACTTTACGAAGAATCATTGGGTTCTATAAGCTGCAATTCCTCCAAAAGTCTTCCATGATTAATAGTAATAAGTGTGCAAAATATTATTAGCATACGATAAGCAGCTGATAAACGTTTTTCGCGTTTTCCCAACAATTTCACTTCTTGGACAAGGAACCCTTTGGAAATGGACGCCTCATATAAGCTTCTCACTTCGTAAACAATCGTAAAGCTACCATGTGGAGACGCGAAGTCAATCGTATAAATTCGGCTTTCCATGCTACTCGGAGCCCCGTTCCTAGCTGTCAAGTAACAAACGCAAGCAGCGAAGAGCACGCTGCGTGAGGGCTCAGAGTAAATCGCTGCCAGCAGCAGAGAGTGCAGTAGGAATAAAAAGAACGCACTGCGTGCAACAGTACTAAATCGCTGCGCGTTCCGCTTTAAAATAAACTGCACCCAATTGCTAACCATGCGCCTAAAACGGGATATTAAATTTTATTATGGAAATAATTACTGAGCAACAAGAACAGAGAAGGAAAATCTCACATAAATAACGGGGAATTATTGGATTGGGCTGCCATATTGAACTTTCGATTATCGACTTTTGTAATAAGAATTGCAAATTGCCCTTATTCTTTCGGTATTAGAATAACAAATATATATTTAGAAACAAACCATAGTTGAATTGTTAGGTTTAATATTATCGCTTACCTCTGCGATTTTGCCCAAAGTTACGTCTCATTTAATATTGCATGAATCATAGTTCAGATCTCGATGCTTACGACGCTGTTTGTGGACAAATATTGAAATTGTGGAGAAAAGTAATTTTGTGTCATCCTGAATATCTCCTTTCCATTACATTGTGAAACGAGATGAAGGTAGGAAGATAGTTTTTTCTGAATATAATATTCATTAGACTGGGTTTCTCTTACGATATGATTACGTTTGGGTTCCCAAGTTGCAGTCAGATCTGTTCATATATTCTTTGGCTATCAGTAGTTGGTCAAACTGCTCATGTGGAGTGCCATATTTATTTCTGCTGTGCAAAGATTTGACATGTCGCTGGAACAAACAGCCTG
Source organism: Meconema thalassinum (assembly GCA_946902985.2). Classification (NCBI taxonomy): domain Eukaryota; kingdom Metazoa; phylum Arthropoda; class Insecta; order Orthoptera; family Tettigoniidae; genus Meconema; species Meconema thalassinum. The sequence goes on from OX336390.1 coordinate 695,084,158, forward strand.
TGAAGGTTAGAAAAAAATCTGGGTTTCAGATAGTTGTATTAAAAAAAAAAAAAAACGTTAACGTAGCAAATTCCGACGAGATGCTATGTAACGGTTGTCCATTTCTAAATTATTTTTATACGATTTTAATGAACATATCAAATGGTTGTAGGATGTAACTAGGTATGCAGCATTCTCCGTGTATTAATGATATGCCTGATATTTTAGACCTGAAAGCGTTTGAAAGGCGATTAACAGAGGTCATTGCATGCCTCCAGCCATCAACTACGCGTTGGAGAAGTAAGTCTTTAGTTTAGTCCATTTTAAGACTGAATTAATTCCCATTGAGTGTCTTGTTGAAGGTTATGTTGGTCATTGAAAATACTGATGTATTTGTGTTTCAGTTATTCTGGCGGTGATCTCGATCTGTACAGCGGTGGGGGCATGGCACTGGCTTACTGATCCTCATACTTCCGCAGTTTCTTTCACGCAGTCACTCTGGAATCATCCTTTCTTTGCCATTGCCAGCACTGCATTAGGTAATAAAATCTGATACGAAATATCATAAAATAATCCGTAGTCTTTTATCACTTTATTTGTATCCTCTTTTAATATTAGATGTCTCCTGTAGTGAACAAGGCAAGTTTATCAACATTTATAATTCTGCATGGATCGCATGGAAAGTTATTTCTTCTTACATTGCCACAGTTATTGTGGCTGGATTCTTTTAGGAAATACCATATTCACACTTAAGGATGGTAATTATGAAAGTTTCAATTTTGCAGAACACTGACAAAAACACTACTTGCAATGTTAAAGAAGGCTTGGACTTGGTAATGGTGCCCATGTTAAGAGTTCAGAACAGGTACTTTTCGCTCCAAAATTCTTAAATTATTGAAATTAACCAAATTACCTGAATTAATAGCCGGAAAGTATTTAGAGATCATGTAGGCCTGGACTTTGTCACACATAGTGGGGGTAGTCACGCATCAATAATCTTTATCCAGGCCAATGGTTTTGCCTTTTATTTCATTATTCACGTGTCGTGTGCTGTATTTTGTATTGGACATGTTGGCAACTGGTATGACGTAGTGTACGACGTCAATGTGGCATGGCGGCGGTCGTCAAATGAACAAGAAGGAAAATGATTTATTTAGGTAATAAAATAAATATTTCCTTGCAGCGGTGACAATTCAAATTGAAATTAACTTCTAATGACTCCCAGAAAGTTATGTGAATCATAAATAACTTAATATATTTCCAATAATCTGCCTTGTAAAAGTTGTGAAAACGGAAAAGTATCTCTTCTGAACAATTATGGTGCCCACTTAACTTGTCTAAAGCCATTTTCGCGACTAAACTTGCTTCCCTGTAGGTATTGTCGGTTAGGTCTGATGGATACTAAGACCATTGGTCTGCCGAGGTTAGGGTAGGTGGATACTAAAACCATTGTTTTGCCGAGGGTGGGGTAGGTGGATACTAAAGCCATTGGTCTGCCGAGGTTCGGGTGTGTGGATTCTAAAACTATTGGTCTATGAAGGTTCGAATATGAAGAGCATGAAAGTTAGGGCTCCACAGAGCATGGCAGTTATGCCAAACCACTGTTGCTCAAACATTACTGATAGTGACACACCATACCTAAGAGACATGTTTCAAACTGAGCACAAATTCCTGTGAACTAGTGCCAGACGTAATCAGGTTGGCACTGCTGAAGAAATGATTAGATTAGATTTTTATTTATCCATTTGATCAATTACATGTATACAATACATTTTTTATATAGGACACGTCCAAAATTACATCTATAAATTAAAAGAAGTTACACGTACCGGTATATATTACAAAATTGTTACTATCCATAATGGTCCATAATGAATTGAAATTCCACTAAATAACCTATTCTCATTTCCGTCTTTTCAATACTTATTGTGTTTAATATTATTAACACTGGTACATGTTTCGAACAGTATTAAGTTCTTCAGCCAGAATACACATTATGAAACACTCATGGGCATAAAATACACTCAAATGCATGCAGTTCATGGTCACTTGTATAGACCAAAACACCACAGTGTCTATACACTAGAAAATTTGTCCCATTCTACAATCTAGCTAAAACATGGCAACTTTAATGGCTGATTGTGGTCACTTCATCGATAAATGTTCAATGTCGACTTCCTTGTACCACGCTTATTGTGATTAAAATGGTTCATCTTTGATTAAAAAGAAATTGTTAGAATTTGCCAATGTTGTGATATACCTATTGTACTATACTACCCTACCAGCGAATTGTTACCGATGGCGGAAATCGGAACTAATGCGCTCCGCCCAGCCACACGCCTGCGAGAGACGTGCAGTCGTCGCCAGTGAAACCGCATTGCATGTCATTTGTGTGCATGATTCATTCTGGGTCGTGCTCTGTGCGGTGTGTTCTCATTGTATGACTGTACATGCGTTCCCCCTCTTGCTCGCTACAGCCATAACGAGGCGAGATGATGTAATGTATACAAAACAGCACTCCACGTCTAGCGGTAACAATTCCCTCGTAGGGTAGTACATTTAAAACAAAAGAAAAACCATGTTGTTGCAATTGCTCATTTTGGTCAATGGTTTGACCTTAATTGCACTTTACACAAGTTATGTTGAAGTTCAACTTGTAAGAGTTAATTTATAATTAAACACAACTGCATTCCAACTTATCACTTGGTTTGTTTTTTCCTAAGCTACGACAACAGTATTACCAAGGATACGTAATTACAGTACAAGTAAGATTTTTTTTTTACAGTGGTTTCTGCAGTCCAACTTTTATTCATTTCTTAATTAAATTTTTCCTTTCGTTGTAGATTGCACTTAACATCAGGGATTTTAATTATCGGCTATTTAGATGGAGACATTTGACCTCCATCAAGGATTCCACTCAATACCGATCACATTTTCAGTCTTAAACTTATAGTCGACGGCACAAATGTCGAAAAAAAGGAAAATCTATGTGATGAAATTAATAAATATTATGTCAATATTGCTAACAGTATATGGGAAAATCAAGGAAACGGTTCTACCTCGGACATTACAAGCTATAAAAATACTACTAGCACTAAGACAATCTTGATGTTACCTACTGATGCTAATGAAATACAATCAATTATAAACTCCCTAAAACACAAAAACAATATAAGTGAGGACAACACTACTAATGTCATGCTACAATTGTGTCTTGAGGGCCTTACACCATATCTTGTCAAAATAATAAATCTTTCACTGATGACTGGTATATTCCCCGATGCCTGTAAAGTCTCTACAAAAAAGGAGACAAAACCCACCCATCAAATTACAGACCCATTAATATTATATCTGCCATCAGCAAGGTTCTAGAAAGCGTTGTTAAACGAAGACTTATGAATTTCTTCATGAAAAATGATTACTTTGCAAACTGCCAATATGGGTTTATTCCAAATAGAGGAGCTGATAGTGCTATATTTGAAGTAGTAACTGATGTAGAAAAGGCATTAGATGAAAACAAACTAGCTGCTGGTGTACTAATTGACCTTCAAAAAGCCTTCGATCTGGTTAACCATAAGATTCTCCTTAATAAACTAGAATTTGCAGACATCAGAGGAGTGGCACATGATTGGTTCAAGAACTACCTCACTAACAGAAAACAATATGTTGCAATCGATAATGTAAAAGGATCTCAAATGAGAATTGACACACGAGTACCTCAAGGTTCTGTCTTAGGACCAATTCTTTTCTTGGCCTATATTAATGATATAGTATTATTAGAATTGAAAGGCAAGCTTAAACTATTTGCAGATGATATTTTTATACTCTATCTGGGAACATCTGAACAGGAAATTATGCTAAATATTAATTATGATCTCAATAAGCTGGTGGATTGGTTGAGAGCACACAAAATGGTTATCAATATCACTAAAACAAAATATTTATTCTTCCATAAACCATCATACAAGATTGAGACCACAAACATAGTCAACATAGCCAACAAAGAAATAGAAAGGGTTAAATCGGCAACATACTTAGGTATCACACTAGATAGTACACTAACCTGGGAAAATCATGTAGAAAATGTAAAACATAAAATCAGCCCTTTAATTGGTATTATTTTCAGATTAAGATATTGCTGTCTTACTAGCCAACAATTGAAAAATATATACTTTGCTCTGATACATTCACATCTAATGTACATGAATTTCATATGGGGATATTGTAAGAAGGAGCTGATAAAAGAACTTGAGATACTCCAGAAACGTGCTATAAAATCTATCTTTGGATTTCCTTGGCTCACACCCTCAAATGAATTATACTCAAGAACTAAAATTATGCCACTGCAAAAACAAATAGCTATGTCAGCAACAGTATTTGTATACAAATTAGAAAACAAATTGATACACACACACATCCATTTTACCCATGCAAATTACATTCATCATTATGCAACAAGAGGAGTAAATCAAATATTCACCAGCCATTTCCAATCCGTTAAATTTGGAACTAAAGGAATTATGTCCTCTATAATAAAAGAATACAACTCGCTACCATTAGGCATAAGGGAAAGTTTCTCTATAAAAACATTTAAGAGGATAACAAAAGACTTCCTATTAAGGAATGAATAGCCCATGTACAATAGCCTTAAGCAATGCAATGTATCATACCGAATTATCTCTGTAAAGTTAGTCACTAGCAATCTAAGTTACTATTAAACTAAACAATAATGTTACAAAAATTATATATATGCCATGCTGTAACTATGTTACTTGATTGTCCCTAACACGAGCTCAGGCTCTTTGGGACCTATGTAAATAAATAAATAAATAAATGAACTCTTACAAGTTGAACAACTTCAACATAGCTTGTGTAAAGTGCAATTAAAGTCAAATCATTGACCAACATTTATAGTAGCCTACAATAGGACTATCACAAAATTGGCAAATTCTAACAATTTTTTTATCAAAGTTGAACAATTTTAATCACAATAAGTGTGGTACAAAGAAGTCGACATTGAACATTTATCGTTGAAGTGACCAAAATTAGCCATTAAAGTTGCCAGTAGAATGGGACAATTTTTCAAGTGTATAGACATTGTGGTGTTTTGGTCTATACAAGTGACTATTTTTAATAAACTGCATGCATTTGAGTGTACTTTTTGCCCATGAGTGTTTTATGATGTGTATTCTGGCTGAAGGAGAACATAATATTGTTTGAAACATGTACCTGTGTTAACCCTGGAACCGGCAATCGTCACGGTCGCTACTCATTTCCTTGTTACTCAACCGGTAGTCGCTAACGAGATGCATTTAGTCAAAAAAGTCAAAGGTCAACCCCTGGCACTATACAGCCCATGATGGGCTAAGGCCGACCAAGCGACCGCTGCCCAGCCATTTGGCCTGCAGATATTGGGGTGATAGCGCGTCGGGTCCCCTCGGCCGTTAATCTTGGTATTCGTGATCGGGGCGCTGTCTCACTGTCAGACAGCTACTCAGTTGTCCTCACAAGGCTGAGTGCACCCCGTTCCAACCCTCACGTCAGTTTTAAAATCCCTGACGGAGCCGGGGATCGAACCCGGGCCCTCCGGGTGAGAGGCAAGCGCGCTACCCCAACACCACGGGGCCGGCAATGCATTTCGTCAGCTCTGACTAATGCCAAGATAGCGCGTTGACATTCAGGGTCATTATGACATATCTTGCATCATGTTGAAGAGGAAACTCTGTTCTGTAAATACAGCATAATTCTGAAGTAGTTTAGTTTGAGAGAGAAGCTTGATATACACGTGAAAAACAAGAGCGCTTTGCAGACGGTCATTCTGTTGTGTTTGCTGTGGTTGTCCGATGTTAATTATCTTTCGTGGCGCAAAATGAGTGAATTATCAGGAAGCAGTGAAATTCGTGATTGTGTTTGATCTGGACTGCGAAGATGATAGTGACGTAGTTTTAGAAGGAAGTGACGATGATTTTGACAGTAATTAGTCAGGTAGTAGTGAGTTATACGAGCCAAGACTAAGTGATTTCGACACCAATATTGGCGGTGATGATGGTAATGCAGTTGACCAAATAGAACCGAAGTGGACAAGAGCCTACCCTCCAGGGCCAGACATAAAAGTGGAAGAGAAGTTCAAGGTTCGAAACGCAGGTATACGAAATTGCCCTCCAAGAAACAGTCCTCCTCTGACATATTTCTATTTGTTTTTCTCCAGTGCTATCTGGAATCTTTAGTGACTGAAACTAATAAATACACACAGGAAGTTATTCGAAATAAAACAAATTCCGGAATTATGGGTCCGTATTCTCGTTTGCAGAGATGGGTTGACATTTCAGTATCAGAAATGAAAAGATTTATTTCTCTAGTTATAAATATGGGTCTGAACCCTAAGAATAACAGTGAAAAATACTGGTGCACGGCAAAATCGCAAATACTTCCATATTTTTCTAAAGTTATGTCACTAAAACGTTTTGAAATGATAAACTCTGTTCCACATTAGCTCTCTTCTTCTTCTACGCGATCAAGCCCAGTGGACCGCGCGCTGCTACAAGTTTCCTTCTCCATCGTCTTCTATCCATAGCTGCCATCCGTCAACTGTCCACACGTATCGCTGCCTGTTGCAGATCTTCATGGAGTCCATCACTCCACCACTTCCTTGGTCTCCCTGGTGGTCTTCTTCCTGTGGGGAAGAAATCCAGTAGTTTCCGTGGCCATCGGTGGTCTTTCATCCGGGGTACATGTCCAGAACACTGCAGTCTTCTGGTTTTGATGGTTCCAGCTATGTTGGCATGATGGTACAGGTCTTCTACTTCATGATTGTGTCTAATCTCCATTCACCTGTGTGTACATCCCTCACCAGTCCGAAGATCTTCCGAAGAACTTTTCTCTCAAAAACGAGTAGTTTATGAAAGTCCTGTTTTCGGATACTCCATATCTCACATCCATATAGTACAACAGGTTGGATCAGAGTTTTATACAGACGAATTTTGAACTGTCTGGAGAGACATCTGGACCGAAGAAGCTGTGTTAAGCTGTAGAGAGTTTGGTTTCCTGCTTGGATCCTGGCGTTGATTTCTGCCTCACATGATGAGTTCTCCGTGAAAAGCGATCCTAGGTACTTAAATTCATGGACCCTCTTGTAGGACTGGTCCCCTACCCGGAGTAACTGTATTTGCCCAAAAAACGTGGCCTTGTCCGCGAGTCATATTGAGGTACTCCGTCTTGGTTTCATTCACGATTAGCCCAAATTTGTTGGCAGCTGCCTTGAGTGCTCTGGTCATTTGCCTCAACTCTTCCTGAGAGCTGGAGAGTAAACTGATATCATCTGCGTAGGCAAGGTATGCTAGGTTCTTCCCTTCGACTTGGTTTCCTTCAAAATTCTCTCGAAAGGTCTGATGTATGATCTTCTCCAAGGCAAAATTCAACAGTGTAGGAGGTAAAAGGTCTCCTTGCCTGAGACCCATCAAAATTTCAAAATCCTCCGTCACTAGTTTTCCCATTTTTATCTTACCACGTGTTTCGCTCAGGCAGATCGCTACCAAGTTGATAAGTTTCTCAGCCATTCCAAACTCTCTTAGGCAACTGAGTAGGCTCTTTCGGTGTATGCAATCATAGGCCTTCTTGAAATCTACGAATAACACGTGGAGTTCTTTGCCATATTCACCCAGTTTTTCAGTGAGCTGTCGGAGAACGAAGATATTATCTACTGTGGAACGCCCCAGCCGAAAGCCTCCCTGGTATTCACCAAGCACTGATTCTGCCACTGATTGAATTCTATCTATGAGGCAGTTGGACAAGATCTTGTAGCAGACGTTAAGCAGGGCGACTCCTCGATAGTTATCACATTTCAATGTCACCCTTCTTATAGATTGGCCAAATCAGAGCTGTTTTCCATTCTGGCGGTTGTTCTTCTTTGATCCAGATTGTTTGTATCACCCTCCTCAGTTTTTCTGCTAGTTTCTCTCCTCCTTCCTGGATAATCTCTGTCTGTATTCCATCCTCACCCGGACTTTTATTCTTCTTGAGCAATATATTCCTCCAGGACAACCTGGATATGATGCATGGTATAAAGTAAGAACTTTCCTGGACTCAATAAACACTTCATTCAAAAAGTATTTTATTCCCCATCAAAATTTGTCTATTGATGAATCCATGATAGGAATGAAGAATAGATTTGCTCACATATGTATATCCGAATAAGAGATATGCTCGGTTCGGAATTTAAAAAAATGTAGTAGTAGACAGCAAGCATAATTATATACTCCACACGGAACTGTACAATGAAAAAAGATTTTTGGCAGATTGGACTGAATTGGGAGAAATAGCCATATTTCAAGGTCCGTATTGACAATTTGACTAATTTATTGATTATTCAATGGTCCGCCAATCAATACCTTTACAATGAGGTGGGCACTAAAAATGGGACATGTTTCTAACCTTGTACATTCGGTCCTTCTTCAGCCGATTTGAATTGGCACAGAAAAAATCACAGACAAGAGTAATGACATCATACAAGTATACATAAAAGACCCTTAAAATACACATTAAAACAATTAAAACACAATTTAAAAAACTTCTTCACTTCATTTAAACCACTGTGCTGTGAGTTTGTTCATGCTGTGTAACAGCTTGTGTTGAAGTTCGCGGAGAGAGCGCGCTTTTGTCCGTGCGTTCTGATGAATTTAAAAAACGTGCTTATCTTCTAATTTTCATAAAGTCCTTTCAGTTGGCTTCTGTTCAGTTCTACTTGACGAGAACATGATGAGATTCTATGAGTGGTTAGAACTTAGTCAAATGTGGATGAAAGGTGGAAAGTTGTCCCAATTGGGCAGTTCCTGCGAAGCTTGTGGGTCAGCGTGTTGGCTTAATGTGGCCACTGTGTGGATCATGGGTGCGGGTCCAACCAGCTGGCTACGGCAAGTGCGCCAAAGTAGAGCGAGGCTAAGTGACGACCAGAAGAGGCAGAACTGAACCACTCATAGAATCTCATCAAGTAGAACTGAACAGAAGCCAACTGAAAGGACTTTATGAAAATTAGAAGATAAGGACGTTTTAAATTAATCAGAACGCACTGACAAAAGCGCGCTCTCTCCGCGCACTTCAAGCTGTTCCACAGCATGGACAAACTCATAGCACAGTGGTTTAAATGAAGTGAAGAAAGTTTTTAAAATTGTGTTTTAATTGTTTTAATGTGTATTTTAAGGGTCTTTTATGTATATTTGTATGATGTCATTACTCTTGTCTGTGATTTTTTTCTGTGCCAATTCAAATCGGCTGAAGAAGGAGCGAATGTACAAGGTTCGAAACATGTCCCGTTTTTAGTGCCCACCGGCACACCTCATTGTAAAGGTATTGATTGGCGGACCATTGAATAATCAATAAATTAGATTGGACTGATCCGTTTACAGAAAAAGTTGTCTATTTGTTGACAACCTCAAATCTTTTGAACAAGGGGTATGATATTTTCACTGACAACTTTTACATAAAAATGCCCTTAGCTAAAAGACTTTTTTCGAATGACACCTTTCTTACTGGCACAGTCAATAAAAATTCTAAAGATCTCTCGAGATCAGTTCTAAATTCAAAACTCGACCCTCAGACCTCAGTATATTTCAGAAGAAAAAAAAAAACTTTTGACAGGATATAAAGAGAAACGTACAAGAAAACCAGTTTATCTGAAAACAACCGGCTGTCACGCGGAGGACAAAATCATTCGAAGCAAAAGTGGAAAGGAAAATATAAAACCAGTTCTGATCCATAAGTATAACCTAAGCATGGGGGGAGTAGACTGCAAAGATATGTCAGTATATCTTGTAACAACTGACAGAGCATCAAGGAGGTACTGGAAAAAAATAATGTATAACCTGTTGGATGTGGCAATGTTTGTTGCCTACATACTCTATAGTTTGAACACCGACAAACCCCTTCAACGCGAACAATTTATGGTTAGTATTGTCGAAGGTTTTTTAGATGGAGAAACTCTTCAAAACATTCACCTGGACCTTCAGGACAACTAGGGCATCAGCTGATACGCCTCCCAGGAAAGAAACTGCGGTTGTGCCCTGTCTGTTCGACTACAGAAAAAAGTCACGTACTCATTTCTGGTGCCCAGGATGTAATTGTGGTGTCCATCAACAGTGCTACCATAAATTAGAACATTTTTGGAGGCCAATGAAAGCAGGAAGAAAGAGGAGCCACCCCGAAGGTACCGAGGATGAATCTAAGTGGACTCACGTGTTGGTGCGATGTGCTTGTGTTGTATTCAGTTCTATTTTCTATTCTTATATTTACAATACTTCAAGATAGTGGAACTTTTCTACATATTTTTATTCAGCATGAAATTGTGCAAATTTTGTATATAGTAAAATCGTAATATAATATTTATTTTTACGTACACGTTGCCCAGAACTTTTGGATTATTTTGAATTATTTTGCATTTGTTGGATATTTCACTCATACTGCTTCAGGATATTAAATTGGTGAGTTTAATTTCCTACTATAGTATATTCTTTGTCCTTTTCTGAATAAAATGGCATGTCATACATAAATATTAACTTAATTGGCAAACAACATTTCTTATGCTATTTTTAAAAGTTGCTTGCAAAACCCCCAGGAATGTTTGCCGCTTGACAGTAAACCGCTTGCCGGTTCCAGGGTTAATAATATTAAACACAATAAGTATTGAAAAGACGGAATTGAGAATAGGTCGTTTAGTGGAATATATTACAAATGCATTAATGCATTATTACCCCCTAGTGGTGCTTAGTAATGACTTTCAGGGCACAATCAGTGCCTGTGGATGTTGTGAAAGGTTCTACTCATAGGGTTAGTACTGCTGTTCTGACTCGGTGAGGAAAGCAATGGCAAACTACCTCACTCCTCACCTTGCCTAGTACGCCTCAATATAGAGCTGCCTTGGGTTTTTGTGGGTATTCATCCACATAACCTAACGGCGGTACTTTTTGAGGATCCAACCAGCCTTCGGGCTGACTACCTAACAGACAGACCCCCTAGTGACAAACAGTTCAACTCCTTCATCTCTGTCATCTAGTAAATTTTTGTGATTTTCATGACAGCTTGCTCCACACACAGCACTATTTCCAATATTATGGTAGTTGAGAACTGCACTAGTTATGTTAAAAGGCGGAAGGGAAATTCCAATGATTTGTCTATGATAATGTCCGAAGATGGTGAATTAATTACTGAGAAACAGCCAATTGCTAATGGATTATATGGTATGGTAGTGTGTTTAATAAATGTAATAGCTGTGTGTTGGACCTTGACTATGATTCTGATAGCCAACCTTTCCGAATAAACCAATTGTCGATTCTAGCAAGAATTAGAAAGTTACATAGAAATATATTGCAAGGCCCAGACAATACTAGTGGAGATGTGCTAAATCTGGTAGGTACAGCCATTGGTCAATATTTGGGGGTGCTGTTTAATGTATCAATTAATAATACACAAATACCCAAAGACTGGAAAAGAGCTACAATACTGTAGTTCAAATATTCAAGGGAGGGAACAGATTGGTAATGGGGGAAACTATAGGCCTGTTAGCCTCACATCCATTATATGTAAACTATAATAATAATAATAATATCGTATGGCCTCGGGTGCCTGGTGCAAGCTTTGCTAATTGACACCCAGAGGGTAGCTTGCATGTCGAATTTCGTCGTTCCTTTGAACGCTATGAAAGTCAAGGAGGTTAGATATCTAAACTCCTTGACACTACAGCGCTTTCAAGTAGAGAATAGAGGAACTTTGTGTTGGCGGAAAATCCAGAGATTAATTTTGCCATTGAACATGGCCTAGTGAATTCAAATGGGTTCTTTAACATGCCAACAACGTATGACATGAGTATCGTGATTTTTGTCGCCTTCAAAAATCACTTACCATGGCCAGGGGCGAACCTGCAGTCTTGGGGTTGGTAGTCCGACACTAGAACCACTCACCCACCATGGCAAGCTATATGTAAACTGATGGAGCACCTTATTTCTGATTACTTAAGGGAACAGTGGGGAAAGTTAACATGGCTTAATGGGAGACAATACGGATTTAGACTAGGGTACTCAATGCGAAGCCAAATGCCATCATTCTTACAGGATATTAATGATTCGCTAGACAGGGGAGTGCAGGTCGACGCTGTAATTATAGATTTTGCGAAGGCATTTGATGCCCCCACATGACATACTACTCCGTAAATTAGTGGAAACGAAGATTGATGAAATAGTAATTTTATGGATTCAAGACTTCTTGACTGGTCGCTCGCAAAAGGTTAAAATAGTTATTGTATGTTCGGAGGACATTTTGATAACTTCAAGTGTCCCTCAGGGTAGTGTGATTGGGCCCCTGTTATTTCTGGCACTTAATAACTACCTACCGAATGGGATTCGAAGTGACTGCTGATTGTTTGCAGATGATTGTATAATATACCGAAAAATTCATAGCTCACAAGACAACGCTCAGTTACAAACTGACCTTAACCTGGTTTATAAATGGGCGGTTGACTACAAAATGGAGATAAATATGAGTAAATGTAGTCTCATAAAGAATAGGGAGAGGGTGAAGACATGATTTTCAATACAATATCGGCTCTGAAATACATGTTGAAGAAGACTCTTGCAAATACTGGGGCATCCATGTAAGGAATGATATGATATGAAATGGAGTACCCATGTGGGTTGTGTCGTCTCCAAAGCTTACAAATCACTTCATTTTGTAATGCGGGTATTAAAAGGCAGTAATTCTACCGTAAAAGAATTAGGATATTTGACCCTGGTGAGGCCAATCTTGGAATATGGCTCAGCGGTTTGGGACCCATATCACGTAAGGCTCATCAATAAGCTGGAGATAGTACAATGGAAGGCTACTAGGATTTTGCTAAATGATTTTAATCCTAGAAGCAGTAACTCGAATGATAGAAAAACTAGGGCGGGAATCTCTGGAAGATAGGACAAAATCCAGACTATAGGCCTACACTATGTTTAACACACTAATCGGCCAGCATGGGGAGAAATAAGCAAACGTCTGGGAAATCCCACCTACCTGAGCAAGGTAGATCATCCACATAAATTTAAGGGCCGACCACAGTGTACAAATTATGGGAAATATGTTTTCATTAATCGTGGTATTGATAATTGGAACTCATTACCTGCCTCAGTCTTAGAGCCTTTCCCCAAACATATTGATGTGTTTAAGAGAAGATTGAAATTTTGTGTAAATACTACGATGAAACATACATACACTGACAGGAAAAGTGGAGGAGATTGTAGATGTGATGGAGAGAAGAAAACTGGATGTACTGGGCTTGGCAGAAACAAGATGGAAAGGAGGAGGTCGCAGAGAACTGAGGAAAGGGTACCGGTTGTACTGGAGTCGGAACAGTGAAGGAAGGAGCAGCGGAGTAGGAGTAGTTGTGAGAGATGGAATGAAGGAAGAGGTAAAGGGAATAAGTGACAGGATCATGAAGATCAGAGTAACTGTAAAGGGAAGAAGCCTGGAGATAGCCCAGGTATATGCCCCTCAAGTTGGATGTACAGCTCAAGAGAAGGAAGACTTTGAGGAGGAGCTACAACAGCAGTTGAATGGTCAGAGCATCATTGTCATGGGAGATTTGAATGCACACATAGGAAGTGAAAGGCAAGGATATGAAAATGAATCGGAGCAGAAGGATGGGGTAGCAGGAATGAAGAAGGGAGAAAGTTGCTGGATTTTTGAAAGAGAAACGGTTTAGTGGTAGGCAACTCCTGGTTCCGGAAGAAAGAAAGGCACAAGGTAACATGGTATAGCGGTGATTTGACAAAGAAATCTTTGGTAGATTACATGCTGTACGACTGGGAAATGAAGAGAAGTGTCAGAGACATAAAGGTAATACCATCAGAGGCCTTAGATAGCGACCACAGAATACTTGTAATGAACCTGGGAGTTGTTAAGGATAGCAAGAGGACAGAGTACCAGGAAAGGAGAATCAAAGTATGGAAACTCAAGGAAAAGGAAGTCAAGGAAGAATTCCAGAGGATAATAAGGGAAAGGATGCCAACAGACAATCCTAAAACAGGGGAAGAGGAATGGAAGCAATTCAAAAACACAATGGTGGAAGCTGCAGTGGCAGTATGTGGAAGAACAAGCAACAGAAAGCGGTGTAAAGAGACACCATGGTGGAATGAGAGAGTAAAAGAAGCTGTGGGAAGGAAGAACAAGGCTTTCAGAGTGTGGTTCCAGGAAATAACTGATCTGGCAAGGGAAGATTATAAGATAAAGAAGAAAGAAGCAAACAAGATTGTCGCAGAGGAGAGGAAGAAGTGGATGGTAAAGTGGACAGAGATGATGGAGGAAGACAGCAGAGGAAATAAGAATGTACTTTATGGGATGGTCAAAAGTAAGAGAAGAGATGTGCGAGAGGATGTGGTAATGATGGACAAAAACGGAAATGAGGTACACAACAAAGAGACACTAAAGACAGTGTGGAAAGAGTACTTTGAGGATTTGCTGAATCCAAATGGTCATAGGGAGGAAGACAATGTATTGGAAGATGGAGAAGACAACACAGGAATGGAAAAGGACCTGACTTGGAGAGAAATGGAAATGGCTATAGACAAGATGAAAGGAGGAAGGGCACCAGGTGTGGATGAAGTGAGTGTTGAAATGGTGAAGGCAGCAGGGGAGGTTGGGAAACAGTGGCTGTACCGTGTGATGAGGGTGATATGGAAGGAGAAAAAGACCCCAGAAGATTGGAAGAAAGGATTAATTGTCCCAGTATTTAAGAAAGGAAGCAGAAATTACAGGGGAGTCACACTCATACCTCACTGTGCCAAGATATATGAAAAGATATTAGAAAGTAGAATACGAGCCAAAGTGGAGAGAGAATTGAGAGAGGAGCAGTATGGATTCAAACCTGGGAGATCAACAGTGGATCTCATATTTTCAGTGAGACAGCTCCAGGAACACCACTATGAATTTGGAGAGGATCTGTTGAAGGCCTTCCTGGACATTGAAAAGGCCTATGATAGTGTGTGTAGGGAGAAGGTTTGGAAAGCAATGGAAAACATGGGAGTGGAAAAAGAGACTGTAGGCAGAGTGAAGGAGATGTATTGTGGAAGTGGGAGTTGTGTGAAAGTTAGAGGGGGGAAAAAACAGACTGGTTCAGACAAATGAGTGGCCTGAAACAGGGTGGTGCGCTGTCACCCCTTCTCTTTATTGTGGTTATGGACGAGGTAATGACACGGATAGCAGGAAAGATAGGAGAAAGCAATGGTGTTTGCAGATGATCTCATGGTCTGGGGAAACGAGGAGGAAATTCAGGAGCAACTGAAGGCTTGGGAAGAAACAGTGGGAGAGTACGGTTGGAAGTTCAACATCAGTAAATGTGAGATCCTGTTAACGACCAGGAAAAGGACAGACTAATGAGTGGGATAACACTTGGAAGTGGACAGCTGAAGAAGGTGGAAAGTCTCAAGTACTTGGGAAGTATAGTGGAGGAAAATGGGAGAAATGACAAAGAGATTACGGAACGTGGCAGACAGGCAGAAGCATTTCTGAGAAGCATTAGGAGCTTAGTGTGGAATAAAGAGGTCCCACAAAAAAGCAAGGAAGTGTTATACAGAAGATACTATATCCCGATACTGACCTATGCTTCAGAAACTTGGACAATGAAGAAAAGAGACATAAGCAGAATACAGGCAGGTGAAATGAAGTTCCTGCGAAGTAGGATCGGAGTAACAAGAAGAGACAGGCTGAGGAATGAAAAGGTCAGGGAAATGGTGAAAGAGGAGCCCTTGCAAGGTAGGATTGAGACATCAAGACTGAGGTGGTATGGACACTTAGAGAGAATGGATGAGAAGAAGATTCCCAAGAGGATACATGAGATGCAGATGCAGAAGAAACGACCAAGGGGAAGACCAAGAGATAGATGGCTGAAAGGAGTGGAGGAATGTGTCAAGAAGAGAGGCGAGGACTGGACCAGAGTGACAGCGGAGAGGTGGTGGGAAGAAAGGACTAAGTGGCGAGGCTTATGTTCCAAACAGACCCAGCCTGGGGCTGGAAACTGTACAAGATGATGATGATGACTACGATGTAATTGCTATAGTTCACAAATTGGGAATTGTGTCTATTGTTTTTGATATTAATGCTGGTAATTTTCTGT
Source organism: Meconema thalassinum (assembly GCA_946902985.2). Lineage (NCBI taxonomy): Eukaryota > Metazoa > Arthropoda > Insecta > Orthoptera > Tettigoniidae > Meconema > Meconema thalassinum. Next base: position 695,100,275 of record OX336390.1, read on the forward strand.
AATTATACAATTTGCCACTGGGGAATTACCCCCATTTGCAAATATTATATATAAGTTGTGAACCTGATATGTTGAATAAGCGGATGTCATTTTAATTCATAGGGGCGTGGTGGCACAGCGGTGAAGCTGTTGGCCTCTCACCACGGCGGACCGGGTTCGATTCCCGGTCAATGCATGTGAGATTTTCAAAGTGTCATGTCCTGTAGTTCGGATTCCACACAAAAGGAGGTCCCGTGGCTTATGATCTCGAGATTAACTGTCACATAAAACTACAATCTTCCTTTTCATTTTAATTCTGTGATTTTAATAAATATCACTACTATCCAGTCTCCTGAGTCAAATAACTTTGCATTCTGTTCAAACATCAAGAAGGCACAAGTGTGTATTGAAATTCAGGTTATCCATGGTGCTCAGTAAAATACCCACTTCTCCAATCATGAAGTCCCTAATAATTATAACGGCACTACAGAGTTAAAGATTATGAAACACAAATTTAGGGAGGTGACTCTTAGCCCGAATTAGTGAATTAGTAACTGAAATCAATGTTTTTCTTTCCTTTCAGAAACTGTTTATAATATTTTAATCTTAAATTGTAATGAAAAAATGAAACATCAAAAGTTATTAACAAACAAAACACTGTAAAATAATTTAAAATTTGCAATATGTTGAGAGTTATGCTTTACAGTACTGGCAAGCAATAAATGCAATGTACAGGGTGCTTACCTCGTCGGACTTTAAAATGGTCATTCCACACAGTGTCGGCAGCTACAAAGAGGTAGGCCGATAAGCGATATTGGTAGTTCTCCTTGTGTAATCAGACTTTCTATTCACTTAATAACCTACAACGTTTTAACAAAAATAAAAAATACACAAACTCATGGCCATTGTTCCATCTAGTTATTCAGACAATAGTTTGATTCCAGACAGATCACCTTCAGATTAATTTAATATCTCCTCAGACAAGCTCTATTAGATTTAAATCAGGGTGGTCCAGAGGAAGTCTCAATACAGTATGACCATGTGTAGCCATGATATTAATTAATGCATTTATTGCAGCCAATGGCCATAGTAGGCTACATACCACTTCCCGCTCTTGGCCGTATAGAATTTTTTTGAGAAAATTTCGATAGACTAGGCGGCATTGCAGTTGTTCAATATTTATATAGAGCTATTGAGCTTTAGTCAGAGAGGGAGACCGAGGCGGAGATGGACCGACTTCTATTCTGTGTGGGTAGGCCCACAATGGACCAGAGCAGCAAGGAGCAGGAGCATGTGGGGGACCATGGAAGACAGAATATCGAGTGAGTGAAGGCAGCATCACAATGGACCAGAGAATCAAGAAGCAGAAGCACGTGGATGACCATGGAAGACAGACTACTGAACATGTCAAAGTAATTAAAGTCAAAAGTAAATCCAAGAAAGAAAACTCTTAAGTTACCATGTACAAACCTAATGCGAATAGCTTCCCGCATTAGCAAAGTAAGAGCTACCGTCTATGTAGGAGGCCTTTGCCCTTCTAGGGACATTGGGGCTATTATTATTCATCATCTTGCACAGTTTCCAGCCACTGGCCCGGTCTGTTTGGAACACAAGTCTTCTGTCTTACCACCATCTCTCAGCCTCCACCCTTGTCCAGTCTTCTCCTCTCTTCTTCACGCTTTCTTCCACCCCCTTCAGCCATCTGTCTCTCGGTCTCCCTTTGGTCCCTTTCCTTCCCACTTCGTCTCGTGTATCCTCCTGGGTATCCTCTTCTCCTCCATTCGTTTTACATGTCCATACCATCTAAGTCTAGATTTCTCTATACCATCCTGTAATGGTTCCTCCTTCATAATGCTCTGGTCCTCTCATTTCTTATTCTGTCCCTCTTTGTAGCTCCAATACTGCTTCTCAAGAACCTCATCTCACTAGCCTGTATTTTGCTCTTCTCCCTTCCTTTTATAACCCAGGTCTCTGAGGCATACGTCAGGATAGGGACATAGTACGTCCGATATATGATCTTTTTGCTGTTCTGAGGGACATCCTTGCTCCATAACATGCTTCTCACACTCCTCCAGAATGCTTCTGCCTGTCTCCCCGCTCATTTATTTCTCTATAGTTTCTTCCATTATCTTGTATCAGGCTTCCCAGATACTTGAAACTCTCTACTTTCTTCAGCTGTTCCCCACCAATTGTTATTCCTGTTGTGGTTCTTTCCTTCTTCCTCGTTGTAATCACCATCTCTCTTATTTATGCTAAATTTCATCCCATACCCTTGTATTACTCCTTCCCACACGTCCAACTGTTCCTGTACCTCCTCCTCCTTGTTTCCCCAAATCATCAAATCATCTGCAAACACCATTGCTTTCATCTTTCCTTCCCCAATTACTTGTGCCACTAGGGTCATTATGTCATCCATCACCACAATGAAAAGTAACGGTGACAGTGCACTTCCTCTGCCGTTTCTCTGTTCCAACCAGTCCGATCTCTCTCCTCCCACTTTCACATAGCTCACGCTTCCCTTGTACATCTCCTTTATCCTCCTTATAGTCCATTTTTCTACTCTAACCTACAGGGACTTCCATACTTTGTTTCTGCATACAGTCATATGCTTTCTCAATGTCCAGGAAGGCCATCAGTAGATCTGTTCTCCAATTATGTATTTGTTATGTATATCCAATTTGCCACCGGGGGACACACCCCCCATTGCAAATAAATGAATGAATGAATGAATACTCATAGTGCTGTTCTTGTAACTGCCTTACAGCAAAAACCAAATCCACTGTGGACCTTCCTGCTCTGACCCATGTTGTTCTTCCCTCATCCCTCCTTCTATCTTTGTCCTAATTCTCCTTTCCAAAACTTTCTCAAAGATCTTTGCACAATCACTCATCAGTGTTATTCCCCGATAGTTTCTGCATTCTGTTCTACTACCTTTCTTGAAGATCGGGACAATTATTCCTTTTTTCCAGTCCTCTGGGGTCTTCCTTTCCTTCCATGCTGTCCTCATCACTTGGTACAACCATTGTATCCCCACCTCTCCTGCTGCTCTCACCATCTCCACACTCAACTCATCCACACCCGGAGCCTTCCCTCCTTTCATCTTCCTCACTGCATCTTCCACTTCTTTCCATGTTAAGTCCTTTTCTGTTTGCAGTTCATCTTCCTCTTCCCCGATTTCTTCCTCCTCGCCGTGGTTTCCATTTGGGTTCATGAGTTCTTCAAAATATTCTTTCCACATTTTCTTCAGTTCTTCCCAATTTTCTATCTCTTGTCCCCTTTTGTTCACCATTCTAACATAATGTGTAGGATCCTTCCGCCTCTTATTCTTTACCATCCCATACAGGACCTTTTTTGTACCTTCACTATCCTCCATCATCTTTGTCCACTCTTCCATCCACTTTCTTCTCTCCTCAGCCACTACTCTCTTCGCCTCCTTCTTTCTTTCCTGGTACTCTTCCCTTGTCTCTACCGTCCTATTTTGATACCACCTCCTAAAGGCTCTATTCTTTTCCCTTACTATTTCTTTTGTCTTCTCATTCCACCATGGTGTTTCCTTCCACCTCTTCTTACTACTTGTCCTCCCACATACTGCTTCTGCTGCACCTACCAGTGTCTTCTTAAATCTAGCCCATTCCTCTTCCACCCCTCTTTCTTCATCTGTTGGAATTCCTTTACCATTTTGAGGTACTCGATCCTTCTATCTCCTTCTTTCAGTTTCCATATCCTTATACGCATTTCCTGGTTCTCAGTCCCTTTCTTCTCCTTAGTCCCTCTCAGGTTCATTACCAGCAATCGATGGTCACTATCCAGGTTCTCCGATGGTATAACCTTGATGTCTGTGATGTTCTTATTTAATTCTTTCTCATACAGTATATAGTCGACCACCAACTTCCTGGTCAAGTCATCACTGTACCATGTGATTGTGTGGCTCTCTCTTTTCTTGAACCAGGAGTTCCCAACTAGCAGGCTGTTCCTTTGGCAGAAGTCCAACAGTCTTTTTCCTTCCTTTCTTCCGCCCCAACCCTCTGGTCCAAGGACACTCTCATACCCTTGTCTTTCTCTTCCTACATGGGCATTCAGATCCCCCATAACAATCATATTTCTTCCTACCAGCTGCTTCTGCAATTCCTCTTCAAACTCCTCCTTCTCTTCAGAGGCGCAGCCTGCTTGTGGAGCATAACACTTGCACTATTTCTACGGTCTCTCCCCTGAGTGATACTTTCACTTTCATCATCCTATCACTTATTTTCTTCTTTTAAACCATCTCGTACTACTACTCCCACTCCATTCCTCTTTCCCTCTTCATTCCCACTCCAGTACAGTCTATAGCCTTTTCTAAGTTCTCTCCTTCCTTCCCCTTTCCACTTTGTTTCTGCCAATCCCAATAAATCCAACTTCCTTCTTTCCATCATATCCACTATCTCCTCCACCTTCCCCATCAGCGTTCTTATGTTTAAAGTTCCAAATCTTAGTCCGTGTGTACAGCCGTGTCGTCTATTAAATCCATCATGTCCGAGGCTCGTTCCATTCTTGAAAGCATTTGGTTTCATCCACTACTGGCTTGCTGGGCCTATCGTAGCTTCACCAGAGCCCCGTTAGCCGTCACTTTTCAGGGTTCCTGTAGGACCTTCACAGCTACCGTAACGGTCCCGGGGCACACGAAGTCCCCTCTGTACTTCGCCCCTACAGGCAATCCCCTACTTTGTGCCATTGCCCGTCTCCCACGACATGGACGAGGGGTTGGAATTATGGGAGACAGTCTTCTTCTTCTTCTTCTTCACGAATGGGGTCACTTAGGACCACGCGGAATCAACATTTTCTGAGCTTTCCTCCTTGCCCAATAGTTATTCATTTTCACTGATTGCTGTAATTTCTGTTCCTCCGACCAGGTACGTCGCTGTGTTTTCTTCTCATCTTCCTCAAATCCCCTTGTGTGAACAATTTTCCGGATCATATTTCTATCTTGTAAATTTGGTGAACCCAATTCATTAAGGTCTTTCTCTACTTGTTTATACCATTTTGGTCTTGTGCGTTTGATTTGCAGAAATATGTGGATTCGATAAGTGAGTCTGGTAGGATTCATTCTTTCCAAATGGCTTAGAAACTGAATTCGTCGCACTCTCATTGTATCAGTTAATTTAGAAACTCTTTTATAAATTTCAGAGTTGGGTTTGGGGTAGTGTATGCCATTTACAATTCTGGGCCCTAAGATTTTCCTCATGATTTTCCTTTCTTTAATCTCTAATTTTTCCTTTAAGGTCTTACGATGTAAACTGAGCGTTTCTGAAGCATATAGAGCTTCAGGTTTAATCACTGTACAGTAATGACGAATTTTGTTGTTCCAGGACAAGCTTTTTTTGTTATAATCATTCTTTGTGTGTTGAAAAGCAATTTCCATTTTCTGAATTCGTGATGCTACAGATTTATTTTCATTGCCATTTTCATTGATCCATTCACCTAAGTATTTAAATTCTTTCACTCTTGCAATCTTATTGTTACCAGTGACAATTTCAGGTGGACCATTCTTAATATTTGTCATAAATTTAGTTTTTTCATAGGAGATTTTTAGTCCTATTTTGGCTGCTTGCTCCTCCAGTATAACAAGCTGTTTCTGTGCATCAGCGACGTTTTTGGCAATTAGTGCTAAATCATCAGCAAACGCTAGACAATCTAAGTCAATACCCTTAATCTTTGGGCCCAGGCGGTGAGATGGTGCACCTGCTTTCCTCCATTCTCTGACAACTTTCTCAAGAGCACGATTGAAAAGTAAAGGGGAGAGCCCATCCCCTTGACGGACACCTGCGTTTATTTCAAACTCATCACTACAACCACCCATAAATTTAACTTTAGCCTTCATTTCAGTTAGTGTATCTTTAATAATATTTCTTGTTTTGTTATCAAGTCCAAATTCTGTTAAAACATTAACAAGTGACATGCGATCTATACTATCATAGGCCTTTTTGAAATCGACAAATGTGATGACATAATTTTTGTTTGTTGTGTTCCGAAAATATGATATAGTATTCTTCAGGTTCAGAATTTGCTCAGTACAGGATCTCCCCTTTCTTAATCCACCTTGGTATTCACCAATTCTTTGGTCAAGTTGACTCTCTGCACGGTTGAGTAGAAGGCTATTATTATTAGTATTATTTATTTAGTCAATATCAACTTTTTAATTTGTAGCATTAGCTCTACATACTTTAATTAAGCAAAACTCGTGCTAGAACAAGGAATACATTCAAGCGTCTCGAAGAGAGTTATCACACCGCAAACAGCGAAGCTCATAAGGCAGCAGACGCTGGCTGTGGAACAGCAACATGCGTGCGTTAGTTGGATAGATCTGCCGAACAGCTAACGGCCTAGTGTGCAGGTAAGCGCTAATGTCCTAAATCGAATGTCCCAGCTGTATGTAATTGAGTGGAAGTAAAAGAAGCCTATCTGCTTTAATTTGGGTGTCCCTGTGCATTCTTTTCTTGGGAAATCAAGTAATTACTAAAAGTTGAACTATTTGTACAAGCAGGTTTACTATTAATTTACTCACAAACAATCTTTATTTTTGAGACTTGGTGAAAGTAGTATTGAGAACTGCTTCTTACCCCCCCCCCCCCCCCCCCCCCAAATAATCTGTTTGATCCATTGAGCAGTTTTTGAGGTGTTGAGCAACAAAGGCTACATTGCTTGTGAGGGTTAAGATAATTTTAGGCAATGTTACTCCCATTTGCTACATTTTATTTTATCTAGGAACTGTTCTTTTTCCATTTCTCTTTCACACACATTGATTTAGTTTCACCATAATTGGACTTAAAACCTGGTCGTTCAGCACTTTATTTTTATTTTGTAAGGTGTAATTGTATTTATCGTCATGAACAACTCTCCTCCTATTTGCTAGAGCACGGCTTCCGCAAAAATCATAGTACTACGACTGCACTACACAAAGTCACGGATGACATTAGGAAGGCTATGGATAGTGGGCTAGTAACAATCTTAACACTGCTTGATTTCAGTAAATCATTCGATTCTGTTGATCTGACGTTTCACTCTCTTGTCTATTTAAAATTCATCTCTCCATGAACAGTATCCAATGGATGGACTCTCATCTATGTGGACGTCGACTCTTATCTATGTGGACGTCAACAGTGTGTTAAAAGTAACTCAAATCAAATGTCTTTGTGGTGCTCAGTCCTTGGACCGCTCCTGTTTTCGATCTATATAAACAACATTGCTTCATCAATCACTAAATGCAAACACCACTTATATGCTGATGATGTACAACTCTACCTGCATGAAGCACCAGAAAAACTATTCGAAGCAATCGGTACCTTTAATGAAGACTTAACTGAAATATGTAACTGGACTTGCTTACATGGACTACGACTCAATGAGGCTAAAACTCCAGCAATCATTATAGCCAACCCGAAAATCCTCCTAAAATTAAAAAATTAACCCATTCTACCAAAATTACGCCTGTGCGATTCCCCAATTGAATTCTGAGAATCAGTTAAAGATCTTTCCAGGATGCAGCATGTCTGCAATGTTTCCAGGAAAGTATTTTCCGCATTGAATTCACCTAGAAGATCTGGAATATTTTCTCTCGTGTATTAAAAGAACGCCAGAAAAGTATTTTCCGCATTGAATTCACTTAGAAGATTCTGGAATATTTTTTCTCGTGTATTAAAAGAACGACTTGTGTCCTTCTCCTCCCTAATATTGCCTCATTTTGATTACTGTGATGTGGTATACAAAGATCTGACTGTTACTCTTAAAAACAAACACCAACATGCACAAAATGCCTGTGTTCGCCGCATATGCAATTTATGGTATTATGACCATGTCACCCCCGCTTATGAGCAACTTAGCTGGTTACCTCTAAATCAACGCCGTGACCTCAATTCCTTAAGTCTTCTTCAACAAATACTCTCAACTTCCACTCCAGCTTACTTGCATTCTCAGTTTCACCGCCTCTCATACGAGCATAGTCTTGGACCACGGTCTAAGAAACTACACTCTCTTGCTGATACCCATACACCGCTCTCCCAGGGGCTCACATCTAGTGGGACGTGGGTTGGCGACCACGGAACCCCAGTTGAGTTCGGCATTACTTCCACTTACTTGTGCCGGGCTCCTCTCTGTCCTCTTTGCTATTGACCTCTCTTGGTCAACTTTTGTTCTTTTCCGACCCCGACGGTATTAGGATATCCGAGGCCTAGGAAGTCTTTCACTTTCCCGCCTTAATTGACCCTTAATTTCCTCATCCCTCATTCTTCGAGGGGTCAGACCTCTTGTTTTCTTTTCATTCTATTTCCTTTTCTCTTTAAGATTCCCGCACTGTTTTTGTTAATTGGCTCCCCGTGTATCCAAATTACCTACACTACATTTTGTAGGTATTTTCAATCGCGGTTGCATTTTGTAAGTCTTTTCGATCTAAATTGCATTTTGCTAGTATTTTCAACCTCAGTTGCATTTTGTAAGGATTGACAATCTAAATTGCTTTTTAGTAAGTCTTTCAATGTAGGGAGAGGCACTTAAGAGAGTATTTTGAATATTTAAATTGCATTTTGTAAGTATTTTCAACCTAAACTGCATTTTGCTAGTATTTTCAATCTAAATTGCACTTTGTATGGTGGGCATTTTGTAAGTATTTTGATTCTCAATTGCTTTTTGTGAGTATTTTGAATCTAAATTACATTTTGTAAGAATTTGTAATCTAAATTGCATTTTGTAAGTGAGTAGCCCGTTTGCAAAGGCCGCTAAGTGCATTATAAACGAAACCGAGTAAATGACGAAAAACTGCTACGACCAAACTATTTAAGATAATACCATACCTTTTACCCCTGAAAATCAACATAAAAACATTTATTATTCAGTTAAAATCTGTGAAATTACGGTTGGATCTTCTGTCCCAAATCATACATTAAGATATTGACTTAGCGGTTTTTGCACCCGTTTTGTGCAGTTAGCGACATTTGCACCCGTCACGACGAGTCTTTAATGAAACTTCGGTTGCAAAACCCGCTATTTTGTTGTTTTACGAATGACATTTGGATGAGATTTTTAATAAAGAACTACTTTAGTTCCAATGTGGTTTATTAGGAAAAATATATTTTGAAAAAATAGAACACGTTGGGTGCGATAAAAGGATTTTTTTTAAATACATCTTAAACACCGTGCGCCTCTCACCAAGGCGGTCCGGGTTCGATTCCCGGTCAATGCATGTGAGATTTTCGATGTGAAATGCCATGTCCTGTGGTTCGGATTCCACGTAAAAAGGAGGTCCCGTGGCTCATGATCTCGAGATTAACGGTCACGTTAAACTACAAGCTTCCTTCCTTTCCTTTTAAACACCGTGCAACGTCTTTTAGACAAAATAAAAATTGTTCAAATAATAACATGCACAAAACAAGGAAAAATGGCCCTTAAGTTAGGTTAGGTCATCCTCGACACCGTCCATCAGCTCAAAATCTGATGGATTTTCGACTACTTCCTCTTGAGGTTGGACGATATTGTTGCGAATGGCTTCTTGCTCCTGGAAGACCTCATTGAAAATATTTGGGTTGCCGTTCGTTTGCCAGTTTTCGCCGAAGTGCACTCTAAAGGCCGTCGAATGTATTCTAGTTTAGTTTCTTTGAGTGCAACACCTACTTGAATTGGTGAGGGACCAGGATATTTGTTAAAATTCGTTCCTCTTTTCATGATGCTCTTCCCCTCATCAAACTCAACATTGTAGAATGGTTCCCCTTGGACCGGACATGTTTAATTTTTCTTTGCCAATTATGAACACGATTTTCTGTGCTTTTTGGAATTGGAAATGCCTACTACCGGGATTTTTTTACCATGTCACCCGTATACGCTTTCAAATCTCTAACAGGACACTCATCTTGTCCCAGGCGAACTACAGTCGCAAATTTCTCAATACACTTGATGTATCTGGAAGGATGTTCAAAGACACTCACTTTACGAAGTTGTCGTTCAATATTTCAAAAAACTCTTTGTCAGGTGGGATAAATGAGTGGCCCAATATTGGGTACCATATCTGTATTTCCTCTACACATCCATCTAGCAGTAACGAGTGAGATAGCATGCTGATTATAGTCTCGTCTTTGTTCTGACCCTCACAGCCTAAGTATTTTGCACCTTATACATTTATGCTAGTCAGTTTGTGATGAACTGCCGGCACTATTTGGCTTGATCTTTTGGCATGTTAATGTTCTAACCAGACGTAAGAAGTTGTTTTCAACTCCAATATCAACGGGTTCAACTACTTCAACTTGCACTATTCCTCCCACTACTTCTGCCATTTCTGGTCTTCCCTACGTATTTAAAACATCCACAATAGCATTACAGTCCACAAATGCAATGAATACTTCACTTAAATACACAAGATCATTTATTTCTCTGGCAAGACACAACTTGTCGATCAACTGTGCTTTTACACGGTGTATTTTGACAAGGCAGCATATCATTGTTGCGTGCGCTTCCTCAGTAGTGCAGCCAACCCAAATCCGAAACACAAAACTATCCTTCCAGATCGTAATAAAATTAATAATAATTCTTTATCGTAAAAGAGTTTTGTGGGAGGAATATCGGCAGTTCTTGTACCAGTTAGCGTATTTTGCAGCCGTATGAGGCAAGGCAGACGTCATACTTATGGAACATAGCGGTCTTTGGACACGTGGAACATTAAACTGGCTTTGCAACCGTAGCCAACATGCATTTAGCGGTTTATGCAAACGAACACGATTTTTGTTGGCCATTTTCAACGGCTTTGAGCGGGTTATGCACCCTGAAACTTATTCCATCGTGTAGCCAGTTAAAAGATGAACGTGACGGTGTGCTCAACTCAAAATCGACAAAAAAAGTGCACTTAGCGGCCTTTGCATCTGCGCTACTCACGTATTGTCAATCCAAACTAGTAATTTGAGTCTTCCATACATTTTGTAAGCATTTTCAGTTTCAATTGCATTTTGAAAGTATTTTGAATTTCAATTGCACTTGGTGAGTATTTTGAATCGGAACCGGCCTTTTTCAATACAAATTGCATTGTGTGTTTTCAATTTCAATTGCATTTTTAAGTATTTTGAACTTAATTGCATTTTGTGCGTATTTTCAATCTCATTTGCATTTTGTAAGTATATTTTGAATTTCAATTGCATTTTGTAAGTATTTCGACTCTACATTGCATTTTGTACGTATTTTGAGCCTAACCTACATTTTGTGTGTGTTTTTCAATCTATTCCTTTTCTGAGTATTTTCTTTCTAAATTCCCTTTTGTAATTCCTCTGCTATAGGACCACTCTTAATTTTTGAGAGCCAAAATACAAAATTCTTGGAAATCGCTTATAGTAACTTACCCCTAATTACTAAGAGTCAAAATATGACATTCTTGGAAAATGATGAATTCTTAAAAATTTTTGAAATTATAACTTAAATTCATCCTATTTTATTACAGAAATATATTTTTTTTCTTTTTCATTCAATGTTAAGCATTCAGAACCATATAATACCTCTGGCTTAATGACAGTTGGATAGTGTTTAATTTTTGCTTGGAATGATATCGATCGTTTGTTGTAATGGGTGTGAGTAAGCTTATATGCAAATTCCATCTTCTTCAATCTCTCCTTGTGTGCTGTGTTATCAAATCCATTTGACTGGATCCATTCACCCAAATACTTAAATGTATCAACTCTTTGAATCTGACCATATTGTGTTAGTAAATCTTTTCCTTATTATGTCTGTATTCAATATATTTCGTTTTTTCAGAAGAAATGGTAAGACCAGGTTTAATTGCTATTGCATGTAATGTTTCAATCATTATTTGTGCTTCAAGTTTGTTCTCTGAAATCATCACTATGATCAGCAAAGGCAAGACATTTCACTTCAAATCTCCCTCGGCCTTGTCCCAAATGGATCCCTTCAATGTTCTTCTCTCGTAATATGGTCTCCCATTCACCCATAACTTTGTTTAATACCAAATTAAAGATCATTGGCTAAAGCACATTGCCTTGTCGCACACCAGTTTTGATGCTGAAAGGGTATGAAGTCTCATTCAAAAACTTAACTCTTGAGGATGTATCAGTGAGTGTTTGTTCAATCAGCTTTCGAGTGATTTCATCAATCCTTAGTTCCAATAGTGTTAAGAAAAGCGTCTGACGGTCAATCGAATCGTAAGCTTTTTGGAAATCAATAAAGGTAATCACTCTGTTGAAATTACGTATCGTTCTGATTCGAAGGATTGTTTTAAGATTAAAAATTTGCTCTGGACAAGATCCCTTCCTAATAATAATACATCCTGCCTAAAGTGCAATTTTACAGCAATTTGGTATATTTATTGTAAATAATAATAATGAGGGATTCGGAGAAAATACTCCTAAAAATCACCAATATGAATTGAGATTACATAAAAACAGAGTACATAGAGTAGGCAAGCCAATAATATCGCAACCTTGATTACCCATTATTGTTAATGCAGTAATAATATAATGTTGTAATTTGAGTCTTCAGTCTTTCGACTGGTTTTATGCTGCCCTCCATGCTTCCCTGTCCTGAGCTAATCGTTTCATCTCTGCATAGCTACCACACCCCATGATGATAAAACTATCAAATAGTCAATAATTTGAACTTAAATTGCATAAAATTACATAAAACAAAACACCGGCATAGAGTATAAGATTACAACCAATAATTTGGTAACAGTATATTCTGACTGGAAGCCTCCGTGGCTTAGGCGGCAGCACGCCGGCCTCTCACCACTGGATCCGTGGTTCAAATCCCGGTCACTCCATGTGAGATCTGTGCTGGACAAAACGGAGGCCGACAGGTTTTTCTCCGGGTACTCCGGTTTTCCCTGTCAAAATTTCATTCCAGCAACACTCTCCACTATCATTTCATTTCATCTGTCATTCATTTAATCATTGCCCCAGAGGAGTGCGTCAGGCCTCGGCAGCCGGCACATTTCATATCCTCGCTGCTAGATGGGGGCTTCATTCATTCCATTCCTGACCCGGTCGGAGACTGGAAGCAGGCTGTGGATTTTCATTTTTCATATTCTGACTGACAGAATACTCTGCAATAGTGAATACATCCCTCCACATAGGGTTGGTGTCAGGAAGAATATCCGGCCGTAAAACATTGCCAAGTCCATTGTGCGACACAGTCTGCACCTGTAAGAAAAAATGGTAGGTGAAGCTGGTGGTATCGTTCATAGACTGGACATGCCCTAATATCCCATATGGAACATGCTTTTTTTAAAAATCGCTCATCCTCCCAGCTCGGCTTCCTCCCCCCCCCCCCCCCCCCCCCCGGACTGTGCGGGGGATGCGACCTCCACCATCACAAGGATGGTGTCTGGGAGCTGAAGTCATGAAGTTGGCTACAACTGGGGATGGTGACAAGCTGATTGCCCAGCCGACAACAAGCTTGGGTCTTGTTAAGGAAGGGACGGAGAAAGAATGAAGGGAAGGAAGTCTGCCATGGCCGTGCATGCTCTTACATTGTATTGTCCGCATTTTGACATACTAGCGGTCCTGCAACATGAGTCACGTTAGCTTGGAGTCAACGAGGCTTCATGCGAAGCAACCGTGCGGCCTTCCAATACGCATCAGGTTAGCTTGGAGTCGCGAGGATTCATACGAAGATAATACTTACTCCATACGCATCAGGTTAACGTCATGCGAACCGTGTTCGGAGTTGAAGGAGTAGACACTCTCGATTTCAGTAGGGATGGGTTGCGAACTGAGTCGCGAAAAGTCGAGACTGCTGCCCCTGGAACCGATACAGTCAAATCCAGTGTCGACTTCACTGATGACGACTACAAGCTTGGTTCTTGTTGTTATAGAAGGGACGGAGAAAGGATGGGAGAAGGAAGTTGGCCATGGCTGTGCATGGTCTTACATTGTAGTAGTAGTACTCTCTGGCTATCAATTTTTTCCGAGCGCAAAATTAATGGTTAGAGACTGGGTCCCTTAAGGGCTCCCTTTCCTCCTCTGTAATGGATTATATCTTTCTATAATTTTATTAGATGTTCTAGTAAGTTAATATTTTTTATCTCACACAATACATTATTTGTAATGTCTGCGCTTCGACAGGCTAGGGGCTCCGCAACATGAGTCACGTTTCAGCTTGGAGTCACGAGGCTTCATGCGAAGCGACCCCGCAATACGCATCAGATTAACGTGGAGTCGCAAGGCTTCGTGCAAACCGAGCCCGGTGTTCGGAGTTGATCGAGTCAACACTCTCGGTTCTAAGCTTCAGTCGCGCCCATCCCTACTTCAAAGTATTCTTCGCTTCGAAATGGTGTTTGCGGCAGCTTTCTTCTCAGTTTTATTTTAAACACATTTCATTTGTTGCAAGAACCGTGGGTGTTTATGTGACACGTTATTGGTATATTAATGTGAAATATGTGAATAATACTTACTCGGTTGTGTTTATACAAATGGTAGTGAGAAGTGATCGTTCAGAATCATCACTCATTCCCTAATTGATGCATTCTCCCTCCCTATGTTCAAATAAAAATAAAGTTTGCATTTCCCTGTCTGATACTTTGTCCATTCCATTGTATTTATTTGATACTAAGATTTTTGCTTAGCAAGGGATAGTAGTGGAAGTCATTGGGGGTGGGGGTGTAGGAAATAGTGGTGGATAAGTGAGGTTATGGTAGTCACATAATGGGCTGATTAAAGATGTAAACTTCGTTTATTTTGATTAAATATATCGTACTATGTAGCATCAAAATAAAGTAGCTTATTTTTACTCTCTCTCTTTCCCAAAATAATGGATTTTTGCGAGGTTAGTGTCTATAGTACACCCCCTTCCCAATTTTGGAACTAAGAATTTAGAAAAAAAAAGGGGTCCTATAGCTGAGTAAATACAGTATTTCCACTCTCCGTTTTGTGAGTCGTTTCAATCTGAGTTCCATCTTGTAAATATTTTCAGTCTCACTTAATTTTCGTTATGGTTTCCATTTCATTGTCATTTTTGCTATCACCCAGACCATCAGGGGCCGATAACCTAGATGTTAGGCTCCTTAAAACAACAATCATCATCATCATCAACAACCGAAAACCGCACAGTTCGCCACACCAACTCCTTCGCTGTTGCTACTGCACGACTGGGGAACAATCTGCCATGCTCTGTCTGAGGAGCAACCCCGTCCAGCTTCAAGAAGCGTTGCCAGCAGTACATAATCACCAAGTAAATGAAAGTTGAACTCAACACTTCGAAGACATGAATTCTTATGTTGTACAGAGTATTACAGATATTCAATCTTTCCAATTCACACTTTATTATTTACTCTCTATTTAGACATCTAAATGACCTTCATCATTCAAAATACACTGCATAATTAATCTTGCTCATAAGTCATTAATGACTAATCATCATCATTAGTCGATATTTTATCAGTATTTCCACCTCTTACTCTAATTTTAATCTGATTTGATATGAGTCGTCCAATTGCAAAACTCATTTAATCCACTTGTGAATAAGGATCATGTAAAATTATTTATTTAATTAGTTTATTTTATTTTACTTTAGCCTGCTTTACTTTACTTTACTTTACTTTACTTAACTTTATTGTGATTTTGTTTTATTTTATTTCGTTTTATTTTGTTTTAAATTGTTTTATTTATTTCTTTGCTTTGTTTTTAAAAAAATTATTTTGATTTTGTTTTATTTCATTTTTTTTTATTTTGATATTCCAGAAAACAAACATAAAACAAAGGCAAAAGCAGAAAACAAAACACAAGACACACAAAGCAAAAAACAAAATTCAAAAATAGGAAAAGCAGAATATATACACAGAACCAAAACCAAGAAAGGAAAGGAAAAGCAAAAGCACCAAGCAAACACAAAACCAAAACCACAAAGCAAAAAGTAAAATGTAGAAAAAACAAACACAAAAGATACACGAGGCAAAGTCCAGAGAAACGTTTCTCATGAAAATGATTCTTATTCACAAGTGGATTTAACGAGTTTTGCAACTGGATGACTGATATGTATTTTATATTGTATCAACATAGCATTACTGTTAGATTCAAGTAGCATAGACCTGTTCACATTTGTATTGTTCATTGTGTATAATATTATTTGTATAATCTGGTTAGATGGAAGAGAGGGCCCAATGGCCCTAATCTTGCCACACAAAATAAATCTATCTAATCTATCTTGCATCAGAAACATAATTCAAGGCTGCTTTCTGCTAAGCATGGATTTAATTCAGATGCCCTTTTTTCATTATCCTACATTTTCCTCATCAAGCTGATCTTGCCCACTGTTTTGAGAGGATTCAGTGTTCCAGCATACTTAATTTCAATAGCCTGTGCTTATATTCTATTTGAGCATCTCAGTGCTCTCTGCACTAAAAACTCGTAGTGTGGTCGTACTGATGTGACTAAACACACCTGCTGGGATAGAAGGAGCTTAGGATTCGAATCCCAACTGCGCCACAATTTCAAGTCTTACTCAACAGTCTATTTTTGTGGTTCTTGTTAGAGATAGGGTGCCGTACACCATTACGTATAAATGAAGACTGTCTCCAATAAGACCTAATTATTAAAATTATTAAGTTGTCTAATACTGTATGTTGTACCATAGTGAAAATATATTCTACCTTCCATAAAGGAAGATGAGGGATTATTGCACGAAAACAATACCTCTAATATGTGATAGATTAATGATGTATATAGTGATGTAAAGTACCCAGGTATTTATAAACTGGGGTAAATACCCAGGGTATATACCTGGGTAAATACCCAATTTGGGTAAATACCTGGGTATTTTAGATTTTTCATTAAAAATCCTGTGTCGTGGTAAGTTGAACCTTTAACTATGCAAACTATTCTACATTAACTTTTTAGAAATGTAACAACATTAGATAGTTAATAAAATTAAATTTAATTAGAATTTGGACTTAAAAACAGAATTAGAATTGGGAATTAGATCAGAAGATAAAATTCAATAGTTACAACCTGAAAATCTCGGGGTTTGAACTAGTTTTTTTTTGCAAACATTGAGATAAAAGTTGGGGGAAATTTATTCAGAGCATTGGCCAAGTTCTATAAAAGGTGTAATGGACAGTTTTTCAGAACAGTTTTTAAAATCATCTCTACTTAGTATAAAACAAAGTCCCCGATTCTTGGATGTCACGGGTAATCTCGAGAACCTTTGGATATATTTTGATGCGGGTTTCACAATTCTGTAAAGGATATCTCTAGGATGATTTCTGTAGAAAATAATTTATTTATGATCCAAGGAAGCAGAGCAGTAATGATTTCAGTGAAAAAAATAAACAAAAAAACTTGGTGTCCGAGTGCTTTTCAAGTTTATTTTGGGAAAACCGTTTAACATATCTAAATACTATGAGTGTAAGAATTGATCAGCATGAAAAGTTCAACATAAAGTCCAGGAGAGCATATCTCTATCTTCAATACATCGCCCACGATAAGTATTTTTAAGTTTTTATTTCTTCCAACCATGTCCATTCTAATATTGAGGTGACAGTTTACGAGCTAGCTAAGGTCGAGTTTATCACCCCTGTTACAGCCTAACTAGCGGGCGAACCTATTACCCCAGATACAGCCAGCAGCAAAACGTCGAGTCGTGAGTTAAGACTTCAGAGAAGGCTGGTTGTGTTTGGAGTTACCCTGGAAGTTCAACTCGGTTTTTCTTCATTTCGCCTGTGAACTTTCCTTTCCACAAAATACACAGTCAAGTTAAGATTGGACGGAAGAGGGATTTGTGTTTCATGCAACTCGCCATTCCCTGGAAGTGCAACTCGGCTTATCTTCATTTCGTCTGTGAACTTTTTGTTCCGCAAAATACACAGTCAATTTAAGATTGGACGGAAGGGGGATTTGTGTTTCATGCAACTCGCCATTCTTAAATTACGTATGACAAGAATTCGTTATAATTAATAGTCCAGTCAGTGATGTTAAGCCATCATGCCGAGATGTAAAATGAATATAGGTCATAGTTCATCGACATCGCAAAATAAAAAAGTGCTTATCACGTAACAATGAAACAGAGCAACAAATAATTTCTAGATTGCCACAAGAGAAACAAAGACTTCGTTCTCGGCACCTTCAAACCGTTGCTCAAGAAGAACACCGTCTGAACCACGATCAGAAACAAGCTTATAACACTAATAGGGAAGGTAAGATATTTTTTCTCGATGCCCCTGTAGGCATTTTTACGTTTTCATTTCTTCCAACCATGTCCATTCTAATATTGAGGCGACAGTTTACGAGCTAGCTAAGGGCGAGTTTATCACCCCTGTTACAGCCCAACTAGCGGGCGAAACATTCTTGATTTATGTGTTGCTCGCCAAAGTGAGGTCTGGTGGTAATATTGCTCTTGCTGTCGCATCATCTGGAATTGCAGCCACTCTTTTGGAAGGAGGAAGAACAGCACATGCAACATTTAAACTTCCTTTGAAAGTCAGCAGTAATGATGGAAATGTATGTAATATTTCAAAACGAAGTAACACTGCCAGTGTAATCCAAAATTGTTCTTTAGTTATATGGGATGAGGCTACAATGTCGCACAAAATTTCCGTTGAAGCTGTAGACAGGACCTTGCGTGATCTAAGTAATCGGGACACACCTATGGATGGCTGCACAGTTTTGTTCGCCGCAGATTTTCGTCAAATCTTACCAGTTGTCACCAGAGGAACGAGAGCCGACGAAGTGAACGCTTCATTAAAAATATCTTTCATCTGGCCAGATATAACAAATTGGCACTCAAAACTAACATGAGAGTAGGCTACTCTTATCTTCAGAAGATAATAGTTTGTTTGCTAATTTGTTACTTAAGAGTCGGAAATGGAGATTTACGGTTCATTGACGGGAGAATTACCCTCAGTGACGATTTCTGTGCTTTAGTAATCAGTATTCAAGAATTGATTGGTAGCGTTTATCCTCAAATCCATGGCCTATCTAACAAGTCTCATTCATGGTTTAAGGAAAGAGAAATATTATCGCCGACAAACGAACAAGTTGTGAAAACTAATGACTTGGTGTTCTCCAAATTCACTGCCCAGGCTCTAGTATATTACTCAGTAGGCTAGACGCAGTAGTCGATAGTGAAGAAGCTGTTCATTACCCTACATAATTCCTAAATTCTTTATTTCCTTCTGGCTTGCCACCACACAAGCTTATTTTAAAAGTAGGAGTGCCTATTATATTGCTACTTAATTTACAACCACCAAAGTTATGCAATGGGACACGATTGGTAGTGAAGGTGCCGGGACGTCCTCATAAGACCGTCAACGCTTAGTTCGAATGGGTTATGCTCCACGCGTGGCGAGGGCTAATCCACGGTCTTTAATAGTTGTAGACCCACCTCATTCAATAACATACATCTTATCTAGGTTGGCAACACCTCACATAAACACATCGCTATCATTCCCCACAGCACGTAGGAGCAGGGGGGAGAAAGCAGGGAAAAACCAGTCGTTAAGATAACCACCGCAGTCGTCCGCACAGTGAGTTCCAGTGAGCACGAAAACTGCGAGTAGCTGTTGTACGGAAGACAATCTGATAAGTAGTTAGCCTAAAATTTTATAGTTTAACCATAGTTTACAACCATATAATCTCTCTAAAGTACAATCTTCGGATAGCTATCACCATTTAGCATTTCACCTAACATATATACTGCATTTAGCATACACTGACAGTTGCAGTACCAATACTGCAACTAAATAATTGTACATATTGTAAATATTTTCACCTGTATTTCAAACATAGATTTTGTAGCCTAAGTGTAATGGATCTGATGATGATCGCTTGACGATCGAAACTGGTCATCCTAGTGTTTTATTAATCTCATGTAATTTATTTCAGGATTAGGGCATAACCCATCTCTTTTGGGTACATTCGTGTTGACCGACTGAAAAGCACTTAACTCTTGGTAGTGAAAACTTTGAAAAACTGTTTCATTGAATCTACTATCTTAACTAGCTGTGGTACAGGAGAAACGGTCTTAGTACCCTGAATCCCTATGATTCCTTCAGATTTGCCTTATCGTTTCAAACGAGTACAATTTCCAGTAAGAGTCTGCTTTGGCATGACTATAAACAAAGCACAGGATCAGACACTTAGCGTGACTGGAGTTGATCTTAATGGAGAATGTTTTTCTCATGGACAGCTTTACGTGGCTCTATCGCTTGTTACATCAAACCGAAATCATTTCGTGTTCACTGCTGGGGGAAAACGACTAATGTCGTGTACAAGGATATCTTATAAGACCTCCGTTAGAAGTAGACTATCACCTTGCATTCATAACTGTTCCCGGGCGAAGCCGGGGTGGGTTGCTAGTTCATATATAAAATAAATAATCAAATAACCAAAAAGGCTAGTAAATAGTAAATAGAAAATCAAACAAAGATTAGAAAATGAGAGGGAAGTACAGTGTCAGTTTGAATTCTGGGTAGGAAGAGCTAAGCAGTGTTGCCAACCCATATGCTTGCTGGCATACAGTACATCTTCACCCATTATAGAGCCCACTTACTACAAAAACTTCCCGACATGCTTTTGTGTTATTTAGAGTATGATTAAAAAAATTAATAATTCTTTAATATTTAAAATTGAATGAAAAATAACTTAAAAGCACTTTTACTAAGCATTTTTTTTCAAATGTCCTTTTTATTGAATAGATTTTATTACCTTTTGAGTTTTGGAATACACATTCAATTACTATGCAAATAGCTTACTCTTATTACTACAAAAGTAGCTTTTCCCTCCCACATCTTTGTTGCTCATTTCCAGTATCATAATGAAATTCAACCTTCTCAATATCTTTGTATTTATTAAAAATTTAAAACACAAAACAACCAAAAGGTTTTACTCAATATCTTACTTTGGTTTAAGGGAAAAAAACCAATTAAAGACAAGGTTACAGTGTCAAAACATAACATATAAATACCCAAAAATACCTGGACATCCATTTTCCTTTTTTTTTTAGTATGGAAGGATCAATATTGTTCCTGATTTCAATTTAAGGCATCAAATACTTTTTTTTTGTCCTTCGGAACAGCAAAAAGATCATATATCGGACGTACTATGTCCCTATCGTGACGTATGCCTCGGAGACCTGGGTTATGAAAGGAAGGGAGAAGAGCAAAATACAGGCCAGTGAGATGAGGTTCTTGAGAAGCAGTATTGGAGCTACAAAGATGGACAGAATAAGAAATGAGAGGACCAGAGAATTAATGAAGGAGGAACCATTACAGGATGGTATAGAGAAATCTAGACTTAGATGGTATGGACACGTAAAACGAATGGAGGAGAGGAGGATACCCAGGAGAGTACACGAGACGAAGTGGGAAGGAAATAGACTGAGAGGAAGACCGAGAGACAGGTGGCTGAAGGGGGTGGAATAAAGCGTGAAGAAGAGAGGAGAAGACTGGACAAGGGTGGAGGCTGAGAGATGGTGGGAAGACAGAAGACGTTGGAGAGGCTCGTGTTCCAAACAGACCCGGCCAGTGGCTGGAAACTGTGCAAGATGATGATGATGAAAAGACCACTGGGTAAATACCCAATTTATATTTACCTTCTCACTGGGTATTTACCCGTCCCACATTACTAGATGTATATGAGCATGTCAGTGCCCTCGTCACCAATGATATGTAATGTGGTTACAATGATGTGACTATATGTACCTGCCCAGACAGCAGATTTGCGTTCGAGTCCCAACTGCGGCAACCATGATGGTGACAATTCCATCAACCCGTATAAACTACTGGGATATGCATAGAATGCAGAGGTATTGAATGTGGAAGTTTCCAAAAAGAAACAAAACTTTTAAAATGTATCTATAACCCCTTGACCGGTATCTCAATATACAGTCGAGCCATCCACTAAACTGAAGCACCTGATATCCAGCATCGTTATTGAAAAGTTCAGTAGAGCCCATTCACCAAACTGGAGCACCTCGTATCCAGCATAGCCCATCCACCTAACTGGAGCACCTCGTATCCAGCATGGGTATTGTAAAATGCGGTAGTCCATCCACCAAACTGGAGCACCTGATATCCAGCATGATTTATTAGAAGTGACTTTTTATTTTGCTGTGTTTAAATTTGAGTAAATATTTGTAGATCTTGCCACCTAGATCTTATGTCCAAATTATATAGGGACATTGAAAAATAATGCCTAGATTTAAAAAAAAAAACGCTATAGACAAACTATTAAAGGTACTGTAATTAATGGTTTTAGCCTTAAAATGCTTGGAAAAGATAATATTTTTTTTCATACCTCTGTAAGTTTCAATGGGAGTTCCCTCTGTTGCTCTGCAGACTTCTAATCAGTAGTCCACTCCGTGCCATGTGCGCTGAATCATATCTGGAGTAACAATAGAGATGGTGACAGCAATTCACTCGCAAAGATGCACCAAATCACGAATCTTTTTTGCGTAAACAACAATTTTTATGAACCCCTAGAAAAATAATCCAAAGGGGTTAAGTATGGACTTCTGGGAGGCCAGGAAATGAGGGCTTCTCCGCCAACCGTTTGGAAAGCGTGCATCTATGGTGTCCACAGTCAGGAAAAGTCAGGAATTTTGTTTTTAGTCAGGAAAAGTCAGGAAAAAGTGCGAAAAAATGGCGTGATTCGGGAAAAATTGCCGAAAAGTATTAGAAAGTCAGGAATTTTATATTAACAGTACAATATTTTGATGTTACTAGTTCAAATAATCTCTGAAGATAAAAAGCAATAACTCACTGGACATTATGGTACGTTTCCATTTTTACAGTACATCATAGTAAAACTTCTTTAACCTATTTTTTGTATGCTTTTTTGGCGTTAGCATAGGGATGTGGCAACCGCATCACTATAGTTTAGGTTATTAAGTACTTTGATTTATGTATTATTGCATTCTAATTTACTTTATTTTGTATTTTAAATGAATAAAGAGGTGAGCGTTGGGCAGCTATGGGGATGGTGGAGGCTGCAAATAAGAGATAGATTTATATTTGCTCAATAAACCATTTTCCCTATGTTACGATGACTTTGCGAGTCAGGAATTTTGTTGAACAATGGTCAGGAAAAGTCAGGAAAATTGACATTGAAAATTCTGTGGACCCCATGGCATCGAGTGTTATCACGAGCCATTCAAAGGTAGTGAGGCAGAGCCCCATTTACCATAAAAATGACACGCTGTACAGTCTGTTGTTCGACGTCTTCCATTTGAGGGAAGACAAACTGTTCAAGCATGTTAAGGTTAATTAGGCCTGTAAGTTTATTGTCTTTTCAGCGAAAAAGAAAGTTCCAATAACTTTGTCATGAAGTAACCATTGACTTTGGGCGAATCACAAACATACTCGTAGATTTCGTTAGTCAACTAGTCCGTGCATACCAAGGTCACGCTAATGCACTTGCGCTAACCAGTTACCACATTCACTCAGAATTCTTCTATGGGTCACGATCCTGTTCCGATCTCACAAAATGTCTCCTGCGAGTTGTCCACATTCAGATGTCGTCCACATTCAGATGTCTACAAAGTTTGGAGTTTCAGTTTTCCAGGAACTTCGTGGTCTTTCTACTGGCCTCTTCCCTCTTGGTTCTTCTTTAAAGATTTGTAAGACCATCCTATCATCTCCCATCCTTGGTAAATGACCAGCACATTGAAGTCTTCTGGAGTTAATGATTTTGAGTATTGGTGCTTGCTGTGATAGTGAGTGTATGTCTTTATTTGATCTTTTTTTTTCCATCTTTGAGATGCGGGTTCATAAAAAGGTCCAAAAACTTTCCTATACACTTTATTTAAAAAAAACTGCAACTGGTGTTCTTCCTGTTTTGTTCAACTCCTTGATCCTGCACCATAAGTTAGAACTGGCCTAATGATGGTATTGTGTATTTTCAGTTTTGTATTTCTCGTCAAAAATTTGGATCCCAATAAAAACTGCAGAGTAGTACACTTTGTTAGCATTCTGTATTCTAACTTTAATTTTCCCACTTCTGTATGATTCTGTTCATCATTCACGACTCCTCAGATTTTGAAATGTTCCGCCCGCTCAAAACTATGCTTGCCAATAAGAAGAGGTTACCGATTCCCAAACATGCCAATATTCCTCTTCAATACCATGTACTGAGTTTTTTGGTCATTAATTCTAAGGCCTAATTTTGAAGCTATCTCCTCAAGTTCAACAAACAATTTCCTTATCTCAATCTCATTTCTTCCTACGAGTACAATATCATCTGCATATGCAAGCATTTTATGATACTGGCCGAGATGCATGCCAGCCGGAACTAATTTTAGTGATCTGATAACTTTTTCGAGAGCAATGTTGAAGAGAAGAGGGGACAGAGCATCACCCTGTCTTAAACTGGTTCTGTTTGTGAAAGGGTCAGATCTTTTCCCATTCAGGAGAATTCTGCTCATATTGTCATCCATACCCAATCAACACAGGTTAATAAGTTTAAGAGTTATCGCACAGTGAAAGAATTACTCATTTAATATAAAAGGTTTCAATGCCATTAAATCTAGGCATTATTTTTCGATGACCCTGTATTGTCATTCAGTCAAATGGCACCACGTAAAGCTGGAAGTCAGTCAAGTTATGTGGTGCACATATGCGAAAATTGCCATTCTCTGTAGCAAACAATGGGTTCAAGGTGATCAAACATAGGCAAGCATCAACAACTGACCAGCAGTGTCGCTAATTTAGTCACTAAATCTAGTGTCGTTTCCCAAAATTTGGTGACAAATTTGTAAAATGCAGTATTGTTTAGATGGGGATTTAGTGACTAAACTCCCATTAGCGATAAAAAATTCTATGTTGATAGCATAGGAATCTAGCGACTTTTGACTATTGCTTGGGCAGTTTAAAAACATTTGAATTGGCAACATTGCTGACCTGCCATATAGTGGATGTCTTGTGGCTGTTACAAGAGATGTGCCAGGACCAGTGATTAATGTGAATGATAAAAAGACAGTTGTTGGCTGAACTGAACAAGAATTAGCCCAGCATAGGGAAATGAATACCTCTACAGTGCTTTATAATCAAGTTGGGAAGGGGAAAATAAAGAGGAAGTGTGACTTACTCGGGTAAAGGCATGATAAGAGTAGGTAGGCCTACACATTGTAGAATAGGAAGTGACAAATCAAAATTTAAAAAATTCGACCAGTTATTGATAAAAGAAAAAAACAGAAGAATTTTAATTT
This sequence comes from Meconema thalassinum, assembly GCA_946902985.2. Lineage (NCBI taxonomy): Eukaryota > Metazoa > Arthropoda > Insecta > Orthoptera > Tettigoniidae > Meconema > Meconema thalassinum. The sequence continues at coordinate 695,125,406 of OX336390.1, forward strand.
TCTTTTTTCTTTTACTTCCTTCTCTATGATGTGTATTGTGTGGTTGTCCCAGAAAGTTGTTCTTACTCTTAGTTTCCCTTTCATTGCTGCCTGAATGCTACTCGCATAACATTGTTTTATTTGTTGGTAGTGATCCTCTTCATGCTGGGTATCCACAAGCGAGTGATAGCACCATCGATAATTACTGCCAGAACGAGAACTGTGCTAGGAGACTTTAATATGTCATGTGATGATACGGGCAAACTGATTTTAAAACCTCGGCCTACAACCACATGACGAAATGCCAACAATGGACATGGATATTTTAAGGATATCGATGTTGTGATTAGCATGACTTGTACTGAATCACCACTTGTCCTGTAGATCACTACAGTTATTGTTACAATGAACTCTGATAATCTTGTAAATTGTATTTAATTGAATCACTGATTTTAATGAATTGATCAAAAATGGGAAGCAATGCCTATGGTATGGGGTGTGAATTGTGTAAAAACTTTGTATGAATTTTATTTTGACTGATGTATGTTTGTCTTGTTCTGTTGAATAAACCTTTGTTATATGTTAGCTTTATTGCACTTTTTTATCCCTGTCAAATTTGCATCCCTTGGTGTTAATTATTTAATCTTAATTTTAAACTGTTTTGAAACTATAATATTGTAAGCTATAAACAAAATTGTCAAAGTTTATGGGATATTATGATTTCAATATCAGGTAAATTAGCATTGTTCTTATGTAGGCCTATACAGCTAAGGAAAAATTGCATGGAAATAGAGGAAAAATATTTTTCAATCAATGTTTTTGCCAGTAATAACAAAGCATGATCAGGCCCTGCACAAGATAGAAATGCCAATGCTCTAATGGTGACTTACACTAGTGCATTCCACTTACAGTAACTATTTTTTAAAATTTAATCGGTATTCTGCCCGAAGGCAGGTCCGAGCCTCCGAAGAGGCTTCTCCCAGCCGGAGTTTACGTGCGGTAGGGTGGCCAGGGCCTTTCCGCTCCTCCATATGTTGGCCAAAAGCGCGCAGTGCCTAGAACCGGTATACCATCCAAGTTCCGACTATGCCCAATGTTGCTTAACTGCGGAGTTCTCATGGGATCCGGTGTTACAACACGGCTAGGCCGTTGGCCACAGTAACTATATGTATTATTATTTTCACATAACCTAACTATTTAGAATGTATCGCTTCCTTGTCAGTACTTAATTATCTTTCTTGATCAATATACTACAGTGATCTCTATTACATCTACGTGGTCTCTGAGTTCATTCATTTGTTAGATCGCTTGGATCGTTATTTTTCTTCTATTACAGTACTTTGGTTCTAGGCTAGGCCCATGGCCCATTGTATGTACGGTATCGTATTGAACTTGCACCCACTGCCATATGAATGTAGTTCAGTCCACGCCTCTGATAGATTTCTCTCCCTTTTGATCTCTTGTTATTCTGGTCTTAGGCTATATATATTCATCTCCTCCTAGTCCTGTTACATGGGCCCAGTGCAGGATTTAGATACACTTTTCCACTGCTGCTACAACATCATGCAAGGTAAGACAGTTTCAGTAAGCTTAACAATTCAAAACAATTGATTCAAAGCTACCGCGAGTGCGGGTCGCAACAAACCTAACCAATCGATACGTAATCGATTCTTTCCATTCAATATCGAAGGGATAAGTCTACTTAACGAGGCTTAAAACAAATTCATACGAACTTGTATGAAGCAACAAAGATTGGGCCTCTGACCGGGTTACAGGATCTTTGGTAGTTTCTGCCAATTTTTCTAGAGCTTCGTTTACTTTGCCCAACTGGTACCTGATGGGCTTGGCACTGCCAATTCAACATTCCCATCTCGTGCTAGCTAAATATTTTAGTGTGAGGGGGCCAGGACATAGTTCGCACAAAATGTCCCACTTTTCCGTGGAAGCTACAAAGTGTACAGGCGCGGAACTATACCAAAAAATGCCATAGCGTTCTTATTGCATTAACCATGTCACCCAAAAGTAAGTTAAGATTATGTGCAACACATGCCATGAACATTGCTCGTTTATTAGTATTTTTTACTCGCATCTGCACTCCCTCATACTTGGCCTTCATATTAGCACCCTTGTCATATCCTTGTCCCCAACAGTCCATGATATCAAGATCATTATCCTCCAGTACTCCTTCTAAAACCTCAGCTAACCCCTTTCCCCTAGTGTCGTGTACCTCCAAAACTCGAACGATTCAACGATCCTTGGAGTTTCTGCTATCATATCAACATAGCGGAGGACAAATTTTAATTTGGGCTGGACTGAATCAAACACACTATCTTTATTTATTTATTTATTTTCATTTATGAAAAAAAAAATGCCCTGAAGCGCGGGGCTTGGCGCGACCGCACCTCTCGCGACGGCCCTGCGTATTACCAATTTGTGGACTAGGCACTCTCCCTCCGTCCAGCCCAATAAAAAAGATTATATTATGAATTATGTAGTATGATGATGATTGACGGAGAGAGCTGGCCGTGCGGTTAGGGTTGTGTAGCTGTGAGCTTTCATTCCGGAAATAGTGGGTCCGAACCCCCTTCCCTGTCGGTAGCCCTGGAGGTGGTTTTCCCTGGTTTCTCATTTTCACACCAGGCAAATGGGCGCTGTACCTTAATTAAGGCCACAGCCGCTTCCTTCCCACTCCTAGTCTTTCCTATCCCTTCGTCGCCATAAGACCTACAGTATCTGTGACGGTGGGACGTAAGGCAAATTGTAATATATATATTATATACAGGGTGATTCAAAAAGAATACCATAACTTTAAAAATGTGTATTTATTGAAAGAAACATAATATAACCTTCTGTTATACATCATTACAAAGAGTATTTAAAAAGGTTTTTTTTTTCACTCAAAAACAAGTTCAGAGATGTTCAATATGGCCCCCTTTAGACACTCGAGCAATATCAACCCGATACTCCAACTCGTTCCACACTCTCTGTAGCAAATCAGGCGTAACAGTTTGGATAGCTGCTGTTATTTCTTGTTTCAAATCATCAATGGTTGCTGGGAGAGGTGGCAACTGTCGTCGATTCACTTCTGCCGTACTCAATAACACAAATAACACAATAACACCATATCCTTAACATACCCCCATAAGAAAAAATCGCACGGGGTAAGATCAGGGCTTCTTGGAGGCCAGTGATGAAGTGCTCTGTCACGGGCTGCCTGGCGGCCGATCCGTCGCCTCGGGTAGTTGACGTTCAGGTAGTTACGGACAGATAAGTGCCAATGTGGTGGCGCTCCATCCTGCTGAAATATGAATTGTTGTGCTTCTTGTTCGAGCTGAGGAAACAGCCAATTCTCTAACATCTCCAGATACTGTAGTCCAGTTACAGTAGCACCTTCGAAGAAAAAGGGACCAAAAACTTTATTGGCTGAAATGGCACAGAAAACGTTCACCTTAGGCGAGTCACGTTCATGCTGAATTGTTTCCCGCGGATTCTCAGTGCCCCATATATAGACATTGTGACGGTTGACTTTCCCGTTAGTGTGGAAAGTTGCTTCATCACTAAACACAATCTTTGAAACGAAAGATTCATCTGTTTCCATTTGAGCAAGGATAAAATCACAGAAATCGATTCTTTTAATCTTATCAGCTGCAGACAGTGCTTGAACCAATTTCAGACGATAAGGTTTCATAACTAACCTTTTTCGTAGGACTCTCCATACAGTTGATTGTGGAATTTGCAGCTCTCTGCTAGCTCTGCGAGTCGATTTTCCTGGGCTGCGAACAAATGCTTGCTGGATGCGTGCTACATTTTCATCACTCGTTCTCGGCCGTCCAGAACTTTTCCCTTTGCACAAACACCCATTCTCTGTAAACTGTTTATACCAACGTTTAATACACCACCTATCAGGAGGTTGAACACCATACTTCGTTCGAAATGCACGCTGAACAACTGTCGTCGATTCACTTCTGCCGTACTCAATAACACAAAAAGCTTTCTGTTGAGCGGTCCACATCTTAGCCAGGGGGATGACAGATCATAGGGAGCGCGTGGGGTTCGATAAAGCTCCGCTATAGATGTTCTGCCAACCAATGAAGAATTAATTTCAGTTCTATGTTTCCGTAGTTGGCACTCACCCAACGCTCACAGCAAACAGACTGACGGGAGCGGGAATAGTGTGTTTTGATTGAATTTCCTCGTGGTGGTGTTGGTTGTTTTGATTTGTTGGGTATTTTGATTATTTATTTGAATTGAATTGAGAGTCAATCATGCCACTGCAAGGGAGGAAAAATTGCCAAGCACCGGGATGTAAGAATTATAATGATAGTAAGAACAATACGGCAATTTTCATCTTCCTGGAGTTGACCATGTGTAAAACTAGTGGACAATATGGACTATTCTCGAATAAAAATATAGAGAGAGAATAAATGTGTGCATTTCATCTCTTGTTTGTTTTCCTACCCATTCTCCTTTGCATTACAATAAAATTTGTGGTTTAGGGCTACGGGGAGGGGTGGGTGGCAGCCGGCATGCTAGGCAAAAGTGAGGTTATGTCAATATAGAGTGTGCATTTGGACAGTTTTCTTTATATTCACCGAATATCCCAACAATTCTGTAGAGTAGGAGAGCAATGTTTAATTAGCCTAAAGGTTAATTAAGCTCTAGAATGGCATAATTATATCCTTCGTGACAAATCTATTGCCAACATTGATATATATATCAAAGAGTACTATTTTCCTATCTGGACGTACATTTCTACACCTAGCGAAAGGCGCAGTTATGTTTGTGTTATTTTCAACAATAATCAATAACTCATCGCAGAACATACTGTTCAATTACGTGTAATAAAGGCTACATTCATATGGCTTTTTACGTTTTATGTTGCCAGACTTGGTATAGCGGAACATAGCCTCAGGCGGTGCTCTCTCTCGGAAATTCTATAACCAAGAGTGACGAATCTCTTATAGTTTACATAATCCTTGATCTTAGCATCAACTGACGCTGACGCCTAGTCAACAGCGCCTCAAGCGAACAAATGTACAACTAAATGAAATTTATAGCTCCCTTAATTCGCCGACAGATAGTGCTTAGCTCTGCCTTTTTTCGTTGCAGAGTTTTAAATTCCTAAAGTTGTGGTATTCTTTTTGAATCACCCAGTATATTATATAAACTAGTATTAGTGCCCGGCTTCGCCCGGTGGATTTATTTGTTTTATAGATGATAATGAATACTACTACAGAACTGGCATATGATACTTAAACTACCCGAAAGAAAAATAATACAACTTTTTGTGGTGGAGGTGGTGGTGGTGTTGGTGGTGGTGGATGTAGTGAGGTTGATAAGCAGTACAGTATAATGGACGTAACATTTAGATAATTTTCCCCTAATGATAATAATGAATAGGGAAACGGCTATTTACTAACTACAGCACTGACACATGTAATTTACAAACACATTTCTAAAAATGATTAGAAAGAGGAATAAGCGAATTAAAAGACACTGCCTAGGGCCTATATCTCATTGTCTGTTAGAAATGTAGAGACCAATAGTGTCGTCTTTTGTCGCATAGCGCCGTAGGAGAAGAATCAGAACACTTTGGAAAACTTCGGCTGATAAGTTTCGGAATAAATTACGGTAAATTTGAAAGCACCAACGCTTATTGCAGCTGATAACCTCTATGTATTGCACCAACACCATTGCACTTATACAGATGCATAATATGTTCGTGATGATAACTGTTTTAAGGGGCTAAAGAAGTCTTTTTGCACTAATTACTCCCCGTGACTGCAATTTATAAGCAGCGCAAGATTCAACTATTTTCGCAATTCTGCACCAAAATACTGGTAGGGGCGACGTGATGCAGCCCGAATTGCCAGTCAACATTAGACTTATTAAAATACTGTTACATTTACACTAGTACGGACATGAATGATTCTAGGGCCTTAATACATGGTTTTCAAGTTAAGTTTGTTTGTTATTCTAAATGTAGGGAATGGAGAGCGTTGTCCAAAATATCAAGTTGACAGTGTTACCAGCAGGGTTTCAAAGTGTATGTATAAGTTGGTGCAATTAGGAGGAACGGTGTATATTTGTGATAAAGGGCCTAAATGCAGGAAATGGAGTGGTCTGTCCGAAATTTAAAGTGGATAGTGTCACCCGCAGGGTTCCAAAGGGTAAGTGTACAAAATGTGATTCCGATCGGTGAAACGGTGTAGATTTATGCCAATGTACCTAATCCTGGGAATGGAGTGGTCTGTCCGAAATTTCAAGCAGACGGTGTTACTCGTCGGGTTCCAAAGTGTAGACTAAGTATGTGAAATTTGGTTCAGATCGGTGAAACGGTGTAGATTTGTGCCAAATGGCCCAAAATGCAGGGAATGGAGTGGTCTGTCCGAAATTTCATGCTGACAGTGTTACTCGCAGGGTTCCAAAGGATGAGTATACAAATTTTGGTCCAGATCGGTGAAACTGTGTAAATTTGTGCCAAAGGGCCTAAACGCAGGGATTGGAGTGGTCTGTCCGAAATTTCATGCAGACAGTGTTCCTCGTGGGGTTCCAAAGGGTAAGTATACAAATTTTGGTTCAGCTTGGTGAAACGGTGTAGATTTGTGCCGAAGGGCATAAATGCAGGGAATGGAGTGTTCTGACCGGAATTTCATGTAAACAGTGTTACTCGCAGGGTTCCAAAGGGTAAGTATACACAGTTTGGTTCAGATTGGTGAAACGGTGTAGATTTGTGTCAAAGGACCTAAATGCAGGGAATTAATTGGTCTGTCCGAAATTTAAAGAGGACAGTGTTACCCGCAGTGTTCCAAAGGGTGTGTATACAAATGTTGGTTCAGATCGGTGAAACGGTGTAGATTTGTGCCAAAGGGCCTAAATGCAGGGAAAGGAGTGGCCTGTCCGCAATTTAGCATAGCCTAAACTATTCCTCTTGAATCTGACTATCATATAAAAAAAGAATTTTTCGAATCCGACTGGTAGTTCCAGAGATTAGCGCGTTTAAACACACAAACTCTTCAGCTTTATTATATATATTTTATTTTGATATATTTTGAATATTACAACTCACATAAAGTTCTATTGATCATAAACATGTTTTATTCTGCTAATATAAGTTACAGAATTTTATAAAGAAACTTATAAATAATTTTTAACATTCTGTAAGGTGTAATGGGTGAGATAATAACACTTCTACGATTTCCTCTAGACTGGTCGTGTAGCCTGGCAGGATGAGTCAAGGCGGGAGGGGGGGGGGGGAGGGGTGGTTGATGGGGGTGGGGGGTGGTTGATGGGGGTGGAGGGGGGGGGGGTGGCGGAAGCTGCGATAGCAAAGGTGTTGAAGGAGAAGGGAAGGTAGGTGCCCGAGCGCCCCCTTGCCCAAGACCTTGTCTTGTCGCTGTGTGTGTGTGTGTGCGCGCGCGCGTGTGTATGTGTGTGTGACTGATTCAGCCAGCGTTTTTTTAGAGTCTGAAAAGTACATTCACCACGGGTATATCGCTGAACCAATTTTCTTTATCAAAATTTTCTACTGCTCAGAATAAGATCCACTTCAAATTAATATAACTTTGAAGTTAATATAACATTTTTTTCTCACTAAAAATGGTATTCAAATCTGGAGAGGTTTATACAAAATGTGAATTTCGAAATAAGAATTGTTCCTATTGCAGGTACTACTACAGGGGTTGTTGTAGAGAAATTTCGGTGTCTTCCGATTATTAGTTTCGTCGTCGTGATCGTACCTTTAACGCTCAAAATAGCCACTTTGAAGCCATGTCCTCAGCAAATGAGCCGTCGTTATTTTCTGCAAAACACATATAATGCCTCACAAAGACCTACATTAGAGATTAAGAATAAAAATAAAATTTTAATATTTGACCGCACAGCCTTAAGGTGGCATTGTAAATAGTATCTTTCCTTTTCAAAAACAGGACACTCAAATGTAAGGTGAAACACCGATTGAGGTAATCCACAAAAACATGAATAGCCGTCTGCTGCTATTTTAAAACTTTCAAAATAAGACTTGAATTTTCCATGACCAGTTAAAAATTGTGTGAGGACAAAGTTTGGCACTGATAATTTTGATAACAGTAATTTTTTTTAGCCTACTTTTCACATTTTGCAAAAATGAGGAAAAAGTAGACTTATGAGATCGGGCAAATGTGTGTCTGTCTGTCTGTCCTCCTGTCTGTCTGTCTGTCTGTCTGTCCTTCTGTCTGCCCGTCTGGCTGTGTGTGTGCCCCCCTATCAACTCCTAAACGGCTGCAGCAATCGAAACAAAATTTGGTAGAAGTAAAGATCTAAACCTGAACACCTCACGGCCATATTTGAAAATGATGTCAGTGCTACCAACTGCTGAAAAATCGCAATTGAAATTTGAGCTCCATGTTGGATATCTTGGAAGGTATGAATGGGAGCTATTTCAAAATTGGCACACGTATAGATAATAATATTGCAGTTTAATTTCCAGGAGTGTTGCCAAAATGAGTATTAACCTGCTGATAGGTTCAAATTTTAAATGCATATATTTTCTACACTATCAATTGTATTTCAACCAAATTTCGCGTGTGCTATGTGTACATAAACAGATATGACTGAGCGTATTCTTAAGAGCCACCAGGGCTGCCAACTGATAATAAATGCTCTCAATGTATTTAAATCCAAATACCCGTATATCAGAAAGTATGCAAGCAGACAACTTTAAACTATGCACACGTATAGTACCTGACATTCTATATTAATTTGGAGTAACTTATTTACGTCAGTGTTACCAACATGATTCTAAGCCTGCTGAGAGGTCCAACTTTAAATACATGTAACTTCTATACTATCATTTGGATTTCAACCAAATTTCGTGTGTGTTATGTGTACCATAACAGATATGAGTATGCCGATTCTTAAGAGTAACCAGGGCTGCCAACTGTTAATAAATACTGTCTCTATTTTTGTTACCCTAATATCAATATATCAGAAAGTAAGCAAGCCAATAGCTCTAAACTTTGCACACGTATAGTACCTGGCATTCTAGATTAATTTGGAGTAACTAATATAGGCCTACGCCAGTGCTGCCAACATGATTCTAAGCCTGCTGATAGGTCCAATTATAAAATGCATGTAACTTCTATACTAACTAATGGATTTAATTAAATGTTGACACAACAATAGATCATATTATTTCAGATTATTTCTGACCTATATATGTATGTCATTGTTGTCAACATGATTTTACGCGCGCTGTTAGATCCAATGTTTAACTGCATGTAACGTCCATGCTATCCATTGGACTTCAACCAAATTTTGCATTCTGTACCTTAAGAGATGGAACTAAGAATATATTCAGTCGCCAGGGCTGCCAACTGTAGTTCTCTATTAGGCTACATTATGCCAGGTATACAGTATTTCGAACTAATTAGAAATTTCGATATTACCAACTTAATTTCGTCATTATTCTATATAGATCTATATAGATTAATCATTGGGATGTATCTTAAATTTTAAGAAAAGTAGGCTCTTTAGTTCGTCACGGAACTTCTTGTTACTTCCGGGAAGAGTATTTCTCTTGTTATTAAAGGCGGATCGGCTTTCATATAGCCGTGGTAGGTATTTTCGAGATCTCGGGAACTAACCTATACCAATCGAATCGGAGTCGGAAAAAAAAAGTCTGTATGTACGTACGTATGTATGTGCGTGACGTTTTTGCGTTTAGCAAAGTACAGGTCGCAATTTTCAAGATATCGAGCTGAAATTTGGTACTGTGAAAGGGTTTGGGCCTGTGAGGAACCCTGTTGTTGGGCGTTAAAATCGGTGCAGGGCCGGACCTATTTTTGGGTCCCTAAATTTAATCCTTTTTATTCAGACTCGTATTATCTTGGAAACGGTTGGTCCTATCGAAAAAGTTAAATCTACAGGTGTAAGATCTCTGAGATTAGCAACTTTTTTATCCTTCACGATTTTTTTGATATCTCTCACCGTTTTCATTTTCTGGGGCCCTGAATTTATTTCTGTTTTTTCGAATCGTTATATCTGGGAACCGGTTGGTCGTATCGGACAAATTTAAAGCTACAGGTGTAAGATCTCAATGATTAGCAACTTTCTAAACCCTTATGAATTTTTGATATCTCTCACCATTTTCTTTTTTTGGGGGCCCTGAATTTTATCCTTTTTTTGAATCAAAATTTCTCGGAAACAGTTGGTCGTATCGAAACAGGTTAAATATACAGGAGTAAGATCGCAGTGGTTAGCATATTTTTTACCCCTTATGATTTGTTGATATCTCTCACCGTTTACATTTTCTGGGGCCCTGAATTTCCTCCCTTTTATTCGAATCGCTATATCTTGGAAACGGTTGGTCGTATCGAATAAAGTTATAGGTTTAGTAGTATGATCTCGGTGATTAGCAACTTTTTTAACTCTAATAATTTTTTGATATCTCTCACCGTTTTCATTTTCTGGGGTCCTTAATTGCATTCTTTTTTTTTTTTAATCGTTATATCTGGGAAACGGTTGGTCGTATCGAACAAAGTTAAATCTACAGGTGTACGATCTCAGTGATTAGCAAATTTTCTAACCCTTATGATTTTTTGATATCTCTCACATTTACTTTTTTGGGGCCCTGAATGTTATCATTTTTTTTGGAATCGATATATCTGGGAAACGTTTGGTCGTATCGAAACAAGTTAAATTTATAGGAGTAAGACCGCAGTGATGAGAATCTTTTTTTTTACCCCTTATGATGTTTAGATATCTCTCACCGTTTTCATTTTCTGGGCCCTGAATTTCTTCCTTTTTTTCGAACCGTTATATCTGGGAAAACGGTTGGCTGTATCGAACAAAGTTAAATCTACAGGTGTACGATCTCAGTGATTAGCAACATTTTTAACCCTTATGATTTTTTGATATCTCTCACCAATTTCTTTTTTGGGGCCCTGAATTTTATCCTTTTTTGTTTTTAGAATCGATATATCTGGGAAACGGTTGGTCGTATCGAAACAAGTTAAATTTACAGGAGTAAGATTGCATTGATTAGCATCTTTTTTTTACCCCTGATGATGTTTTGATATCTCTCACCGTTTTCATTTTCTGGGGCCCTGAATTTCTTCCTTTTTTTCGAACCGTTATATCTGGGAAATGGTTGGCCGTATCGAACAAAGTTAAATCTACAGGTGTAAGATCTCAGTGATTAGCAACTTTTTTAACTCTTATGATTTTTTGATATCTCTCACCATTTTCTTTTTTAGGGGCCATGAATTGCATCTTTTTTCTTCTAATCGTTATATCTCGGAAACCGTCGGTCCTATCAAAAAAGTTAAATATACAGGTGTAAGATATCAGTAATTAGCAACCTTTATGCCTCTTATCATATTTTGATATCTCACACCGTTTTGATGTTATTAAATGTTTTTGGTTTTTGAAGAACAAATTGGGGCCCAAATGTATATAATAATTTGTAATAATTCAACTGATAGTCTAATTTAATTCTACGGAAAATTCTCAATAATAATCCGTTTTCACCTTTTCAATAAGTTAAAAAATGCTCGAAATACAAGGGGGTCCCAAAATGCAGACTTTTCTCAATCACCCTGTAGTTCGAAAACCAAGAGGGCAGCGATGATTTCGATTGCACCATCGGTTTGTTTCACAAAAAAGTGGCACGGAATTGTGAAATCCGTTTTGCTCTATCTTGATTCGTTTCCATGATACCCGCCAAATACATCGAAAAGGCGCCACCCGTACAGGGTAGGCCGTATTCAATTAAAAGCATACACGAATTAAAATGAGCCTAATATTTTAACATCCAATTTATTATTAAAGGCTATCATACGTCATGGGTTGTACAAACCTTTCTTCTTCTTCTTTTTCGGCATCTCGGCATCTCGAAAACGGAAAAAGCTAGATACAGTGCCGGAATAAGCCTGCGCGGGGCCTGTAGCAAAGGGCAGCCAGGGGCTCTTTACTTTAGGGTAACAAAATATACAGGGTAGGCCAGCCTATTCGAGGCGGACGATTGCAAGAGAACTATTACAGATATTTCATAACTATTGTAACGTGTTTTTCGAGGGTATTTTACGCCACTGACATTAGTCAGTAGGAAGCCATTCAATGTTCATTTACGCGGCAAATTGTTCTGCCAAGACAAGTTTCATGTAACTTATTATTATTATTAAGGTATTTTTGGAGCGTTTTTTTATAAGATTGTAAGTATACAGATAGGTTTTCGATGTTATAGAAAACGCTATCAAGCGAATTATTACGAACAACATTATCGCGGAAAATTATATGATTACGGAATTTAACGGATTTTAGTCAGTTAGGGTATTGTGAGAGAAAGCAAGCAAGCTTGTAGTTTAACGTGACCGTTAATCTCGAGTAGCGTGACGTAAGCCGTGGGGCACTTCCAGCTGGCTGCATCAAGAAAAGGCGAAATGGCCTGGACCGGAAATCGACATCGTCGCGCTGAGCATATTGACCCTTATGTCGGGAGTATCGCGTGGTGTCTCGGCCAATCACAGGAGACCGGGCGACTAGGAGACGGCTCCAGAGAGGGGATTCGAGGAGTGCATATATTGTTTGCGCGCCGAGAAGGGAGGACGATTATCATTGTAAAACTTGACCGATGTGGTTGCTAGTTTGGTTGGTTCCGGTGTGATCGGACCATAACTTTACATTTCTACATTTATCTCCACAACTGACGAAGAAGATGGCGACGTCCAGAAGGCTGTTGGAAGCTCTCTTCAGCATCAAGTACGAGGGAAATGCCAGGCAATTTCCAATCGTAAGCGCGAATGACTCAGAACTACATAATCTCTCGCTTCATTGTTTCATATTCAGTATTTCAGTAACTTCTTAGCTTGGGAATAATAGTAAAATCAGTGATTCATCCGACTCCGTTTTCACGTAATTATCTAGTGGTAAATTCAAACCGTTACGCTCCAATTTAAATTTATTATTATTATTAAAATTGCCACTACTTGTTTTTATATAATAAATTCATTTCTTATACTATGCAATCTTTGCTTTCAGTAGGTAGCAATAGATATAGACCAAATTCCTTCTCCTGATACAATTGTTAGTTGGGTTAATGATCAAATCATACCACGATCTGAGTGTGAAGATTCTTAAAGGTGTTCTGCCTGAGCTAGGTGTTGTTAACTATAAATTTAGATTTCAACATAGTGTTGAGGTCTTGGCGCCCATTAATACAACGTATCTTAGTCACAGTAAACATTACATTTATCACCTCAAACGTGGGACTTGTTGTGGTTTTTACACACTCTCACCAGGAAACAGTTACACTTGTACGCTCAACATGGGCTAACGAAACCGTTAGGCTACAATTGTCGCTACCAACGTGAGGCCGAAAACCTAATAACAGTTGTGGAATGAGAAGGGTATATATTTCTGTGCCTGTATTTTTTTTTTTTTCATTTATCGGTGTGTATCAGCATGGGTAGTGTTGAGGAAGAGATGAAGTTGCGTAGTGGTCACCAGTTGGATAGTGAAGATACGAGCAGTATGGCTAGTCTTGAAAATGAAAGCAGTACAGGGATGTCGGAGGTAAATCCCGATACTGAGGGGGGTAATCAAAACAGTCAAGCAGTGTTAGAGAGTTTCCTTCTTCAGTTTATGCATCAAAATAAAATAAGTACAGACGCTTTAAATGCTAAACTTGAACAAAATAATGCTAAACTCGAACAGAATAATGCTAAACTTGAACAAAACAGTAGGGAAAATAAAGAGAGTAATAGGGAATTGAGCGATAGTTTAAATGCTAAACTAGAACAAAACAGTAGGGAAAATAAAGAGAGTACTGAAACTTTAAATGCTAAACTTGAACAAAACAGTAGGGAAATTAGTGATAAATTTGAGCTGATTAGAGGTGAGATCAGAGGGGTGATGGAAGAGAAGGCTAAAGAGATTATTGCAGATGTAGACAGACAATTAGGAAAAGTACAGGAGGAGTTAGAAATTAGAATCAGTACACAGGCTGAAAATTTAAAAGAACTAGTGCAACTTGAAACACAGCAGGTCAAAAAGCAATTGGGGGGAGAAATTGACAAAATTCAGGTAGCAACTAAAGCGGTTAAAGAACAGCTGGGGGGAAGAATTGATAAAGTTCATGCAGAAATAATCACTGAAGTTAATGATTTAAGGGAAAGGAATAAGGAAAGCATTAATGAGAAACAAGCTCAGTTAAGTGGTAAAGTTGAAGCAATGGAAGGGAGCATTTGGTTAACTGGAACTAATATTGAAAGAAAAGCTGAGGAGAAAATTGCTGAATTAGAACAGAAGTTGAAAACTAGAATTAGGCAGGAAAATAGTCAGAGTAGGCCAGTTTATGTGAATAGCACACACAGGGAAATAGAACTAGGCAAATTCAGTAATCGGCAGGGTTGTCCAATGGAGTTCATGAATGCAATAGAAAATACATTCAGGGAGAGGTTGGAAGATGGTAGTATTGAGTGGTGCCAGGTAGTTGAGATTTTATAGCAAGCGTTTGTAGGGGAGACAAGAAACTGGTTTGCTGTCTACAGAGACAATTTCGAGAACATTTCAGATTTTAAAGTTAAATTTTGTGAGAAATTTTGGAATGAGGTAATTCAGTCTCAGCAACGTGAGGGAATTGTGTGTGGGAAATATAACCCGAGAGGAAACTACACTATGACCGAGTACTTTTTAGGACAGGTATTGACGTGTAAATATCTGGATGGTTTGAGGGAGGAAAGTGATGTAGTCAGGCTATTACTAAGACATTTTCCATATAGAATCAAAGAAGCTGCCTGTATCCAAAATGTTAAATCTATTTCACAAGTGGAAAATTTATTAAGTACATTCGATGCTCTGGGTAGAGGTGGTTACGAGGAGAATTTCGGTAGGAACCAGTGTAACCATAATAACAGGCCTAATGAGAATAGGAATCAGGAAGTTCAAGGGAATAGTGGCGAAGGGGCCAACGTCCAAAATAGGGGGAACCAGAATCAGCAAAATCAGTACAGAGGAAATGGGTATGATACGCAGTACCAAGGTAGAAATAATGATTTCAGGGGAAATCTAGGCCGTAATAATGATTTTAGGGGTAACCAAGGGAGTAATAATAACAAAAATAATTATAACCAGAACAGGGGTCATGGAGGGGATCAGCCCAATGGTAATAATGGACAGAGAAATAACGTTAACTCAACCCCGAACAACCAGACCAGTGCAGTAGTGAGTAGTACTACACCAAGCGGTAGCGATACTTTAAACACGAACCAGGCTGCGATGTAAGGTCAGAATCTCAGTCTGTAACATGCCCTGTCCATACACTTATACAGGAACCCTATGACCTAAATGTAAGAAATGAATTACTACGTGAACTAAATGATGAAGGTATTATTCAGGAGGTGGCTAGTAAGAGCCCCATAGTTAAACTTAACGTGTCCGAGGCGTACACAGATGTTTTAATTGATAGTGGTTGTATGAAGAGTTGCATAAGTAGTGCATTTTATGATAAAATGAAAGGAACTCGAGTAAATTTTGAGGAGATGCCAATTAAAAGCACTTTTGTTATCACAGCTGTTGGGAAGAGGTCTAAAGTAATTTCTAAGCAAGTTTTAGTAGACATTAAAATTAATAATCATGTAGAAAAGCAGATTTGTCTTGTAATTCCAAATTTAGTATTCAGTGTTATCTTGGGTTCAGAGTGGCTAAGTAGAGTGTCTGGTAACTTATGTTATGATGTAGGAAGTTTGAAATTTAAATGGGGTGATTCTGAAGTAGAAGTAGCGTTCAATGACCATATTCAGAGAAGTAGTGTAGGTGTGATTTGTACTTTAAATGAGATATCGCCAGCCGTAGAGCGGGATTCTCCATGTTTTGTGGGCAGTGTGATTACGAACGGTAGTCTAGACGACTCGTTACCTGATGCTGCATTTCAGGGAAATATAGAGGAAGAACAGTGTGTTCGGCTCTATGATGTGTTATTGTGTAATAGGAGAGTTTTTGAGGATCGCATTGGAATAGCCAATTGCTATACACATTCATTGAACGTTATTGATAGGTCAGTATTCACAGGACATAGATATTCTGTACCTTTCGCTTATCAGAGTGCAGTTGAGGCACAAATTAATCAGATGCTTGATGATGGGATTATTGAGCACTCTAACAGTCCATATGTTAATTCATTGATCACCGTACCCAAAGCCGACGGCACAGTTCATATTTGTTTAGACGCTCGTTTGGTTAACAGTAGAATTAGTTCAGATCAGCTGAAATCCATGTCAATAGAGGAATTAATGCAAACATTTGAGGGGAAGAAGTATTTCACTTGTGTAGATTTGAGTTCCAGTTTTTGGCAAGTGCCACTTATGTACGAAGATAGACCATTTACAGCTTTTAGTCATAAATATAACCAGTATCAATTTTGTAGAACACCTTATGGGTTAAAGAGTAGTTCATCAGCTTTAATTAGGGCTTTAAACATCGCATTAGGGGATGACACAGGAGAGTTTGTAACCATTTACATTGATGATATGGTAATTAGTTCACGCAGTTTTGAGGAGCATCTACGTCACTTAGATATAGTTTTTCAGAAGTTAGATCAGGCAGGGTTCACTTTAAAGCTGTCTAAGTCGTCATTCTGTCAGTCAGAAGTGACATTTTTAGGTCATAGAGTGTCGAGTAGAGGTGTAACACCAGAAGAAAGTAGGGTTAATAAGATACTTAACGCAGAGGTGCCACAGAATGTTAAAAAGTTAAATACATACATGGGAATTTGCAACTTTTTCAGGAGATTCGTTCTTAAATACTCAGGGTTGGTAGAACCATTCAGGGAATTGCTTAAAAGTGGGACTCGGTGGAGATGGGAGTCCAAGCATGATCAGGCTTTTAGAGCGCTGAAGGAAGGTTTTGAGAAAGCTGTAGTGCTGAAATATCCTTTGAAAGATAAGGAATATGTGGTAATGACATATGCTTCGCATATAGGCATTTCTAGAGTATTGTGTCAGAAAGATGATGAGAGTAATCTGTGCATTGTATCTTTAGCCTCGCGAGGACTGTCAGCAGCAGAGAAAAGATACACGATTACTGAGTTAGAGCTTTTAGGTATTGTTTTCAGTTTGGGGAAATTTAGAATGTATTTAGTAGGGGGGAAATTTGAGATCCATACAGATCACCATGCATTACTGTATATGAGGACTTGTAAACTCAGTTCTAACAGAGTTAGTAGGTGGATTCTTGTTCTGCAGGAATACGAATTCACAGTAAAATATATTAAAGGTAAAGATAACATTCTTGCAGACATGCTATCAAGGGACACACATTTATGTAGGGATTATCCGGTGGTTAAAGCAGAGGACGGTATTTTATTATGCGCATGTGTGGACAGTAGCAACAGGGCATCGTTACAGACATTGAGAAATATGCTGGTGGAGCAACATGATGAATTTAAGTTAAGGGAGCCACTGTCTAGGTTGGAAATAAGTGAAGAAGAGTGTGTGAAAGTAGGGCGGTTCACGTACAAGATGCAGGATGGGCTTCTTGCACGGAAATGTAGGAATAATCGGTGGGAAATATGTGTTCCTGCTAGTTTGCGGGAGGAGCTAATTTGGTTCATTCATAGGGAATTAGGACACTTTGGTGCTGCCAAGGTCTTCTATGAAATTGGTCGTGACTTTATTTGGAGTAAAATGGGACGGTATGTTAGGAGGATATTAGCTAAGTGTGACACCTGTCAAAGGAGCAAGTATCCAGTTAAATATTTAGTGGGGGAGAGATCTGCAGTTCTCACCAGTAGTCCCGGCGAACTACTGTGTGTGGATTTATTTGGCCCGATCGTTAAAGGACAGTACGGCTACGAGTACATTTTTATAGTTATTGACGCTTTTAGTAAGTATGCCAAGCTATATCCGCTAAGGAAAGCCACGGGACTAGCGTGTAGCCGTCTGATCATTAATAAGTATGTACCTGAGTTTGGCCTTCCTCTCAGGATACTATCTGACAGTGGACCACAGTTTACTTCAAAGAAATGGAGAACCAGTATGCAGGAAGCTGGTATTTCACACGTTCATTCCTCTGTAGAGTACCCTCAGGGTAATTATGCAGAGCGTCCATTAAGGGAAGTGGCTCGTCTTTTTCGGACTCTGGTGCATGACAAGCATTCGGCCTGGGTTGGACATCTTCACAAAGTCGAGACTTGGCTGAATTCTGTCCAGCATGAGAGCACGAAATTGACGCCATACGAAGTTCACTTCGGAAAGAGACTACAAAATGAACTAGCGAGGGTGTTGGGTTTAAATGAGGGAAAACAACCGGGGATGGATTACATTGTCCAGTTGGCGAAACAGAATTTATCTAAGTCAGCACAAAAGAGAATTCGCCAACAAAAAGAAACTAAATTTGACCTATTCGAGCCGGGAGACAGAGTCTTACTTAGAGTGCCGAAACAGTCAAATAAGCTAGAGAAAGTCATGTCCAAGTTCTTTTTATCTCTACGAAGGCTCATTTATGGTTTCCAAACGTATTGGCAAAACAGAATATGTGCTGGAGGATAGTAAGGGAAACAGATTATACGGGACGTATAATATACATAGTCTACGAAAGTATGTGTAATAAAGTGAGTGTGTTTAGCTGGCGAGCCAGCCTATCAAATGAGTAAGTGTGGTATTTGGTGCGTGGGAGATCTGGTCTTCCAGGCAGGCGTATCAGAAGTCACAAAGGGGGGGGGGGGGGTGGTGGTGGTGGTAGTATATAAGTAATTGATAGCTTTTAAGGTACAGGGAAATATGACGGGATTGTCGGATGCTCTTGAGCACTAAAATGTCTCGATACACCAAGGCCAGAATTTGGTAGCGCTTGTGAATTCCCATTTGTCTCCTAGAGATGGGGGAGCGCTTGTACAGGGTATTTTTGCTTAAGGCGTCCACGAGACAAAAGATGGGCCTCCAGAAGGCGATACAGTCCTTCGTGAAACTCATACATAACAGCACACGTGATTTCTGTTTACGGCCTCGCCATGTAAGAGTTGTAGGTGTGTAATTTAAGGTAATTAGTACAAAGGTATTATTTGAGTGAGGAGAACTGGTCTGTGTTGTGAACTAATATTAAGTAGAATATGGTCTACGGGAACTTAGTAAGACAGGGCAATTACGGCACAGAAATATTTGGTGATATATGTAATGCGCACTTACTGTTTTTTTTCAGAAATCAATATTAATTTTATCTAATACACAGAGAGATTAAGTATTATGGTCACGATGCGCAGCCACAATAGTGTGATCGTGTGCTCGTGTGAGCAGTGAGATTAAGTTTCACCAGAAGAAAGCGACCTCCAGAGATATTAGGAAGTACTGTGGTGATATCAGAACACCTTTGATGCGTGTGATGTGACATCATATATACACAGTGCTCACACATTATTTATGTATATCTTTCCCAACATAGAGATATTTGAGAGGCGGAAATATCCTTGGAACATTAATCAAAATGAAAAACATTGGACTGATTGCATAGGGCAATCCAATATAACAACAGACTTTGACGCAAAGTGCGTAAATAAAATTTTGAGTGTATATATATGTAATTTAGGGTGATTTAATTTGTGTAATATGTATTTTGGATGGGGATTTTATTAACGTGTCTGGGATAATCGCATGATGTACCGTCGTCACGGTAAATCATCCGATGATCCGAGGCGAATATGTAACGTGTTTTTCGAGGGTATTTTACGCCACTGACATAAGTCAGTAGGAAGCCATTCAATGTTCATTTACGCGGCAAATTGTTCTGCCAAGTCAAGTTTCATGTAACTTATTAATATTATTACGGTATTTTTTGGAGCGTTTTTTTAAGATTATAAGTATACGGATAGGTTTTCGATGTTATAGAAAACACCATCAAGCGAATTATTACGAACAACATTATCGCGGAAAATTATATGATTACGGAATTTAACGGATTTTAGTCAGTTAGGGTATTGTGAGAGAGATGAGTCATTGGGAATTCAGCTACAGGTATATCCTTGTCGAGCAGCGTGACGTAAGCCGTGGGGCACTTCCAGCTGGCTGCATCAAGAAAAGGCGAAATGGCCTGGACCGGAAATCGACATCGTCGCGCTGAGCATATTGACCCTTATGTCGGGAGTATCGCGTGGTGTCTCGGCCAATCACAGGAGATCGGGCAACTAGGAGACGGCTCCAGAGAGGGGATTCGAGGAGTGCATATATTGTTTGCGCGCCGAGAAGGGAGGTCGATTATCATTGTAAAACTTGACCGATGTGGTTGCTAGTTTGGTCCGGTGTAATCGGACCATAACTTTACATTTCTACAACTATCTCCACAACTGACGAAGAAGATGGCGACGTCCAGAAGGCTGTTGGAAGCTCTCTTCAGCATCAAGTACGAGGGAAATGCCACGGCAATTTCCAATGGTAAGCGCGAATGACTCAGATCTACATAATCTCTCGCTTCATTGTTTCATATTCAGTCTTTCATTATTGGGAATAATAGTAAAATCAGTGATTCATCCGACTCCGTTTTCACGTAATTATCTAGTGGTAAATTCAAATAGTTACGCTCCAATTTAAATTTATTATTATTATTATTATTAAAATTGCCACTACTTGTTTTTATATAATAAATTCATTTCTTATACTATGTAATCTTTGCTTTCAGTTGGTAGCAGTAGATATAGACCAAATTCCTTCTCCTGATACAATTGTTAGTTGGGTTAATGATCAAATCATACCACGATCTGAGTGTGAAGATTCTTAAAGGTGTTCTGCCTGAGCTAGGTGTTGTTAACTATAAATTTAGATTTCAACATAGCGTTGAGGTCTTGGCGCCCATTAATACAACGTATCTAAGTCACAGTAAACATTACATTTATCACCTCAAACGTGGGACTTGTTGTGGTTTTTCACACTCTCACCAGGAAACAGTTACACTTGTACGCTAACGAAACCGTTACACTATGTGATGGTTTAAGCATAGCTTATGAATTCTCAAAAAATGTGTGGAGTAATGAATTTACAGCAGTAAGATATTTTCATTTTCCGAGGACGTCCGGCTTTCATAACCACGTGATGGTGTCAGCATTGCCTAGAATAACATTTTATAATTTTGCTACATTTCCACGCAATCAGCCGAAGGTCCGAATTGCAAGGCCGCAGGCCTTGCCGCCATCGAAGTTGTTGTTTGAGATTAATACCCCTCTTGCTCGCCGCAATGTAGCCGCACCGTCTCATCCAAAGCAGGTCGTGCGGCGTGGACTCCTACTTGTTACGGATCCTTTCAGGATACATGTCCATGCGATATTCCATTCGTGTAATATGTATTTCCTTATCTGCCTTTTAACGTAACATATTGGAGACTTACTATATGTTATTTCAAGATGTGTCGTAGCCGCCGATTCTGCTAATTGGTCTGCTCTTTCATTACCAGCCAATCCAGCGTGTCCCCTTATCCATGATGTGCATATTATATGTGAGCACTCCTGAGCTGTTGCCCTGATGTAGACAGCTATTGGGTTAGAATTATATTTGTCATTTATAGAATTCAATTCAATTCTTTTATTGTTAGCTTTAACCCACTCTATTGTGCACTTTAAGGCCCAAAGTTCTGCCTGGAAAATTGAACAACTGGGAGAGAGCTTATACTGAGCTGCAAATATTTCAGTATCATTCTCATAAACGACAAAGGCACAACCCACACTGTCATTTCCATCAGAGTTTGGTGTACGGGAGCCATCAGTATAGATGAAACAGTCATGGGTACTTAGGATGAGATGATTCCAAGAAATGGCACTTTTGCTCTACGATAATGTCGAAAATCGGCATAGGAGATGTTCTGTTCTTCTTCAGTAATGTCAGCTCAGATTACCCTATTCCTGTTAAATCTTGCAAATTATTGGGATCATTATCTAACGGAGTGAGGGCGTGGGTTTAATATAGTCTCAATGTCGCAAAGAATAGTGTAGGTCTCTTCAAAGGTTAGTATACGTCCCTGTGTATCAATTAGTAAGTGTCTTCATACTTTTGACAGCTGCCTCCCACAATCCCCCAAAATGCGGTGATCGGGGAGGGACGAAATTCCAATTGATTCGTTGCTGAGCAAGTGAGGAGGCAATGCCTGTTGATTCTTTCTCTAAAAAGGACTGGATATCTTATTGGATGCTCCAATAAAATTCTTTCCATTATCAGAAAAGAGCTGGTTGCATAAACCTCGTCTCGCCGTGAAACGTTGCAGTGCAGCTAAGAAAGCTTCAGTTGTTAGCTCTGACACTAGTTCCAGATGCACTGCCTTAGTAAATACAGCTATGTAACTCTTATAAACATGGAACCGGCTCCATCTGCGGTTTCCTCTCATGGATATGGGACCCGCGTTGTCCACTCCTATGGTGACAAAGGGCCGAAGAACCAGTGTGATTCTTTCTTTTGGTAAATCTGCCATGCGTACCTCAGGAACTAGGGGATTAAAGCAATAATACTTCACACATCTTCTAATGACCTTCTTTGCCTCTCTTCTGCCACTGATGGGCCAATATCGCTGTCGTGTTGCATGTAACAACTGCTCTGGCGGACAGTGCTTAAGACGACGGTGTTCCCCTTCCATGATTATCCTGGTGATGTGGTGATTTGCTGGGAGAATTATGGGATGTCTCTGTTCCGATGCAAACTCTGAAAACCAAAGCCTTCCTCCAACCTTAATCAATCCATCGTTGTCTAAGAAAGAACTGAGGGAATTTAATGGACTCTTTCTTGGGAGGTCTTGATTATTTGTTAAACAATTTTGTATTTCAGAGAATGCTTCCAACTGTGTCCACCTGACCATATGTCTCTCTGCTTGACGAATTTCCTCTGTCTCAAGTGAGTTTGTTTGCCTTTCTGGTATGTCATGTTTGCAGTTAGTTGTAGATGAATCTCTGACAGTATGCTACTATACGGCATAATTTCGAGAACGACGAAAATTTGATAAGCAAATTGCCATTTGCAGTTGCCTTTAATGTCACTGTCGTAATCTTCAGTTCTGGCAGTTCTGTTTCAAATTCCTTGGATTGCCTCGGTTGTTGAATTTGTGTGCAGAGCCATGGAGGCCCTTTCCACCAAAGAGTTTTTCCTTCAAGTTCTATTGAAGTAATTCCCCTTGAGAGAAGATCAGCTGGATTTTCTGTTGATGGAACATGATTCCACATGGTGGGATCGGTTGCTTCTTGAATCTTTGCAATCCTATTTCCAACAAACATCTTCCAACAACCGTAGCTCGGTGTTGATCCATCCTAAAACAATTGTACTATCGCTCCGCAATATGATACGACCAACTCCTTCTTTCAAAGCACTTGCCGTCGTTTCGACAAGTTGTGCAAGAAGAAGTGCTGCCTGGGCAACGAAATGGTCCTTAACGGGGCCACCTTTGTCTTGGCACAAAGTAAATTAGACACGAAGTGATCCTTTTGTCTTTAACTATATAGATGCAGGCTCCAAAGGCCTTCTCGGAAGTATCACAAAATCCGAACAAATCAAAAGTGTCAGAACAATTTTCAGGATTTACATTTCTGATTATTCTGATGTCGTTCAGTCTCTCCAATGATGAATAATAGTCGTTCCAAATTTGAAGGTGCTCCGGACAAAATGACGGATCCCAATCTAATCCATCTGCCCAAAAGTATTGCATCAACAATTTTCCTTTGATCAGTACTGGACTCGCAAGCCCCAGAGGATCAAAAATCTGTGCGATTTTGGAAGCTACTTCTCTTTTGGAATTTGGTGTTTGCCGTGCTAATATAGCTCGAAACTGAAGACAATCCCGTGCTGAGTCCCAGAGAAGTCCAAGAGTCTTACTGGATTCACCTTTATCTAAAAATCAACAAAGTCCACTCGTTACTTTTGCTCTCGCAAGTACTGCAAAATACGTCAGTCATTGGACCTCCACTTCCTCAAATGCATTCCACCGCTCAAAATGATACTCTGTATTTGTTGCCGTAGTTGAATCATATCTTCTAGAATATTTCCTCCACTCAAGCAGTCATCCATGTAAAAATCATCACGAATAGCCTTGTCTGCTATTGGAAGTTCACTCTCATGAAGATTAGCAAATTCATTTCAACATCTCATGGCATAGTATGGTGCAGACCCTGATCCGTATGTCACTGTGTTTAGTTGATACATCCTCACAGGGGCTGTAGGATCCTCCTTTCACCTAATTTGCTGTCATGCTCGATCATCAGTGTGGACGAGGATCTGCCTGAACATCTTTTCCACATCCGCTGTTATGACATACTTATGACTGCGAAATCTAAATACAATATGAAAAAGGGCTCTCTGTAAATTAGGCCCAATCATGAGCTTGTCGTTGAGTGATATACCATGTGATGTTTTTGCTGAGGCGTCAAATACCACTCTAAATTTAGTAGTGTTGCTATCTGGTCTCACCACTGCATGATGGGGTATGAAATATGAATCTGTCATTTCCTGATTTTTCTGCTCTTCCATCTAAGTCACATGCCCCAGCCTTTGATATTCATTTTGAAAATCTGTGTACGCAGTCTTGAGTTCTGGTTGTTTGCATGATCTCTTGATTAATGATTCTAGTTTCTTTTGTGCATGACCTTTAGACTCTCCAAGTACGACATCTGGTCTTAGCAGCCTTACGATGAATCTACCTGTTTCATCTCCCGAAACAGTCTCTGTGAACTGCCTTGCACACATTTTTCCTTCTTTTGTGTGATGCTGAATTTCTGGAACTTCTTCTTGCTTCCAAAATCTTTCCAAATGATCTGCTAATTGTTGGTTGCTGATCTTCATGCACGTGATTGATAATCCTTGTTGATTCTCGCAAACTTCACCACCAATAATCCAACCTATTCGGGTGTTCTGTAGAGCTGGTTGCCATTGTACTTCGTTTCTGGGTCGAACAATAACAAACTTCCAATAGAGTGCCTCACCAATCAACATGTCTATGTCCCCAGGCTTGTTGAAAGTCGGGTCTGCCAAGCAAGTATCCTTTGGAATAATAAACTTGTCTTTCTTGATCTCTAGCTGTGGCAGTCGTTCTGTAATAGATGGCAACACCACAAATTCTTCTTCTATGGCAAAGTCGTCATTTCTTGAAGCGAGTTGTACTCTTGCAGTTTTGTTTGTTTCTACTTTGGAAAAATCAACTTCGATGATACGCATGCTTCTCTTAACATTTGGCAAGCCAAGCTTCTTATACAGATTTTCTTTCATCAGATTGATTTGAGATCCAGGATCCAATAAGGCTCAACATGTTTTTCTCCTTCCTTGAGCATCCCTCACATCGATTAATGCCGTTAACAGAAGTATTTACGATGTTTTTTCTTTTGCCAAGCTTATATTGAAGGGAAGCGAATCCTGAAATTTGAAGCAATGATTCGCACTCACTTCGTTTTTTCCAACATTTTGTTCTCGTTTGTTATCGTCCTCTGCATGTATTAACGTGTTATGTAAATATCCACATTTCTTGCACTTTGATCCTCTGCAGTCTTTCGCAGTGTGTCCTGGCTTCAAACAGTTAAGACACCGTCTTTTCTCTCGGGGAAGCTTCTTCCTGTCTTCCACTGATTGTTGAAGTAAGTCCTCACAATTGTAAATAGGATGCTTTCCTTCACACAAATTGCAGCCCTCCTGAGTGGCTGTCGTAACAACTCTTTTGCTAGGCCTTTTGTCCTTTGAATATGTCTTGGTATTGAAGTCTTTGTTTTTATTATACCGTAATGTAGCAGTATATATGATTGAGAACGTTCAGTTATAACTGCAGAAATTCTTCCAGCGTTGGCATCTCTTCCGGAGTGCAACCTTTTACTCTTTCTTGCCAATCTCTTTGCTCCACGAAATCCAACTACTTCTTTGCTAGGTGAATAATCAGCGTATCCCAGTGTTGCACCTGGTGCTTCATTGCCTTTAATGAAGCTATGTGAGTTTAAATATGAAGATGTAACCACCTGAGTGATTCAGATTTATCGTCTTTTTAAATTGTGGGAAATTTGAAAAGTTCATTTAGATGTGTCTCAATGATCAGAATTTGATTATCATACGTATTTACAAGCAATTTACAGGCACTTGTGTAGTTTTCCTCTGAGATAGTAAATCCTTGAATGACCTTGCGTCCTTCACCCTGCAGGACTCCAATCAGATATTGGTATTTTTGAATGTTTGTTGGCTGAGTATCGTGATGAATTGTTGACTCGTAACTATTCTTAAAGAACAACCATTTTGTGAATTCTCCATTGAATTCTGGTAGTTTGATTTCTGGTAATTTCTATAGGCCTACTCTTTTAGAGTGAATTGCTGGTACTTCTTGTTGATGAATGGTGTTGTTTATAGCTGGATTCAATTGAGGTAGTCAAATACTTTGAACCTCTTCCGCTTCATCTATAATTGTTTGGAAATGTGTAACTGCATTGAAATAAATGGATTCGAACAGCTGCCGCTCTCCTTCACATTCCACTTGAAACTCTTGTGCTGCCAATTCATCAGTGATCTCTGTTTCTTCTATTTTGATATGTACTTCTTCAAAGGCATTCCATACTTCATCACATTTTTTAATTTGAACCGTTGTTTCTGATTTTGATGTTTCAGATGTAATAGAATTTTGTATTCTTGTTAACATGCCTTTTACTCGGCCACGCGATTGCTTTAATTTCGCAAGTTGCGACATGTCGAAATTGAGGTTATGAGTCGATTCTAAAGGATTATGTTGAGGTTATATGTTCAAATCGCGGTAAAATTGCTCGTAATTCGGACTCAAAAGTTTCATAGGAACGTGTTTTAATGTCTGAGCGACTCCCTAACCTGTTTGCCGTCTTGTGACTTGCGTCTCCGTGAAGCACTTGTAGGCCTATTGATAACCAATTGATTTAATAAACTACACTCCGTCGAAACTGGTGGCTTCAGCGGTCTGATTATCGCGATAAAACAACGATATATTATCCGTGAATGATTCTAGGAATTATTCATGAATTGTATTGCTGTCTTGCCGATTGCCGTAATATCGGCTCGTTGCCGATGTTTTCGTACTCGGGATCTGTACCGAACTGAATTTCCGAATATCTCCGGTTATTGAAGAGCCCACGTTGGGCGCCAATGTTAATGTATGTATTTGTGGCTTGAATAAAACGCTGTTGCGTACACCATTTGCTAAAAACCTTTATTGTGTGCTTACTTTTTGTCGTAAGCTTAACAATTCAAAACAATTGATTCAAAGCTCCCGCGAGTGCGGATCGCAACAAACGTAACCGATCGATACGTAATCGATTCCTTCCATTCAATATCGAAGGGATGAAGTCTTCCCATTTACATTATATTTTGACTTCTAATGGATCTCATGAGCACTTTGTGCCTGGAGAATTTCATGGTGTAGGGTTGATTTATTTTGATAGTTCGATCATTTTTGGAATGTGAATTAATCTCGATTAACATTCAGTCTTTTAATAATATTCCTGAAAGAGAGTTTAAGAGTTAACTATTTTTATCAAAATACGACGAAGAATATTTTGAAAGGCAAAGCTACTATAATTCATTGGAAATTAATATGTAATCCATTTTCAACAATTTGAACTATGTGCAAAGATGTTATAAGTTTTGGATCGGCATAATGATATGCACGATATTAATATTACTCGAAGCGTTCAAGAGTTTATTGGTCACCATGAAGGTGTTATTTATATATTCGTCGATAATACATGGTATTTATGAAAACAGTACAATTTGAAGTACGTGTTCACTGAGCTGATTATAGAAAATATTGGAGCAAACGACATCTATAGAAACGAGAGTAAAAATGTAATCAAAAATTTAAAGGGTACATTGCCATCCATACTTTAGACAAATGTCATTATTGTAAACATTCCGCAGAGATACGATTTAATTCCCAAATCATGTGTAAATGTAGAAATAGAGGCTACAAATGGAAAAATTCTTAAAATTTGTAAGAGTTTTCCAAATGTCCAAATTATAGATGTAAGTAAATTAGACAGGAAGTTCCAAACTCGACATGGTCTACACTTAAATAGGTTAGGAAAAGAGTATCTTAGTGATGAAATCTGCAAAATTGCAAATTCAAATGGTAAGAATAGTTCAACAGTAATATCTTTAGAGTGGAAGCAGGGAAACTTGTAAAAGAAGCCAAACGTGAGGTTTGGCATTCAGATCTTTCGATGTCAAATTTAACTGAGTGGAACAATGGTATTTCGGATTTGTCTAGCAACAATAATAATAACAATTATGATGATAATAATAATAATGTAAATATATCACCAACACAAGCTTGCAAAAGTAACAAATTTAAAATTTACCACCAGAATGTTCAGTCTCTCTATAATAAAATTGATTACATAAATCTAATGCTTAAAAATGAACTTAAAGACATCTCAGCACTATGTATTTCAGAACATTGGCTGAAAGAGGAACAACTCGAATTAATTCAATTCCCAGGGTTTATACTAGCTAGTAAATAATCTAGAACTAATATTAGCCAAGGTGGTACTTGTATCTTCTTAAGAAATAATTTAGATCATGAACAGTTAACAGCTTATGTTTATCTAATTATGGAACAGGATTTTGAATTCTCTGCCGTAAAAATACAGCAGTTTAAGTTAATAATTGTATGCGTATACCGTTCTCCGTCAGGAAAGTTTCCTTTATTTATAGATAAATTAGTGTTACGTGTCACCCCCTAATGGCACTTTTGTTAACTGGATTACGGTGGGTAGAAAGCACAACACAGGTTGTTCCTTTAAAGAAATAATTAATTTTATTGCGGCCAGAAAGATACACTACTCATCACCAAATACAAGCAATTAGAACCTTACTCCAGTTTCCTCAAGTCTCTTGCTTATGGAGAGCTCTTGCCCTCTTTCACTTGTCAACAGTTAATCTTCTCGCTAATGAGTCTGGTGGCCTTGACAGAACTACATGCAACTCTTCCCTATGTACACAAATTACAGTTACTTACGAAAACCTGCTACACGCTGCTTCGCTGTTCACGAGCTGGGAAACAATGTCACTGGGTTTCGTAACTCGCGCGGCACTTCACCACAATATCTCTGTCGCTCAGTGAAATCACACTCACTCAAAACACAGGCAGTCTCCTGTATGCTTCTCACTTCCTCGCTGTCAAGAGAAACGGCTTTACTAGGGGTTTCGCATGTCACCACACTTCTGTCGCTCAGGATAAACGCTCGCACTAGCTCGTAAAACACAACCACAGCTGCTTGACAGGTCGCTCTTATATAGCAGGCCGGTGACTCAATAAATGCTTCTAGACCCATCCAGGGTTCACGGCTTCTCGAGGCTTCCTTCACTGGCTCAGACACGAATATTCTGGACCTTCCCTTTGTCCTAGTAGTCCTGTTGCATAAGGCGTACGCAATACACTGAGGCAGGTCACAGCCCAGCCCTGGGGCAGTTGTGACTCATGCGGCGAGCGATGACACAAACTCACAGCCGTAACTCCACCCCCTTCCTAAAAGGCTGATCGTCCCGATCAATCATTGGTCCGTCTGTGTCCCTCCGTAGGCTGCCAGGCAATCTCGATGCACGATCTTCATCTTCGCCCTCGGGCTCTGCTGGATCCTGTAGACGACATCGTTGATCCGTTTCACGACTCGTTACGGGCCCTCCCAGGACTTCTGCAGTTTGGGTGACAGGCCTTTCTTCCGTAATGGGTTGAAGAGCCAGACCAGGTCGTCCTCGTGGAATCCGCCGGCATCCGTCTGCTGGTCGTATCGGGTCTTCATTCGGTCGGTCTCGATCCGCAGTTTCCTCCTCGCGAACGCGTGCACGTCCTCCAGTTGGTCGACCAGTTCTTGACAATACTGGCTTACCGGGACCGGATCATTCCCAGGTCGGCCGAAGGCAAGATCGACAGGTAGACGGAGCTCCCTCCCAAACATGGCCCGGGCTGGTGTGCACCCGGTGGCTTCATGCACGGCGGCGCGGTAGGCCAGGAGAAATAGTGGAAGATGTTTGTCCCAATACCTCTGGTGCTCGCTGACGACTATTCGGAGATGGTTCTCGATGGTGCGATTGAATCGCTCTTCCATCCCGTCGGACTGAGGGTGTAGCGGCGTTGTCCTTGTCTTCCGGATTCCCAGCAGCTGGCATAGGTTCTGGAACACCTGCGACTCGAAGTTCCTCCCTTGGTCGGAGTGCAGCTCCAGGGGTACTCCGTACCAGCTGACGAATTCCTTCACCAGGGTCTCTGCAATATTCGCGGCCTCTTGGTTAGGGAGCGCATACGCCTCCGGCCATTTGGTAAAGTAGTCGCTGACGACCAATATGTAGCGGTTCCCTGCCTCGCTTAACGGGAATGGCCCAGCAACATCGATGGCCACTCTCTCCATGGGGCCGCCCACGTTGTAGGTCTTCAGTGGACCCCGTCGTCTTCGTCCTGGGCACTTGCTGGCTGCGCAATCGTGGCACCTCGCGCAGTAGTTCTCTACGTCAGTTCGGCATCCGATCCAGTAGAACCGCTCTCTCAGCTTCTCCAGGGTCTTCTTTATCCCTAGGTGTCCACCAGATGATCCTCCATGGACTTCCTTCAGGACTTCCTCCGTCATAGCCTTTGGAACGACGACTTGTTCCCGAGATATTTTCCCGTCGGTGCTTTCCCAGGTACGGCATATGAGGCCATCCCTCACAACCAGCGAGTCCCACTGCGCCCAGTAGGACTTAAACTTTGGGCTGCAGTCACTCACAATGTTCCACCCGGGTCTGGGAACACAGGCCCTCTTCCATTCGGCTATCAGTCCCAGGTCATCATCTTCTGCTTGTGCCCGCATGAAAGATTCGCGGCTCCAGCTCCCTTGAAGTTCCACGGTGGTCCTTCGGCACTGAATCCCGGTGTTCTCCTCCCTTCGGCCACAGAAGGTGCAGTCTTCGGGGCACGGTCTTCGTGACAGGGTGTCGGCGTTAGAATGCAGTTGGCCTTTCCTGTGCTGAATCTCCAAGTTGTACTGTTGAAGCCTCTCTAACCACCGCGCGAGTTGACCCTCGGGCTGCTTGAAGTTCAGGAGCCACCGCAGGGATGCATGGTCGGTCCTAATGAGAAATTCTTGTCCGTACAGGTACTTGTGGAAGTGTTCAATGGTCTTCACAATGGCGAGCAGCTCCTTCCTGGTGACGCAGTAGTTCCTTTCTGGCTTTGACAAGGCCTTGCTGAAGTAGGCCACTACTCTCTCCTCGCCGTCCACTACTTGCGACAGGACTCCCCCTATGCCAAAGTCGCTGGCATCGGTATCGACGATGAACCTTGTTCCAGGTCTGGGGTAGGCCAGAATAGGCGCGGTGCACAGAGCCTGCTTGAGTTGTTTGAAGGCACTGTGGCATTCTTCTGTCCACGTGAAGAGTTGGTCCTTCTCAGTCAGTCGATGTAAAGGTTTGGCGATGTCGGCGAATCCTTTCACGAAGCGACGGTAATAAGTGCAGAGTCCCAGTAAGCTTCGAAGTTGGGACTTGTCCTTCGGAACTGGCCACTCCCTCACAGCTGCGGTCTTCTCTGGGTCGGTGAGCACCCCCTCCTCGGAGACGATATGCCCAAGGTACTGGACCTGCTTCTGGAAGAGCTGACACTTCTTGGGGCTCAACTTCAGTTGGGCAGCCCGTAGCTTCATCAAGATCTCCTTCAGGTTGCTGTAGTGCTCCTCGAAGCTTCTCCCCAGAACGATGACGTCGTCTAGGTAGACCAGTGTTTTAGATCCCTTAGTTGGGGGTAGTTAGATCTAAAACGTATGTGTTAATGTACCAATTTATAAAGTGATGCCTAGGAGGGGGTAGCTTCCCGTAGCTGGGTAAGCTGACAAGTGTAGAGTGTTGTTTGGTGTTAGGATGCTAGGGGATGCTCCTATGAAGACGTAAGTGTAACTCGGGGGATGAACCTCTGTGTACAGGTTAATGTACTAGCTTCTCAGCTGGTTGGAGAGAGTTATATAACCGACGTGCGTGCGTCAGCTATCTTGGCGGCTCGCTGCTTAGGCAGTCGGGCCGCTGCGGGAAGTACAATGAGACTTGAGCTAGCAACTATTTGGCTACTACCGTCACAGTCAATCGTGACGGGAATCAGGAAGGGCGTTAGGACGTAAAGAGGCGTGTAATTAGTAAGACAAGTGTAGTGTACTGACCAAGTATTTATTGGTCAGTGAATATGGAATTGTGAGTCCCTTTTAGGGGAATGTAATAAATGTTACAAGTTTAAGTGTACAAGTTTGTGGAGTAGGTTACAAAATATAGGATCTCTGAACACTTCACTGATACTCACCTGGTGATAGCTTGCAGTAGAGCCTTCGGCGACACACGGTATGACAGATAATGGAGAGAGCCCTGTCCTCCTTAAGGCCTTCCTCTTATAGGCTTTGCTGTTGTACTGTCAGCATTCCATTGGCATAGCTGCCCCAGATAGTTATAGTGTAGGTGTTTATGAGTGTGATGCAAGTGTTTGGCAAGCCTTCCAAGCTGGTCGGCTGCCCTTGCTGTGTAAAAGATGTTGTTCTGGACTTATGAGATTTGCCAGTTAGGGGTGGTTTTAATAGATGATGGGGGGGGGGGGGGGGTGGCTTCCAGGGGGTGCAGACCCCTGGGGGGACTGTACAACGTGGAGTTGGGGTGTCGATGTAGTAGGTCGTAGTGGAATCTTCCTTGTATCTGATCTTCGTTTCTTCTGTTCCGTGTAGAGGTAGTGATGTCGTGTAGGTGTGAGACCAGCTCGTGTTCAGAGGGGTGGGTTTTGGGATATACATATACCTTTGACATTTTAAAGCAGTGCAAGAGAAAAAAATTGACATTGAAATATTGAAAACTTCCACAAAAAAATACATGGTTTTGATAATATATTGTTGTTGTGCAGGGAGGAAAAAACCCAGGGCTGGACGGGTGATTGTGCCGTCCGGCTCTGTCTTGGGGAAAAAATTGCTCCCTGCAATGTGAAAGATGGAAGAGGTAGAAAAAAATAGGTGTTCCAGGGTATAAGTTAAAGGAAATATTTAAAATATGTTTATTGAGTTGGGATAAAGCGGAACACCTTTACAAATTGGGACGTTAGAAGAAAGAAAATGAAAAAAAAAAACAAAAACAAATCATAAACATGGTGTACATGTGTGTGACAATGTGTGGCATCATAATTTTGTGTGTAGTGCCTTTGAACAATATTACCGTATTTTGTATTACATTATATTACATTATATACTTATATCTATCTATGTTAATTATTAAGTATGCTATATCTAGACGGCCGTGTCTATTGTAACTTGCGTGCACGCGACCCTTGGTATTTATGTGCCGTCCCACGGCTAATCCTATCCGGCCGCTTCCCGGTGTAGTTCAGTGGTCGTGCCGCTGATATGTACCCTTACTTTGTGAACCATTCTCTGTGGGCGAATGCCTTCACACTTGACATTGAGAGTCGCCACCACAGATCGGTTGCGCCCTCATTGCCGTATGTTGCGTCGCATCTTTGACGCTTTGTGTTCTTTGTTTATGTCGATCTGTCAGCAAGCCTGATACCCCACAGGTATCAACCCTGCTGTTCAGATTTCTGGAGTGTAGCTGTAAAAAATGGAGGTGTATGTGTTGGGTTGTGTGAGGATGAATACAAATTGCAAGTATAAATTAGTGCGTAAAGGTGGTACACAATAATATCATGGCACAAATAACATGCTGCTGCTGTATGGCAGTGAAATCATAGTCACCAGTGCCATATTCCTGGTGACGACGCCTGAAAAATGGAGAGGTTAAAAAAAACATATGAATATTGCATATTCCTGTGTCAGTGTGTTCACTGGCTGAAGCTCTTTTTCCCCTGAAAAAAAAAAATTAGCATGATTAGTGTTAACCTGTATTCATTATTAATGTCATGTTCTCTTTACACATGATTGTTGTACTTGATGCATGAACGGGCTTACCCTACACGGTGCCGTAATGTTTTTTCTTACTCTCGAAGTGTTTATATTAGTCTTAGTTAACCTAGTTAATCTAACTTAATGTATTATCGGGATTACCCTGATGACGGGTTTGTCATCACCAGGTGCCGAGCAGCGTTATCTTAACACTATTTATCTTAATATGTTGTCGGGCTTACCCCGGTAGCGGAATTTTAGTTACCGGGTGCCGAGATATTCTATCTTAATCTAAAAAAAAATGCCTTAATTGTAAAACTATGCTGTATATACAAGCCGAGTGGACCTTATTCTAAAGCCGAAATGTGCTGTGCCCTATTTTAGCAACAGAGCTTGTTGAATTTGCTTACATCTAAGTGACCTTAAAAATGGCACTGTGACTTAAGTACTAAAATTTAGATGGAGGCTGTCCGTTCGATTTCTCTTGCGGGGGTGCCCTTGTAGTACATTGTTGGGATCGGAACCCAACAATGCCTCGTAGTCCCCTCCGTCTTAATCCTAATTGTCGACATTTATGCTAATGATTGTTACTAGTATTAATATAGTCGCAGGCGGCTTACGGTGCCACTAAGCAAACCGTCTCGCCCGCTGTATTTGCCTGCTCATTGCCGTTGCCTTTGCATAATTGTCGTTGTTGGGTCTGCCCACTTTGACCCCTGTGAGAGCTCGCCATGCTTCTCATTTAATGCCCTTGGCTGCCCGCTGCGTCACCATTTATGTGGGCATTGGACATCGTCCAATGGCATAGTAGCATCTTCGCCCTTATTGGCAGTAATAGTATTCTCTTCGCCTTTGTTGGCAGTAATAGTATTCTCTTCGCCCTTATTGGCAGTAATAGTATTCTCTTCGCATTTGTTGGCAGTAATAGTATTCTCTTCGCCCTGATTGGCAACAATAATGCTTCACTCCTGCGCATAGGAGTCTTGCTTCTCGCTCTAGAAGCCCTACTTACTTATATTTAACTAAAAGTCTAGTCCTAGTTTGGTCGTCCCTAGGGTCAACTCCTGAGTCCGGCGTGGAGCTGGCTATTTCTCCCACCATCCTCAGAAAGTCTCCCCTGCAGGTCTTGGCTTCGACGACCGTGGCACATAGTGGGTGTAACATCTCTCCGTCCTAGGGGCAGGCTAGGCACACCTAGGATTCCGAAGTTTGCCCGTGCCGGGCCATGAATGTCTCAACCTTACGTAGTTCGTCTTTTTGGTCTAGTCGTTAAGTTAACTAGGGTCATTGAGCTGTTGAGCCAACTGGGGTAAGGGTCATCATCACCTTCCCCAGCTCTGCTCCAGTGTGGTGCCTCTGGCCTTCTGCTTACGTCGTTATCACCAATCAGCGTGTTATCAGATTCCTTTTTATGTAAAAAAAATATAAGTGTACTGTGTAAATAATTTATTTTTGTATAAAAATGTAAAATTTTTCAAGTGTTTTGAGGTTGTGGAAACTTCTAAGTGCATAGACTACTTCAGGTCTACTGTGCTATGTCGGACTTCCAGCTGTAATGCTCTATTAACTTTTATGGAGGCGTTAGTAGGGTTTATAGCGTTAGGTTCCCTGTTATTAGGATCCGGGGGTATTATTCGTTGAATAGGCTTGAAGCAAGGTAGGAGGGGGTTGCGCATCTTTGGGCTTCATGTAAATGGTGGCCTAAAGCCGGTGATGCTACTGGGATGCTTCTACAATGAGTGGACGGGGGTAGGTATTTCCCGGGATTGCAAATTTTTTTTCCATAGTGTCATGCAGGTTTAATAATAATAACCCTCGGTATATGGGCGGGATATTCCATGCATGTATCTGGATATGAGGCGTACGCGCTCTCATGTAAGGATAGGTATGGGGTGAGGCGTAATAATATTATGTCCCTTTCAGGCGGGATTATTTAATTTAAAAAAAGTTGTTAATATATAACTTTGGCCTCATCTCTTACTTGGAGATGCGCATTACGCTTAATTGTCGTTTTCCGACACACCCCTAATATTCAGGTGTTAGCATTGAGATCCAGGGCGTAGTAAGCCCTCTCTTTAAACGCATGAAGTCTATCAACCCCGGTGTATATTTTGTCATGTAGTGTAGCTGTTTTTATCGTGTCTGTATGTCTGTGTTGGTTAATGTTGTAATTGGGAAGGTTATGGAAGGGGAGTAAGGTATTAAAATGGTAGCCTATGGGTGGTATATTGGTAATCCCGCTGGGATTATCCACCTATGCTCCTGTCATCCTCCCTTGGTCCATGTCTGCTTTCTATCCGCTTCTTGGGATAGTAAAGTGTGGTGACACTGTGACGTCACGGCCTAATCTGTTCTCCCATTTGTAGTGTTAATGTAGCACGTGATCGTAGTGTGCTTGGCCATGTCCTGATTGCCGGTAATGATTTTTTAGAAATAGAGTCGAGAAAAGAAGTTATTAGGGGGAGGTCTTGTTCCCTCAGGGCCCCTGTCTGTATTCGCCCCTGATTAGTGAGCGCGTGTGTGTGTGGGACTATGTTCCGCTACGCCATGCGGGCGGGAGGCCTGTTATCGGCTAAGTCCTATCGTGTATCGCGTGTCTGAGTGGCAGATGGCGCGTGCAACTTGTCAACATCTTTGTAGATATGTCCCTGTGGCCCTAAGTCCGGCCTATTACGTCTGTACATTGCTAAATGTCACAACTGTTGTTGCAGTGCTGAAAAATGTATGGCATGATAATTGGTTTGTGTTTGTGATTTCAAGGTCACTTCCGATATAACAATAGTGTCTGTCGTCGGCAGTGTTGCAATGCGGCGGAATCTGCAAGTCAGTATTTCGTCATGTTATGCTTTCATTTGTTTGTGTACATGAAGTCTCTGACATTGCGTATGTCGCTTGTCGGAACGTGACTTTTTCCCAGTATGTGAGTGTTGTCACTGGTTGGGATTCCGGGCGGGCTAATGTGTCAATTTCGGTCTAGTTGGGAGTCTGTATAGTTGTTTTCCACGGTGTCCGATTTTTATTGGGCATTTGGACCCGCAATTTCATGTAATTCTCTGTGTTCTATGTCTGCGTTGTCTGTTGGTTTTGAGCGCCCCTTGTATGTATTTTGATTGTGTTTTTCGTACCAAAAATACCATTGGTTGGTTAGTTTTTGGTACTGCCCCCGTAAATTGAATTATATTGAGACCATGATGGCTGTATTGGCATATATGAATAAAGTTATGGATGTCATAGTTGTGACGTGTATATTCATGACGTAGGCACGGATGACGTAGACTTCATGCAAGTAGGCTGGTTGAGCTGAGATTCTTGGTGACGTCATGATTTTGTTCGAGAAAGATCTGAGATTTACGACGCAGTCGCAGGAAACAAGGTATTGTGCTAAGGAAGAAGTTACGCTATTGGAGGAAAGGCTCGAACCAATGAACGATAGTTTGGAAGGAAGACGGAGATTGCTGAAACTACGATATTTAATTACTTTTGGCATGCAGAGGTGTGGAAATCTATTTTCAGCTATGGCATTGATTTGGAATCTTGAAGAAATTAATTTTGAGTTTTTGAAATTTGAAAATCCGTCAAGTATAGCCAAAGTTGGAACTTCTAGCGATGACGGAGCAACAGGCTATGGAAGGGATGGATACGCCCCTTAAGAAGTTGATAAAAGGTCGTGCTCAGGATAGAGGAGCTCTCATATCTCTCATACCGCTCATACCGGATATATATATTTCAGATATCATATAGTCATTTTCGAGTGAATAAGTGAAGCAAGTTGTCTTTAGCGTGTGGTTAAAGCCCGGCGCATCGAACGAACACGGAGCAGTTCCATTTTACGCTGTTCGAAACTAGGCGAAGTTGAAACGCTCACATTAACGTTTCTACCAGATAAGATATCAAGAGTTAACTTCTGCCTTTATTATAATTCAATTGGGCAATACAACATTGAGGTGTGTAGAAGATTTGAACAATTTCACGAGTATACTTTGAAAGATATTGGCATTTTAAGACTGCAGACAAAAGTGATTTTCTCGCCACCTGAGAGGCACTTTTAAATTCCACATTATACACCACGGCTGACACGTGTATCGCAACCGTGATATTGAAGACTACATTGGTAATACAACGATACATTCTACTATGGAACATTATAATCTTGCAGTGCTTTCAATGATTATAACAGAAGTAGAGATGGAAGGCTAAGGCTTTAATGCAATTGGGACATATATCGATGGAGTGAAATAACGGCATGGAACTTCGTTAATCGTCTTTCTACAAAAGCGAGCATGTAGTGAACATCCAACTACACTCATGCATCGTGAATCCATCGCTGAATTATATCAAATGACAGTGGAAATATCATCATACTCCACGATTATGAATATTTCTGCGGAAATAACTGCAATAAACTTCATGGCGAATTGCGACCAGAACTTCAGGGAACTTTCAAGAGAGGCCAGGGTGGACCCGGCTCACAAAGAAGAGTTTTGCCAGAAGGATGTCTTTCGTATACACGGAGCAGTGCAATTTCCGGAGGAGGAAGCAGTTCGATTCTCCCAGGTCGCTGATTCCGGGTTCGAGGTCGGAGCACATCTTTACGCTGGTGAAATGGAACCAACAGCAGTTTTCTTTGAAAACTTTCCTCTAGAACTTCAATCAACAGATAAGGTAGTCGTGAACGTTTCTTGTATTATTTGAGTCATGTAGCGATATCTGAGCAACCATTTTCCCCATATTTTCTGTCCTATATTTTGCCCCATTTTCTTGCTTGATATTTCTGTACTCAGTACACTTCGATGATTTATGCCTTTTTCTACGATTTGTTGAGACATTGTTATGTCATTGGCATAGCTAAATAATTTTGGATCAGTTGAGACTGATAATTAACATTCTTTCAGTAATTTGCAGATTTGTGTAGTCACGATTTGACTGTAACGTTAACGATTTCTATGGCAGATTTGAATTCAGACAGCGTGTCATTTTATTAAAGTAATTCTATTCAGTAAATTACTTTGACCAATTTTCTGTCATCCTCAAGAAAGAAGAATGATTAAATGATTTTAGAGCGTTAAAATCTATTACGTTATCGACGATCTTTGAAATACTAGTCGTCTTATGAACATGATTGCAACATAGACATTTATCATTGCATTATAGACAATTTTATGAAATATGAACTTTGAATACGATTTATTGAATACACTATAGTAATGAACAACGGACGGGTGAGTCCACTTTGACGATGCAGGTGCATTGCAGCTGGCCCGGACAACTGTATGATAGAGGCCAAGGACGTCTCCATAATAGCCTTGTGGCTATAAATAAAATGTGAAGTATATAAACACGCAAAACAATTGCTATATGTGTCTCGTCCCAAATCCCGTTTCCATTCCAAGTGCATTATTATAATTACGTTACTTTGAGCTTGAGAAAGCTGAAACATTGTATGTAGAGTATACAAGTCCTACAGGAGGACCTAGTTATGTGGACAATGGCTTCTGATTGCCACGTGGATTTTGTTGTTTTATTTTGTTAAATTCATTCTTTATGTGAAATAAATTATTGTGCAGTTTAAAGTTTCTCGTCTTCGTTATGGTTCATTTTAAATACCATGGTGGAGGTTATTGTGAGGGCATACTTTAAGTGATCCAGTTGACAACCCAGTCCCCGAGATAAATTTAAAAGGTAAGTAAAAGGTAAGTATGAACCCCCGTATATTTTGGTGTGTTCCACAATAATTTCTTGTTAACTACTGTGCTCTAATCTCGGTAGTATCTGTCAGTGCCATTTTCATTGATGTAGCTGTGCCGGTGCGATTGATTATTGGCAATCCGATTGAGGGGGCGGATATCTGACAGCCTACTATCCGGATATCGGGGACAGTAGGATTGGCGACCCTATAACGTGGGGCATGTTCAACAAAACTGGATTACCAGGTTGAACGCCAGTAGGATTGGCGCAATCAACGTGTGGGGCTCGATTGGCTCGATTGGCACGTTCGACTGTATAACATTGGATTACCAAGTTATTGCAGTAGAATTGGCACCGCAATTTTTGTGGAGTGTTCGAATAACATTGTATTACCAAGTTATCGATGTCAAAGGGATTGTGAAGACTCAAATAAAGAGGTTGATTCTTTGTTAGATGTCTTAGCCAATTGTAGAATTTGAGAGTGTGATTATATAGGAATAAAATGTTGTGTTGTATTAGGAAAATTACACTCAGAAAAGATCAGATCTTATACAACTTGAGAGAGGTTAAATAGGCTGGAAACTTAGAAAAATCGCCTATGATCTGGAATCTTATTTTATTTGACCGTCTTATGACATGTTTAGTCATATTAAAGATAAAATTAAACTATTTGGATTGTAAATGTAAATTATTTGTGTTAGGATATTTTAAAATGAACCAAAGAAATTTGAACATGTGCTTGAGTTTATTTCAACATGAAGTGTCTACGAAGGTTAATTATAAGGTAATTATAAGTTAGATTTAAGACAGAAAATTGCTCAAACTTATATATGGTGAAAAATGTTGCTCAGATGTTGTTATTTTGCTCTGTTTGATGTATGTCCCTAAAGCAGTTTATTATTGAAATATTATTAAAATGGCAGATGCAAGTCTGAGAATGATGTTGGAGGAGATGAAAGCTAGCATTAATGAAAGCATGAAGGAGATGGAAGCTAGGAATACTAGTCGAATGGAGGAGAATGCTAGTAACTTGTCTGCTAATTTGTCTATTAGAATGGAGGAGAATATGAAAGTTCTTCAGACCAGTTCTGCAAACTTAGAAAATAATGTGTCGCGTTTACAGATCAGTACCCAGGGAATCGAGAATGCTGTAAGTGACATTCACAAAGATGTTTCCGATGTTAAAATTGATGCTTCTAAGGTACAGAAAGATCTTACTATGTTGAATCTTGATGTTGCTAATGTCCGGGGTGATATTTCATGTGCTAGAGCTGAGGTAATTGTTGTTAGGAATGATGTTGCTACTGTACAAGACAAAGTAGAGGAAGTTCAAAGAGAGGTTGGAAATGCTCGAACTGATGTGTCAAATGTTCAAGTAGACATCAACAATATTCATTCAGATGTTAATGATATGCAAAGCGATATCAATAAGATACAAGTAGAAGTCAATACTGTTTTTGTAGACATTGCTAAAGTTCAGACTGATGTTAACAAAGTTAGAGAGGAAATTGAAACTTCAAAAACACTTTGTACTCGTAACATTAGTGCATTAACAACTCGATTAGTTGACGAGTCTGTTAGGACAACAGCGTCTTTAGCTGGCTTAAAATACGATGTAGAGGTCATGAGAACCCAAGTATTAGATCATAATCGTTTACTTAAGGAAGACATTGAAGTGGATATTGCGGAAATGTTAACTGCAAATGTAACGGTTTGGAAAGATGAATGGAACAGGTCAAGTGGGGAACATGTCGATCAGATTCAGGAACGAATTGAAAGAAAACTTGCCAGTACACAAGTAGACATTAATAATGAAGTAGTTCAGATTAGAAAAGACTTGAGTATAAGGATGGATTCGCTATCCGAAAAGCAGGTAGAGGATAGAACTCAAATAGGTCAGGACGTGCAAGCATTAAAAACTGCGTTAGAGGAACAAATTCATAAGGTTGTCTCTGATGTTAATGAAACTACGAGCAAACTTCAGAATTTGAAACTAGGAGAAGCTAGCATGATGGAAACCTATAAGGAAGAGTTGATTAGGAAAGTCATCACGGAAATCACAGACAAGGATATTAAAGGATTGACTGGTGAAGAGGATAGAAATTACGTGAGAAGATGTAACCTCGCTACAGAAGAGAGAGATATTAGTCCAGAGGAACGTATATCCAGATTCAGGGAAGAAGAAGAGGATAGGAATATTGAACCTGAATGGAAGTATCGTGATAGTGGGAAACATTATATGGATTCATATCCGAGAAATGTGACAGTCATCCGGAACTTTGAAGACAAACCTCAAAAATTTAGCAACACTGATAGTCTCACACCGATAGAATATATCAGGAACCTTAAAGACTATTTCATTGAAGCCCACATTCCTAGAGAGAGAGAGAGAGATGAGAATCGTAGAAAGATTTCTAGCTGGAGGACCCCTCGAATGGTTTAGAGCATTTCGGTACACTTTTAGCAATTTTGACGAATTTGCAGAGGCACTGATAAAACGATTCTGGTCAATAGAAGCTCAGAATTCATTAAGAGCTGAGGTATACTCGAGGAAGTATTCAGGTACTCTTCCAACACGGTACGCTGATTTCTTCACGAGTCAGTTATCGCGCTTGAGATTTTTGCAACCCCCATTGTCAACAGAGCAGTTGATAGATGCGATTTCACGTATGCTGCCTGTGGAGGTAAGAAGACTCATCATATCGTCAAATATCAGAGATTTGACCAGTATGGAGGAATTATTGAGAAGGCTTGACTACACGAGTCCAATGCCAAATTTGGTACAAAAAGGTCAGAGGCACGAATTCAAAGACGTTAATACAGTCTACATGGATCAAGTGCAACAAACTGATAAGCCTGATGAAGAAAAAACTGAAAATGTAGGTCCTCACAGGAATAATTATTTCCGCAACAACAGATCCCAAGGTTACCGTCCATATCAGCAAAGACGAGGCTGGAATAATAATAGAGGGAATTATAACAACGGAAGAGGTAGATACTATAATAATGGTTATAATAGAAACTACAATAGAAATAACCAGTACCAGAATCAGAATCAGAATTCTCAAGGTCAGGTTATGACACCCGACAAATATCAAGAAAGAGAGAAAGAAAGTCAGCAGTATCTGAAGGAATTACGAGAGAAGGAAGCTGAAAATCAAAAGAAAAGACAGGATGTAGTGATCGATCCTGGTCCTTCTACAAGTCAGCAGAACTTAGAAAACAGGAATTCAGGACAGAAGAGAAAGTAGACAGGAGAGAATGCATTAGCCACACACAAACCAGAGAAGAAGAGACTTATGATTAAGGAACATAGAGGAAATATCATACAAGAGTAGAATATAATTCAATTTCGTGTTCAAGTGAATTGAGATATTTATAACACAGAGTTTAAAAACAATTTGCAACTGTTTTTAAAACGTGGTGAAGGGAGAATGCCCCCGTAAATTGAATTATATTGAGACCACGATGGCTGTATTGGCATATATGAATAAAGTTATGGATGTCATAGTTGTGACGTGTATATTCATGACGTAAGCACGGATGACTTAGACTTCATGCAAGTAGGCTGGTTGAGCTGAGATTCTTGGTGACGTCATGATTTTGTTCGAGAAAGATCTGAGATTTACGACGCAGTCGCAGGAAACAAGGTATTGTGCTAAGGAAGATGTTACGCTATTGGAGGAAAGGCTCGAACCAATGAACGATAGTTTGGAAGGAAGACGGAGATTGCTGAAACTACGATATTTAATTACTTTTGGCATGCAGAAGTGTGGAAATCTATTTTCAGTTATGGCATTGATTTGGAATCTTGAAGAAATTAATTTTGAGTTTTTGAAATTTGAAAATCGGTCAAGTATAGCCAAAGTTGGAACTTCTAGCGATGACGGAGCAACAGGCTATGGAAGGGATGGATACGCCCCTTAAGAAGTTGATAAAAGGTCGTGCTCAGGATAGAGGAGCTCTCATATCTCTCATACCGCTCATACCGGATATATATATTTCAGATATCATATAGTCATTTTCGAGTG
The DNA here is from genome assembly GCA_946902985.2 of Meconema thalassinum. Lineage (NCBI taxonomy): Eukaryota > Metazoa > Arthropoda > Insecta > Orthoptera > Tettigoniidae > Meconema > Meconema thalassinum. The sequence goes on from OX336390.1 coordinate 695,168,915, forward strand.
AATAAGTGAAGCAAGTTGTCTTTAGCGTGTGGTTAAAGCCCGGCGCATCGAACGAACACGGAGCAGTTCCATTTTACGCTGTTCGAAACTAGGCGAAGTTGAAACGCTCACATTAACGTTTCTACCAGATAAGATATCAAGAGTTAACTTCTGCCTTTATTGTAATTCAATTGGGCAATACAACATTGAGGTGTGTAGAAGATTTGAACAATTTCACGAGTATACTTTGAAAGATATTGGCATTTTAAGACTGCAGACAAAAGTGATTTTCTCGCCACCTGAGAGGCACTTTTAAATTCCACATTATACACTACGGCTGACACGTGTATCGCAACCGTGATATTGAAGACTACATTGGTAATACAACGATACATTCTACTATGGAACATTATAATCTTGCAGTGCTTTCAATGATTATAACAGAAGTAGAGATGGAAGGCTAAGGCTTTAATGCAATTGGGACATATATCGATGGAGTGAAATAACGGCATGGAACTTCGTTAATCGTCTTTCTACAAAAGCGAGCATGTAGTGAACATCCAACTACACTCATGCATCGTGAATCCATCGCTGAATTATATCAAATGACAGTGGAAATATCATCATACTCCACGATTATGAATATTTCTGCGGAAATAACTGCAATAAACGTCATGGCGAATTGCGACCAGAACTTCAGAGAACTTTCAAGAGAGGCCAGGGTGGACCCGGCTCACAAAGAAGAGTTTTTCCAGAAGGATGTCTTTCGTATACACGGAGCAGCGCAATTTCCGGAGGAGGAAGCAGTTCGATTCTCCGAGGGCGCTGATTCCGGGTTCGAGGTCGGAGCACATCTTTACGCTGGTGAAATGGAACCAACAGCAGTTTTCTTTGAAAACTTTCCTCTAGAACTTCAATCAACAGATAAGGTAGTCGTGAACGTTTCTTGTATTATTTGAGTCATGTAGCGATATCTGAGCAACCATTTTTCCCATATTTTCTGTCCTATATTTTGCCCCATTTTCTTGCTTGATATTTCTGTACTCAGTACACTTCGATGATTTATGCCTTTTTCTACGATTTGTTGAGACATTGTTATGTCATTGGCATAGCTAAATAATTTTGGATCAGTTGAGACTGATAATTAACATTCTTTCAGTAATTTGCATATTTGTGTAGTCACGATTTGACTGTAACGTTAACGATTTCTATGGCAGATTTGAATTCAGACAGCGTGTCATTTTATTAAAGTAATTCTATTCAGTAAATTACTTTGACCAATTTTCTGTCATCCTCAAGAAAGAAGAATGATTAAATGATTTTAGAGCGTTAAAATCTATTACGTTATCGACGATCTTTGAAATACTAGTCGTCTTATGAACATGATTGCAACATAGACATTTATCATTGCATTATAGACAATTTTATGAAATATGAACTTTGAATACGATTTATTGAATACACTATAGTAATGAACATTTGATAGGAGTTTTTCTCAATTCTAGATTGGAACAATTATGTTTGCATTCCACAGTCTAATTGTATCTATTCGACTATTTATGCAGTTTAGATGAACTTTGATTGAAGATAGTATTTTTATACTGCGTTACTTTGAAGATATTAATCTCAATTTTGATAGACCAGGGAGGAGTGTCTAATCGTATTTGCTATTAAATTTATTTGTGATTGGCAAATTTTTACTTCATATCGATTCATGAATGAAACCCACGAAGGTTAAATAATAACAGTCATTAATACAATTGATGAATATAAGAATTTTTAAAGAGGAACAATGGATGTATAATCGTTAGTTCAGTGGACATGTAAAAGTCGCTGATGAATAATGCCCTTGAATAATGAAGGAGGTTCCCACAGTAATAAATGAAGTTGATGAATTTATAAGTGGAGGTTTTTGTATGTAATTTGGAAGATTTTGATGCCATGTATATGAAGATATATGATGAATTCTGGGCCAATTGTTGTGCAATTTTGTGCGTTTTGAGCGAAGTATTTTTCCGCTGAATGTATTGTCCTGGTTCTTTGAAAGTTATTCATATGAAGATACTGTTAAAATTAACAAGAGTGTTAAATAATTTGAGATAAAGATTTTGAATGGAGGTTACCGTCACAAATATTATAATAATTATTAAACCTTATTAAACCTGAATTTGACAGTTAAATATAACTAACCTTCATTGGTCGATTATATCAACACGATTTGAGTAATTATCAACCGGATAAACGTGTGGTTTAATGTATTTCTTGTATAAATAATATAAACAATATAATTAATATTGTAAATAATTTTGTAAATATCTTTGATAATAATTTGAAATGAAAAGGATTAATAGAGGCGTGTATAAGTTTTCCAATTGTCGTTTGACATTGTTATAAACAATTTATTATTGTTATAAATAATTAATGAACCTTTGTTATAAACATTAAGAGTTTTGTTATTATACTCTAAACAACGCTAGTTAAACAAGTGGATTGAACAATTAATCATGATTTGGGATTATTAGAGTAATCCACTGGTGTTTGAATGGAGCATTTAAAAGATTTGCGTGATAATATTTCAGTTGAGAAGTGGACATTTAACGTGTTTTTAAAGGAGAGCTAAGCTCTGTTGTAACTCGCTTATGCTAGGGTTGAACGGACGGGTGAGTCCACTTTGACGATGCAGGTGCATTGCAGCTGGCCCGGACAACTGTATGATAGAGGCCAAGGACGTCTCCATAATAGCCTTGTGGCTATAAATAAAATGTGAAGTATATAAACACGCAAAACAATTGCTATATGTGTCTCGTCCCAAATCCCGTTTCCATTCCAAGTGCATTATTATAATTACGTTACTTTGAGCTTGAGAAAGCTGAAACATTGTATGTAGAGTATACAAGTCCTACAGGAGGACCTAGTTATGTGGACAATGGCTTCTGATTACCACGTGGATTTTGTTGTTTTATTTTGTTAAATTCATTCTTTATGTGAAATAAATTATTGTGCAGTTTGAAGTTTCTCGTCTTCGTTATGGTTCATTTTAAATACCATGGTGGAGGTTATTGTGAGGGCATACTTTAAGTGATCCAGTTGACAACCCAGTCCCCGAGATAAATTTAAAAGGTAAGTAAAAGTTAAGTATGAACCCCCGTATATTTTGGTGTGTTCCACAATAATTTCTTGTTAACTACTGTGCTCTAATCTCGGTAGTATCTGTCAGTGCCATTTTCATTAATGTAGCTGTGCCGGTGCGATTGATTATTGGCAATCCGATTGAGGGGGCGGATATCTGACAGCCTACTATCCGGATATCGGGGACAGTACGAGTGTGTTGTGTGGTTATGAGTTCGGACCCGGCTTGCTGTAAGGACCTGGTATTACGATATCTGTGCCGTATGTACTATGGCACACGCATCGTGTATTTAAGGCATGCGGATAAAAATACGCTTTGGCGTGAGAAGTTTGGACCTTTTTGAATTCTCCTCTTAGTGTAATTTTGGAAGTTATGGGGTTCTGGACTTGGCATGAATGAAGGTGTATGTCCCAGCTCATCCTGGAGTGCTCTCAGTCTGTGTGTGCCAGCAAAGGTCGCCCACGCGGAGTGTGTTATCGCTGAGTGTGACAGTATTGAATTACAATGGCGTGTGCACTCACTTGTTACTTGTCTGGCTCTGTTCATGTTTCCAGCACGTGTATGTGTGTGAATTTGAATGCCCGTTCTCTTGTTGTGATTATGGCTTTCCGCCATGTAAAAGAACCTTTCACTGAATACATTCGTGTCCCCAAGTTTTGTGTTAATGTAGCGTGGGTCGAATATATCCCTATTAATGGTACTAAATGTCGTTATGCACGAGTGTCTCCGATTCCGCTAGTCGCGTGTTTGGTGACTAGGTGTCGGAGGTGATTTTATTGTCTTCCGCGTATGAATATCTGTTAGTGTAACTGTCCCTTACTTTCCTATCCTGCAACTGGATAGCTACCCGACCTTACCTTCCTGGTATTCAGGAGGTTACGGGTTCGAGACCGTCTTTGACCAGAGTAATTATTTCTGGTGCCATTTTAGGCTGTGTTTCCGGGCCAGTTGTGTTAGCGTATTAACTTGTCATGTGGCAATGTGAATTGGCTGTGTGCCGTCCAAAAATATGTAGGCTTTCCCAAAGTCTGGGATTTTCATCCTATGGTGTTTGTGTTTTAGCTTGCGTGTTGTTATGGAGGTGAGAAAAAGTCATGTTATAGGCAGTGTAATATGTCACGTATGCCTATGGATTAAATACATACAGTTCAACTTGGCTAACTTTCCTTTCTCGGGATTAGTGAATGAGGCAAAAAAATGAGTTATGCAACGCTCCGAATTAAGAGAGCACTTTGAATAGAGTAGAGAAAATATATTGTATCTCGCCTGCACAATGCTTTATGCTTATTAAAGCGGGTTGCCAGGCAGCGGTAATCTGTAAAGATTGTGTCGTAATAAATGCCAAAATGTTTAAAAATGAAAAGTAGGACCTGAGTGTACTATCCACCTATTTGGTGACGTTAGTACGACAGTAATCTAGTTACGTCTCAGGGGAATCTACCACTTTTGAAAAATAGTTTGAGATTCTTAATTCTTGCTACGATTAGGGCTCTCGCCCGTCACAAGAGAATCTATCAAACTGTGGGACCGGAACATAGAACATTTAGTAATTTCTACCTAGAAAGACTCGCCTAAGCTCTATGCCGTGATTTGTTGCTTAAGCTGTGTTCGGAATAGCTCTCTGCGAACCTAAGCTGCGTGGCCCATTTATTGGTTTCCGCTTGGCTTTGCATATTAAAAACTTCACATTGTCCAAGTTATAATGTGGACCAAACTATGATCAGTAACCATTGATGGCCTAAAAAAAAATGCTAGGGGCCAAAAAAAACAAGAAGAATTTTGAATTATACACTTTTGGTTTAGCCATGTTGCACTGTATATACATGAAAAAATGTGCAGTTTATGTTTGTGAGTCTCTGTGTGTCTATTATCGTATTTCTCCCGTGTAAACGAGCCTACGTGTATCTATAATAGTGGTGCAAGTGATATTGGTTTATTTTGTACTCCTGGTGAAAGTCGTTATCCCTGTCCGAGCGTCCTTGGTCTGAAAGGTGAATACTTTCGCCCTGTTACTAGGGCATAGGCCCCTGAAACCCATTGAGGCTCTCCTTCGCTATTTTTCGGAGGAGTTTGTAGCAAAGTAAGCCTGGGCCTACTTTCACCGTAATGCCTGGCTGTTGGTCTGAATGTGCCCGTGTTCGAGGGACTAATTGCGCTCTGCGCTACCCTAGTAGAGTTTACGGGGGTGTGTGTATTTTTGCCTGACCGGTCTGGCGGGGTAGGTAATAAGACCTTTCTTATACCCCGTGTACTGTGTGTTAGCGCCTGGTCAGAGTGTGCGGGTGTGTATTGTGCATCCTGAGGGCCTGAAGGCAACACCCTCTTATGCATTCGCACCTGGGGTACAGATGCCGGTGCCCGCTTTCGTCCTGGCAAAATTGCCCTTTGGACTAGCGGTAAAGGCCGTTTAATTGCCTGTTTTTGCCCTAACAATGTATTTGAGCGTAGTCTGGTCGATTTCTGGCCTATGGCCACGGTAGACTCCTGCCCTTGTGTTTGCCTATTTGTGTAGGTGTGTGTAGGCTTAATGTGCTGTAGGGCGGGCTCTACGTCCTCAGCCCATGACGTAGTTACCTCCCGTTTACTCCCTGTTATGTCATGTGTACTCGAGAGTCCTGGCGTCAACTCCCTCTCGTTCGTCCGTTTTGAGGGGGTTGGCCTGGGTTCTGTTCCTCGGTTTGGGAAAGTCGCCTTTCGAGCCGGAGCTGAAGGACGTGTATTTATGTAACTTGGGTCCCGCAGTGTGTTGGAGCCTAACCTGGCCGTCTTCTGGACTGTGGCCACGGTGAACTCCTTCCCATGTGTGGCAGCACGTGGCGAGAGGGACATCCTCGCAAATTGCTGCGTTAGCGTATCTACGCTTATGTCCTCGGCTGGGCTTGTGGCCCTACCATGAACTCAAAAATGGCCTTGTTATCCTGGAGCTCGCGGTACTCGTCCCAAATTTGGGCGTACTGCCTGTTGAGGCTCATGGCCTGCTCAGCGACTCTTGTGCCATTAGTCCCTATGCGTTGGTGTTCCCTAATGAGTGTTTCCCATTGCTGGAACATGAACTCGTGTCGGCAGTGTAATTGCCAGTGTGCCTTAATAATTTGTGTACGGAGGGTGGGGATTTTCGCCCGAATCTTGCGATTCTTAGCGCTGCGGAGTGGCCGGACAAGTGCTCTTATGATCCGCATATATTGGGCGTGCAGGAGCTGCTGAAACCTTCTGAGGTAGTCCTGCCTAGTTTCAAAGACTTTGTGCCAGGCAATTAATTCCTGGTATTCCCCAATGCTCCTCAGCACAGCTAGGCGGTATAGAGGGGCCATGCTGAATGAAGTGTATGCGTCTTCTAATAAAATAAAAAACTGTGCGTGTTTGGCAGTGTATCTTGTATCTCTCTGATCCTTTCTGGGGTTGGGGGGTTGGTTTGCTAAGGATTTCCCCTGTGTAGGTAGTGCGAAGCAAAAAGCTGCTTTCTGTCTGAGATTTTTTTTTTTCCAGTCTCGCTTGGCTGTATGCGGTACGGGCCGTTTTGACCACGAGAACTCGTTGTATGAGCCCTTTGTCTACTGTGCGTGGTACCTGGCCTCCACCAATCTGTTTTAGATCCCTTAGTTGGGGGTAGTTAGATCTAAAACGTATGTGTTAATGTACCAATTTATTAAGTGATGCCTAGGAGGGGGTAGCTTTCCGTAGCTGGGTAAGCTGACCAGTGTAGAGTGTTGTTTAGTGTTAGGATGCTAGGGGATGCTCCTATGAAGACGTAAGTGTAACTCGGGGGATGAACCTCTGTGTACAGGTTAATGTACTAGCCTCTCAGCTGGTTGGAGAGAGTTATATAACCGACGTGCGTGCGTCAGCTATATTGGCGGCTCGCTGCTTAGGCAGTCGGGCTGCTGCGGGAAGTACAATGAGACTTGAGCTAGCAACTATTTGGCTACTACCGTCACAGTCAATCGTGACGGGAATCAGGAAGGGCGTTAGGACGTAAAGAGGCGTGTAATTAGTAAGACAAGTGTAGTGTACTGACCAAGTATTTATTGGTCAGTGAATATGGAATTGTGAGTCCCTTTTAGGGGAATGTAATAAATGTTACAAGTTTAAGTGTACAAGTTTGTGGAGTAGGTTACAAAATATAGGATCTCTGAACACTTCACTGATACTCACCTGGTGATAGCTTGCAGTAGAGCCTTCGGCGACACACGGTATGACAGATAATGGAGAGAGCCCTGTCCTCCTTAAGGCCTTCCTCTTATAGGCTTTGCTGTTGTACTGTCAGCATTCTATTGGCATAGCTGCCCCAGATAGTTATAGTGTAGGTGTTTATGAGTGTGATGCAAGTGCTTGGCAAGCCTTCCAAGCTGGTCGGCTGCCCTTGCTGTGTAAAAGATGTTGTTCTGGACTTATGAGATTTGCCAGTTAGGGGTGGTTTTAATAGATGATGGGGGGTGGCTTCCAGGGGGTGTAGACCCCTGGGGGGACTGTACACCAGGCAGGTCTTTCAGTGTAGTCCCCTCAGAATGGACTCCATTAGCCTTTCGAAGGTCGCAGGGGCGTTGCCCAGACCGAATGGCATGACGGTGAACTGCCAGAGCCCGCTGCCCACAGAGAACGCCGTTTTCTCGCGGTCCTTAGGGTGGACCTCCACCTGCCAGTAGCCACTCTTCAAATCCAAGGTGGGGAACCATATTGACCCTGATATGGTGTCCAGCGTGTCGTCGATCCGGGGTAGGGGGTAGCTGTCCTTTCCGTGACGTCGTTCACCCGTCTGTAGTCCACACAGAACCTGGTGGAACCGTCCTTCTTCTTCACAAGCACGACAGCAGAACTCCAAGGACTATGTGATGGCTCGATCACCCCTTGCTCCTTCATCTCTTCTACCATCCGGTCGACTTCGTCTTGCTTGGCGAGCGGGACACGTCGAAATGGGGCCCTAATCGGTGCGCTGTACCCAACGTCGATTCTGTGCTGGACCAAGCTTGTCCTGCCGAAGTCTTTGCTCCCCACGGAGAAGACGTCCTGGAATTCGCGTAGCAGGTCCTGAAGTTGGCGTGATTGTTTCTCGTCAAAATGGTCCTGGGATCCTTGGTACAGCTTCTGTAGTTCTTCTGGCAGAGCGCGTCTTCTTCGGTTGTCCGTCTGCAGGAGTCCGTCCGTCGTATCTGTGATGCGGGAAATCCAGGTAACGGGCTCGCAGACTCCTAGGTTGGTGTCCCGGTGAACCGTAATGTCGTAGTCGTTCAGGTTGGACAGGCAGACGTACGGCCGAGACGTCGTGTTGATGAGGGTCTTGGCAACTAGCAATCCTTTTGTCTGGATGTCCTCATATTTTGGCTCGATGACAGCCGCCACTCCCTCAGCAATTCCGTTGACAATTACGGCGGCGCAGACCTCCGTCCTGGCGGGAACGATGACGTCCTCTCTCAGCCTTACTCGTCGTGCGGTGGCGGCCTCGTGTGCTGGTTGCAAAGCAAGTTCCTCACCTCCGAAGTGCAGAGTGTTGGTACTCAGGTCCAAGATGATGTTGTTCTGGTCCAGGAAGTCCAGTCCGATGATCACTTCGTTTGATACGTCAGCCACAAGCACTGGATGCTTCACCGCCCGTCGACCAATGACGAGCTCCACTGATGCTTCGCCATGTACCGGTGCGGTCTCTCCGATCGCGGTTATTAGCTGGAGGTTCCTTTGTGTGGGTTGCACTCTCCACTTCGGGATCACGGTGGGATTGACGATGGTCCTCGACGCTCCCGTGTCGATCAGCATGGGCCAGATCACTCCGTTGACGACTCCGTCGACCATCAGGCTGCTATTGTCCCTCCGTAACTTCGTCACACGCACTTGGACTGCCGGAGCTTGACGACTGTCACAAGCCAACCTTTGCCCCCCAAGGCTGGCTAATACTCGTTTCCCTGGGCCGCGCGGTTTTCAGACGACTGATTTCCCGTCGGATACCCTCGGCGGCGGCGATCACCGCAGTCCTTTCTCAGGTGGCCTTTCTTACCGCAGGTCCAGCAGGTCGGTAGTCCTCTTCAGGGCTGCCTCTCCGGTTGCCTTCCGGCTGTGTCGTTGCTGGTGGTGCCGCGACTATCGAAGAAACGGCTTAGCGCCTCCATTAATTTGTCGGCCAGGGGCTTGGTCTCGTTGGTTTTTACTGGATCGTCGACGTCCACTTGACGCACCCGCGCGTGCATTCTGGATGCCTCTTTTGCCGTCTCGAACTCAAGTGCGTGGCTCAGCGCAACTGCCAGGGTCTTATTGCGCGCGAGTCGCAGCGCCTGTTGAGTGTCCGAGTCCCGTAGCCCGTCGGTGAAGGTCTGCGTCGCTATCTGCTCCAGAAAGTCGGCCGCCGCTGTTGGGTAGGCGAGCTTTACGAGACGTGCGATGTCCATCTCGAACTCCTGCAGGGTTTCCGCGTTCTTTTGCACCCGGGTCCGAAGCTGCATCTGGTAGGCCTGCTGAAGATGGCTATCTCCATATCGGGACTCCATATGGGCGAAGCGTAGTCCTGGGATCCAGTCGGGATGGCCTGAAGGACGTTAAGGGCGTCCCCTCTCAGCGCAACAATGAGAGCTGTAGCCTTTTCCGTGCTGTTCCAGTTGTTTATGGAACAGGCTGCCTCGAACTGACGTAAATAGGTGCTCCACGGGACTTTTCCGACGAAGGTTGGGGACGTCTCTCTGCTCTGTCCCGTTCCTGATATTCCCGGTGTACCTGTGGGCGGGCGTCGGCGCAGCTCGGCAACTTCCTCTTGAAGAGCGTTGAATCTCGCTTCCATCCCCGTCGGCGGGCGTTGGTTCAGCTCAGCAATTTCCTTTTGTAAGGCGTTGGATTTCTCTTCCACCCCCGTTAGCGGGCGTTGGCGCAGTTCGGCAACTTCCTCTTGTAAGGCTTTGAATTTCTCCTCCATCCCCATCAGCGGGCGTCGGCGCAGCTCGGCAACTTCCACTTGTAAGGCGTCGAACTTCTTTTCCACTGCCGTGACTTCCTCACGCAGCCCCTGTTCTATTTTCCTTTGGCTTTCCTCTAATTTCGTCAGCAGACACTCTTCCAGATTTTTCTGGCCATCCAGAAATTTGGCGGTTAGGTCTTTTGCTAACTTATTCTGGCTGTGCTCCATCTTCCTCTGGCTGTCCTCTAATTTCGCAGTTAGGTCCTCGGTTAAAATCTTCTGACCGTCTTCCATCTTCTTCTGGCCGTCCTTCAGGTCCTTGGCTAAATTCTTCTGGCCGTCATCCATCTTCTTCTGGCCGTTTTCCATTTTGGTTTCCATGCCACTTAACTTTTCTAACAATGCTGCCAATTGCGCCTCCATTTTAGTTGTTTGTCTTGTTAAGGGCATGCACTCACAGGAAAATTTAAAAAAATGACCTGCTCGGGTTTTGAAACCAGGACCGTCAGGTGTTGTGCTTGTACTTGAGTTCGTAATCCGGCTTCTGACACCAGTTGTTACGTGCCACCCCCTAGTGCCACTTTTGTTAACTGGATTACGGTGGGTAGAAAGCACAACACAGGTTGTTCCTTTAAAGAAATAATTAATTTTATTGCGGCCAGAAAGATACACTACTCATCAGCAAATACAAGCTATTAGAACCTTACTCCAGTTTCCTCAAGTCTCTTGCTTATGGAGAGCTCTTGCCCTCTTTCACTTGTCAACAGTTAATCTTCTCGCTAATGAGTCTGGTGGCCTTGACAGAACTACATGCAACTCTTCCCTATGTACACAAATTACAGTTACTTACGAAAACCTGCTACACGCTGCTTCGCTGTTCACGAGCTGGGAAACAATGTCACTGGGTTTCGTAACTCGCGCGGCACTTCACCACAATATCTCTGTCGCTCAGTGAAATCACACTCACTCAAAACACAGGCAGTCCACTGTATGCTTCTCACTTCCTCGCTGTCAAGAGAAACGGCTTTACTAGGGGTTTCGCAAGTCACCACACTTCTGTCGCTCAGGATAAACGCTCGCACTAGCTCGTAAAACACAACCACAACTGCTTGACAGGTCTCTCTTATATAGCAGGCCGGTGACTCAATAAATGCTTCTAGACCCATCCAGGGTTCACGGCTTCTCGAGGCTTCCTTCACTGGCTCAGTCACGAATATTCTGGACCTTCCCTTTGTCCTAGTAGTCCTGTTGCATAAGGCGTACGCAATACACTGAGGCAGGGCACAGCCCAGCCCAGGGGCAGTTGTGACTCATGCGGCGAGCGATTACACAAACTCACAGCCGTAACATTAGAATTGTTACTCAATAATATGAGTAAAGGAAATTTCGATATAATAATTTGTGGGGATGTAAATGTGGATTTCTTAAAATTTGATAGAAATTGTGAATTATCTACACAGTTACTAATTTCCTATGGACTGAAACCTACAGTAAATACCCCTACAAGAGTAACAAAATTTAGTAAAACCACTCCTGATCAAAATTTTTTAAAATACAGATAAATATCACCATTCAATAGAAGTCTATTGTCCGGGTTTTAGTGACCACCATGGAGAAATACTGAGTTTTGAAGTACCCGAAACAATCAATAATAATGATAATGGAGTAAAATCAAAGTGCAGGTCATTCACTGAAACAAATGTTACATATTTCAATGACTTATTAAATAAGGAAACATGGTCAGAAATTTATAAACTAGAAAATGTAAATGATAAATTTAATGCATTTAACAGTACCCTAAAACACTATTTTGAAACAGCAATCCCCTTTAGACAAAGAAAAAAAAATCCACAGCCTGCTTCCAGTCTCCGACCGGGTTAGGAATTGAATGAATGAAGCCCCCATCTAGCGGCGAGGATATGAACTGTGCCGGCTGCCGAGACCTGATGCACTCCTCTGGGGCAATGATTAAATGAATGACAGATGAAATGAAATGATAGTGGAGAATGTTGCTGGAATGAAATTTTGACAGGAAAAACCGGAGTACCCGGAGAAAAACCTGTCTGCCTCCGTTTTGTCCAGCAAGATCTCACATGGAGTGACCGGGATTTGAACCACGGACCCAGCGGTGAGAGGCCGGCGTGCTGCCGCCTAAGCCACGGAGGCTCCCTTTTGACAAAGAACTGTGCAAAATAACAAAACTAGCAATTGGATAACAACAGGGATTAGAAATTCATGTCAAAGAAAGAAATTTCTACACAAATTATATAAATATACCACACAACACCTGAATTCAATTTATACCACAAAAATTACACTAGCATATTAAATAAGGTAATAAGACTAGCAAAGAAAATGCATAATGATAATTTTATTTCCCAATCATCTAATAAAAACAGGGCTATGTGGTCCGTGATAAAGAAACTGGAAAATCTGCTAAAATACAAAGGAACATTACACTGACCAGAAATTATAACGAGATAAATAATCCAGAGGAAATAGCAAACACTTTTAATGACTATTTTCTGGAAATTCCACAAAAATTATTAAATAAATCACAGGTAAATACACTAAATTCTAATAATAAAATAAATATATGTAGTGATTATTTATAAATCATGTCACAAGTGAAGAGGTAAGAATAGTTATAAAAGAGCTAAAAAATAAATTTTCTGCTGGAATTGATGGCATCCCAGATGCAATTTTAAAGAAATGTGCAGAAAATATAATAAATCAACTTACACACTTAATAAACAGTTCAATTCTCTGAGGAACTTACCCGGATATTTTGAAGTTATCAAAAGTAATTCCAGTGCACAAAAACAATTCAAAAGATGAATTAGATAACTATCGTCCTATTACCTTACCAACTGGTATTGCAAAAATTGTGGAAAAAATCATGTATAATAGACTGATAAGTTTTATATAAAAAAATAAAATAGTATCAAACTCACAACATGGATTCAGAACGGAAAAATCTACACAGACAGCAATTTATGAATTTATTAATAGTATACTGAAATTAATTGATGATAAGGATCATGTAACTGGCCTATTCTTGGATTTATCAAAAGCATTTGATGTTGTTGACCATAAAATCCTCCTTACAAAACTAAATCAATATGGTATTAGAGGTCTGGCTAATAAACGGATAGAGTCTTACTTAACAAGGCGTAAACAAATAGTAAGCTTGAGACACAAGGATGATGGAACCGAATTACTTAATGAAACATTGTCCAATGAGGGAATTATTGAATTTGGAGTACCCCAGGGATCGGTTTTGGGCCCACTACTCTTCCTTCTATATATCAATGATATAACACAGATCGTTCATTCACATTCCGGTAAGGAAATTTTGATTGCGGACGATACAACACTCGTAATAAAAGGTGAAACTGAACAGGTCATACAGCAGTCTGCTGACTCCGTTACAGGAGAGTAACCCAAATGGTCACAAGATAATCGCCTCATAATCAACTATAAAAAACAGTATGTCTAAATTTCCACACTATACAGAATAGGAATCCTGCCAAGCCCAATATAACATTAAATGGTCATCAAATAGAAAATAAATCAGAAACAAAGTTTTTAGGACTATGGTTACAACATGACTTGAAATGGAATAAACATATACAATACCGGTATCTGAATACTAAACTGAACTCGATGTGCTTTGCGTTACGTATTTTGAAAATCTGCACTAGCATGCACACATTAAGAAATACTTATTTTGCTTATTTCCAATCATACTTAAGATATGGGGTCATCGTTTGGGGTACTAAGCACGTTTAGGATACAAAAGAGGGCGATTAGAATTATGGCAAATTTAAACACTAGAGAATCATGTAGACCTCTGTTTAAAGATTTAAACATCCTCCCTCTGCCCTGCATATATATCTTTGAAAGTATTATGTTTTGTAAAAGAATTTAATGAATAAGGATGTTTTTCTTAAAACAAACAATGATGTTCATAGGCATAACAGAAGACAAAATCAAAACATTCATATTTCACACACACACACACAAACACACACAAGCATCTATCAAAAAAGTCCTCTCGGCACGCCGGAAGGCGGAGGTAGATTTCACCGGACAAACTTGGGGATAGGCGAAAATAGGCAGAATATGCAGGTTTTCGTAGAAGGATCAGACCTTATTTATTGCGAGAAGGTATTTTATAATTGGAGCTTAATTAACTTTGTTTTTCGTCATTTTAATCTTATTTTAATCATTTTATTGTCTTTTGGGAACGGTAACCTTCTTGTCATTTGGGGTCCATTTTTATTATACTTGTGTCACACTGTCCTTATGCAAGGTTTCGACACTGATGTGTAACTATGTAACGGTCTGTTACTTCTTCACGCAAAATTATATCTCCCGCAGAGATTTTGGTTGGTTCCTCAGTTTAGGGGCTGCGACAACGCGGTCATGTAACCCCGTGTACTTAGGGATGGCTGTATTAGTCTGTAACACAGGTAAGGACTGCAGACGGTCAATTTCAAGCAGTAGTTCCTAATGTTGCTACCAGGTACTACCGTCAACGACACCTAGCTGTGAACTTGGCTACTAGATGCCACCGCAACCAGCAACTCGCAACGAACGTTGGAACTTCCCCTCCAAAGGAAAGCATAGTGAGGGATTTTAGCGCTCTTAGAAAATCCCTCGACTTCGGCCGGCTTTGAACTCGCGACCTTGGGCTTAGACATTCAGCATGCTACCAGTTACGTCACCGAAGCCGCTTCACACTTAGTCAGATGGAAATACTGAATCTGATCTCGTGCAAGTGCGTTATCTTGGCAACGTCTGATGGCTCATCCCTCATCAATTTAGTAGTGTTGCCATGGCAACCACTGATTGCTCTTGGCATTTTCTTATAATTCCGAAATCATTTTCTCATCCCTTGGCATAATGTTGGGTCATATCAAAAATTCTTTCAGACAAAAGTTTTAGGTAATTATTAGGGGAATATTGTCCATTTTGTACGGTTTTGATATTGTGCCTATTGAGAGAGATATGATTAATGTTTCCCGAAAAAACCACTTTTTCCCACCCCTTTGGTCAATGGTTGGTGCTATAAAAAAACTTTTCAAACATAAATTTTTGGGCTTTATCCGACACATAGTATGAACGTTGAACGGATTCGATATTTCACATATTAAGAGAGTTTTAGCAATATTTCACTTTTTCGAAAAAAAGCCCCCCATTTTCACCCCCTTCGACCGATTTAGCCCAGTAACGAACTCGACCGAGATTTTATAGGTATACATATTCGGTAAACAATTCAAAGTGATTGGTGCAAAATTACGGCAGTTATCGTGTCCACAAGAAACTGATATACATATATATATATATATATATATATACATAAATTATATATAAACTTTTGAACTGACGGTGGTTTTGGGGTCTGGGGGATGTGAAACGCGAATATATGTCGAAATTTTCCGGAAGTCGAAACATGGGACCCATTGCAATAGTTAGCTTTCTAATGAAATCTACCTAAAAGGAACTTATAACACAGGAGTTAAATTATACAATAAACTACCCCAGTATATAAAACTTGCCCCAAAAATAAAAACATTTGATAGAATGTTGAAAGCTTATCTGCAGTGCCATTGTTTTTACTCTGTAGTTGAATATCTTATTGTATAGAAACGATGAAATCTGTAATTATATTTTACTTTTCTATTTTAATTGTAATACCTAGCTGTAAGTTGTTGTATTTATAGAATTAAGTTTTCATATTATGATAATAGAATAAGGTGTAAATAGTTGCCCAATAAGATTGTATGTCTTAAGATCTGTTATTATAATAAGTTATAAATAGTTATAGTATTAGTATTACTGTATATACCTATTAGTACTTTTATTTTATAGATGTAAATTCTGACGTGTCCTATATCAAAAATGTATTGTATACATGTATTTGATCAAATTGAATTAATAAAACTATCTATCTATCTATCTATCTATCTAGCATATATTAGTAAGATTTTTTGTGAAATCTTCAGGAAAGTGTTCGAGGTATTAAAGCTAATGTTCTGTGGAGCATAGTTGTGTGCTAGAGGCATTGAGACGCCAAGGCATACAAAAGAGATATGCCAGACTACTGGAAAAGCTCTATGAAGGCTGCCAAGCGAGGGTAAGAACGGAGATGGAGGGTGCGAACATCAACTTAGAGAGAGGCGTGAAACAAGGCGACCCCCTCTCACCAAAGTTGTTCACATGCCTACTGGAGAACCAATTTAGGAAGTTGGAATGGGACAACAAATACGGCATCGAAATAAACGGGGAAAGGCTGACACACTTACGGTTCGCAGACGATATTGCACTTCTAGCAAAATCGGCAACAGACTTGGAACAAATGCTAGTGGATCTAGACACTGTCAGTAAAGAAGTAGGTCTATCTATGGACCCCTTAAAAACAAAACTGATGACCAACTCACTAGAAGTACAAATCCTCATCAATGGCAAACCACTAGCGTACACACAGGAATACGTCTATCTTGGACAAAACCTGACATTTGACTGCTCCCAGGAGAAGGAAATCAAGAGACGAGTTGGGCAGGCATGGAAGAAGTTCTGGTCCTTAAAATTTATATTGATGGACAAATCCCAGAAGATAAGTCAACAGTCAGAAGTGTTAGAAAAGTGTGTAATGCCGGTATTGCTATTCGGCTGTTAAACCTGGGCTTTAACAGAGAAGCAAAGGCACACAATCCGGGTATGTCAACCTAAAATGGAACGGAAGATCCTTCAAGTTTCCTTGAGGGACACATTACGAAACGAGGAGATAAGAAGAAGAACTGCCATGAAAGATGCTGAAGCAACATCTGACAGGCTGAAATGGAGGTGGGGAGGCCACGTGGCTAGAATGAAAGACGATCGATGGACGCACAAGCTAACGGTATGGGACCCCAGGACAGGAAGAAGGAACGTGGGTAGACAGAGGACCCGCTGGAAAGACTCAATCGTAAGGAAGACAGGCAAACACTGGACGAGGATAGCAAGGGAGAGACAAGAATGGAGACTTATGGAACTATAAGAAGGGAAGAGGAGGAGAGCTTTAACAACGAAAAATACTGGTAGACTGCACACCTATAACATGAAAGATACACTTCTGCAACCTGTAACAAGCCAAACAACGCACAAGGTAAACGACAACAAATAGGCACATACAAAGACACGACAACTGGCCCCCGCCTCCCTTCTAGAGAAGAAGATGTAAAACGAAGTGAAATGTAGTGTAGTGAAGAGAACTATAGTGAAGTGTAGCAAGTGGAGTGAAAACGTGTACACAACTCCTTAGGAGTTGCTCGCCTAACGAGTTTAAACAAGAGCACATCCCTGCTCGCAGGAGGCCTTTGCCCGTATGGGAGTATTTGGTCCAGTGACAAAAGTGCACATCTAAAAGATCAATACTCCATCATGAATAGGTGGAAGGAGCATTTTGAAGACCTCTTGAGCCAGGAATCAGTTATTGATGAGCAGGTGTATGATATATTAGAACAAGCACCCATCAAGGAAGAACTCGCTACACTGCCAACACTAGATGAGGTTCAGTGTGCTGTTAATCAAGCAAAGCGACACAAAGCCACTGGGTGTGATGGAATACCAGCGGAAGCTCTCAAAGAAGGAGGTGAGGAACTCATAAACCACATACATGATCTTATCATTAAAATTTGGAGAACTGAAAAAATGCCTGCTGATTTCAGAGATAGTCTGATAGTTCCCATATTTAAGAATGGTGATCGTGCAGACTGCAACAACTATCGTGGTATATCATTGTTATGCCTGGGAAAGCTTATTGCTCGTATTTTGGCGAATCGTATTCTATCCCTGGTGGAGAAAATACTCCCAGAGAGCCAATGTAGTTTCAGGCCTTCTAGAGGAACCGCAGATATGATATTCACTGTTCGTCAGCTTCAGGAGAAATGTAGAGAGCAAAATAGACCTGTTTATATTGCCTTTATAGACCTCAGTAAGGCATTTGACTCGGTAAACCGTGAAGCCTTGTATGGTTTTCTACTAAAATGTATTACCATCTTAAGACTACTCTACTCCGATATGAAGGCAAAATGTCATTGGTAACGACTCGATTGGAGAACCATTTCATATAAATGCCGGTGTTAAACAAGGCTGTGTGATTGCCCCTACATTGTTCTCTCTGTACGTTGTCACTGTCATGCAGTTAAAGATGATCTTCCTTCAGGCATACAGATAACTTACAGGATGGATGGGAAGATCTTTAATTTGAGCCGTCTAAAGGGTAGTACTCGAACATCTCCTGCTGCATTGGTTGAGTTACAGTACGCTGATGATAATACAGTAGTAGCTCAATCAGAGGACGAACTTAAGAAAATCATGAATGCCTTTTCTTCAGCATACAAAAAGAGTGGGCTGAAACTTAACACCAGTAAAACCCAAGTCCTCCACCAACCAGTCCCTGGACTAGGACAAAGAAACATCAATGTCACCGTCGATGGAGCGAAGCTTCAAGAAGTTAACACCTTCCTTTATCTTGGCAGCACCCTGTCATCAAGTGCAAATATTGATTCCGAAATCCAACACAGGATTAACCGTGCTGGGACATCCTTTGCAAGATTAAGGTCTAGAGTTTTTGACAACCATGATATATCAATGCTGCAACGAAGATCCTTGTGTACAACTCAGTTGTAGTTCCCCCCTTATTTTACGGATCTGAATCCTGGACATGCTACAGACGTCGTTTTAAAAAGCTGCAGCAATATCACCAGCGATGTTTGAGGAGAATTCTACTTGTGACATGGCAAGACAAACGCACAAACACCAGCATTCTCGAAGAAGCACAGACTACCAGTGTTGAAGCCATGTTTTTAAAACGTCAGCTGCGATGGACAGGACACGTAATCCGCATGCCCAATAATCGCATTCCCAAGCAGGTGTTTTTTTCTGAACTAACTGAGGGCAAGCGCTGTGTGGGAGGTCCGAGGAAGCGATTCAAAGACGTACTAAAGGCTAATATGCAAATGTTCCACATTGATATCAACAACTGTGAGACCTTAGCCCTTGATCGCTGATCCTGGAGACCATTGTTCATCGTGGTGCGATACGTTTTGCAGAAAACCGCCGACGTATGGTAGAAGATCGGAGGCAGCGCAGAAAGAACAGAGTGTTCATTAGAAGACAGGGAATGAATGCGGATGTCTCACCTGGACCTGATACTACCTGTCATCACTGCGGAAAACTGTGTGTCTCCCGCATTGGGCATTTTAGTCACCTCCGGACTCATCGATGAAGAGTCATTCGTCATTGGAAGGCCAACCTACTCGAGACGAGTGTTTGCTATCATCATCATCTAGGCTGTATTTATTGATTTATTATTTATATAAATGTATTGTGAATGTCACGTGTGACATTAATGGTTATTAAATCGTATCATAGTGGATTTTTACGCAGTGAGAAAGCGTTTTTGACAGTTTATTCGGAATACAGGTTGAATGTTAAATGAAATATTTTATATGCGGTATATATATATAAAAGAATGTTTGTTTGTTCGTCTTTTATGCGTTCATTAACCATTCATCCGATTGCGATCAAATTTTGGTGAGTTGTTGTGCACATTCCCGGGAGGATTATAGGTATAGTTAATCCAATTTACAATAGATAGCGCGCGAGTAGTTTAAACAAATGAGTGTTGGCGATGCGTTCATATACAATTCATTCGATTGCGATCACATTTTGGTGGGTTGTTGTGCACGCTACCATGAATATTTCTAAATTAGTTAATCCATTTTACGATTGTTTAGAGGCAGTTAACGGAAATTGAAAATAAATATTGTGTATCCATAAGCAATTCAAGAAACAAAATTACAACGCCAACACTTTCTCTGATTTGCATTGTAACGCAAGCAACTGTGAGACGAGTTGTAAATGGTGAAGTTGAAGATCTTCATTTAGGTTCCAATGAGCCTGGCTCTCAGTTCGAAGGTAAAATTGGTGAACCTGTCTGATCTACTAGCTCTATGGATCCTCGTGTTCAAAGGTCGAAAAAGCGTAAAGCAATTCCTAAAACACCAAGTAAATGGGAAGACATAGAAATCGAGCCAACAAAAGAAAAGGAATGGACCCTTCCTGAATTCCTTTATGGAGATTACTCTCCCATTGATTTATTTGAATTGTTTTATGACGAAGAGGTTATTCAAATGATTGTGAATACGTACGCTGCCCAGAAAGAACGAAAACGTTACTTGTGATGAAATCAGGGTATTTCTTGCTATGCTATTGCTCAGTGGATGTAGTACAGTCCCCAGATATCGCATGTATTGGAAAGATTCTCCTGTTGTCATAACACGGCAGTAGCATCATTGATGTCTAGGAAAGGAATAGATTTGAGCAAATAATGAGATATCGGCATGTGTGCGACAATAATAATTAGAATGCAACTGCCAAATTTGCTAAGGCGAGAGTTTTGTGGAAAAGGATGAATGAACGATGGTTGAATTTCTACCCTAAAGACGTGCATATTTGTTTTGATGAGGCTATGGTGCGTTATTTTGGGAGGCACAGCACCAAGCATCACATGCAAGGCAAACCTGAGAGGTTCGGATATAAAGTTTGGTGTGCTTGCACTCGACTGGGGTACCTTATACAAGCTGAGCCCTATCAAGGAGCAAATACAGGCAATACAAGACCTGACCTCGGTGTAGGTGTTAGCGGATATGTGGTTCTTGATATGGTATCAACACTACCCAAACCTTGCAGCTACAATGTGTTCTTCGACAATTCAATTATTGGGGGGGGGGGGGGGTTGAAAAAAGATGGACATAATGGCACAGAAACGATTCGTGCTAACAGGGTTGAGAAAGCACCGTTGGTGGATGGTAAGGAGCTAGCCCAAAAAAGGAAGGGGATCATTTTGTCAGTTAAATGATGTTAACAGTGGAATAACACTGATTCGGTATATTGACAACGATATCGTTACCATAGCCTCGACTCTGGCGAGAGTTAATCCTATTGGTAAAGTAACATGATGGAATAGTTTATCCCAAATAAAAGTAGATGTTTCCCAACCAAATTCCACTGTCAAGTACAATGTATGTATGGTTGGTGTTGACCGTCTGGATGAAAATGTTGCGGGACTTCGAGTAAACATCAGAATGAAGAAATGGTATTGGCAGTTGTTTATATTTCTCTTGAATGTCTCAGTCAACAATTCGTGTTTATTGTATCGCCTCACTAAAAGACACAATAAAATCCTCTTGTTTTTTTTAGCATTCACCAGGAGAATTACACTACCATATTTGCAGAACTATAGTAAAAGAACCCCTCTAGGCAGGCCTCCACGAAGTGTCCGTGCTGTAGACAAACGAGTTTCTGACGAAGTTCGTTTCGATAGGAGGGATCATGTCATTGTAGCGAATGAAAAGCAAACTAGGTGTGCTCAATGCAAGAAGAACACAACCAAAAGGTGTCTGGAGTGTGGCGTAACACTGCACGTGAACTGCTTTCAGGTGTTTCATGCATTGTAAGGCCACATCATGTGCGTTACAATGTTGATCTCTAAGAGTTTCCCAAGTGAATTCCTTTCTGGATATTAGTCTCCCATACTCTTTATTTGATTTATATTATGACAAATAGGTTATACAAATGTTTCTGAGCAATTCAAATATGTACGCTGCCCAGAAGAGTGAAAAGGGACATAACATTCCTTGTGTGATAAAAGGTTGCGTCTTGTATCGGATCGACTGCAATGTTGTTGATCATTAAGAGTAGTGTTGATCAGGTTATTTCTGAATATTGTTTTCTGTTGTTTCCATGGGTTTACTACTCAAATTTTCAGTAATAGGAGTGTATCAGAATGTTGTTTGCCAATTCATTATTTACATATCCACCAACCCGTTCGTGATAGATAGATAGATCGATTTTTATTAATTCCATTTGATCAAATACATGCATTCAATACATTTTTGATATAGGACACGTCAGAATTTACATCTATAAAATAAAAGAACTAACAGGTATATATTACTAATATTATAACTATTTAACTTATTATAATAGCAAATCTTAATAGATACAATCTTATTGCACAACTATTTACACCTCACTCTATTATCATAATATGAAAACTTAATTCTATAAATACAACAACATAGACTACATCTGGCGACATACCCCAAAATATGATCCCATATCTTAAGTATGAATGGAAATAAGCAAAATAAGTATTTCTTAATGTGTGCATGCTAGTGCAGGTTTTCAAAATACGTTATGCAAAGCACATCGAGTTCAGTTTAGTATTCAGATATTGTATATGTTTATTCCAATTCAAGTTTTGTTGTATCCATAGTCCTAAAAACTTTGTTTCTGATTTATTTTCTATTTGATGACCATTTAATGTTATATTGGGTTTCGCAGGATTCCTATTCTGTATAGTGTGGAAATTTAGACATACTGTTTTTTTATAGTTTATTATGAGGCGATTATCTTGTGACCATTTGGTTAACTCTCCTGTAACGGAGTCAGCAGACTGCTGTATGACCTGTTTAGTTTCACCTTTTATTACGAGTGTTGTATCGTCCGCAAACAAAATTTCCTTATGTGAATGAACGTTCTGTGTTATATCATTGATATATAGAAGAAAGAGTAGTGGGCCCAAAACCGATCCCTGGGGTACTCTAAATTCAATAATTCCCTCATTGGACAATGTTTCATTAAGTAATTTGTTTCCATCATCCTTGTGTCTCAAGCTTACTATTTGTTTACGCCTTTTTAAGTAAGACTCGATCCATTTATTAGCTAGACCTCTAATAACATATTGATTTAGTTTGGCAAGGAGGATTTTATGGTCAACAACATCAAATGCTTTCGATAAATCCATGAATAGGCCAGTTACATGTTCCTTATTGTCAATTAATTTCAGTATACAATTACTACATTCGTAAATTGCTGTCTGTGTAGATTTTTCCGTTCTTAATCCATGTTGTGAGTTTGATAATATATTTTTTTTATATGAAACTTATCAGTCTCTTATACATAATTTTCCCCACAATTTTTGCAATACCGGTTGGTGAGGTAATAGGACGATAGTTATCTAATTCATCTTTTGAACCGTTTTTGTGCACTGGAATTACTTTTGATAACTTCAAAATATCCGGGTAAGTTCCTGAGAGAATTGAACTGTTTATTAAGTGCGTAAGTGGATTTATTATATTTTCTGCACATTTCTTTAAAATTGCATCAGGGATGCCATCAATGCCAGCACAGAATTTATTTTTTAGCACTTTTATAACTATTCTTACCTCTTCACTTGTGACATGATTTATAAATAAAGAATCACTGCATATATTTATTTTATTATTAGAATTTAGTGTATTTACCTGTGATTTATTTAATAATTTTTGTGGAATTTCCAGAAAATAGTCATTAAAAGTGTATGCTATTTCCTCTGGATTATTAATCACTTTATTATTTCTGGTCAGTGTAATGTTCCTTTGTATTTTAGCAGATTTTCCAGTTTCTTTCTTTATCACGGACCACATAGCCCTGTTTTTATTAGATGATTGGGAAATAAAATTATCATTATGCATTTTCTTTGCTAGTCTTATTACCTTATTTAATATGCTAGTGTATTCTTTGTAGTATAAATTGAATTCAGGTGTTGTGTGGTATTGTTTATATAATTTTTGTAGAAATTTCTTTCTTTGACATGAATTTATAATCCCTGTTGTTATCCAATTGCTAGTTTTGTTATTTTGAACAGTTCTTCGTTTAAAGGGGAATGCTATTTCAAAATAGTGTTTTAGGGTACTGTTAAATGCATTAAATTTATCATTTACATTTTCTAGTTCATAAATTTCTGACCATGTTTCCTTATTTAATAAGTCATTGAAATATATAACATTTGATTCAGTGAATGACCTGCACTTTGATTTTACTCCATTATCATTATTATTGATTGTTTGGGATACTTCAAAACTCAGTATTTCTCCATGGTGGTCACTAAAACCCGGACAATAGACTTCTATTGAATGGTGATATTTATCTGTATTTATAAAAATTTGATCAGGAGTGGTTTTACTAAATTTTGTTATTCTTGTTGGGGTATTTACTGTAGGTTTCAGTCCATAGGAAATTAGTAACTGTGTTAATAATTCACAATTTCTATCACATTTTAAGAAATCCACATTTACATCCCCACAAATTATTATATCGAAATTTACTTTGCTCATGTTATTGAGTAACAATTCTAATTTATCTATAAATAAAGGAATCTTTCCTGACGGAGAACGGTATACGCATACAATTATTAACTTAAACTGCTGTAATTTTACGGCAGAGAATACAAAATCCTCTCCCATAATTAGATAATCATAAGCTGTTATCTGTTCATGATCTAAATTATTTCTTAAGAAGATGCAAGTACCACCATGGCTAATATTAGATCTAGAGTATTTACTAGCTTGTATAAACCCTGGGAATTGAATTAATTCGAGTTGTTCCTCTTTCAGCCAATGTTCTGAAATACATAGTGCTGAGATGTCTTTAAGTTCATTTTTAAGCATTAGATTTATGTAATCAATTTTATTATAAAGAGACTGGACATTCTGGTGGTAAATTTTAAATTTGTTACTTTAGCAAGCTTGTGTTGGTGATTTATTTACATTTTTATTATCATAATTGTTATTATTATTGTTGCTAGACAAATCCAAAATACCATTGTTACACTCCGTTAAATTTGACTTCAAAAGATCTGATTGCCAAACCTCACGTTTGGCTTCTTCTACCAGTTTCCCTGCTTCCACTCTAATGATATTACTGTTGAATTATTCTTACCATTTGAATTTACAATTTTGCAGATTTCATCACTAAGATACTCTTTTCCTAATCTATTTAAGTGTAGGCCATGCCGAGTGTGGAACTTCCTGTCTAATTTACTTACATCTACAATTTGGACATTTGGAAAACTCTTACAAATTTTATGAATTTTTCCCTTTGTAGCCTCTATTTCTACAATTACACATGATTTGGGAATTAAATCGTATCTATGCGGAATGTTTACAATAATGACATTTGTTTTTTGCATGGATGGCAATGTACCCTTTAAATCTTTGATTACCTTTTTACTCTCATTTCTATAGACGTCGTTTGCTCCAGCGATGATCACTGCGTAGTCCTTTGCAGTAAGGGACGCACACTCTCCTATCATTCCGTTCGTGACCTCTGCAATTTGAGCTCCTGGCTTTACTGTCGAAGTGACCTCCATTTCTCTGCTTCTCTCCAATACGCTTGCTGCTACATCTCGCCCGTGGCTATCCGCAAATATCCTCATCTTCCTGGATTTTCTCTTTATCACTTTCTTATTTTCTTCTTGAGGAAAGTCATCATTTTCTTCGACAAGCACTCCAAATGAATTTGAGACGGGTTTTTCAGCTGTTCCATTAATAGAACAGTCATCAAATGACACTTAGCGAATACTTTGTAAAAATCTTACATTCATATTTCAATACCGAAGCTATTTTGAACCTATTTAAAAGAAAAACTACCAAAAATGAAAAATAAAATAAATTTGGGAACATATGGGTTAAGAAGGCCACTGCTGGGTGTTTTGTCAAGTTTCCATTATTCTGAGATTTTTAACCCGTCTGTATGTCCTTTTGTCTGTCTGTCTGTCTGTCTGTCTGTCTGTGTGTGTGTGTGTGTCCCCTATCAACTCCTAAATGGCTGCAGCTATCGAAACCAAATTAGGTAAGAGTAAAGTAAAATATCTCACGGCCATATTTGAAATTGACGTCAGTGCTACCAACTGCTAAAATATCGCAATTGAAATTTGAGCTCTATGTTGGATATCTCAGAAGTTATGCATGCGAACTATTCCAAAATTGGCACATATATAGATAATAACACTCCAGATTAATTTTCAGAAGTCCATTCATGCCAGTGTTGCCAACATGATTCTAAGCCTGCCGACAGATCCAATTTCTAAATGCATGTGACTTATATACTATAGATTGGATTACAACCAAATTTCGTATGTACTATGTGTACTTCGAACATACAATAGGATAGAGAGGCCTTTGCCAGCGGAACATGGGGCCAGAATAAGATCAGCTGATGATGGTATAAAATTGCGCCTATGCCCAAGTTGTCAGCGTGAGCGTAAAGATTATACTTAATAATTATCGATATCGAGCCCATTATTGCTGTATAATATATGACAAATATATAAAATACGCATTTTCCATTATGTAAGAGGCTGAATGTGAAGTGATATAGCGAAATTGGTTATATCTTGCGCTGCTTACAATTTCAGTCAGAGGTTTGAAAAAGGGAACAGGGTATCTTTTCACGGTTAAGCTTTAAAATATATGACCTAAAATACACAGACTTGATTACATACATTTCCCCAATACAGCTGGCACCCAGCGGCGTAGCCGTGCTCGTTAAATCATGCAGCACGCTTGGATATCGCAGGTCGAATCCCTGCGCTGACTGCGGCTATCCTGAGTGTGGTTTATCTCCCAGGTTTTCTACACTCCCTCCAGGCAAATGCCGCGATAGCACCTTAGTTCAAGTCCCGAGGCACCTACCTCATCCCTGTCCCTAATTAAGTTACACACTACTACAATCATCACATCAATACAGGTTATCAGACAAGTTTAACCCACACCCAACTACATGGTGCTGATGACCAAGATGTCACAAGTCCCTTAAATGGATTAACAACCACCAATGCAGCTATACACACTACTGCAGTCATCACAGAAATTTAAGTTATCAGACATGTCAGGACAGAAATGAAACTACCCGTTCTATTCTTCCTCTTGGTTTACGTAGGTATATCAGGACAGAAACAAGACTACAGGGTTTATTCTTCCTCTTTATTTATTCATATACACCTCACCTTACAACAAGGGACACAGGGGTTTGGCCGAATTCTGTGGTCAAGTTCTCAGAATAAGCATGTTGTCAAGGAACAACGCAACATGGAGTAACATATCATCTAACATCCTCTCACCTTTTGATTCTATCGATAACTTATTGGTTTTAAAAGAATCAAAACAACACAACACATCTAAGTTACTCCCCCTCCCACCATCGCGACTCTAATAGATTTTTTGTGTTACAGCCCCTGGAAGGTAGATCAGCAGGGTTTTCTTGTCCAGGGATATGGCCCCAGTCACTAGGGTTGGAGTTGGTGCAGATTTCTTTCACCCTGTTCATAACAAATGTTCCCCCATTGCCTTTCTCTAGTGATCCAGTGCAAAGCAGTAGTTGAATCTGTCAAATAATACATCCTCATGTCTGTAACATTCAACCCCTTCTTCACTTGCATGGCTAGACCTACTCCTATTAGGCACGCCAACAATTCCAACCTAGGAATGGTTATACTTTTGAGTGGAGCAACTCTCGACTTTGCTTGTAGAAAACTTACAGTTACTTGCTGTGTATTTTTACACCTCAGGAATACAACCGTTGCATAGGATAATTTTGAAGCATCGCAAAAGATGTATAAGGAACAGGAGTCAACATTTGCCAATGAGGTCCATCTAGGGATTCGTATATCCTTCAAAATAGGTCGTTCTTCAACCCATTTCAGAAATTCTGGCTTTAATTCTTCTTCTAACTCGGAATCCCAACTCAACTTGGCCTTCCAGCTTTATTTCCAGAGTAATTTAGGGAAGAGAGTGATGGGAGAACTGAATCCGATGGGATAGAATATTCTATGCGCCATTGACAAAATAGTCCTCCTAGTTATAACCCCTTCAGGCTTGCTCAATCCATCATTACTGCAGAACAGTTTATCTTCATTCTTGTCCCACAAGAGTCCAAGGACTTGTGCCGGTCTTGAGTCTTCTTTGCTTGGTAGTAAGGAAGTGTTCTCCCAACCCCTCAGCTCAAATTCACCTTCAGCCATGATCCTGGTAGTTTGTCCCACAAATGTCTTAAGTTCCTCTTCTGAATCAAATGATGTGACGCAGTTGTCTACATAAAATGAATCACTCAGTTTCTCCGCCACCTCCTTCTGAGATGATTTACATTGATCCAAATGGTATTGTATGATAGCTCCCATAAGAAATGGGCTGCAGTTGACTCCAAAAACTACTCTGCAGTGTCTCATGACTCTTATCTTCTCCTCGAGATTCTCCCACCAAAGAAACCTCAGACAATCTCTGTCCCGATCGTCAACAGAGATTTGAAGAAAAGCCTTCTTGATATCCGAAATCACACCGATCCTCTCTCGACGGAACTTTAGAAGGATTGAGGGGATTAAATCTAACAGATTCGGCCCTTTAGCCAGGCAGTCATTTAATGAAGGCCTTCCCTTCACCTTACAAGAAGCATCAAACACTCTGTTTGAACACCCCACGATGAGGTAGATAATGTCCAGGTCTGTGCACTTCATCTTCTGGAACGATTTGTGTTACTCCTTCCATTAGCCAAGTTTGTAACACTTCATCATAGCACTCAAGTTTCCCAATAGGACAGAGTTTTGATGTCGTCGAGATCAGTCTCTTCTCTGCTACCCCTCGATTATCAGGTAATTCTTCGACACTATTTATCCAGGGGAACTTCAATTCATATCTTCCCGCAGGATCTCTTTTCACAGTTTCCTTGAAATGGTTTTGTACTGCAGTCTCTACCTCTTCCTTTGTTCGCCCTTCACAGCGGTCTCTGATACTCAAGACATCCAAATTCCAAAGGTCTGGTAATCGATAGGTGTGGGTTAGGAGCATAATTAGCATAGTGGTATGGGTTATAGACTCAGTTTCCATAATAAACTTGCCCATCACAACCCACCCCAGTCTCGTTTCCACAGCAGTAAGGCCACACTGCAGTTCCTTTATGGTACCAGTGTACAATTTTCCTAACGCATCTGCTCCTAACAGTATTTCAACAGGTGGCTGTCCAACTCCTAGGTCAGTAAGATGAACCCCCTTCGCTTTCAGTTTTTCAAGCCAGGAACCACATTTAGGGCGGGCAATACCACCGCATATTAGGGGCTGATCCAACATCTGGACCTCACATGAAAAGTCTCCTGTCAAACTCTTCAATCTAATGTTGTAGCGCTTGTGTTCCATTTTTTTCGTTGAACCTTCCCAAAAACAGTGCATGCACCACGGTTTCAGACTCAACCGCTCTATATCCCATTGCCTCCGCAGTTCTCTTCAATATATACGATCTTTGGGAGCCAATGCCAATAAGTGCCCTTACAGTAGGCAATTTTCCGTCGTTCTCAAGATTCACTCAAGGATCTGAAGAACTACTTCTGAACTTGACTGATTTGACAGTGAAACGTTCTGCATTTTCTCCGCTATTTCTTCTGATGCTTGCTTCAGCTTATCTTCCAAATGGGGACATACAATCGTGTGATGCATCCTGTAACAAACAATGCAACTTACTTTGTGTTTACAATCTCTTGCTCGATGCCCTGACTTCAAGCAGACGAAGCATCCGTTCTTCTTTCTCAAGGTATTTTTCTTTTTCTTCAGCGATAATATTTGTGCCTGGAAGCATTCTTTACTTTCATGACACTTGCCGCAAAGTATACAGACAACTCTAGTATTCTTGTATTCACAGGAGAGTAGATCCATTGCAGTTGCAGTGGCTTCGTCCAGGGGCATGTCCTTTTTCATGTTTCTTTGGACCTTGTCTTCACTTAATTTAAATCCAGCCCTTGCCAGCGAGATTCTTTCTCCATTTTCTACTTCCTTCCTCAAAAATAACATCAAATGTGTTAAGCGTTCTCCATAGACTCGATTTCCATCATCGTTAATTTCCTCACGATCTGTTGGCTGATTTCGTAACCAGATCTTTAGAATATCTTCTGGGATGGAAGATTCTACAAGTGGAAACAGCATGGCTGCATACTTGTCCGATGTAATGCCGATAGATTCCAGCGCACGCAGGTGAGCTTCTAAGTTGTCATACAACCGAGAGAGGTCGCGAACGTTCTTGCTTTCTGCATCGACAGCTTTCTTAATCACTAATGACAGCAGTTCTCGCACATAATATTCCGTTAAAAGTTCCTCTCTACCAAATCGATTTCGCAGACTTTCAATAGCATTCTCATAGTTTTCCGCGATGGCAGGGAAACTATCCACAATCTCTCGCGCTCTTGAACCCTCGACAGTTGCTTGGATAAAATACAGGAACTTGTCTTCATTGTCCATCTCTGCGTCCTCATGTATTCTCTTAAACTGACTCCAAAAGCTTAGAAAATCTTTAATCTCGCCGCTAAACATCTTTAATTCTATTTTCTGAAGCCTTAATTTTCTCTTATTTGCATTCGGTGATGAAGCATTTGATTGCGCCACATTTACCAATTGTACCTGATTAGCCTCAGTAAAATTCCCCATCTTTTCTCTTGCACGATCCATCTTATCTTTATAATCTTCAGAAGTTGAACACTCGGCTTCAAAGTTACCATTTTCATCCTCCAGCATGAACGAAATGACGGCATCATCTAGGTTGTGTAGGTCAGCCACTAACCTCTCAACAGTCGTAAACTTCGTTTTCCCAACTTCTCTATCGGGATTTTCACAGTCAATTTCTTCAATAAATTTGTCGTAATTCTTAGTAAAAATTGTTCTTACTGCTTTGCTTCTTTTCACGGCTGCCATCATCTTGCGAATTTCACTTTGTTATGATAATAATGTAAGAATATCGACTTACCGATACCGGATTTTAATCACGTCGGGGTCACCACTAAATGTCAGGACAGAAATAAAACTACCCGTTCTATTCTTCCTCTTGGTTTACGTAGGTATATGAGGACAGAAACAAGACTACAGGATTTAGTCTTCCTCTTTATTTATTCATATACACCTCACCTTACAACAAGGGACACAGGGGTTTGGCCGAATTCTGTGGTCAAGTTCTCAGAATAAGCATGTTGTCAAGGAACAACACAACATGGAGTAACATATCATCTAAAGTTCAACACATACTCAAGTACACAGGGCTGATGACCCGGAAGTCCCTAGCCACCAAAAATGAATTTACTAAATATGGAGGGGAAGGGGATAACATTAGGATTTATTGCTCTAGGTGATTAATATTGGGAGTGGGGATATCATTGGTTTTCTTTTAAGATGGAGTGCTGGATATCACTTTCTACGCATAATTAAATGTATTCGCTTGTTCAGCTTCCCTTCAGACCCTGAATTGCTAAAGCTATGGACCATAAATATGAAGAGAGAGGGATTTCAACCATCAAAATATAGTAAACTTCGATCAAAGCATTTTGAACCTAGCTGCTTTAATTAAAGATAGGTTTGGTCATCCATTTCTTCTGAAAGGATCAGGTCCAACTAGTTTTGAATTTCCGGAACACTTGAGCAAATTTCAAATTTTAATTGATGATAGTTATAATCAGGTTAATGGATCCGATCGGGTGATTATCGGCCAACTTTCTTGATTTATAAAGCAAAACCAGCTTAATAGATGCATAGAGCCTACATGATACTAAAAAAGTATGCTAGTACTAGTATGCTTTGTAGAGTTTATTATTTTAGATATGTAAAATATTACAAATATAACCAAGTCAGACAATTATTACGGATAAAAATTATACGTAAACATATTTTATTCACCATTTTATAATTTCCTAACCATGTAGGCCCTACACACGTCACCTATGCATTCCAACACTGATATGTCAACACACCAAAATATCGCATATAACGATTATACTTCACACTTTTCATACAATAAAGAACAGCAATATTCACAAGGAATTGTAGTTATTGCCATCTTCAACAGAAATAGTCTGTTAATCACAAGAAATACGCTTGAATCGGGATTTTAAGTCACTTCATAATGCTATTCTTATGGGAGACATCTTTGTTTTGCCCAACATCAGCTGATCTTATTTTGGCCCCACTGCCAGCTGGATCGCATCCCTCCTGGCTGCTTTAGACTGCCTGCCCATTCAACGATTACAGCTTTGGTTTATGCGTACAATCTCGTTTCCAAATATAGACGCTAAGAGCAGCACCAACTCTCTGTGATCGCCACTTTTTCAAGTCACTGTTGCAGACATTTGTTTTGTATTGATGTTAATGGCGTCAATAATAATAGCCTGTTCTTTATTCGGTGTTAACTGTATTGCAGAAGCATAACTTTTCTGGGATTTCTTGGGTACATTGTGGGTAGAACTGTCGGTAAGGTTAGGTACGGTCTGACTTCCTTGGTAAGAAGCCATTGCTTTGAGTGTGAAAGGCTTTGGAGCCTCGCTGAATTACGATGTTCAACCGTTTGTTGTTAGTTTTCCGCGAAGTTGTGTTTTGGATTTTAGAATGCCGTACTGCCGCGTGCTCTTTTGTAAATCAGAAATGAAATCTGCGATTAATATATATCTTGTACGCCTCCAAGTGTTGAATGGGCAGGCAGTTTAAAGCAGCCAGGAGGGACGCGATGGAACTGGCAGTGAAAAAGCCGCTGTGTTCACAGTGGGTTGGTGCTGCAACCTATCTTGTACGCCTCTGAGCGTTGAATGGGCAGGCAGTCTAAATCAGCCAGAAGGGATGCGATCCAGCTGGCAGTGGCTCGAAGTATGTGTACTACAACAGTTATGACTGTGCGTAGTCTAAAGAGCTACCAGGGCTGCCAACTGTTAATAAATGCTCTCTCTATGTTTGAACCCTAATATCAATATATCAGAAAGTTTATGACCCAACAGCCCTAAACTTTGCACACGAATAGTACCTGACATTCTACCTTAGTTTGGTGTAACTTATATACATCAGTGCTGCCAATACGATTCTAAGCCTGCTGATAAGTCCAGAATTTAAATGCATATAACTTCTATACTAACAAATGGATTTCAATCAAATTTCGTATGTGCTTTGTGTACCAAACAGTTATGACTATGCGTATTCGTAAAAACCATCAGGTCTGCCAACTGTTAATAAATGCTCTCTCTATTTGTTTAATCCTAATATCAATATAAGAAAGTATGCAATCCATCAGCTCTAAACTCTGCACACGTATAGTACCTGACATTCTAGATTAATTTGTATTAACTAATATACCTCAGTGCTACCAACTTGATTCTAAGCTTTCTGATAGTTTCAATATTTAGTTACATGTAACTTCTATACTAACAAATGGATTTTATTCAAACTTGGCACTATAATAGATCGTAATATTTTAGATTAATTCTAAGAATCACATACATGACATTGTTCCCAACATGATTTTACGCGCACTGATAAATCCAATATCAACCAGCATGTAACGTCCATACTATTCATTATACCTCAACCAAATTTTCTATGTGCATTCTATACTTTAAGAGATGGAACTAAGACTATATTCAGAGTCACCAGGGCTGACACCTGTAGTAAGTTACTCTATTAGGCTACACTATTTCAGGTGTATTTCAAACAGCAGTACTTAGGAAAGTTAGTATTACCAACTTGATTTCGACATTATTTTAGATAGGTCTATATAGATTGGCATGAATCTTAAATTTTAAGAACAGTAGGCTCTTTAGTTCGTCACGGGACTACTTGTTCTTTATTTGAGTCTTGTGTTCTGTGAGCGTCTTTAATTTATTTACACTTTGGTCTTTCTTAATGCAATCTTGGTAGGAAAAGCTTGTGCCCTATTATTACTTGTTGGTAGGATCTGGAGGTTTTCCTAGCCGGGAATTTTCAGGTTCTACGATCCAGCTGCCATCGTGAGATTCAACAAGTATTGGTTTGAAAATGCGGGTATAGTACTGCCCCCGTAATTGAATTATATAGAGACCACGGTGGCTATATTTGAAATTATAAGGAGAGTTATGGCTGTCATAGTTATGACGTGGGTAGTCATGACGTAAGCACGGATGACGTATATGTTATACCAGCAGGCTACTTGAGCTGAGATTCTCAGTGACGTCAGCATTTAGTCGAGAATGTTCCAAGATTTACGACGCAGTCGCAGGAAACGAGGAATTCTGCTGAGGAAGAAACTATGCTATTGGAGGAGAGGCATGAACCAATGAACGATAGTTTAAAGGAAGACGGAGATTGCTGAAACTATGGTATTTTTATTACTTTTGGAATGCAGAATTGTGGAAGTCTATTTGCAGTAAAGGCATTGATTTGGAATTTTGGTGAAATTTATTTTCAGTTTTTGAATTTTGAAAATCCGTCATGTATTAACGAAGTTGGAACTTTTAGCGATGACGTAGTATCTCGCTTTGGAAGGGATGGAAACGCCCCTCGTGAAGTTAATAAAAGGGCTTGCGCAGAAGAGAGGAGTCTCTTTCGTTCTCTGATCATTCTGAGATCTCATTCTCAGATCATCGAAGTCTATTGTGAAAGTTCTTTTCTTATACATTCATTATAGTGAGACGTCGAAGTGAACAGCAGTGAAAAGAATCGTCTTTATAACGCGTGGCGAGGCCACTATATTAACGAGATCCAAGTCAAACTAAGTGAAGTTGAAACGGACCTTAGAAAGCTTCTACAAGTTTAGCTTCGAACAGTTAGCGGTCACCGATAAGCTAATTGTATTGTGCAGTGCTACATGCAGTTATAGAGAAAAGCTGAACAATTTCGACCGATTAGTTTAAAAGATATTAGCAGTTATATACGACTGACAAAAGTGATTATCTCGCCACTAGAGAAGCACTTTTGTATAGCCAGAATCAACGCAACGGCTGACGCTGCGAGTGGAATAGGAAGACTTCAGATTGCTTGGTTACAGAACGATACAGTATAATGGAGCAATTGAATACGGCAGTTTGTTCTTCTGACACTACAACCGAAGAGCAGATGGAAGGCTAAAAGGGCTTATTGCAATTGGGACATACTTCAACGGAGTAAGATAGCGACATGGAACTTCGCTAATTGCTATTCCACACAAGCGAACATGCGGTGAATACCATCTACACCCATGTTTCGTAATTAAAGGCTGAATACCATCGAACAGCCATAGAAACAATTTCATACTCTGAATATGAATAATTTCTTCGGAAATTTCTACAAAACTTCATGACGATTGTCTACTGGAACTTCAGGGAATTTTTCAAGAGAGGTCAGGGATATCCCGACTCACAAAGAAGATTATTGCCGGAAGGATGTCTATTCGTCTTCGAGGAGCAGAGCGATTCACGGAGAAGGAAGCAGTTCGATTCTCCGAGGGTGCTATTTCCTATTTCGAGGATGGAGCTCAACTTTAACTTGGTGAAATGGATCCATCAGCAGTCTTCTTTGGGGAATTTTCCTCTGGAACGTCAATCGGCAGATAAGGTAGTCGTGAACGTTTATTGTATTTGAGTTTACTAATGATGTTTGAGCAACCAGTTTTCCCATATTTTTATCCTCATGTTTTTTGCCCTATTTTCTTGTTGAGATTCTTATTCTCAGTACACCTTGATGAGTTTTGCATTTTTCGACGATTTATTAAGACATTGTTATGTCATGGGCATAGTTAATGATTTTGAATCAGTTGAGACTGATATTTAGAATATTCAGTAATTAATATTTTTGTAGTCACGATTTGACTGTAAGTTAATGATTTTTATGGCAGATTTAAATTCAGACAGCGTGTCATTTTATTAAAGTAATTCTACCCCAGTTTAATTACTTTGACCAATTTTCTGTCATCATCAAGAAGGAAGAACATTTAAATGATTTTAGAGCGTTAAAATCTCTTACGTTGTCGACGATCTTGGAAATACTAGTCGTTATTTGTATTGATTGCAACACAGACATTTATCGTCAGTTATGAATGAACATTGCATTATAGACACTTTTGTGAAAGAGTAACTTTGATAATGAATTATTGAATGCATTAAAGTCAAGTACTTTTGTTAGGAGTTTTTCTCAATTAGAGAATTATATAACGATGTTTGCATTCCCCAGTCTAATTGGATTCTATTCGACTACTTTGCATTTTAGTCGCACTTTATTTGAAGATAGTATTTTTATACTACATTTTTTTTTAAGATGTTAATCTTAAATTTTGATAGACCAGACAGGCGTATATAAGCGTATTCACTATTAAATTTGTTTGTGATTGGCAAGTTTTGACTTCATTTCGGTTCATGAATGAAATCCACGAATGTTAAATAGAAAAACAGTTTTGAAACAATTAATGATTATTAGAATTTTTAAGTGGAACTATGAATGTATAATCGCTAGTGCAGCGCGTGTTGAAAGTCGCTGATGTATAAAGCCCTTGAATATGAAGGAAGTTCCCACAGGAATAAATGTTAAAGAATTATTTGTGGAAGTTTTGTAAGTTATGTGGAAGTTTTTAATGCCATATAGATTAATATATGATGATTTTGGGCATATTTTTAATGCAGATTGTGCATTAACTTGTTAGCGAAGGATTTTCCGCTGGAGTAAGATTGTCATAGTTCGTTGAAAATTAATCAAGTGAATTACTGTTATAATTAACACGAGTTTTGAAAGAATTTGAGATAAGATTTTGAATGAAGGTTGCCGTCACAAATCATTATTAAAACCTTTATTAAACCAGATTGTGACATTAACATGTATAACTAACCTTCATTGGTCGATTATATTAAACACGATTATGAAAATTACCAACCGAATGAACATGTGGTTAATGTATTTCTTAAATTAATAATTTAAACAATTTAAATGTTAATATTGTAAATAATTGCTGTAAATATTTTTGAAAATAATGTGAAACGAGAGTGATGTTAAAGGCGTGCTTATAATATTTTTATTGTCTTTGACAAATATTATAAACAATTTCTAATTGTTATAAATAATTTATGTGATTTTGTTATAAACATTTAAGAGCTAATTAAACATTTGGATTGAAGTTAACAAGTTTAAGAAATTAATATAATGATCCAATAGGATGTGAGTAAAGTACTTGAAAGATTTGCGTAAATAATGTGAGTTGTCTTGTGGACATTTAAAAGCTTGAGAGTGCAGGCTGTATTCTTACGTAACATAGCATGTGAGAAGGGAGTGCATTTGACCAGTATGCAACAGGCTGAGGGTAGCCCGCAGCTGTGCCAACATATGGTTCTCAGAGAGTGAGGTCGTACACACTCTGGCCTTGCGACTATAAATACCATTCTCATGTTTATTAAAAGGAAACCAAATGCTCTATATATGTCACACCCTGACGTCCTTCTCCAATCCAATAGTGTTATGAATATTACGTTATTTGGAGCTCTTGGGAGCTAAAATGTTTTACATCATGTTGTATGATAATTTTTGCAAGTCCTACTGGAGGACGTAGTCAAATTGACTTGGGCTACTGATAGCCACGTTGATTTTGTTGTGTTATCAAAATCATACCCTTTATTAGAAATAAAGCTTTTGTACAGTTCAAAGTTCTCGTCTTCGTCTTGGTTCTTTTTTAAATGTCATGGTGGAGGTTATTGTGTGAACAGACTTTTAGTGATCCTGTTGTCAACTCAAACCCCGAGATAATTAAGAGGTAAGTAACGGTAAGTATGAACCCCCGTCTATTTTGGTGTGTTCCACAATGATTTCCTGTGAACTTCTGTGCTCTTATCTCGATAGTATCTGTCAGTGCCATTTTTATTGATGTAACTGTGCCGGTGCGATTGATAATTGGCAATCCGATTGAGGGGGCGGATATCTGACAGCCTACTATCCAGGTAAACGGGGACAGAAAGATTGGCGACCCTAATACGTGGGGCGAATTCAACAAAACTGGATCACCAGGTTGAACAATAGAAAGATTGGCGCACCTAAAACGTTGGGGCTCGATTCGACAAAACTGGATTACCAGGTTGAACGCCAGAAAGAGTGGCAAACCTAAAACGTAGGGTTCGATTAGACTCAAATAAAGAGGTTGATTCTTTGTTAGATGTCTAGGCCAATTGTAGAATTTAAGAGTGTGATTATATAGGAATTAAATGTTGTATTGTATTAGGAAAATTACACTCAGAAAGGATCAGATCTTATACAACTTGAGAAAGGTTAAATAGGCTGGAAACTTAGGAAAATCGCCTATGATCTGGAATCTTATTTTATTTGACCGGCTTATGACATTTCAGTCATATTAAAGATAAAATTAAATTATTTGGATTGTAAATGTAAATTATTTATGTTAGGATATTTTAAAATGAGCCAAAGAAATTTGAACATGTGCTGGAGTTTGTTTCAACATGAAGTATCTTCGAAGGTTAATTATAAGGTAGTTATAAGTTAGATTTAAGACAGAAAATTGATCAAATTTATATATGGTGAAAAATGTTGCTCAAATGTTGTTATTTTGCTCTTTTGATGTATGTCCCTACAGCAATCCATTTTTGAATAATATTGTAATGGCAGAGGAAAGTATGAGGTTGATGTTAGAAGAATTGAAAGCTAGCATGAATGAAAGTGCGAGGGAGATGTCTGCTAATTTGAAAGCTAGCATGACTAGTAGTATGAAGCAGATGCTGAATGAAAGCATGAAGGAGAATGCTAGTAATTTGAATGCAAGGATGGAGGAGAATGCTAGTAATATGTCTGCTAATTTGAATAGTAGTATGAAGGAGATGGAAGCTAGGAATACTAGTCGAATGGAGGAGAATGCTAGTAATTTGAAAGCTAGCATGGGTGAAAGTTTGAAGGTTCTTCAGACTAGTGCTGCTAATTTGGAGGATAATATGTCGCGTTTACAGATTAATACCCTAGGAATTGAGAATACTGTAACGGACATGCGTACAGACGTGTCTAATGTCCATAAAGATGTGTCTATTGTGCATAAAAGTGTTGATGATGTTAAAAATGATGTGTCTAAGGTACAGAAAGACCTTACAATGTTAAATCTAGATGTAGCTAATGTCCGAGGGGATATTTCTTGTGCTAGAGCCGAAGTAGTTGTTGTCAAAAATGATGTAGCGACTGTCCAAGACAAGGTCGAGGAAGTCCAAAAAGAAATTCAAAAAGCTAGAACTGATGTATCCAATGTTCAGGTAGACATTAATAACATTCATGCGGATATAACTGAGGTGCAAAGTGACATAACTAAGATTCAGGTAGAGGTCAACACAGTTTTCGTAGATATCACTAAAGTCCAAACTGATGTAAATAAAGTCAGGGAAGAAATCGAAAACTCAAAAACTCTTTGTACGCGTAATATAACTGCATTAGCGACTAGACTAGTCGATGAATCAGTTAGAACAACAACGTCTTTAGCAGAGTTGAAGTATGATGTAGAGGTCATGAGAACCCAGGTATTAGACCACAATAGAGTATTAAAAGAGGATATCGAAGTAGACATAGCCGAAATGTTAACAGCAAACGTAGCGGTATGGAAAGACGAGTGGAATAAGTCAAGTGGGGAACATGTAACCCAAATTCAGGAAAGGATTGAAAGAAAACTTGCCAGTACGCAGATAGAAATTAACAATGAAGTAGTACAGATTAGGAAAGATTTAAGCGTCAGGATAAATTCGCTATCCGAAAAACAAGTTGACGATAGAACACAACTAGATCAGGATATGCAAACTTTAAAATCTACATTAGAGGAACAGATGCATAAAGTTGTCTCGGATGTAAATGAAACGACGAGTAAACTGAAAAATTTGAAGTTAGGAGAGGCTAGTTTAATGGAGAACTACA
This sequence comes from Meconema thalassinum, assembly GCA_946902985.2. NCBI lineage: Eukaryota > Metazoa > Arthropoda > Insecta > Orthoptera > Tettigoniidae > Meconema > Meconema thalassinum. The sequence goes on from OX336390.1 coordinate 695,208,447, forward strand.
AAGAAGAGATTATCAAGAAAGTCTTAACAGAAATCACCGACAAGGATACAGAAGGCTTAGCTTGCGAATTGAATAGGAATTATGCTAGAAGACGTAACCTAGATCCAGAAGAAAGAGACGTGACTCCTGAAGAACGTGTATCCAGATTCAGAGAGGAGGATGACGAGAGGAATATGGAACCTGAGTGGAATTATCGAGATAGTGGGAAAAACTATCCGGATTCATATCCGAGGAACGTGACGGTCATCAGGAATTTCGAAGACAAACCACAAAAATTCAGTAACACTGATAGTTTGACACCTATAGAGTATGTAAGGAATCTCAAAGATTATTTCATCGAAGCTCACATTCCCAGAGAGAGAGAGAGAGAGATGAAGATAGTAGAGAGATATCTGATTGGAGGACCCCTTGAATGGTTTCGCGCATTTAGATACACATTCAGTAACTTTGACGAGTTTGCAGAGGCATTAATCAAACGATTTTGGTCCATAGAAGCGCAGAATTCGTTAAGAGCGGAGGTGTATTCAAGAAAATACTCAGGTACTCTTCCAACGAGGTACGCTGATTTCTTTACGAGTCAGTTGTCCCGCTTGAGATTTTTGCAACCCCCATTGTCCACGGAGCAACTAATAGATGCGATTTCTCGTATGCTGCCAGTTGAGGTGAGGAGACTTATAATTTCGTCCAACATCAGGGATTTAACCAGCATGGATGAATTACTGAGAAGATTAGACAACACAAGTCCAATGCCTAACGTAGTCCAGAAAGGTCAAAGGCAGGAGTTTAAAGAAATCAATACGGTATACATGGACCAAGTCCAACAAACTGACAAGCCAGAGGAGGAGAAAACTGACAATGTAGGTCCTCACAGGAATAATCAGTTTAGAAATTACAGATCACAAGGTTACCGATCGTATCAACAGAGAAGAGGTTGGAACTACAACCGAGGAAACTACAATGGAAGAGGCAGATATTACAACAATAATGGGTATAACCGTAACTATAATAGGAATAACCAAAACCAAAATAGAAACCAGAATACTCAAGGTCAGGTTATGACACCTGATCAGTATCAGCAAAGAGAGAAGGAAAGCCAGCAATACTTAAAAGAATTAAGGGATAAAGAAGCTGACAATCGAAAGAAAAGGCAGGATGTTGTAATCGATCCTGGGCCTTCTACGAGCCAGCAGAATTTTGAGGTCGGTAACACACAAAAAAACGCCGATTTCTCAACGTCAGTGAGAACCTGTAAATACATTGCCACACCACACCTGATTACGATTAATGAGATATACGAAGTTACCGATGAAGATTTACTAGAAGAGAGGGGTATTGTTAAAGAGGAAAGACCATGTGCCTTACCTATTATTGCTGTACGGATAGATGGACAGCAGTACAAAGCCCTGATGGATACTGGTGCTATTATTTCCATCATTTCAGAGGAATGTTATCAAAGTCTGCTAAGAGGAGAGAACATGACAGTTCTACCTGTTTCTACCGTCAAAGTGAGAGGGATATTCCAAGATAAGGCAGTGAAATGCAAGATTCAAGTGTTATTGAACTTTGAGATCAATGGAAGGAATTATGAACAGATCTTCATTGTGGTGAGCAAGATCAATTTTGATATGGTGCTTGGAATCGATTTTATATCGAAGGTCGGAGCTATTATTGACATGAAGAACAGAAGTATTAGCTTTAATGATGGGTACATAATCACAGAAGAGATAGAAGAACAGGACGTGAAAAACAGTCTGGAAATAGACCTTAGGGAAGAAATTTTGAATACAATAATTAATGAAGTGGAAAACTTAGAAGAAATACCCAGTAGAAAAACTGAAGGATTTGAAGAAATTCAGGGGGAATTTGAAGATCTGATAAAGGAATTCCAAGATATTTTCGATGAAAAGCCTGGATTGATTAAGGATTATAAGTACAAGATAAGGCTGACAGATGAAACCCCTTACCAGAAGAGAATATACCCCATTCCTGAGAAATACTATCAAGAAGTACGAGGGTTAATCAGAAAAATGGAGGTAGACGGGATTATTAGAAAACAGGCGTCGTCTTATATAAACCCCATCACAGTAGTGAAGAAAAGTAATGGTCAGATACGTCTTTGTCTCGATGCCAGGACCATCAACTTGAAGATTCTTCCAGAAAATGACAGACCACCCAAGATTAGAGATCTGCTTCGGAAATTCAAAGGGAGAGCTTGTTTCAGCGTTCTTGACTTGACGTCTTCATTTTATCAAGTTCAACTAGAAGAGGATAGTATGCAGTACACTGGATTCCTATTTGACCAGACGTCATGGGTCTTTGCCAGAATGCCTTTTGGAATGGTTAACAGTGGACCAGCACTTATTCGAGCACTTGATAGTAAGCTCACTGACGAAGTGAAAGAAAATGTAATCTGCTACATTGACGATTTAATCGTATCTTCACCCAGCGCCGCAGAACATTTAGTGCACTTGAGAAAGTTGTTCGAGAACTTAAGGGAGGCCAATATTAAGGTGAACTTTGGAAAATGTCAATTCTTGAAGAAGGAGATAAATTATTTGGGGCATACTATTGATAAAGATGGATATCATCCAAACATGAAAAAAGTAGATGCGATCACGAGATTTCCAAAGCCAACTAAGGTGAAACAAGTCAGAGAATTTGTAGGTGCATGCCAATTTATTAGCAGCCACTGTCCAAGATACTCGGAAATTATGGCTCCTCTGTATGACTTACTCAAGAAGAACAACAGATGGAAATGGAGTACCGCTGCAGACGAGGCTTTTGAGAAAGCAAAAGAGATGCTCAGAAATAATGTGAAACTGGAGTACCCAGACTTTGAGAAGGTGTTTTATATTGAGTCTGATGCATCAAGAATAGGCATTAGTGCAGTCTTATACCAGAAAGATGAGGCAGGCAACAAGCACTACATTGCGTTCACTAGTCGGAAGTTGAAAAAGCACGAGGAAAACTACTTCACGACAGAGCTTGAAGCGTTAGCTTTTGTGACAGCTTTACAAGCCTGGAAGAAAATCCTGCTGGGACATAAGGTCATCATTATTACTGACCATAAAGCACTACAGTTTATGTTGCAAACTGACATGTCAAGTGATAGATTGACACGTTGGGCTTTGTTCACCCAACAGTTTAACGCTACTATCGTCCACCAGCCTGGGAAAGATAACTTACTGGCTGATGCTCTATCACGTAACCCTATTAAAAATGTGCAGATACACCATGTACAATTGGAGCAAGAAGATGAAGAAACCGTTAGGAGGTTAGCCCGAATCGGTGTGTCACAGAAGAGACACGCTCCAATAAGGAAAATGTACAGGTTCCTCAAGGGTTACATGGACAATACGGATGTTGACTATGAAGCTACACGGAGAAATTCACGACACTTTGTCTTGAGTGGAGACATCGTATGCAAGTATGCTGACTCTGCGCACACAAAACTCCGAATAGTCGTGCCACCTAAACTTGTTGTCAATTTAGTGTGGGTAGCTCATCACGCAACTGGACATGCCGGTTTAGATAAAACTCTTAATACACTTAAAGAGAGATTTATCTGGACTAACATGCGTTCCAGCATTGCCAAGGTCATTCGATCCTGTGACAAATGTCAAAGAGCAAAGTATGCTTCTGCTTTATTAAAGGGAAAACCGAAGGCGATGATTCCTTCTAAGCCAAACGAACTTATGGCGACGGATATATTTGGCCCCTGTCCGAAGGGATACCAAGGTAACCAGTACTTGTTGGTGACCGTGGATGTTTTCTCTAAATTTGTTACAATGAGTCCCATGCAGAAAGCTAACACGAGGAACGTAGTAAGCAGACTGGAAAATGCTGTATTTCCTAAAGCTGGTATACCGGAATATCTACTGTCAGATCATGGAACGCAGTTTACGTCCGTGGAATTTGCAGCGGATATGGAAAGGCTTGGCATTAAGCACTTATTTTCAAGCGTGCGTTACCCTGAATCGAATTCCTCAGAAAGATATATGGCTGAATTTTCGAAATTCTGTCGAATTTTCTGTCCAAATGATCATTCTGGTTGGGTGAGATTTGTACCCCTTATTGAGGAATGTTTGAACTCTACAGTGCAGGAGAGCACAGGAGAAGTGCCAATGCGACTTCATCTAGGAAGAAACCCAGAAAGGCCGTGGGATAATCTTTTCAACCACATACCGAGAGATCCCGACATAGGAAGACAGCAGAGGATTGACAAGGCAAAGGAACAAATCCAGAAAGCAGCAGAGAAACGATTGAAAAGAGTAGCTGGAAAACGTTTTGGTACACCCTTTCAAGTTGGAAATCTTGTATTATTACGCAGACCTGTCAAGGCTGATATGTCCAAGAAAATCTACCCCAAATTTGGATTAGTGTTCCTGGGGCCGTTTAGGATTACGAAGGCTTATGGAAACAACTGTTATGAACTCTACGATGATGAGAATAATGTCGTTTACGGCAAGTTCAATGCTGGAAATTTAAAAAGATACTATCCTAGAGTAAGCCAGTAATAATTCAATTTCGTGTTCAAGAGAGTTGAGATACTTGTAACATTGAGTTTAAAAACAATTTGCAACTGTTTTTAAAACGTGGTGAGAGGAGAATGCCCCCGTAATTGAATTATATAGAGACCACGGTGGCTATATTTGAAATTATAAGGAGAGTTATGGCTGTCATAGTTATGACGTGGGTAGTCATGACGTAAGCACGGATGACGTATATGTTATACCAGCAGGCTACTTGAGCTGAGATTCTCAGTGACGTCAGCATTTAGTCGAGAATGTTCCAAGATTTACGACGCAGTCGCAGGAAACGAGGAATTCTGCTGAGGAAGAAACTATGCTATTGGAGGAGAGGCATGAACCAATGAACGATAGTTTAAAGGAAGACGGAGATTGCTGAAACTATGGTATTTTTATTACTTTTGGAATGCAGAATTGTGGAAGTCCATTTGCAGTAAAGGCATTGATTTGGAATTTTGGTGAAATTTATTTTCAGTTTTTGAATTTTGAAAATCCGTCATGTATTAACGAAGTTGGAACTTTTAGCGATGACGTAGTATCTCGCTTTGGAAGGGATGGAAACGCCCCTCGTGAAGTTAATAAAAGGGCTTGCGCAGAAGAGAGGAGTCTCTTTCGTTCTCTGATCATTCTGAGATCTCATTCTCAGATCATCGAAGTCTATTGTGAAAGTTCTTTTCTTATACATTCATTATAGTGAGACGTCGAAGTGAACAGCAGTGAAAAGAATCGTCTTTATAACGCGTGGCGAGGCCACTATATTAACGAGATCCAAGTCAAACTAGGTGAAGTTGAAACGGACCTTAGAAAGCTTCTACAAGTTTAGCTTCGAACAGTTAGCGGTCACCGATAAGCTAATTGTATTGTGCAGTGCTACATGCAGTTATAGAGAAAAGCTGAACAATTTCGACCGATTAGTTTAAAAGATATTAGCAGTTATATACGACTGACAAAAGTGATTATCTCGCCACTAGAGAAGCACTTTTGTATAGCCAGAATCAACGCAACGGCTGACGCTGCGAGTGGAATAGAAAGACTTCAGATTGCTTGGTTACAGAACGATACAGTATAATGGAGCAATTGAATACGGCAGTTTGTTCTTCTGACACTACAACCGAAGAGCAGATGGAAGGCTAAAAGGGCTTATTGCAATTGGGACATACTTCAACGGAGTAAGATAGCGACATGGAACTTCGCTAATTGCTATTCCACACAAGCGAACATGCGGTGAATACCATCTACACCCATGTTTCGTAATTAAAGGCTGAATACCATCGAACAGCCATAGAAACAATTTCATACTCTGAATATGAATAATTTCTTCGGAAATTTCTACAAAACTTCATGACGATTGTCTACTGGAACTTCAGGGAATTTTTCAAGAGAGGTCAGGGATATCCCGACTCACAAAGAAGATTATTGCCGGAAGGATGTCTATTCGTCTTCGAGGAGCAGAGCGATTCACGGAGAAGGAAGCAGTTCGATTCTCCGAGGGTGCTATTTCCTATTTCGAGGATGGAGCTCAACTTTAACTTGGTGAAATGGATCCATCAGCAGTCTTCTTTGGGGAATTTTCCTCTGGAACGTCAATCGGCAGATAAGGTAGTCGTGAACGTTTATTGTATTTGAGTTTACTAATGATGTTTGAGCAACCAGTTTTCCCATATTTTTATCCTCATGTTTTTTGCCCTATTTTCTTGTTGAGATTCTTATTCTCAGTACACCTTGATGAGTTTTGCATTTTTCGACGATTTATTAAGACATTGTTATGTCATGGGCATAGTTAATGATTTTGAATCAGTTGAGACTGATATTTAGAATATTCAGTAATTAATATTTTTGTAGTCACGATTTGACTGTAAGTTAATGATTTTTATGGCAGATTTAAATTCAGACAGCGTGTCATTTTATTAAAGTAATTCTACCCCAGTTTAATTACTTTGACCAATTTTCTGTCATCATCAAGAAGGAAGAACATTTAAATGATTTTAGAGCGTTAAAATCTCTTACGTTGTCGACGATCTTGGAAATACTAGTCGTTATTTGTATTGATTGCAACACAGACATTTATCGTCAGTTATGAATGAACATTGCATTATAGACACTTTTGTGAAAGAGTAACTTTGATAATGAATTATTGAATGCATTAAAGTCAAGTACATTTGTTAGGAGTTTTTCTCAATTAGAGAATTATATAACGATGTTTGCATTCCCCAGTCTAATTGGATTCTATTCGACTACTTTGCATTTTAGTCGCACTTTATTTGAAGATAGTATTTTTATACTACATTTTTTTTTTAAGATGTTAATCTTAAATTTTGATAGACCAGACAGGCGTATATAAGCGTATTCACTATTAAATTTGTTTGTGATTGGCAAGTTTTGACTTCATTTCGGTTCATGAATGAAATCCACGAATGTTAAATAGAAAAACAGTTTTGAAACAATTAATGATTATTAGAATTTTTAAGTGGAACTATGAATGTATAATCGCTAGTGCAGCGCGTGTTGAAAGTCGCTGATGTATAAAGCCCTTGAATATGAAGGAAGTTCCCACAGGAATAAATGTTAAAGAATTATTTGTGGAAGTTTTGTAAGTTATGTGGAAGTTTTTAATGCCATATAGATTAATATATGATGATTTTGGGCATATTTTTAATGCAGATTGTGCATTAACTTGTTAGCGAAGGATTTTCCGCTGGAGTAAGATTGTCATAGTTCGTTGAAAATTAATCAAGTGAATTACTGTTATAATTAACACGAGTTTTGAAAGAATTTGAGATAAGATTTTGAATGAAGGTTGCCGTCACAAATCATTATTAAAACCTTTATTAAACCAGATTGTGACATTAACATGTATAACTAACCTTCATTGGTCGATTATATTAAACACGATTATGAAAATTACCAACCGAATGAACATGTGGTTAATGTATTTCTTAAATTAATAATTTAAACAATTTAAATGTTAATATTGTAAATAATTGCTGTAAATATTTTTGAAAATAATGTGAAACGAGAGTGATGTTAAAGGCGTGCTTATAATATTTTTATTGTCTTTGACAAATATTATAAACAATTTCTAATTGTTATAAATAATTTATGTGATTTTGTTATAAACATTTAAGAGCTAATTAAACATTTGGATTGAAGTTAACAAGTTTAAGAAATTAATATAATGATCCAATAGGATGTGAGTAAAGTACTTGAAAGATTTGCGTAAATAATGTGAGTTGTCTTGTGGACATTTAAAAGCTTGAGAGTGCAGGCTGTATTCTTACGTAACATAGCATGTGAGAAGGGAGTGCATTTGACCAGTATGCAACAGGCTGAGGGTAGCCCGCAGCTGTGCCAACATATGGTTCTCAGAGAGTGAGGTCGTACACACTCTGGCCTTGCGACTATAAATACCATTCTCATGTTTATTAAAAGGAAACCAAATGCTCTATATATGTCACACCCTGACGTCCTTCTCCAATCCAATAGTGTTATGAATATTACGTTATTTGGAGCTCTTGGGAGCTAAAATGTTTTACATCATGTTGTATGATAATTTTTGCAAGTCCTACTGGAGGACGTAGTCAAATTGACTTGGGCTACTGATAGCCACGTTGATTTTGTTGTGTTATCAAAATCATACCCTTTATTAGAAATAAAGCTTTTGTACAGTTCAAAGTTCTCGTCTTCGTCTTGGTTCTTTTTTAAATGTCATGGTGGAGGTTATTGTGTGAACAGACTTTTAGTGATCCTGTTGTCAACTCAAACCCCGAGATAATTAAGAGGTAAGTAACGGTAAGTATGAACCCCCGTCTATTTTGGCGTGTTCCACAATGATTTCCTGTGAACTTCTGTGCTCTTATCTCGATAGTATCTGTCAGTGCCATTTTTATTGATGTAACTGTGCCGGTGCGATTGATAATTGGCAATCCGATTGAGGGGGCGGATATCTGACAGCCTACTATCCAGGTAAACGGGGACAGTACGAACACATTTACTGGAAGACTCCTACTTGAGAAGATAAGTTTTCACCAGGAAAATTCGAAGTTTTGTTCAATACCTGACCATGTTCACGGGATACGCGATGGGCTACAATACACTTCATTACAAGTCTTAACTCTCTGAACTAAGGTATCTTGCCAACTGGGAATGCAATCAAGCTATGACCTCATGCAACGATTCCCGATCCGCTGTTGTGTAGTGGTAGATGCCAGTCAACTGGCGCTGACTAATCGCTCTCCACCCGTCACACGACCCAAGCAAGGCTCGCTTCTATAGGGAAGGCTCTCACTGTAGTTGGTCTTGGCTGTATCGTCACCGTAGGCCTATAGCAATATATCGCAATTTCGTAACAATCAATCTCGAGACGTCATTCCACAATGCGAATTCCTAAGAGAAATATACGCATTTGTAGACCAGCAATGTTGTCCTAAAATGTGATTTTTGTGATGTCTTTACTAAATCCGTGTTCAAAGATCGCCGATACATAGCCGAAAATTAATTAATACGGTGTTTGATATCCTGCTTTTTAAAGACGACTTGTTTGCATTTGAGATATTTGTTCCAATTACAAGATATGCGGATACGGTACGGTATTTAAATTACCGCACTGGTATGTATCGAATTGGAATCGAACGCCGCTTGCGATATCCTGTCATGCCATTGATGTACAGCGTTATTCTAAATTAGTTTTCTGATAATAAAGTTAAATTTTACGTAGTTAATTTCCAATTTCCAATACATAAATGGATATGACCTCATAACGGCCAGTGCTTGTGCGACTAAGCGCTGCAGTGCTAGTGTGCTGTCGTGCTGCACTGTTCAGAAATGGGCAGGGTTGCACTTCGCCGGCACGAGTAAATTTCTCGCTAGCACTGCTTCACCTTGCCCATTGCACGGCCCTGCCCCGTGGTGTTGTGGTAGCACGCCTGCCTCTCACCCGGAAGCCCCGGGTTCGATTCCCGGCTGCGTCAGGGATCGAACGGGATGGATCGGTGTGCACTTAGCCTTTGAGGATATTTGAGTAGCTGTCTGACAGTGAGGCAGCACCCCGGTCACGAAAACCAACATTAACGGCCGAGGGGACCCGATGCGCTGACCTCGCGTCACCCGGGCCAAATGGATGTGCAGCGGTCACTTGGAAGGCGTAGGCCCTTCATGGGGCAGGGGTTGTTTAGTTATTTTATTTTTCACCGTCAACACTGTGTCTCCTGCTCGTCTTCCAAGACTCCACCTGAGGTACTTTTATCAACAATGAATGGCACAGCTGAGTTCAGCGACAATCGTATCTTGAATGGATAATATTCTTGGCAACACTTAGTTAGTTATTGTTGTTTTAAGGGGCGGAACTACGAGGTCATCTTCCCCTCTTGGCAACTCTGTGGCTAATGACGCGAGACCTTGAAAACTAATAGCGATCATGGTCATTACTCTAAATTTGAAATGCTTTTATTCGGGCAACACGATTTTACCCAATTAAAATTGATGTTATGCTTTATACCTGAAAAAAAAAAGAACTCCTGTTGACTGGCAGAAGAGCATTTCAAATTTCATTCACTAAGGCAACACTGAACAAGAAGTTCCGTGAAGAACTATACAGCCTACGTTTCATGCCAATAATTATTCTACAGTATATGAACCTATCTAGAATAATGACGAAATTAAGTTGGTAATATCGAAATATCTAATTAGTTCAAAATATACCTGGTATAATGTAGCATAATACAGCACTACAGTTGGCAGCCCTGGTGACTGAATATATTCTTAGTTCCACCTCTTAAGGTACAGAATACAAAATTTGGTTGAAGTCCAATGGACGTTACATGCAGTTGGACACTGGATCTATCAGCACGCGTAAAAGCATGTTGCCAACAATACCATGCGTGTGCTGGTCAGAAATAATCTGAATTATTATGATATCTTGTTGTGCCAATTTTGGATGAAATCCATTTGTTAGTATAGAAGTTACATGTATTTTAAAATTTTACATATCAGCAGGCATATAATCATGTTGGCAGCACTGCCTTGTATTAATTACTCCAAATTAATCTAGAATGTCAGGGGCTATACGTGTGCAAAGTATAGAGCTGTTGGCTTGCATACTTTCTGATATATTGATATTAGGGTAAAAAGAATATAGACAGCATTTATTAACAGTTGGCAGCCCTGATTGCTCTTAACAATACTTATAGTCATATCTGTTACGATACACATAGCACATACGAAATTTGGTTGAAATCCAACTGATAGTATAGAAGTTACATGTATTTAAAAATTGGTACTATCAGCAGGCTTATAATCATGTTGGTAGACCTGACGTATATAAGTTACTCCAAATTAATCTAAAATGCCAGAATATACGTGTGCATAGTTTAAAGCTGTTGGCTTGCATACTTTCTGATATATTGGTATTTGGATAAAAAAATAATAATAGAGAGAGCAATTATTAACAGTTGGCAGCCCTGGTGGCTCTTAAGAATACGCTCAGTCATATCTGTTTATGTACAGGTGTTTCATACAAAATTTGGTTGAAATCCGATTGATAGTGTAGAAGTTATATGCATTTAAACATTGGACCTATCAGAAGGCTTAAAATTATTTTGGCAACACTGTCATGGTTGGCCTCCTGGAAATTAAACTGAAATAGTCTTATCTACATGTGTGCCAATTTTGGAATAGATCCCATGCATACCTTGCAAGATATCCAACATGGAGCTCAAATTTCTAGTGCGTTTTTTCAGCAGTTGGTAGCACTGACATAATTTTCAAATATGGACGTGAGCTATTCCGGTGCACATCTTTACTCATACTAAATTTGGTTTTGATTGCTGCAGCCGTTTAGGAGTTGATAGGGGGGGACACACACACAGCCAGCCAGCCAGCCAGACAGACAGACAGACAGACAGACAGACAGACAGACAGACAGACAGACAGACAGACAGACAGACATTTTCCCGGATCGATCTCATAAGTCTACTTTTTCCTCATTTTTGAAAAATGTGAAAAGTAGGCTAAAAATGGCTTCCAACATAGTGATGTGGAAGAGCTCCTTCCGGGCACAGAGGGAGTCCGTCATTTTGTGCAGGTTAAGAATGGTTCATGCCGGGTCCACCCACTCGTACCTGATGAGAAGGGAAGATCTCCTACTTTGTACCTGTGAAGCCGCATGCACCGTGACACACATTTTTACTGAGAGGGTGGATCTTGATCATCTGCGAAGAGACCTTGGTCTGCAGAATACCCACAATGTTATATTAGCCAATGACGCGGTGCCTACTGATCGCCTCATGCATTTCATAGAGAGTGAGCTAGGATCATAAATCTAAATTTCCAAGCGTGATGTGACTCAAAGAACTTGCTATTTACATTTTAAATTCTAATTTATGCTTATTATTATCATCAAATTATTAGATTTTATTTATCTCCGACTTTTATAATATTTGAGCATCGACTACTAAACATTTAAACGAACCAAAATGTGTATTTTAATTGTGTTACGATGACCACAGTGTTCTGGCTCTTAAAACAACCATCATCATCAGCGTCATCGGGAAGAGAACTGACAAAGCAGTTAAAGAAAATCACTCCTTCCATGTGACAAAAATTACGCCACATTCATGGCTTTATTGATCGACTGCCTTCCCGTGCTCAACGGTTGAAGCGTTTTGGGTATTTGCAAGTACGAGTGATGGAGACATACTACTCTCTTTTTCACTTATGGTTTTGCTCCTTACACCAGTTCCTCGACCAAATCGAGGTGTGGCGGCTAGCGTTCTTGGCTGTCGCCCTGGAGATCCAGGTTAGAATCTCGTCTCTGCCAAGAAATTTTGATTCTGGTGTGAGGGCTGGAACGGGATATACTCAGCCTCGTGAGGCAAAACTAAGAAGAGGTGGGTTCAATTCCCATGTAAAAAATCCTGGAAGTCGTTTTCCGAGGTTTCCCACTTCTACTCCCGGGATGGTTTCTAACGTAAAGCCAAGGCCACTTCCTCTTCCCAATCTCCCCCTGAATTACATATAGACACACTAATACAACCATCACAACAACTCAGGTTATAAGACAAAATCCTACGCTCTCACAATTACACGGGGTTAAATGGCCATCATGTCGAAGCCCCTCAAATGAAACAACAACAACAAAGACTAGAAATGGTGAATGCAGTTGGGATTCAGTTAATAGCCCAACACACCTGCGCGAACAGCGGGAGATTATTCTTCGAATCCCGACTGTGGTCATATTTTCAAGTCAACAAATTGAAAATACGTTAGGCTACTTAATTTTTGTAGAACTTTTTAAAGCTTAAACAATGAATCATATGTATGAAGAATTAATTAGTTTAATTTTATTTATTTCAATGTATTGCTTTAATGTTTACTTTTAAACAAAAGTTTGGTGCTTTTCAGTTCTGGTGTGAGGGCTGGAACGAGGTATACTCAGCCTTGTGAGGCAATACTAAGAAGAGATGGGTCCAATTCCCACCTCATAATGTTTACTTTTAAATCGTTTATCCTCCAAGTTCGGCTAAACCACGGATATTACGAGGGATCATTACTCTACTGTCGCAATGCCAGCGTCTTGCAGCTGGACACACTTCGTCAGTGGATACTACTGAGAATGGTGACTGACGACCGCTAACTTGGTCTAATGAAGGAAAGGTCTAGGAAGGGAGTGATTAGGAAGGCGGTCTTGGACATGTTGAAAGGAGCTATCGCGGCAATGACTGGAGGGTGAAAATGGGAAAGCACAGAAAACCATTTTTAAGGACGGCTGAGGTGGGTTTCAAACCCACGCTCTCCCGATACCAGCGAGGCGCGTTAGCGTTCTCGGCCATTGTGGCCGCTATGCATGTATATTTCCATCATGAAGTAGGCTACCTACTGTGAAAGTAAATTGAAATTGAAATGGACGTTTGTAAGAGGAAAAGAATAGCAATTTTAAGTTGTTAATGGAGTGATAAAGCTTAATAAAGGTGTGAGTAATAATTTAACCATCTCACTTTTCATCACACTTACAGCATTACCTGTGTAAACGCGAGACGTCAATATTGAGAGCTATTCTCACAATAACCAATAAACATCAGCTTTCTTCTCTTGCTGTCGAACTCTTTTCTTTGGACATCAGGTACAAACAAAACTCCTCAGTTTTTAAGGTAAACCTTCTCTTTGGACCACACGTCATCAGGACTTACACCCTCTAACGCTTTGTGAGGAGTCCTATTCTTTATATAAGTTGCAGTATACACCGCCTCTGCCCACAACCTTCTGTCACACTTTGATTGTTTCATCGTACACCTGTCCATTTCCACTAGAGATTTATTACTCCGTTCTGAAAGGGTATTCATCTGAGGGTTGTGTGGAACAGTCAGGCGATGTTCAATGCCACAATCAGATAAAAATTCACAAACATTATTACCCACATATTCCCCCCATTGTCCGTGTAATTTTCAACATAAGATTCGAAGCCCTTGAATTAATTCAATACTCCCTTGGTCTTTACTATGACTGAAATAATCAAAGATTTTTCTGGAATACTCGTCAGAATAGGTTAACAAGTATCTACCTCCATTGGACCACACAGATATGAATGAATAACCTCTAACAAACTCGTGGATTTCTCCCTGAGAAATTCAAAGTTATTTTGCAAATTTACCTTCAATAAGGGGACACCAACAATTGAAATATCTTGATCAGAAAATTCCACACCCTCACATACACCATTCCTTGCCAACTTCAAACAAGTTGGGTGAAGATGACCCAATCTACTGTGCCATAACGTATAACAATTTTCTGTGTTTGCTAAATTTATTATCTCAGGTTCAACATCTAAGTAATACAGATTACTCTGTTTAGAAGCAGTCGCTATAATAATAATATCGTATGGGCTCGGGTGCCGGATGCAAGCTTTGTTATTTGACACCCAAAGGGTAGCTTGCATGTCGAATTGCGTTGTCCCTTGAAGCACTATGAAAGACAAGGAGGTTAGATATCTAATCTCCTTGAACACTATAGCGCATTCTAGTAGAGAAATGAGGAACTTTGTGTTGGCGGAAACTCCCGAGATTAATTTTTCTATTATGAACAATGCCTACTGAATTCAAATGGGTTCTTTGACATGCCAACATCGTATGACATGGTGTCGTAATTTTTGCCGCCTTTCAAAAAAAATTCACTTACCACGGCCAGGAGCGAACCTGCAAGCTTGGGGTTAGTAGACCGACACGTTGACCACTCACCCACCGTGGCAAGCTTCTCTTCTAGTTCATTAGTCGCTAAAACTTTCCCTTCCCGTTTGAAATCAGCATCACTTATTATTGAACAACTTTCCTCCCCTAATGCAACACAAGTACCCTTATCAACCATGTTACTAACTGTTAGTAAATTGACAGTCATTTCTGGCACAAACCATCAGTTATTTTGGATGCACTATCATCCACTTTTAGGATCAGCTGACTTTAACTCCTCCGTACCTGCTGTGGTTACACTCATCTCACTTACTTTATCACTTACACATTAACCCTTTTTAAGCCAATTTATATTGCATGTAAGATGACTTGTTCCACCAGAATCGATTAGGATCCACTTCCCACTCGTCTCGGAGGTTGCTCTTCAAGCCTGTCAAAAATGCCGCCATTGTAGCAAACAATGTTATAACTGTTGCTAGGTAATGGAGGAAGCTGCTCAATGAAACAGTGGTGCAGGTCGTATCCAGTGTGCCGAAGAAAATAGTTTTGCCGTTCAGCGCAGTGATATAATCTCAGGGAGAATTCATGGTAAGTCTTAGGTGACATGTACATGGTTAGAATATACAATTTTTCCTTGTTCTACTCAATCATGTGCCCAAGGTTAGATGGTTGTTTACAGCTTGATATACAGAGTCATCCGTTTGGGATGTCAGAAAAGTAAAACGCTATACACAAGAAACTATGCACATTTATTGCTTGTTAACGGTACATACGTGTTAAGGAGAGTCTGGAGTTTGGGTCACAGCACATTAGCACTCAACATGTCCACCATCGCGCACAAATGATACCTCGAATCCATGTCGCGCCACGTGGCACGCAGCATTTCTGGAGTGATTTGCTGAAAGGCCGCTGTAATCTCCCTCCGTAGGTCAGCCAGGTTCTGTGGTCTTTTTGCGTACACTGTCGACTTGACGTAGCCCCATACAAAGAAATCTGGAGGAGTTAGGTCAGGGCTATTAGGAGGCCATGGGATAGGTCCATCACGGCCGCACCAGGGATCGTTGAATATGTGGTTTAATTGTTATTACTGCTCGATCATGTCAAGATAATTGACGGCACGAACAGTCTCCTCCGCAAAACAGAATGGTCCGTAAACTTTCTCAGAGGTCACTCCGCACCACACATTCACTTTAGGGCTGGCTCTTTCGAGTTCGTATGAGACATGTGGATTTTCTGTTCCCCAAATGATGCAGTTATGCGTGTTGACTCGGCCACTCTCATGGAATGTGGCTTCGTACGTGAACATCCATCGTTTTAACCACTGATCGTCACCTTCCTGCCGCTCACACATCGTCGTAACAAAACTGAGTCGAGCTCCGTAATTCAGCTGTCAATGCTTGCAGGCGCTGCATACGGTATGGACGCATGTGAAGATAACGCCTAACAATCCTGTGACATGTTGTGTATGGTGTATTCTGCTCTGTTGATAAGCGGCTGAGTGACTTTCGTGGACTCTGCGTCATGGCTTGTCGAATATCTTCCTCCTTGTTGCTATCACGCCACTTTCCACCTGTGTGAGGCATCTGTAATCCATTTTCCAAAAACATGTTGTACCATTTAACAATGTGAAGGGACATCCCTAACGTTGTACTGACGTCTGAAAGCTCGCTGGGTCTTCACTACACTCGAAAATTTGGCATACCATACGACACACTGAGTGCGTTGTTGTGGTGTAACGACCATCTTCACTCAACTCTGTAACAACTAGTGATGGGAAGCGTGATGCAAAGCTCTCGATCAAGTCTGAGCAACCCATGCTGTCCGTGCCTTGTAATGCTGCCTCGATGCTGTATGTGACGTCAGGCGCATGTGGTTGATGTCTCGAGGTAGTGCTGGCAAGCGTGAATCAGAGCTCTCGATTATCTCGATGCTTTAGTATCGAGACGTCAGGCTCTTGCTGTGTGCTGTTCCTCGCCTGTAGTCTGTTTGCTTGATGATCACTGTGCTTGCCACGGTGGGTGAATGGTTATCGTGTCAGTCTACCAACTCGAAGCTTACAGGTTCGCTCCAGGTCATGGTAAGGCCGGTATTACACTATCAAAGGAATTTTATGAAACTGAACTTTTATAAAAGTTAAGAAGGAAGAAAGATTGTAGTTTTACGTGACCGTGAATCTTGTGATTATGAGCCACGGGACCTCCCTTTTACGTGGAATCCGAACCACAGGACATGGCATTTCACTTCGAAAATCTCACATGCACTGACCGGGAATCGAACCCGGACCGCCTTGGTGAGAGGCATACAGCTAGACCGCTGAGCCACCACGCCCCCCTTATGAAAGTTATGCAAAGCAATCATCACACCATTACACTACATCAAATATTTTATCATAGTTCAGCTGAATGTATGAAGGACAGTTCCTTTTTCACTTAACTACTGTATATTATGGTAGTTGATATTCTGTGGTGGCAATGCCGGTATATACAAGAAACGGAAAGATAAAGTGAACATCTATGGGTTAAACCATGGGACGCACGAATAAAATCTTGGTGAACGCGCTGCAGTACGAGGACTTGAAAAATGACAATAGTATTTAATTATTAATAATTATGCAGAAATGAATGATTATGACGTTCCAAACAACCACTGTCCGAGCAAATAAAATTGAAACATACGAAATAAAAAGTGAGCAATAAGTGGAATTCGATCCTTGATCTTATCGCACGGGAGTCGAGCGCTCTAGCCCTTCCGCCAACGACCACTTGCTCTTAGCGATTTGTTACATATTATATTATCTACCGGTAAAGATAAAATTCCTATTTTCACTCGCTTGTAATACCATAAGTGAAATTGACGAATTACCTACAATACAAATATTACAATATAAAATGCACTGCTATTCATGGCTTATTTCAGCCTATTTAACTATTTAAGTCTTCGTTATATCCTGAAATGTGCATCCTTTGAGGGCAGCGCTTATAGCCTCGGCTATTTTACCTATTATCTGTAATTTATGTTTTACATTGTATACAATTCATTATGTAACATATTATGTAACATTTCATGCAATTCACACTCTGATATGAGCATCTTTGTTGTGGTAATATTCCAGCTGTTATGATCCGCCATTTTGGATTGAATCCTTCATCAAAGATAGCATGGTGTTCATACATTTTATAAAATGAATTTTATAAAACCACCTTTTATAAATGACTAGCAGAAGTACCCGTTCTTCGAACGGTCTTTGGTATGAATAACCAGACGTTATCAATTCAGCTACTGTTGCAATGGTTAACGGTTTGTCATTCCTTCAAAAGTTTTTTCAGAACGAAGTTAGTTTTCTGGGAATATCACACACACTGTTAATTTAGGGGCCTTAAAATGTGGTTTTCGGATACCCTTTATAGTCCCCCGAATTTTGTGTCTCACATTGAGAAGCGCAACATATGCTTTGGTCGTCCTTCTAGAATAATTTTTATATTTCGCCTATTTTAGCATGTATTTTGAAACTTTATTTCCCTATACCCACCCTTCTATGAGAAGTACAGTGAAGAGTTATATAAATGATTAGTGTATTGACCCTCATGGATACCTACGTAATTTTACGATGCTCCAAGCATCCGAACACGAGTTATAAGTGTACATAAAGATACACAGAAATACAGACACACAAATCCACGTTTTGCTTGCATCCGTCAAAAAACAAACCGAAACGCGTAAAAGAAAGAAAATTGAAACTTTAATAAACAAACAATCATATGTTTATAGATAGGTGTATTTATGCAGGAGCAAAGGCAGCTAGTGGCCATGAGGCAAACTAACTCTATTGACTACAACGTATCACCCAGATGTCCAAATATGGATATATCAACCACACAGTATCAAACAAATTGAAGGGGCAGATGACCTCGAAGTTCCACCCTTTAAAACAACAATAACTAACTAACTCAAACAAAATCATCCTTACGATGTACCCGTTTGTTGACAAAAAGAATGATTAGTTAAAATGTGCTCTCAAACTAAATTCACCTAACGTGTACTACCTGACGTGAAAATAAAATTGAATACCTCAAATTCCTAAAAAGCCGCAAAAATACTATTTCAATTCAGGAATTGTTGAAAATAATATTGCTGTTTGGAGATATAATAGACCTTCTGTACAACATATCGCACGTGTATGTCGGGTGAAAGAATTCTGGAGTGCCCTTTGACCCCCTTAAGCGCATTGACGAATTTTACAGTCTTAGTTGGTTCCGTGATAACCTTATAGCCATTTGCAAACGTTCACAGAAAGTTAATAAATGGAGTGGTATTGCTTCTTACAGAAAGAGATGGAAAGTTGGATGTCATCTCTTGAGATACTGTTGTCATGGTTACCGGCTTATATTCCTTGATTAGTTTATTAAATGAAATTAGTTTTCAGGGATTATCTCAGAAACTGTGGGTTAGAGAGCCTTAAAATTTAGTTTTCGGGGACACTTTAGGGCCCCCGTGTTTTGTTTCCGACACAGAGGGGCTGAAATTGAGCTTTGTCTCGTCGTTGTGTGCCATTATATAATAATTTTTTTTAAATTTAGTCAATTTACCCTCTAGGTTGGTGGTTCCCACGGACTCAGCGAGGGAACTCACCACTACCGCCTCTATGGACAGTGTCCTGGAGCTTGGAACATCTGGTCGGGAGGGATACAACTGGGGAGGTGTGATCAGCACTTCGCCCAGGCGGCTTCACCTGCAAAGCGAACAGGGGCCTCATGAGGGACGGGAAGGGATGGAAGATTGGGATGGATAGGCTAGGAAGAAGGAAGGAGGCGGCCGTGGCCTTACAGTAGGTACCATCCCAGCATTTTCCCGAAGACGAAGTGGGAAACCACGGAAAACCACTTCGAGGATGGCTGAGGTGGGAATCGAACCTCCTCTACTCATTTGGGCCACCCGAGGCTGAGTAGACCCCGTTCCAGTCCTCATACCACTTTTCAAATTTCGTGGCAGAGCCGGGAATCGAACCCAGGACCTCCGGGGCGGCAGCTAACCATGCTGAGCGCTACGCTACGGAGGCGACATATACGGAGGCGACATAATAATAATAATAATAATAATAATAATAATAATTGTATAATTATATAGAGATAGGGATTAAATAGACCTTCCTTACCACACCCACACGTGTAAATCACGTGAAAAAATTCTAGAGTACCTCTTGACCCCCTTAAGCGCAGTATACTGTATGTATTGATGCATTTTACACCGTAATTTGGTTCCGTGATAACCGTATAGGCCTCGTGCGAATGAACTGTGCTGCGCTCTGTCGGCAAGCATGGCATTCCTCATCGGGAGATCTGTGCTTGCTTGCTGTGTTGTTGCATGCAGTTTGCGTTGTCGTTAGCTTCTATCTTCTGTAATATAATGTACGAAACTGATTGTGGTTCAACTAGTTCTAAAAGTAACAACAATTGTTCCGTAGTAGGGTGTAATTTTAAGTACAGGAACTCTCCTTCTGGAACTAAGTTTTTTAAGTTTCCCAATGACAAACAACATGTGATCAGAAGGAAAGCATGGATAGCAGCTTTGAAACGAGACACGAAGAATGGAAAACCATGGACACCTACAAACAATTCTCGTATTTGCAGCCGTCATTTTGTAAACGGAATGCCCTCAAGAGATCCTGACAGCCCTGGGTATGTACCTAGATTATTTCTGACACCAAATTCAAACAGTAAAGGTGAATTACAAGAGAACATAATTGCTGAGCGTTACAAAAGAAGAACATTGGCAACACAGCGGAAACTTACACAGGCATGAATGTCTGTTCAGTTACTGACGCAAGTACACAGGCAAATTTTGCATCCCAGACCAATAAGATAAACAGTTTGAATATTATGTTTTGCTCATTAGAAAATAATGATGTAGGTATCCAAACTAACCTCCCAATACCAGTTAACAATCAGACAATGACAGACAATTTATTGAAAATAGACGCAAATACCGGAACAGATTTCAGTGAATGGGGACAATCATTTTCTGGATATGAAACAGTGAAGGAAAATGAACAACATCTCCTTGAAATAGCTGGCGTAAAATTTGCAGTGTTTCATATCCTTTTATCCCTGCTACCGACTTTGCATCACAACTGCAAATTACGCAAAGAAAATATGTTACTTCTGTTTTTAATGAAGATGAAGCTTGCAATAAGTTTTGCTGCCATTGGCGTCCTGTTCAGGTGTCATAGAACAACAGTTTCCGCAACGTTCAAGTTTATACTTCACCATTTGTACGTAAAAATAAAGGACTGGATATTCTGGCCCCATATGTCTAGTATTGAAAGTACAATGCCTCCTGCGTTTAAAAAGCATTTTGAAAAATGCACCTGCATACTAGACTGTAGTGAAATACCGTTTGAAAGACCAGGAAGTGTTAGGAAAAAATTATGATGTTTTCACATTATAAAAATTCGTTCACAGTGACATTTCTTGTTGCAATAACGCCGTCAGGATTTATCTGTTTCCTATCAAAGTGTTATGGTGGGAGAGCAACAGATAGTTACATTACAGTTAATTCTGGTGTACTTGATTATATTCAGGCAGGCGATACTGTAATGTGTGACAAAGGATTTCCACAAATAAGGAAGTGTATTGAAAACAAAGATGCTATAATGGTGATGCCTCCTTTTGCATTTGACCCGCAATTAACAGTGGAAGAAGTGGATACTACTTACAACATAGCATCTGTTCGCATTCATGTAGATAGGGCTATACAAAGAATGAAACTATACAAAATATTGAGTAGCAAAGTTACAGTTGATTTATTACCACATATTGATAAAATTGTACACATTGCCGGAGTTCTAGCAAATTTTAGTCCTCCACTAATTAAGATGAATGATTAATTTTAATGACATTCACATTGTACTGAAATTATTATTAGAATTAATAATATATTACATTGTTAAGAACTAGTTTTTTATTAGTTTTTTACTATTTTTTAAACTAATTTTAATTACAATTTTGGTGTTTTAGTAAGGGCCAGGCATGTTACATGACTGGTAAAAATTAAGAATCCTCCAATATTCAGTATCCCTGTTGCAAATTTAAGGCTGAATTCTGTAAGATACCCATGCTAATGTGCAGTCCCACACACCAATGGCAGATAATTTAGGAAATAAAACTTTTCTAAGGCGGGAATGATAGCAGAAAGGAACTTTTCATTTCTACGAATGTTTACGTTGACACTTCCCTTTGGTGAGTAAATAAATAAATCACAGGAAGTTATATTTAATATGTACATGGAGACCTGTACCTGCGTGTAATATACATGCGTTTCCTTAATCCCGACTCCTCCTTGATCAGCTACGTACATATAAGGCACACCACATTCGCCGTCTTGTGTAATTGCTCTGTCTCTGCACGAGAAAGGACATTTGACTTCCATTAATGTGTATCCACATGAAGAAGGTACAATCCCGTCTGGACTGCAGCATAACCACGGTTGTTCCTTTTTAATACACAGTCCTAGGTGGCACACAGACGAATTATTATTAAACATGGAATATTGCCGAATAGCCACATGTTCATTCTCTCTTCCATACCTCACAGCTGAGGTGTTCAGTACTCTATCAACGAGAAGAGATCTTGCAAGTTGGTCATAATCAGCTGATTTCCATGTCATAATCCTGTGTGCCTGCTGACTTGCAGAAATGCGCAACTTTCTTTCCTGGAACCATGTGGGGCATTTTGACTGAAGTATTGTCTCAACAGCGATCTCGTGTCTCTGTATTGTTGTTACTTTCACATGATTGTTGTAGAATATTCGTACATTTTCAGGCAACATGTTGAGGTAGTTTACCGGAATTAGAGTTAACTTGTTATTTAATAAACTCCGAACTACGTAACACCTGTATACATCACGAATGTTTTGGCTCTCTAGCTCAGAAAGAAATTGAAATGAAGCTTCATTTTCACTAAGATCAGCTGCCTTATCTACTAAACTGTATGTAATGGATTTGCAGATTACGTAGTTTTCACTTTCACATTCAACTTTTAAAATCTTGGAGAAGGCACAATCTACATGTCTTACTAAGTCATACATTTCGCTTCTGCTTTGAATCTCCCTTGCAGCTAGTTCAGTGATGCTACGGCGTGCTTCATTCTCGAATAAGTTCCCTATCTTTTCACCTTTCGCATATAACTGTTCTCGAGCACGCATTGGTTTTTCCCATTCTTGCAAGCGCGTAGTTTTGGAAGTTTCTCTCTCACTATTTACAAATAAACACAAGGCAGCAATGTGTTTGCACCTTTCTGACAAGCCTGCCTTACATTGACAGTTCCCAGATACCAGACATCTGTCCGAGTCTAATTGAACATAAATTATAAACAGAAAATGTGTTAATAGTTAATATCCTTTATAGAGTAGGCTATTGTGTTTTGAAAGGAGATTAAGGTCTAATTTCATGAGAATTAGGCCTACATGGTGATCATATTTCATATTATTACTTATAAACTTACAACGCAGTTACAATGTGTTAATAAATGGAAGTATGCAACAAAACTTACTTTTATCTTCACCACATACGGTGATTTATTAATGTTTGTCTCCGGTAAACACAGGCCAGATATTTCTCCCGATCTTTCTTCTACGTGAAAAATATGGTGACTGTCATTCAACTGCTGTCCTTTCCTTACGGTAGAATCCCTGAAATAAGCCGGGTCCCATTTCACAACCTCAAACCCCACGCAGATAACTGTAGTTATTTTGCCTGTTGAACACATATCCGCTTACTCGTATTAATGGAAATGCTGCTCAGACTAACGATTGCCTACTACGTGCGTTCGCTTCTCTCCCTACTAGCTTCGCCTTTCCTCGCCGCTAGGGGCGCCACAAGTACCAAACGGCTTCATTCGCACGAGGCCTATAGCCGTTTACAAACATTCACAGTAATGTAATAATTGGAATTGTATTGCGTCTAACAATGACCTGTGAGATTCTGTTGCCATAGTTACCAGGTTGCATACTTTCATTATTTTATTAATTCAAATTAGTTTTCTGGGAATAACTCAAAAACTATTGGTTTTAGGGCCTTAAAATGTGGTTTTCGGGGCCCTTCGGGTCTCCGAGTTTTGTTTCTGATATTGAGGGGCTGAAAATGAGCTTTGTCTGGCCCTTCTACACCTATTTCAGCATGCATTTTAAGGGGGTAGGTCCCTCATATGAGAGGTACGGAGAAGAGTTACATCAATGATTAGTGTCGTGCCTCTGAAGGATATCTGTACCAAATTTTACGTTGATCCACCCAGCCGTTCTCGAGTTATAAGGGAACATACTTGTCCACAGACAAACAAACAGACAGACAGACAGACAAAAATTTCATTTTCGCGCGCATCCGTCATAAAACAGTCTAAAACGCGTAAATAACGCAAATTTCCGTAGAAATTCAGAAAAAACAGACAAACTTTCATTCTTATATATATAGAGATTTCCCCATTAGACTGCCATATCTTTTATAAAAAGTCTTTTATTAAAGGTCTTTGACAAATTTCTTTCATAGAGTAATACCGGCCTTCCACCGCTGAGGTCCGAATCGAGCATGACTCGATGCTGACTCGAGATGCATCGAGAGTACTGACGTGAGTCTCGAGTATCTCGAACGGGAATTACGTCATCAGTACGGTACTCCTCGAGATGCATCGAGAGCACTGACGTCAGTCTCGAGTATCTCGAACGAGACGTTTGCCCATCACTAGTAACAACACTGAGCACTGAGCGCGCGCTAACTTGTACCGCTCTGTACCTGACATCTGGTGATTGCACTATGAACTACACTGATGCGTTGTCTCGCGGAAGTCATTGTAGCAAAGAGAAGCATTGTTAACTCCCATCTTAGATCATAAATCCAATAGATGGCTGATGACGTCACTTTGTTGAAACCAACATCTCGATCAGCTGACTAAAGGGAACTGCGGTAGTTTGGAGCACTGAAATACTACACGTGATGATAGAATTGGGTTATTTAAAGTGAGTTCTATTCATTACCAAGTCAGAATGGTGTATTACTGTGTCGCGTATGGATGTAAGGAGACGTTTAAAACAGGATCGGGCATTTCTTTCCATACGTATGTTAATTCGTTGCTAAATAACCCTAAAATTCTTGACTTAATTACTTGCATTTCTTTAGCCTACGTTTCCTCTTAACTCCGAAACACGAAAGAAAAATAATTAAACATGAAAATGCTGGAATTTATTATAAATCATTATAATTTACCCTATCCCTTACTCCACTGAACAGGCCTGTATTTATGCTCGAAGGTATCAAGTATTTACATGTCCATAGGCTAGACGTTTTTCTTGGTGTTTTGTTGAGACTGCTAGTAAACGCATCTCTGAACATAAAAATGCTTTATGTCCCTATGCTGGATTAAATGTAGTGTGGACTAAACAATGCAGTCGTCAATCATGCTCAGTGTCAAATTGCAGGTTATGCTACAGATGTGACGGTGTAGTGTTCGATAATAAATATTAAACGTAAGTTATGGACAGTGCGTTTGGTTGAGGGAATTTTGAGATTCTTCTAGGATAGGCTACATTGCATCCCTAAATTAGTCAATTCTTCGTAGAATTTCAGAATTCTGGGTTATTTTTGCGAAGATTTCTATGATTCATGGAAAATGGAATTTAAAAGGAAACAGTTCATTGATTAAAATATTTTCCTAAGTAGCTAATGTAATGTATAGTTGTTAAAAACCAACGCTTACTAAATCTATAAACTACCTTATTTCCATTTGCCCATGTTGTTTTGTTCACTTTCATAAAATACTGAAGTGGAAAGGTAACGCTGAATGAGAGCTCATCGTACGATAAAATGTTCTTACGTGCCGGTACTGAAATTAGCCAAAATACATTTTCTAATGATGAAACATAATTTGGGAAATGATGTAGTAAGTTAATAGATTGAACTAATTTTTGAAGCTTTCGGGCGTAAAATCAAAAATAACCAGCTAGACAAACACAATTCTGTTCAAAAATCAGTAGGCCTAATTAAGAGTTGGATTTGTTATTAAGTATTTACAAGAGGGGATCCTGGATGTATGAGTATTACGGAATACGACAGCCACTTTTTATACAAACACAATTCTGTTCAAAAATCAGTAGGCGTAATTCAGAGTTGGATTTGTTATCAATTAATTACAAGATCGGATCCTGGATGTATGAGTATTACGGAACACGACAGCCACTTTTAACACCAAATATGTTACATTCTTAAGCTTTGCTACCTTCCGGTACGTAAAGAAACATGCGATGCTTTTCCCAATGCCGTATAAATTACGAAAATGTGTGTTTAAACCCTCATTAAAAATCATTTCCTCACATAATCCTATCACCTTCCATTACGAGGTCCTCTGTTTACCCTTTAATCAGCTGATCAAGATGTTGGTTTCACGTCACAGTACAGGCGCAGTGTGGCAATGCGCACTCTATTGTATTTATGCTCGAAGACTCCCATCATTGTCACGTACATTACAGAAAATTGCATCGATATACGAGTATATGCATTAACATAATAGCTATAACGTTTTACTTTTCTGACATCCCGTACGGATGACCCTGTATATGATGATTGTTGCTGTTGTTGTCTCAAGGGGCGGAACAGTGAGATCAACAATCCTAGTAACACAATATAAGATACAAATTTTGTTTAGTTAAAATTAGGAACAGCTGCCACAGGCAATCAATAGTATTTATGTTGATAACTAGTCTGCAGTGAGAGTTGATGGTAGGATGAGTTCTTGGTTCAAGGTTGTTACAGGAGTGAGGCAAGGCTGTAAACTCTCGCCACTACTGCTTATTTTATACTAGCCATTGTGCCCGGCGTTGCCCGGGAGGTGCCTTTATATGTTGTAGAAAGATACATGGCAATATATTTCGCAGATTATATTCATTCTGCCCCTAAATGAGTTTAGAGCGTAGTTCTCCTCGACTCTCATGTTACTCAGTGCAATATTAATTCACTGTAAACCTAGTCGAAAAGTACAGTGGAATACAATAACGTAGCAGAGCATGCAACAATAGTAAAACGGGATGTATATACACAATTCCTCGAGAACTCAGTCTCACAATTACTTTCCTGATAGAGTTTATTTTTGATTTAATGGGGAAAGCAAGACGTCTTATAGCAGTGTTCACATACTTATCTCTATTATTTTTCAAATGCAGCAACTACCTTCTTGTTAGGAAATAATATTTAAATTCAATGATTGGAGTCAAATATACTTATGATTTTTAACGCCGCACAAATTACGTGAATAATGACAAATGACTTATTTCTGGTTGGTTCCTCAGTTTATGGGCTGCGACAACGCGGTCATGTAGCCCCGTGTACTTTGGGTGTGTGTAGAATCTGTCTGATAACCGGTGTTAATTGTGATGACTGTATTAGTGTGTGTATCTGTTTTCAATTCAAGTAAGGACTGCAGACATTGAATTTCAAGAAGTTCCTACTTTTGCCGCCAAACGCCACCGTCAGCGACTATTAGTTCAGAACCTGGTACCAGACACCACTGCAGTCGGATTTTTAAGAACGTTAAAAATCCCTCAGTATGCCTTCCTTCGGAGGGGAAGTAAAGCCGGCGGTCCCATGTCGTAGATTTATGGCATGTTAAAGAACCTTCCACTAATTACACCTGTGTGAAGCTAAATTGTATAGGTTAAGAATGTAAACAACGCTCTTAGGTTCCTACGTTCGTTGCCAAGAGCCGATTGCGGTGGCGTCTGGTAGCTAAGTTCTGAACTACAGTAGTAGTCGTTAACGGTGGCGTTTGGCGGCAAAATTAGGATTATTTGAAAAATTCAAAAAAGTCTGCTGTTTTTACTTGAATTAAAAAACAGATAACACACACTAATACAGTCATCACTAGGGGGCGGATTTCTATGACCTAAAAATGTGTAACATATGTATGTATTTGTGACCTTAAAACATAAAATATGACCTATAAAATTCGAAATATGACTTGATGAATAGCATCTACGTTACATAGAAACACTTTTATTACTCCATCCGTACTGAATATATTTTCACCTAACTCGTGAACAAAACTTCGCAACTTCCCACAAATTGAGACTTTCGTTTTAGGCATATTGAAAGGAACTGAATAACTGAAGCTCCCTAATGGGTGACCAAGGTCATTCAGTGTGTTGAAGGTGGAAGAGGGAAGGGGGAAGGAGGGAGATAAGAACGATGACAAATAACTGCGGAATTACCTCTGCTTCCGTGTAAACAATAGCCCGGTTTCCAGGAATTGACCCAACTAGCAAACAATAGCACTTACCTGTTAGAAACATTCCATGCACTACTTCAGAATGGTTCTTCAGTAGTATATTCCAGTCTATCCTGAACCATAACGAATAGAATAAGAAGTGAACTCACTGGCCTAGTACGCCTGGTCCGCCGCAGCGCAGCGCTGGCTCCGATCTGTGATGTAAGTTAGCATTGGCGCTTACGAGACTTTTAAAACCTTGCGACCTGTTTTACTTGTTAAAACACTGCACGATATCCTCATAGTCCCTAATAAGTTCGACATCTCCACTTACTTTACTGTGCCCAATTATAATTTAATAAGTCGTCTCCTGTAATAGTCCAGTTTCGACAAGAAGCGAAGACAGAGAGCAAGTTCAAAATTCAATTAGTTTTGCTAGCTATCGGTAAATTTAAAAAAAGAACGGAAAAATTAACCTCGCTATCAGAAAGGATTTCTTCACATTGTTACACATTTTACATTCCCTTAACAGACTTGCAACACAGAAAAAAAAAAGCCGTACGAACGCAACTTTCAACTTTACCGTAGATTACTATACAATTCAATAATAACCATAAATTTCACTCCACAAACACCAAAATCAGTAAACCACCATCATTTCAGAAGAACGTAACATTAAACAGACATAGAAGGCATAGTTATGACCCCTTCATAGAGTAGGCTATTGCATAAAACTGATCACGCCTCCTTCAGCATTACGGTACATATATATTTTTTAACTCATTGTCTTTTTATTCTCATCCCTTTCTTCACAGAAGTAGTTTTTAATGGCATCAAGAACATTTTTATTTACACCATACTGGACAAATGCTTAGGCAAATTAGGAAATATATGTGGAACAGAATAGTCTTTCAATCGCCAGTTGGGTCTTGGGAGAAGTACTGCTTCCTTCCCTTCTATCACAAATTTGTCAAATTTAACAATTAAATCTTCTGAAAAGTGAGCATCACAGATGTAGGACTTTTCAGTAAGTTCCCTATCCTTCCCTGGTATGGCCCCTTTGCACTTGATAAAACGTTCCTTATCTTTAGGAGGTTTGAAAAACCGTCTGACCTCTTTACAGTCCCCACAGCTAGATCTGCATCCTGGTACAATAGAGCAAGGCATCTTCACTACTCACATTAAGCACTCATGAAAATGTTAGGGCTAAACTGCTGTTTACTTACATTAAATAACAATAAAATTAACACACGAAGATTACGTCAACACACGACAAGAAATTAAATTCCATTTCCGTTAATGCTTCCTACAATAGCATTTCAGGTATTAATACTATGAAGTAATAGTGTAAGCACTTGTATATCAATGAACGTTTGCACAGAACACCACCAAAACACTCCGATCGATTAAATACTTAATATATCGCACATAAACACATAAACATATGTGGAAATCAACAATCTCAAATCGACTGAAGCGCTGCGTAGCGGCGAATGCCAACCCGATCCGTATTCATTACATGCTATTGAGGGAGAAGAGATCACACTTATTCACTCTATTCGTTATGCCTGAACAATAATTTCTAGAGCTTATTCTGATTTTTATAAAACGAAATTCAAATGAAAATTACCAAAATATGCCCTTTATAATGATATTTTGTTCAAAATAAGCCATAAAACTTAAGAAAGCCTAAATATGCATTTATATGCCCAATAAAACCTGTTTAATTTTGGTTATCATGCTTGAAAACGTGTTGAAAATACAAGACTATAAGATATAATGTTAAGGGAAAAAATATGACTTCTCTTAGAAATCCGCCCCCTACTCATCACATTTAACACCGGTTATCAGACTGATTCTACACACACACAAAGTACACGGGGCTACATGACCACGTTGTCGCAGCCCCTAAACTTAGGAACCAACCAACCAACAACGTTCTTAGGTTCCTACTTTCGTCGTCAAGAGCCGACTGTGGTGGCATCTGGTAACTCAGTTCTGAACTAGTTGGTCGTTGACGGTGGCGTTTGGCGGCAAAAGTAGGAACTACTTGGAAAAATTGAATGTCTGCAGTCCTTACTTGAATTAAAACAGATACACTAATACAGTCACCACAATTAACACCGGTTATCAGACAGATTCTACACACACCCAAAATACACGGGGCTACATGACCGCGTTGTCGCAGCCCCTAAACTAAGGAACCAACCAACCAACCTACCTATAAGTATGCGTGAACTCATGTTGACAACGCTATCATGTATGAATTGCTCAAATAAAATATGCAATATTGTGGCCTATATGTTTGCCAATTGTGGAATAGTTTCCATGTATGCTTTCTAACATTCCGGGCTCAATATCTGAGTAGATGTTGAATACAGTACACCGTGAGATTGTCATGCAATAACCAGGTTAGAGAGTCCATTCTGAGATACTATCAAATTGTTTACTTGCAATGTAAAAATATATCAAGTTTTGCGTATTTCTTATGTCACCAGTGCTACCAACTTCTGATAAATGCTCTCCATAAATTTGAAACCTGGTCTCAATATATGGAATAGAAAGCATGGAGACAGTTTTAAACCCTTCACAGGTTTAATAATTAGATCCATATCGAGGAACCCCTAATTCTCAGTGTTACTAACATGGGTTTACATGCGTTGATAGGTACTATGTTTTAACTACATGCTAACTCTACACTATCTATTGGATTTCAGCCAAATTTATTTGTACAGTACGCGCGAGGATAAGAAGTAAGCAATCTAGTGAATCCAACATCTACTCAGATATTGAGCCCGGAAAAAACAAATAAAATAAAAGTTATTGTGGATCACGAACATATAAAATGAGGAAAAGGAAGTCCACGACTGATACATAAGCGAGCAAATTCGTAAAAGCGTAGATATAAGAACAACAGTACATGACACAGAGAGTTAGGGATAGCTATATCAATACTTTTAAGAACAAAGATTACTAATAGGCTAAGAAAATCCGGCCGCGGTTGCTAAGCGCAGTACCGTGTAACCTCGTGCCTCGCTGGCATCGGGAGCGTGTGGGTTCGAATTTCCGTAGTTTCCCATTTTCACCATCAGGCAAATGCCGGGACGGTTCCTTTCAATAGGCCCATGGCGAACATCCTTCGAAAATCCCTTCCCTGACCCGTTCTGAAAAGAAAAATACATGGCCATTGGCTAAATTAATAAAATTACTAGTTGAAATCCGTCAAAACATGACGGACAATGGAAAAAAAATTACTGAAGAAGTTTCTTATACATAAGTTACATTCTTTGTACGAATTACTTTTTGGCACTATTGCAACTTTAAGAGCGTCAAAAGAATGCACTCTCGACATTTGCAACACACTGCTGGTCATGACTGAAAACTTGATGAGGTAAATAGAGACCTATACATTCCATCGTTTCCCTTTGAGCTTCATTGATTGAGAAAAATCATGCCAAGTGAATTGGAAATTGTTGCCTCTTAAAATAAAATGCACCGGTACTGTAAGTGTTTTGTCGGAAGGTGTTAAATCAAATCGTAAGACTAGAGCTCTCTGCCTAATATTAACTGCACATATTATATCCAAATACAAGCAATTTCTTACATATTTCTTACAATTAATATGGTTCCATATGTGAGCCCTTGGGTAACGTTCAGATTTCTAAGGAGCATAACTATGGCTCAAATGTTTGGAGTATCTGGATGCGAATCAGTTATTTCCGAGGAATTGAAGAATTCTGTAGTAGGGAAATGAAGTAGCTGGCTTTCATCTTCAGTATTTAATCTGTTAACGCTGATATATTGCTTGAGCTACTGGATATAAGTTCAATGACTTTTAAATTAATATCATTACATTGTTCACGTTTTGCTGTAAGAATGCAAACTTTCGAGTAATGTATTACATCCTTCGCAGAAGTGAATGTTTCGCCGTAAATCTGTCACTATACCCTCATGTGTTGAAAGTCTAGCTGGTAATTCAGTAACATTTGATACCTCACCATCCATAAAGGAGTAGTCGTTTTAACATGCACGTGTTTTATGTCATCATTAGTCGTTTCACTCATTGCTGAGCGTCGTGAGCTCATTAGGAACTACATCCTTGACGAGATGTTTCCATCCTAAGCGATCTTCAGCCCTTCGTAAGATATCGTGAAGAGGTAGGCCGGTGATCTTCTTTGCTTGGTCTAACCGTCGAGTTGTTGTTCTACCTCTTGGTCTGGTACCTTAAATTTTGCCTTGTGAAATGGTCTTTTCTAAATTGTCTCCTTCTCTCCTCAAAGTGTGTCCCAGGAATTGGAGGTAACTTTTACTAACACGGGAAGATAAACGTTTTGTGATGCTCAGTTCTTCTATAATGGAGGCATTAGTTCTTCTTTCTGTCCATGGTATACGTAGCATCCACCTCCAACACCACATCTCAAAGGCATCTATTCGGCTCTTGTTATTTGCCTTCACAGTCCTGCTCTCACAACCGTATAAGAAAACAGAAAATACCAGTGATTTCACCAATCGCATTTTCACTGTTTTGGATAGTGCCCGGTTCTGCCAGATTTTTGTAAGTTTAACCATTGCAGCACGACCTAGGACAATACGTCGTTTTATTTCTTTATCACAATTTCCCGTGTCACTGATTATGGAGCCCAGGTATACACAATCACGCACCAACTCCAGATCTTTTAGGCATCCTGTCATTTGAATTGGGACTTGATAACCATTAGTTTGGTCTTTTTATGTTGATTTCTAGACCAAAATCCGAACTGATGGTCTTCACTCTGGAGAGCAACTCCTCAAGTTCTTGCCCACTTCCTGCAATGAGTGTAGTATCATCAGCAAAGCGTATATTGTTAATTTTCCTACCACCGATTGAAATTCCATTATCCCAGCCATCCAATGCTCTTTTTATTATGTACTCTGTGTAGATGTTGTAGAGTTGGGGTGATGATATACAACCTTGCCTGACTACATTTGACACATTGAAAAATTCTGAGCATTCACCATCCACCCTTACGGTTGCATTATGACTGTTGTAAAGACCTTTCAATAATAACCTAAGTGTTTTGGGGCTCCATATTCGTTGAGTATTTCCCACAGCTTGTCCCACTTGACGCAGTCAAGGGCCTTTTTATAATCAAGGAAACAAATATAGGCAGGGACACAGAACTCGCAGCATTTTTCAATTTTCTGCCTCATGTTTGTTATTGACTCGCGTGTACCTTTGTCTGCCACAAAACCTGCTTGTTCTGCATAAATCTGAGCTTGAAAGAAAGTTTTTAATCGTTGATTCATTATGTATAACAGGACTTAACTAGCATGTGATATTAATGCTATGGTGCGGTAATTAGAACAGTCCCTAACTGACCCTTTTTTTTTTTTGTAAAGGGGAATGAGAACAGATGTAGTCCAGTCTTTAGGCCATTCTCCAGTTTTCAACACTTTATTACATATTGAATGTAAAGCATTAAGGCCTTCTTCTCCCATTACTTTCAGCATTTCTCCAGAAATACGATCCATGCCTGGAGCTTTGTTGTTTTTCAAATGTTTGGTGGCGTTCTCAATTTCACTAAATAGGATGTCAGGCTCTGTGTCACATTCTATGCAATTGTTTTCTTCTCTTAAGCTATTTCCTGTGCAGTATAAGGTTTCACAGTAGTCTGTTTCCACCTAACTATTGCTTCTTTCTTGTCACCAATTACATTTCCCTGTGCGACTTCACTCACCCATGTACGTGGTTTGAATTCTCGGGTGATGCTGTTTATCTTCTTGTAAAGGTCACGGGTTTCATTTATTTTTTGTTGGTGATCTATTTCATCACAGATATTTGTGAGATACTGTGTATTGTTTATTCTGCAATTATGCTGTATTTTGCTGCAAAGTTCTTTATATGCTTCTTCATCTTCAGTTTATATACTACGCTTCTTCAATGTGCTCCTTTCTTCAATAAGTAGTAGTGTCAAAAACAAAGTCAACCCCTGGCACTATCCAGCCCATGACGGGCTAAGGCCGACCAAGCGACCGCTGCCCAGCCATTCGGCCTGCAGATATTGGGGTGACGCGTGATCAGCGCGTCGGGTCCCCTCGGCCGTTAATCTTGGTATTCGTGATCGGGGCGCTGTCTCACTGTCAGAAAGCTACTCAATTGCTCACGAGGCTGAGTACACCCCGTTCCAAACCTCACGTCAGTTTTTTAAAATCCCTGACGGAGCCGGGGATCGAACCCGGGGCCTCCGGGTGAGAGGCAGGCGCGCTACCCCAACACCACGGGGCCGGCCAAGTAGTAGTGTAGCGTTTGAAATCCAGGGATGTTTTGCTTGAGGTGTCTGAGGAACTTGTTCGGGAAGGGATGAATTGATGATTTCCTTCATCTTGTTCCATGTTTGGGAAGGAGCTCCTTCCTCCTCTACTTGCTGGAATTTTGTTCTTATTCTTTCACCAAACTTTTGGAGAATATGTTTGTCTGTAATACGTACCTGTTTTGCTCTCACATTCTTCAATGATTTCATTTTCATCCGCATTTTAATAGATATCAGTGTATGATTACCACCACAGTCTGCTCCAGGGTATGTCTTACAACCGAAGATCGAAGTCCGCCAACGTTGCCTCACCAAAATGAAATCAATTTGATTCCTAACCCTATCCCCAGGAGAAATCCATGTGTGGTGACGCCTTGCATGATGTTGGAAGAGGGTGTTATAAATAGACAAGTTGTTACACAAACGCTCTCCACGTTCATTTCTCACCCCCCAACCCGTGCAGTCCAACCACAGGTCTCATGGGTCCATCATCTTTAATCTCACCATCTTCTCGTTGAAAACACCTTGGATGACTAATATTTCCTTTTTAGGTATCCTACTAATGGTATATTCCATCCGGTCATAACATTCCTCAATTTCTTCCTCTGATGAAACTGAAGTGGGGGCATGGACCTGGATGATGTTGATGTTACATGGAGAAGCTTTCAGCTTAATAGAGATGATTCTATCACAGACAGGCTCATATCCAATTACTGCATTGTTAATATTCTTTAGAATCACTACAGCGACACCATTACGACTCACATCCTCACTTCCAGAGATATACATGTATTATTTGTAAAATTCATGTAATGCCACAGCCTCTCCAATGTGTCTCGCTAAGTCCAAGTATGTCCAGATCATGAATGCTCGTTTCTCTTTCAATGATGTGAAGTTTTTCTGTCTGCAAGAGACCTCGCACATTCCAGGTAGCAATTCTTTTAACGACTCGTAAGGTTGGTTTATATAAATCTACACATTCCGAGGCTCCTTTCAGCCCCCCCCCCCCCGGAGGTCTGTCAGGAGGACTTACTCCGGAATCTAATTTAAGATTGAGTAATGCCAAGAGGTTGTCTTGGGAAAATAACAGTGGTGGTTTCCCGTTGCCTTCCACTGACCCACCATTCCTGTCTGCTCACCGACCCAGTTTCCCGCTGGAATTTGATACCCAACCTTCCACTGAGTTACTCGGCTTAACAGGGTCACCAGTGTAGGTAGGAATGGGAGAATTGAGGTGTGAGAGGCTGAGAGAACTCTGTTGTTGAGTTCTTATAATCGCATCACACCCCCATTTAACCAGAGTCTCAAGGTGTTGCAGAGAAAGGCACTTCCCAGAGCCCGTGTTTTATGTAAGCGGCGTATTTAGGAGAATGACCAGAGAGAAGAGTATGTGATACAATTGTGAATAACTGTTTGGCGAGAAGCGTGCGGCACAACAGGCAAACCGTACCTGAAGTCTTCTCCAAGAACAATAACTTTCCCACAAAAAGGAATAATGTCGTTAGGTGTCGTATAATATTTTTATTAGTAGTCGATTCACACACATTAATGAATGAATATTTGCCATTTGGGCTTCATCCCTTATTATGAGCCATGCTAATCGAATATCGTCAGCTGGATTGCAAATTAATTTACAAGTAGTTTGAATGTTGACTGTAAGGGTTATGCTCTTGCAAAATATTGTTTAAAATATGAAGTGTGCCCTCTCTGATGCAAGAATTCGCTTTATTCATAGACCTGACTTGATTACCTTCCGAGGAGTCTAATATAAAAAACTGACTGTAAGAACCGTTGCTTATACTGTATTTTTGGAAGAAATGCGATGATGTGCATTTCCATAAATGTTAATACAATATGGGCCGTATTCATGTGGCACGGTAACATTGGCACCAAAGGAAACGAAGGGCAAAGCATTGTTGTACTGTGGAATATTCTCTCTGAAATTCCTTGAGATATCATCTCCAGTGAAAAATTGTTGTAGCCTGTCAAATATTTTATATTCCAGACGATCACTTTTACCATCACAACAGCAAAGGCCAATGTAGCCTAACCAAGCGTAGATATCACGCAAGAGAAATACAATGTAGAACAATGTTTACATTTGATCGTCAAGGACCCTACAATGCACTGCATAATATATTGAAATGGCCTATTTATATTGGATTTTAGAAGTGGCTTCGTATTTTCTCCAATTTCCCACTTTTTTGCGGCCAATGTTCTTTTTCGGCGAATGGGTTCATTTATAGTAGCATTTCTCCCCAAATTAACGTCATATTCGATATCACCATAGTGTCAACATGACCAGTGTACTAACCGTCTGGAGACACTCATAGCAATAGCTTGAAAACCCAGCTCAGTATGACGTTCTTCATGTTCATATAAACAGTACGAAACTTCTCTAAATAAGCAATTTCCATCACCTGCTAAAGGTACAATCCGTTGCGTTTCCATGATAGTAAATTCTGCAGGGGAGCATAGAATCACTTCGCCAAATACTGGAATGAGCATAGGCCTAGACTCACTTCGCCAGTCACCATAATGGAGGCCGCTTTAGAATTCTATGTCCCGTGCATGTCAAAAATCGTATTAACACAGGGAAGCCCACTCTCAAGGCTACATTCTATCGCCCCGGAGATCCACGTTCGATTCCCTGCTCTGCCAATAAATTTAATTCTGGTCTGAGGGCAAAAACGGGGCACACTCAGTATCTTGAGGCATAACTAAGAAGAGGAAGGTTCCATTCCCTCCTCAACAATCTTGGGTGTGGTTTTCCGTGGTTTCCCACTTCCACTCCAGCAAATATCGAGACATTAGCCATGTATACATCCCTAGGTTTTGTCACGCACTGTGTGAGTATTCACGCATTGATAATCTTTATCCATACCAATAAATACCATTTAATGTTTCTTCACATACTTACAAGGTTTATGTTGCATTCCACATGTTGGTGATAGTAACGTGACGTCAATGTCTGCTCATCGATAACAGTGTCCGACAAACATGGCAATTGTTGTCGGTGAATGAGGAGGAAACAAAAATCCATATGTAAGTAATTTAGAACATAATTCCAGTGCAGTAGTGATAATGGACAGTAATTACAGTAGGTAATGACTCACAGAATATGAAATAACGTATGAAAATTATGAAAATTATATATGCCCATTATTCAAGTGAATGTGTGGAATGCAGGTTCAGCACTCCCGAACAATTACCACAAAAGCCAGGTACATCGGAAATTTTGTGGGACATACGTTAGTCCTTACCTTCAAACTGTCCTCGATATCCCGGTGGATCTGTCTTTATAAAGACATCTTCAATGGCATTGTCTAATATGGAAACAATGTTTTCATAGTCTCCATATCAGTCACTTCTAAAAATACTGAATGTACGGAATGCACATTGGATACTTTACGGTGGCTAGGGGCCTGAACAACGCTCCCAAATTCAGTTTCCGATAATTCGCTTAACTTGGTCCATTTCAACGATAATTTCTCACTCTATTTTCTCAATGACTGAGCCAGCTGAAGGAAAGTCGATGTTTTGAAACTAAATCAAAGCATAAAAGTGGATCCTGAATTAAAAGAAAGTGGCCGTTGTAACTTACACCTGAAAATAATTTACTCAATATTCTAGCCCAAAATAATTCAATATGTGGTCAAGATATGTCGCAAAATTAGCAAAAATGATATGATTTATCGGGGGCCGCCTCGATCCACGCGTGAGCGTACACTGGATGCGAGCTGCGGGAGCGTACCACGTGATTTCTCAGGACCCGTCAGTCAAGTGTTGATCTCATGCCTAAGACATCTTGGAATTAGTTTTCATACGTATATTTTATTGAGTCGAGGGTTCATAAATCATTCAACAATGGTTGCGAAGCGGTGTTTAATCGTTAGCCAATCGTCTCTCCGCTACCTGCTAGCTACCAGGACACACGAGGGAGATTTAAAACTGGTGAAATAGATTCTTTTCAGTGAAGAAAATGAGGGGACATTTTTGGAGACTTAATATGATTTTCAAGCTTTGAAAAGGTCAGCTATTGTTGCATATTTCCGAGCGGAATGCACGCTTCCGGCAAAACTCCTGTTAAGTTGAAAAACGATCAATGAGATCCGTGGCGTTATCTTCCATTGCGACCTCATTCCAAATAACGACATGTTGGAAGAAGGTGTCACTGAAATTGTTCTCCATTGTGAGTGTTTTGTAGTATGTAGTACCTAAGCAGGTGAAAGTCTCTCAAAACCGTCGCGAAGTAAGATTTACATACATCCACTCACGTGCTGCAATCAGGCCATAAACTAGGGCATGTTTCTGCTTCGTTTTCTGTAAAAGACATGAACAGTGAGTGCGGCGAGTTTACACACGTGTGTGAGAGTTGTTCGTCTATCTCGACGAGCCCTAACTACCAGGAAAGCCATGCATGCTCCACGGTCTAAACAGTAGCTCGAGTTTTAGAAGGAAAACAGGGCTCTAAATAGGTTTTCATACCATGACGCTCAAAATAGGTATCGTGATATGAATGTCCCCGAATTCCCGGTAACTTTTGCAACTACATCGACACCCTCGATCATCCCTATCAATTTCACACCCTGTGCAGTAACCTCAATCAATGTCTTAACTTTTCATCGGTTGCGAATCATCTCCCCACTGTTGCATCGATACCAAACAACCCAAAGTAGGTCTCCTAACCTTATTAGGCCCTACCAAGAAAGGCACCCGTTTTGGCTGAAAAGGTCGGCAAAGTAGTGCTGTCCGACAAACAAGAGGAAGAAGTCTTCACCGACCAGAAAGTCCAAATTTGACAAAATATAATTGGAGAAGAGAGAGACGGTCAACTGCTGACATTTTCGCTCCCTAAACCGCCAACGGAGTGCTGTACCTCCGATAGCAAGGAGAATATCCAAGGTCTGAGTTACGTCAACTAATTTCATCCCTTGCGGAGACCTTTGTTTCTTTTCTGGAATCCAGATTTAATTCTGGACATCATACAACAAAAAGCACTTTTATAAGGACCGGGTGGATGGAGTTGTAGCCACTCTAGTCAATTGAGTGAAGATGTGCCACTGCATACTCAGCTAGAAGACGTTGCAGTTAAAATTTCATTGCCATTAATGGCAACAGTGCGAAACGTGTGCATCTCTCAGATTATCTGCTTGATTACAATCAGCTGGGGGATCTCATGGGATGTGTTGAGGCCTGATATCTTGTCTCCTGACGGGGAGATGGTCCACCGACACTGCAAGGCCAAACTGCGGAAAAGAGTGGGAGACCTCAAAAGTCTCTCGCCGAAACAGATGGGAGGAAGGCAAAAACGTCTTCCCCCAACCAGCAACACTAGGGAATACTGTATGTACGGTATGCACAGTGGATAATTTACGAGGCCTAGGAGCCTGAATATCGCCATGACGTTCAGTCCCTTAAAACAACAATAACTAACTAACTACTATCCATTAATTTGCTAAACTTGGCCCATGTGAACGATAATTCTTTTTAAAATCTCATCACCTTATTGTGCAAGCACTCCATCATGTCAGCCAAGATTGAAGCAGTCATCAAAGATCGTCAACGTGATTTCAAAAAGCTATTGGAGGCCAAATTTTCTATGAGATGGCAATGTATACAGCACAATCTTGGTCTCCGGCATCACTAGCGATAGAAAGACAGAAAATTCGAGAGGTTTTTCAGTAAACTGGACCAGTGTCTATTGAACACAAGGATCCTACGCACTTCTCTGTCGCAAATGGCACATTCCCTGGAGTCATCTGGCATCACCTTATGCAGTCGTTCTCTGCTCCATTGTTACAGTGGGAGGTGCATGACTACCTTTGTAATAGTGCCCTTTTCCGATCATCCTTGTCCTGCGTCAGAAACTATCGACTCACTTAGTCAACGTCATTTAACGAATGGTACGTTAATTTGGCTGATGCCGAGGAAACAATACTAGTCCAGTGAAATTAGTTTTAACCTGGACAAAATTAATAACAAGCTGAAAATTGGTGGAAACGTTAAGAACAATGTCCTAAACGAAATCCCAAAAATCCCAAAAAATCCGAGCTGGGTAAAAGCCGCCATCTTGGATTTTTCCGTTTTTGGCCATATCTTTCAAACAAGTGGTCCTAGCGAGGTCAGACTGGTGTCCAATTGACCGAATTTTACTGCCAAAATCTCAGGAGCATTAATAAAATATGTTAGACGCATTCTTACAGCTGTTTTATTCATTTAAGTACTATTAACATAAATAGAGTGTTAAAAGTTCGACTTTGACCGTTCCTGTCACTATAGCTAAAAACTGCCAATACAAATAATGTATTTAAACCTAAAATTATAAATCATATTCTTGAAATTGTGCGTATCACATCTAAAATGCTTAAATTATTGTCAGTATTAAATACAGAGACACTATGAGAGATGCAAGCTTTGACTTGTAATGCTTAGCGGCTTCCGTCGTATGGTGGTTCCATGAGTTCTGTAAAAAAGGAACAGTGAGAATTTTATCTTTTGTGCAGATAATGCATATATATATTTCGAAATAACTTGCCCTCGTATTAAAGCAGCACAAGATCGTCAGGGTCGTCAACGTCGATGCTCTCCTCTGGGCGGTTCGCACATCCGTGACCAGCGCAGTATCCTCACATTGTTGTGCAGCGTAGGCCACTCAGTAGGCAAGCTCGTTTGCGCTCACATCCGGATCTGCAGTTGTGGTGTCCAATCGGCTAGTTATGGGGCATCCATATAAGGAAAGAAAGAAAGCCTCTCCTGCTGCAACGATTTCTTTGTGCGATGCATCTGGCTTGTTGAAGACATGGACCTTACTGCGCAATTTAGCGTTTTCATTAAGCTGCTTGAAGGACCTGATTTTTTCCTTTCTAAAGGGGTTGGATGTGGTGTCAAAACCAGTAGCAGCGTGGAAGAAAGGGAGAATTGGAAGCAAGCTTTCAAGTCCAAACTTGAGTTTTCTGCTTTTGAAAATCTTGCCTTTTCTATTCTTCTTTCCGGCATAAACCCGGAAATGTCTTCGTGAACATCAGGAACAGAAACCATCAAGACGAGCAGATCAGTATCTTCTCCCACAATCACAGAACTGACTTCTGTTTTCCTTGAAGTTTCGGCTGCCGTTGAAACAATCAGGGTATCAGCGTCGTCTTCAGCTTGAATAACCTCTGTTGTAAGGTGTTTTGATTGGAGAGCAATGAAACGCGTCTTGTTCTCGTTTAATAAAAAACACTCCTTGTGGTACAGTAGTTGGCGTGAAATCTTCCATAACTGCGTCTGGTGCCTCCTTGCCAGTTCTCTTGGCATGTTCTGCATCTTTGGTTGTCGGGGCACCATATGCATCAAACACAACGGTTGTCTTTTTGCCAAAATGGATTTCAATATAATTGACGTTTTGCTGGCAAATTTGGGAGTAGGTTGCAGG
Organism: Meconema thalassinum; assembly: GCA_946902985.2. Taxonomy (NCBI): domain Eukaryota; kingdom Metazoa; phylum Arthropoda; class Insecta; order Orthoptera; family Tettigoniidae; genus Meconema; species Meconema thalassinum. The sequence continues at coordinate 695,250,099 of OX336390.1, forward strand.
ACAGGTCCAAACAACTCGATGCAGAAGGAAACCTCCGTCGACCGTGAACACAGGGTTTGATGGCAAAGCTTCTTCGCAACTTGAAAACTCTTCTAAAACAGTGATGAGCTTGGACTTTGTGCCTTTCCGCATAAGTGTGCCATCAAATAGAGCTGGTGGTCTTGCGGCCGACTCGTAAGTCAAGTACGCTGAAAGCTCTTCTTTACTTCGTATTTTGCAAAGGAGACGATGAAACAGTTGGTTCGGGTCTATTTCCATTGTGGTGTCCTTAATTTTATTGCTCTTGTCCGTACTTACAAGGGAACGAACTTTGTCCTTCCTCTTCAAGTGGACGTCGCTGAGGCATTGACCTACGATTGACTTCAAGGCTTGCAAACCAAGGGCGTGGGCTTCGTCTTAGTTCACGGTGTCGTCGGCAACCCCACGTGTACGTAGAGACAAAAGAAGAGGAAGGTCCACGAAAGGGTTGTGAGAACGCAGCCACTCTGCCATCTAGTCAACATCCCCTTTGTCTCTGGCTTGTCGTGTCTCTCGAAGATCGACGTGTTGATCGCAAGTTTCAGAGAAAACACCACTGACGCGTTCCATTGCATCGACAATACCAGACGTTGCAGGCATGGCGGTCACCCATCGAGCTATCACCTCTTCAGACATTCCGCGGCCGTGTGTCAGTCCTCCCGCTGACTTCATAGTACGCATCGGCATCTGTTCGATTGCCACATCCGTCCAAACTCCACACCAGAATTTGACGGATCTTCGGACGGCAAAGAAGCCTTTCGTCACAAATTGTTCGATTTCGGACGCAGCCATGGTTTCATTTATCCTCAACATTTGCTGGAGGTAAATGTGAGCGTATTTGGCATAATTAAAATGCCCTGCAGCATGTAAGTATGGAATCATGCTCTGCACACAATACAGGTGAAGATTCCAGTCTCCGGAACGTTCGACTCTCACGAAAAGACGCATGTTGGTTACCATTTTGAAATACTCAGTCCACAATTTCGCTGTGCGACCTGACTTGGTGACTTCGTCGAACTTGGTGTAAAACCGACTGGAGGCGTCAGCGAGACATGCAGTGTTACGGATGCTTGCAACTGTTTCTTCCCCCAATAGTACCTTTCGGTGAACTGCTTTAAGTTCTTCGGTTAAAATCGTATCTCCTTTTATGTCGTCGATGAGGATACTGGCGAGAACAACTTGAGTTAGGAAGTGGGCACGGATTGCTCGAGCATACGCGTGTCCAGACATCATGTGAAGTATCGAGTTCTTTCCATAAATTTCCACCCACAAGTCCTCTGAGCCACTTCCAGCCATTAAAGATCCTACAGCGCCCATAAAGGACATCAGGAGGTGGAAACCTCCTAGCCGCAAAGTAATATTTGATAAGGGTCTATTTTCTTCGGCTGAGAGCACGATATCCAAGGCTTTTGCATAGAGCGGTAGGTCAAACGTTACCACACAGGACTGGTTTCTCGCTTCGCTCTGCTCTGCTGCATAAAGGAGGCAAGTGTGATTCGTCGACGGATTTGAAGGAGATAAGTTTGTATATTCATTTTATCTTTAGAATAACACTTATACCACCAATTCAGATAACTTTTCTAAGTTAGTGCGTAAAAACAGGTCAAAATCGAACTTCAAACACACTATTTATATTATTAACAGTACTAAAATAAATAAAAAGCTGTAAGAATGCGTCTAGCATATCTTATTAATGTTTCCGAGACTTCGACAGTAAAATCTGGTCAATTTGACACCAGTCTGACCTCGCTAGGACCACTAGATCGAAATATATGGCCAAGAACCGAAAACTCCAAGATGGCGGCGATTTTTTCAAGATGTCGGCTTTTCCCCAGCTCGGATTTTTTGGGACTTTTGGGATTTCGTTTAGGACATTGTTCTTAACGTTTCCACCAATTTTCAGCTTGTTATTAATTTTGTCCGAGTCAGAGGTCAATTTTGTCTAATTGCACTGGACTATACCTTCCTCATCCGGCAACTCTTGCCGAAAGTTTGTCTCGTGGTAAACAGCCAATATTGCAGTAGCCATCAAAGATTGTCAACGTAATTTCAAAACGCTATTGGAGGCCAATCCTATTACTTTCTAAAGGATGCATTCTAAAGTACGGTCCGGTATCTGATTCGAAGGAGTAAGAAAAATATGTGCAAAAATTACGTGTCGTCTAAGTGCGATCTAAGCTTCAGACTCCTGGAATCGTTAACGATACACGGAGGCTCTATAAGCGGATATATTATCGTGGATCTGGCCATTGCCAAAATTATTGCATCGCGTTTCTCAGACGTAACCAGTTTCAGGATTTATGATCTAACATTTTTGACTCTGAAGAAGCGGGCAGTGTCTGACCCTTGTCCTTTGTCATAGCTGGTTTGACGCTCTACAATGACCTCGGAGTTCCGCCCCTTAAGACAACAATAACTAACTAATGTACCATTCATAGAATGAGACCTGCGCAGTGCACATCCCCTGGACCGGATAATATCCATAAACAGATGATGAGACATCTCTGTAATACCAGTATCAAACAACTTTTCGCCGTCTTCAATTGTGTATTGTTTGAAGGGGAGTTCATATTGCAATGTCGAGAGGGGGTCGTGGTGACGATTTCCAAGGCTAGGAAGGATCCCAAACTTCTTAGCAGCTACAGACCTATTTGCCTCACAAATGGCCTCTGCAAGTTGCTTGAGAAGATGATTACCATCGCCTTGTGTTGTTTTTGGAGGAGAAATCACTCATGACTGAGTACCGCTATGGTATCCGCACTCATCGGTCCACAACTGACCCTCTGGTGCGACTTGACAACATTATACGGGAGGCGTTTATCCGAAAGGAGCACCTGATCTGGGGTTTCTTCCATCTCATAAAAGACGCCGACACCAAATGGTGCTAAGGAATTTTTTAACATGCTTTATAACTGGGAACTCTATGATAATCTCCTAACTTTCTTTGTGAACTAGAAAGGATCCTAAACTTGTTAGCATTTATTTATTGTTTTAAGGGGCGGAACAGCGAGGTCATCATCCCCTACTTGTTATAGGGCTATTAGTATCAAAAATGGCTTATGCAAGTTGCTTGATAAGATGGTTACCATCAGCTTGTGTGGTTTTTGGAGGATAAAGCTCTCATTACTGAGTACCACCGTGGTTTCTATCTCTTGTGAGGGCCAAAGGCAGATGACCTCGTAGTTCCGCCCCTTAAAACAACAATAACTAACTAACATGTGAGGGCCAAAAGGATATTGTTGCAATATTGTACCCTAGAAAATTGGAGTTCCACAAGGTTCGGTGTTAAGTGTCATCCGGTTAGCGATTGTCATACACAGCATAGCCATCACCGCTGTGCCCACAGTAGTTTCACCGCTGTTTGTATAGGATTTGGCTCTATATTACAGCTCTTGAAAAATTGCAACTTGCTTTTAACGGAGTCGACCGAGATATGCGTTTCTTAGCAGTGAAATTAATTCTGGTGTGAGGGCTGGAACGGGGTACACTCATCCTTGTGAGACAAGACTGAGCATAGGTGGGTTCGATTCCCACGTCAGCAATCCTGGAAGTGTTTTTCCGTGGCTTCCCACTCTACTCCCGGGATGGTTCTAACGTAAGGCCTCGGCCTCTTCTCAATCTCCACCTGAATTAGAATAGACACAGGTCATATGACAAAATTATACGCTCACACAAGTACACGGGGCTAAATGGCGACGATGTCGAAGGCTCTGGAATGATACAACAACAACAACTACTAGAAATGTGAAAGCAGTTGGTAGTTAATAGCCCAACACAACTGCCCAAACAGTGAGAGATTCTTTCTCGAAACCCGACTCTGGTTGCATTTTCAAGTCAACAAATACGTAACATTTTTGTTGAACTTCTTTAGGCTAAAACAATGAATCATAAGGATGACGAGTTTATTAGTATAATTTTATTTGTTTACATTTTGTTGTTGTTGTTTGAGTCTTCAGTCTTTTGACTAGTTTGATGCAGCCCTCCATGGCTCCCTGTTCTGAGCTAATCGATTCATATCTACATAGCTAACACACCGTAAGTCCGAGGCAATCTGTTTAATATATTCTAACCTTGGCCTACCCCTACAGTTCTTGTCCTCGACCCTTCCTTCCATAACTAAGCTTGCTATTCCTGGGTGTCTTAGTTTGTGTCCTACCAACCTATCTCTTCTCTTCATTAGCAGTCGCCAGTAACATCTCTCCTCTCCCACTAGTCTTAATACCTCCTCGTTTGTAACCCTATCTACCCATCTGATCTTCATCATTCTCCTGTAACACCACATTTCAAACGCTTCAATTCTCTTCTTTTCTGCTGCACCAATAGATCAAGTTTCACTTCCATAGAGTGCCACGCTCCTGGCAAAGGTCTTCAAAAATGACTTCCTAGCACCTAAATCTATATTCGATGTCAACAGATTCCTTTTCTGTAGAAATGCTTTCCTTGCCTGAGCTAATCCTACTTTTTATATCCTCTTTGCTCCGCCCATCACTGGTTATTTTGCTTCCTAAGTAACAGAAGTCTCCTAGTTCCTTTAGTTTTCACCTGCCAATTTGATGTCCATAGAGGATTCTGATTTATTTCGGCTGCATTCCAAAATTTTTGTTTTACATTTATTAATTTTCATCATGATTTCTTTCCTCAAGACGGAGTCCATACCAATCAAAAACTCATTCAAATCCTCAGGCGTGTCGGCCAAGATGACGATGTCATCGGCAAATCTCAGAGTTGAAATTATTTCTCCTTGAATCTTCACTCCCACTTCAATTTTTTCTACAATTTCCTTCATTGCTGGTTCATGTATTGCTTTTATTTTTATTATTCTCCAAGCTCAACTTAACCCTCGGACTCTCGGAGTGATCATTCCTCTACCGTCACAAGGCCAGCGTCTTGGAGCTGGACACACTTTGTCAGCAGATACAACTGAGGATGGTGACAGACGATCGCTAAGTTGGGTCTAATGAAGGAAAGATCTAGGAAAGGAGTGAAAAGGAAAGCGGACGTGAACATGTTGAAAGGGGCCGTCCCGGCAATACCTGTGGAGTGAAAGTGGGAAAGCACGGTAATCTATTTTAAGGACGGCTGAGTTTGGGTTTGAACCCACGCTCTCCCGATACCAGCGAGGCTCGGCCACAGTAGCCGGTATGTATATATGTCCATCATGAAATGGCCAAGCTCTCTGCGGACTTGTAGACGTGGGTTCGAGTCCCACCGTTGGCCGTCTTTGATATGGTTTTCCGTGGTTCCCCATTTTCAACTCGACAATTGCTGGGACGGTACCTTCTGACAGGCCATGGCTGTTTCCTTCCACATCCTTGCCCATTTTCATTGACCTTCATTCATTACATCTCTTTAACTCATCTCATGAGGTCGGCGTCAGGAAGGTCATCCGGCCGTAAAACCCATCCGCCACAAAGACTTTCATCGCATCTCATCCCTGACGCCGTCGTAAAAGTGGAATAATAAGGGCTAGACATACAATACAATGAAGTAATAAGACATTCCGTTCCAAGAACAGAAAAACTTTTAAGTAATAATTCACACGTGTTAGCACGCCCTCTAGTGCTTTGATCCTTGAGCTTGCAGGTCCAATAGGCCAAAATCCATGCTGCCATCCTTACTTGCTTATTGACGTCATAGACCATGCCGCAGATGGTGTACTTGCTGCTAATGTCTTTGCTTTTGAACGTGAAACCTGCATTGTAGCAAACAATGACACAACTGTTGCTAGGAAATGGGAGAAAACATTCGAGGAAACAGTAGGTGCGTTTCGTATCCAGTGTGCAGAAGAAAATAGCTTTGCTGTTCAGTTCACAGCTTGATATTAGTTGATTGTTGTTATTTCAAGAGGTGAGTTTAACTACTCCTCGTTACACAACTTAAAATACAAATTTAGTTAGTTTAGTTAAAATGTGAGAGTCAGTCTGAAAGACTGGACTTTGTATCATTTAAAATGCTACAAATGCTGAAAAATGCTAGAAAGGCTGGAGGCTTCTCGCTTCGCTCGAAGCCAAAGACTCTTGACATGTTAGAAAATTATCTGCATAATACTTATCTTGTTTCAAATTACTCGCGAACGGCAAGTGCAAACCAAGGGCAAAGCAAGGTCAAGCGCGCGGGATGCCGCACGCTCACCAGAGCGGGTGGGGACGTGCCCCTTCCATCCAGTCTAAAAACACTTATAGTGGGCGATGTATTGAAGATAGAGATATGCTCTCCCGGACTTTTTTGTAGAACTTTTAATGCTGACCAATTCTTACGCTGGTAGTATATTGACATTTTTAACGTTATGCCCAGCGTAAGCTTAAGAAGCGCACGGACGCCAAGTTTGTTTTCGACTTTTTCTCTGAAATCGTTACTGCTTGGCTTACTTTGATCATACATAAATTATTTTCTACAGAATCTTTCCTCGAGATATCCTTTACAGAATGGTGAAAACCGGATCAAAATCCATCCAGTGATTCTCGAGATTACCCGTGACATCCAAGAATCGGGGATTTTTGTCTTATACTAACGAAGTAGATCTTGTCGGGGAACACATGCACCAAGCGGTACTATGACGTCACACACCTCAGTGCATCTGGGTACATTTCGTCCCGTCACCATAACGTAACGCCAGACCCCAGCGTAACGACGGTCGACAAGATCATTTAAAATGATAAAATTTAGTGGTGGATGCCTAATTATGAAACATCCTAATAACAATATAACAAAAATTAAAATAGAACTTATCATTGAAAACAAACAAACACCTGGCACTTGGCGCCCGAAGGGCCGTGGCCTACCTTTTGTGGGGTCAAAGTAATTCTTCGGGAGTGATGAACCACGATCCTACACTTGCACTTACCTAATATGTCAGTTTTAGCCTACTTTTCACATTTTGCAAAAATGAGGAAAAAGTAGACTTATGAGATCGATCCGGGAAAATGTGTGTCTGTCTGTCTGTCTGTCTGTCTGTCCTTCTGTCTGTCTGTCTGTCTGTCCTTCTGTCTGTCTGGCTGTGTGTGTGTGTCCCCCCTATCAACTTCTAAACGGCTGCAGAAATCGAAACCAAATTTAGTATGAGTAAAGATGTATACCGGAATATCTCACGTCCATACTTGAAAACGAAGTCAGTGCTACCAACTGCTGAAAAAACGCACTAGAAATTTGAGCTCCACGTTGGATATCTTGGAAGGTATGCATGGCAGCTATTCAAAAATTGGGACACATGTAGATAACACTATTCCAGTTAAATTTCCAGGAGGCCATATATGACAGGGTTGCCAACATAATTTTAAGCCTTCTGATAGGTCCAATTTTTAATTGCCTATAACTTCTACACTCTCCATTGGATTTCAACCAAATTTTGTATGTAATATGTGTACATAAACAAATATGACTGAGCGTATTCTTAAGAGCCACCAGGGCTGCCAACTGTTAATAATTGCTCTCTCTATTTTTTATCCAAATACCAATATATCAGAAAGTATGCAAGCCGACAGCTTTAAACTATGCACACGTATAGTACCTGACATTTTATATTAATTTTGGAGTAACTTATATACTTCAGTGCTGCCAACATGATTCTATGCCTGCTGATAGGTCCAATTTTTAAATACATGTAACTTCTATACTAACAAATGGATTTCGTCCAAAATTGGCACAACAAGATATCATAATATTGCAGAGTAGGCTATTTCTGACCAGCACACGCATGACATTGTTGCCAACATGCTTTTACACGTGCTGATAGATCCAATGTCTAACTGCATATAACGTGCATTGGACTTCAACCATTTTTTTAATTCTGTACCTTAAGAGATGGTACTAAGAATATATTCAGTCATCAGGGCTGCCAACATTCATGCTCTATTAGGCTACATTATACCAGGTATATTTCGAACTAATCAGACATTTCGATATTACCAACTTAATTTCGTCATTATTCTAGATAGGTTCATATACTGTAGATTAATCATTGGCATGAAACTTAATTTTAAGAAAAGTAGGCTCTCTAGTTCGTCACGGAACTTCTTGTTAAACTTTATTTGATACTCCGGGAGTCATTACCAATTGGAATTACTGTCCATTAGGTGTCTTCAACTGTTACCGAGACGTCATTTCACTGTTGCCAATGAATAGTACACAAAATACACGACACAGATCATACGTAGCGAGCTAAGCGAGTGGAGCAAGAAACTATTGGCTTACGAAGCGGAGCGAGATACTATTGGCTTCTGTCTGACCGAAAATTGCTGCTTGTAGGCCTACTACATGCAAGAGTGTCTGGGGCGTTATCCCCAGATTAGGTTTGATTTTATATGCAAAGCCTTAGTAAGATATAATTTATGTCCGCTACTAGGTTAGGTACTGTCTGGCAGAAAATTACTGCTTGTGCTACAAACAAGGGGGTCTCGGGCGTTAGCCCCAGGTTAGGTATGTTTTAGTATGTGGAGCCTTGTTAATATAGAGACACAACGAAGCGAGCGTAGCATAAAATAAACACCACACGGTCGCTCTTACCGTATGTGTGGGGTTGGCAATACTTTATTTGTCCCATAAATCACGCCTGCAATGGCCGACACTACTTAAATTTCACTGTATAAGTCGTGTTGTAAAAAGGGGATGGTGGGTGGACCGGTGGAGAAAACAACTATTACGACATCATTTACATAATTACTATTCAACATTACACAAGGTCTTTCGGCTAATTTAAGTAGTTATGTACTAGGTGCATCACTCCTGAGGCGTTACGGTGGTCAACACGTCGGGTCACCGTTAATCTTGATTGTCTGCGTCTCTGATCAGACTACTACTCAATTGTCCTCACGAGGTTGACTGCACCCCGTTCCAGCCCTCACATCAGTTTCTAAAATCCCTGACGGAGTTAGGAATGGAACCCGGCGACTCCGCGTGAGAGGCAGGCGTGCTACCCCAACACCACGGGGCCGACTAAAACTAATGATACTTTTGTTTTAGAAAAAAAAAAAAAATGGAAGTAGACTTATGAGATGTACACGGGCCAAACGTTCGTATGTATCTCTCTGACCCCATTAACCCTCCGTTGGTCACGTCGATCACTATCATAACCCAGGTTCATTTGTTTTATATCTGCGAACATATTTCACTACATTGTGGTACATATTGTTCAGTACCTTTCCCAGAAGGTATCCTCACTGCAATCAGCGTGAAATATTTCTCCAATGACCACTAGCGTGTAAAGGCAAACCAAAGAATTAACTTGGATTACAACTGTACTTCACGCTTGTGTAGGTATAGCATTGTATAGCATTTTGAAGCAGAATATATTAAGAACACTTAATTATAGAAAAATACTCTTCCGTTCACAATTATTCATGTTTTTACTCAATACGGGAAATATTACCAACTTTCAAAAGTTCCCCCCCCCCCCACAAAAACCTAGTATTTCATGCAATTGCCTATAATTGGTATGTTTATCACACTCCATCCTTCTTAAAAAATCGAAAATAAAATATTTAAAAAAGGAAAATGCTAATAAAATACCCATTTCAAATTGGCCTACGATTGTAATCCACGCGACTACTGGCCTGAAATTTTCGAGCGCGACCACCGACGGGTTAGTTCAGACATGGCGAAGCGGAATTGAATCAGATTTGGTACAATGGAAGTACTAGTAAAGGGCACCTCAGTGTCATGTTTTATATTGCCGCCATCTAAACCAAAACAGAATGGCGGCTACCCAAACGTATAAAGTTTAAATAAAATTACGACAAAACTTATCATCGAATCTGTACTAAATTTCGTAAAGCCAATACTGTACCTTCATATGAAATGCGTCTTGCGCCCAAACTACAAGGTCAATAGCCAAACTATTTCAAGTTGGCGGCCAAGTGAATCACAAAAGCATTATAATCCGTTGCTTACGACTCAATGAGGCTTGGTTTTAGCAGTTCTGCTTATCGAACAGAGGTTGGTTTAAGCTGTCCTCAAGGACATAAACCCTTGGCTATTGAAATTTTATATAATACTGTAGCAGTGACATAATAGCGCCTAGGCTGAGCGGTGCTCGGTCACACGACAAGATGGCGCCGGATGCCTGATTTCAGTAGCTTGAGGGTGTTGCATGTAGAAAGGTACACTAATAGAAATTATATAAATTTACTTTGTAGTATGAATCGGTTTATAATGATGCATATTACGCTGACGAAATCGTTTATTTCAAGCCAATTTTGCAAAGGAGTTGTATCTAAGGCTAATGATAACGTTAATGTAGCAATGGTTTGGTTTGGTTGAGTGGTGGCTTGATGAACTGTCAGCCGTTCAGCTGGGGCTCGGCACCGGACAATGTTGGATTTTTACTTGATGTTTTATATTTATTGTTTCATAATTACTCATACGTTATAATATTAAGCATTAAATTGTCAATTTTGCAATGGAAAATACAGGGCGCCCTAGAACTAGTGGTTACGTGCAGCTGTGAGTGGTTGCCTCATCGGTTTAGTTGGTAGCACGGTGTCTTTGACAGGGTGATTCCCACACGTGTGGGCTGTAGCCTGTCGAAATCGTCAGTGTGTATTGCAATTAGCGAGCGTATGTGTCATCAGCACTTCCAGCATCTGTTATGAATGGATGTGGTGAGTACAAAATATACTGATTGCTTGTTATTAGGGAACACAGCGATGACAGAATGCATTCTGCACATAAGTCAAGCAGCATTGCGCGTCATAGAAGCTCATGTCACCACGGACAGTTAAACGATGACAGAGGCTACTTGAGCTGAGTCATATCCTACTCGCGCAACTGTACCTGTCAACGAAGCAGGCTGACGTGTGACACACGTAAACAAAGAATAGTTTCCATCTCGACCGCCGGCAATCATTTCGTGAAAGGCTAATATGATGCAAGCGGCAGCCGTAACTTCTGTAGCTAGCTCACGCAGACGCATGAAGGCACTGCGGAGAACATTCCCGGACTCACTGTATTATATATACGAATAACACCGTGTTATTTCAACGTGCTGACACGTAAACCAAATTGTATTTATATATTACTGGTAACGGATGTTTTGGCCGTTAACCTGAAAATATGCCAAGGGTCGGGTATATGAATCTTTGGCTCGTGAAATAGCCTCTTTGTTGTGGAAACTAGCAATGCAACGTGCTCTGTAATTCGTATGTATTTCCTATTAGAAATTACGCACCATTGTAATTATTAAGCAACAAATATAATAAAGTACAAATCAAAAAAGCAACATTTACAGGATTTGAACCCTGGCTACACAACTAGGAGACAAGCATCTTGACCACTCGACGTATACCACCTTAAGTTACGCAGTCAATAATAGGTCCAGTAAGAACCATTATGATTGTAAAATACGAAAATCTTTAACATAGTACACCTTTCGAATCCTGGAGCTGACAGTGGCTACCCTGTACCCGGATTTATCTACACTCCCTTCTGGCAAATGCCGGGATAGTAGCGTACTTCAAGTCCCGTGACGCCTATCCCATCCCTGTCCTGACATATGTGTGAAGATAGGTAAGCGTTGTATAATGATAAGGCTATCACTAGTGTGTTTAAATCCGGTGAATCAGCTGCTCCTAATAACATTGTTTTATGCAGCCCAACTAACGTGTGATTTTTGGCAGGTCGATATTTCTCTGCTTGCATCCTGTCCGGTACCAGCCTATTGCACTGCAAATATATCCCGCAAACAATACTGAACACTATTATTTTACCATCGATCTGGCTACAGACTGTTCGATTACTATGTTGTACCTGCTGTCGATTATTGTAGTGCAACATCATCTGAGTGAAGATGTCGTGCCAAGTGGCTGGGTGTCGTAAATCATAAAATTAACGCTAACACTACAATATAGTGAAGTGGAGTGTGTTTGAAACAGCAAACTGGATGTGTAACATACTCGAATAGGTTCTTAATACAAGATGCCAAACCTGAGGCGTAACTCGTGTGGATAACCACTGGATTGCTAATTAATGGACCGGAGGAGCGACGGTTTGAATCACCCATCGGACAAAAGTTTTTCCAACGTTTTGCAACGTTATGATGCTTTGATTCTACTACGTTGCATAGTGGCTAGCATTCTTGGCTGTCATCACGAAGGCCCGAGTTCGATCCTTGGCTCTGCCAGGAAATGTAATTCTGGTCTGAGGACTGGAACTGGGCCCACTCAGCCTCGTGAGGCAAAACTGAGAAGAAGTGGGTTGGATTCCTGAATGTGGATTTCCGTGGTTTCTCACTTCTACTCCAGGCAAATGCCATGGTAGTACCTAATGTAAGGCCACGGCTGCTTTCTACCCAAATTGTACCACAATTACAAATACACGCACTAATACAGTCATCTCAATGACACAGGTTATCAGACCAATTCTACACACACCCAAGTACACGGGGTTACATAACTATCATGTCGCAATGCTCCTAATGAATCGACGACGACGACAACTCAATGTGTGTCACAGACATGAAGTTTTATTGCAAGCCGCAGTTTTATATTATTGAGTTGTTGTTGTTGTTTCCTATGGCTAGCCCGGATTCCAATCCATCAGCTTTCTTGCGTTCCAATAGAGTTGTGTGAGGTTTCCTGAAGTTCTAGCAGTCACATCAAGTTTGTTGCAATGTAGCAGGTGCCCCTTATCCATTTTACTTCCAGGTTCGTGACAAAGTGTGCATTCTTCAGATCTCAGGATGTTGAATCGTTTCAGATGAGCTGCAAGGCAGTCATGGCCAGTGTTAAGTCTGAAGAAGGCTACAGCTTCTCTTCTTGGTGTTAATTTTTATTGATCCCATTTAGCATCAATGTCCTTCCATAATTTGGTTTCTGCTGTTTTCTTTGCCATTTCTTCATACCTGTTTTTGATAGTATTTTTTAAGATCCTTTTTGCTGACATAAAATCAGTCTGACTGACAGGTTGTTGTAGTGTGGTACCTTTTTTTTTGCTAATCTGCCTGCCTCTTCATTACCTGTTTATATTATTGATGAAAACATCTGCTCTTCCGGTACACACAGTCAACAGCCTACACAATAACAGGAAGCTTATTTTGTTAAGGATTATGCAACTGAAGCCACAAGTGTGCCCTCTAAGTGATTTAAGACGTTAACAAAATGTATGTGAAACATGAAATTGTGATTTCACCCGTTTTGAAATTTTCACATGAGCTGTAATCTTCAGGCAGGTTGACATGGTGCAGTAGAGCTCATGTGGTAAGGGCAGGCCAAACTTGATGGCCAGTCAGTCCTACATGTGAGAAGGTCGAGTATGGGGCAGGGATATTCTTTCTTCCTTGATTTAAGTTTTTTTTTAGTTTGTTACCATCTCGGAATTTTGGGAAATCCACATGTATACAAATTGTCAGTGAATGAGAATATGTGGCCCTAAGAAATGCTAGTTTGTTATCAGGGTCAGACTACGACAAGATGGCTAGGCGGGGACAGGGAGACCAAACTGCACTAACAACGGTCTGTTACGGTAGCAAATACTAGAAGTGATGATCTGCTTGGTTTATGCACATCTGCGCACGACGCTGAATGGACATTCTAGTGCGCTGTAGAATGGCCAGTGTTATTGGATGACAGTTATTTGGCTACACCTCTACCATTATTGTGGAATCTTGATTCGTCGGAGAACAGGATTTTCGATAGGAGTGCTGCATTATCTTTCGCATATCCGAACAGCCTCTGACAAAAGTGCATCCGAGGTTCTAAATCTCACCCGTGGAGCTCCTGGTTTAGCTACAGATGGAAGGGGTGATACTTATGCAATGTTCGCAGTACGGACTACTAGCTGATGTTCACCTGTTAGGCAATTTTCCTTGTACTCGTGTAAATAGTCATTGCGAGCTGCGTCCATAACAGCCTCGTCACTTTCACCAGATCGTCCCAATTACCCATGTTGTTCGTAAACGTCTTTCAACACTGTGGACAGTATTTGCAGTCGGATATCACCTGTCTGGGTATCTTTCCCGATATAGATGTAGTGCCTTCAATAAATTCCCTCTTGCCTCCCCGTAAACAAGAAGCATGTCTACATATTCGTCTGTGGAATGCAAGACGAATTACTGAAGTGACTTCAATCTGACCGCATAACAGCACAGAGTGGGAAGCGCACAAACTTTGTAACAGCGGCATGTCTGTGGCACACAATGACATGTGATTGGAGCATTGAAGTGTCATAGAGTTGCAAGACGTTGCAAAAATTGTTGCCCGATGGTGATTCGAACCTTTGCTACCCCGATCCAATAATTGGCATTCTAATGATAATCGAATGCGCTACGCCATTGATGGAGATTTGTATTAAGAACCTCTTAGAGTAGGTTACTCCTCCAGTTCGCTGTTTCAAACGTTAACCACGTCATTATAATATCGTCGTTTTAAGAGTTTAATGATTTGCGATACCCAGCCACTTGGCTCGATGATACTGTATGTTGCACTACAATACGTAACGGTAGGTACATCATATTATTCGAACGGTCTGTAGTCACTTCGATGGAAAAATAATAGTGCTGAGGATCGTTTGCGGGATATGTTGCAGTGCGATGTAAGCAGAGAAATATCGACCTTCCTGATAGCACACGTTAGGCTATATAAAACAATATTATTAGGCGCAGCTGATTCACCTGGTATATACAGTAGGTTATTGTGTAGGTTACGTTTATTAATACTGGTACCGGACTAAGAATGACCTGTGTTGTGTATGTTATTGTTGTTTTAAGGGGCGGAAGAGCGAGGTCATCTGCCCCTTGTGCCTGTGTATGAGATCTATAATCAAAAGATCAAATACAATAACATCACCTGTAACATGTTTCCTCAAGGACCAACCATTTTCTAACAGTGGTCTCATACTTGCAAGCGGAAGGATAATATAATTGTTGAACTGCTGTCTTCAACTCGATGGCGATTATATGCATGAACTAAAATTAGAACTGTTGGATTTCAGTTAAAAAAGGCTCGGAAGCCTTTTGCGGTAGTGAGCTTAACTTAATTTTATAAAATGCTTCACGTGACCAAAATCAGAGCTCAAGTAAGCGAAGACAGATGCACCAAACGTGATACCCAAAAGCGTTCGTTAGAAACTATTTTTACTTTCTTGTCCATCAAGAAGAGGAAATATGTCAAAACAGAAACAGAATCCTTCATTGAATCGTCTTTGAACATGAATTGCAAAAAGAGGTAAACCATTTAATAAACCTAAAGAGAATGTACGGTATTTAAAAGTCTCATAACTAAGATTAGATTGCTGCATTTTGCATTGTTGAGATAAACTAACCAAGTTCGGAGCCTAGATTCGAGCAGAGTTAAAAGGAAACCTCAGCCGAGTTTTGGGAAAGGTCTTCACAGAAGCCCGAATAAACTGTCCTTTCCTTTGAATTACATGAAGAAAACTCGACGGATTAAGGAGGACGCAAAGATACTGGCCTTTCGATCATTGTCGAAAAAAAATATGCGTACGTTAAGTGCCGGGCGACAACTAATCTGATTCTCAGCATTAATAAGGTGGGTTTCAAACTCGTTTCAGTTCGGGAATTAATGAATAAAAATCGGCGAAGATATTTTTCGTACATTCTTCCACTTAACACAATTTAAAGTACTGCATTATAAAGTCGAGATTAATTGACTTTTGCTGATCTGCCTGACGAAATAGCATTACAGCTGTAAAACCATGACGAATATTAAAACGATTGAGTATAGTTCTTTGAACAGGCTGTCATAATCCCATTGTAACTCTCACGCTTCACCTGGAAAATATTTCAATTACCAAAGTCATGATGTCTAACCAGACATGACATTCTCTATTGCTTTTGCTAATTATTCACTATTCTATGTTTCAAACACGTTCAAACATTTATAAACACTATTTCTGATGTTCTAGACGACTGATTTTAGTGATTCTTACGACGATCATATCCTTTCGTTGCGTAATTTAGGAAATATTTTTTTCACCTTCAACAAGTAACCCTTTTAACGAATCACACAATTTAAAGTACTGCATTATAAAGTCGAGATTAATTGACTTTTGCTGATCTGCCTGACGAAATAGCATTACAGCTGTAAAACTATGACGAATATTAAAACGATTGAGTATAGTTCTTTGAACAGGCTGTCATAATCCCATTGTAACTCTCACGCTTCACCTGGAAAATATTTCAATTACCAAAGTCATGATGTCTAACCAGACATGACATTCTCTATTGATTTTGCTAATTATTCACTATTCTATGTTTCAAACACGTTCAAACATTTATAAACACTATTTCTGATGTTCTAGACGACTGATTTTAGTGATTCTTACGACGATCATATCCTTTCGTTGCGTAATTTAGGATTTTTTTTTTCACCTTCAACAAGTAACCCTTTTAACGAATCGACTGTTTCTGACGTTATAGCCTGTTGATTTTAATGGGTTGTGTGACAATTGAATCCTTCTCGTACCTACTTTTGTAAATAATTCCTAAAGCGCAGGGTTATTTGGTATTATACTTACTGTAATTCTAGGCAATTGGTTGATCATTATCTAAAGCAGTGTTTCCCAAACTATTTTGTGTGTGTACCACTTTAAGAGATGAGAATCTCTCGCGTACCACCTAACGGTTGGGAGATATAGTAACAATAACCCCCACCACTACTATGTAGTAGATCAAAAGATGGATTGTAAATTGTGTTGTTAGAGTTAGACTGTTGGAGTTAAAGTTCAAATAATAAGAAGGGTGTCCAGTTGATTTCTTATTTATAAAATAAGTATTCAATTCAAACATTCAGAAATGAAACTGTACAAATAATATTAATAAAAGAACTCGTAATAATTAAACATAAAATACAAAGTTCATTCAATGGGAAGGATGAGCTTGAAGATTAGAAGCCAAGTTAGGAATGTCTGGTTTAAGATTGCTGAGTCTCAAACGAAGATCGTTTTCCACTTAAAGGAGCCTATTCCGGTATTTATTCTTGAGATAAACAAGTGAAGAAAATGCTGTCTCCACAAGTACGAAGTAGTGAAAGGCAGTAAAAATCTAACTGCTTTGTCGGCTATGTCTGCAATATTCTGTACGCCTCTCAACCCAAAAGTTCACAAGAGCCATTTTTGAAAAAGTTTGTCTTAGTTCTGAATCACAATTCAACTCACGAAACTGCTGTTATCTTTCGCCTTAAAGTCCTCCGGCAACATATAAATGTATTTATATTTTTAAATTTGATATTTTATATATTTATATTTTTCGTAACGTATCTAATATTTTTTATATCTTTCGTAACATCGCCGCGTACCACTGCAGCAGTACGCGTACCACAGTTTGGGAAACGCTGATCTAAAGGACAGCGCTTGACTGCCAGCATTTTTTGTTGCGCAGCTGCACTGCTCATCACGCTGCATACGTTTCTGCAAGTGTACCGTACCTTCAGTCCCGAGGGATACGAAAAGCTAGCATGGAATTAAAATAGGACGTACCTATGCAGCGGAATGAAGCTTGGAGTAGTAACGTATCGCGTGGGTCTTGCCAGTAACCCCCCTAATAACTTCTAAACCGCTGGAGAGATTTCAATGAAACTCGGTATGGTCATAGTATTAATTCGGCCGACCCTTCAAATTGTATTACGTCTTACCAATCCAACATTGGCGGCTGTACGAAATATTTCACTGGCATTCTATATCTCCGAAACTATTAACTCATATCACCCTGAAATTTTGTACGGTGATAAACGGCACTACTAGACATTACTAGAGCTCGATTCAGCCGGGAAGGCGGTGCGCAGAACACAACGCTACCATTACGTCATGCCTCACTTCCATCCCACCAATCACAATCAGTCTGTCTTGAGAATCTGAGCTAGTGTGTTGTCAGAAAAGCGAAGTCATTATATCGTAATACATGTATTTAAAGATTCAGTGGAAGCGATTGTGTACATTTTGAGTGCTATGGAAGTAGAGGGAAGTAAACGAGAGTTTGTGCATAGGCAAGCCCGAGAAATAGTTTACAAAGTGCACGAATAGTGTAAAAGTCTAAAGCAGCGTGAAAGGGACGTGCTCGATGAGGTAAGCGACGGTGTTGCCACACCGCTGAAACTCACGGCAGAAGCTTGCGGTGTGGGGACTCGGACAATACAGAGAATTAATTGTAAGTGAGGCAAAATCTTGCCTTACAGCCAAAGAGGCCTTGTCTTTCCGCTCGCCAGGAAAGAATCCTCGCCGCCAGAAACCAATAACACACCTAGAATGGCTAACAATTAATCTCTCATTCTCCATTCGCTATTACGCCGTCTCTGACCTGGTGGACCTGTTGCAACAAAGGACCGTTATCTCTGTTTCTCTGCGCAAATCCCAGAGAGCCGGCCGCCTTCCCGGCTGACGCGTTCACCTATGTGACTCTCAAAAACCTGTTAACTACAAAAAGAACATGGCGGCCAAGCGAAGTTCAAACATTTAAATAGACTCTCACGATTTAACCATCCGAAAGCAGTGAAACTTGGTACAACAAATGACTGACTATACAAAATGCAATGCACTGACATCTAATTTAGTTAAATTGTTTACATAACCTCAAGAAGGCGGCTGTGCGAAATTTTAAATTACGTTTTTATTTCTTGTGTTCTAATCATGCGATCGAAATCAACGTTTGAATAATGAACGTACACAATAATCCTCATCCAATAGTACATAACACCATGGCCTACATATATTAAAACCACCATGGCGACCATCCGAAATATCTGGAGGGCTCTCAATATCTATCAATCTATGACGGCAAACTGAAATTTTGTATGTGTATAGAGGCTATATACAACCTCCGTGGCTTAGGCGGCAGCACGCCGGCCTCTCACCGCTGGGTCCGTGGTTCAAATCCCGGTCACTCCATGTGAGATTTGTGCTGGACAAAGACAGGTTTTTCTCCGGGTACTCCGGTTTTCCCTGTCACAATTTCATTCCAGCAACACTTTCCACTATCATTTCATTTCACCTCTCATTCATTCAATCATTGCCCCAGGGGAGTGCGACAGGCTTCGGCATCCGGCACAGTTCATATCCTCGCCACTAGAAGGGGGCTTCATTCATTCCATTCCCTGACCAGGTCGGTCGACTTGAGGATATATACAGAACACAAATCCAACATGGCGGCGACGTGAAATTTAAATATTCAAATGGCGTTTCTCGCGATTTAACCATCCGAGCGCAGTGTAACGTGGAACGGCTATATGCTTATATAAATTTAAATCCACTGGCATCCAATTCACTTAAATTATTTTCATAACCACAAGATGGCGGCTGAGCGAAATTTTGAAAAATCGTTTTTATTTCTTGTGTCCTATTAATGCGATTGAATTTTCAATAAATCACCTACACAATAATCTTCATGTAATAGCACATAACTCTAAGGCCTATATAGCAGGTGAGTCAACCGCCCCTTATTTTTTTAGCCACACTTCCAACGTCTGATGCCAATATGGTCGACAGTTCCCCGTCTATAGCCATGCCACAATGATCCTAAACGACTTTACAAGATTTATGACGACATGGAAGCAAGACCTTTACAAAAACATGTGTGCTACAAGTGATAAATCAAAGCATCAAACTGTCATACGGGCATGTACAAAGAACATGCCGATGATACGGTTTCAGTTGGATACGAAATTGACGCTAGGTACTGCCCCCGTAATTGAATTATATAGAGACCACGGTGGCTATATTGGAAAATATAAGGAGAGTTATGGCTGTCATAGTTATGACGTGGGTAGTCATGACGTAAGCACGGATGACGCAAATGTTATGCCAGCAAGCTATTTGAGCTGAGATTCTCAGTGACGTCAGCATTTAGTCGAGAATGTTCCAAGATTTACGACGCAGTCGCAGGAAACGAGGAATTCTGCTGAGGAAGAAACTATGCTATTGGAGGGGAGGCTTGAACCAAAAAACGATGGTTTAAAGGAAGACGGAGATTGCTGAAACTATGGGATTTTTATTACTTTTGGAATGCAGAATTGTGGAAATCCATTTGCAGTAGAGGCATTGATTTGGAATTTTGGTGAAATTTATTTTCAGTTTTTGAACTTTGAAAATCCGTCATGTATTGACGAAGTTGGAACTTCTAACGATGACGCAGTATCTCGCTATGGAAGGGACGGAAACGCCCCTTAGGAAGTTCATAAAAGGGCTTGCGCAGAAGAGAGGAGTCTCATTCTCCGATCATTCTCCGATCATTCTCAGATCATCGAAGTCTAATTGTGAAAGTTCTTTCTTATATAGTCATATATAGTGAAAAGTGTGAAAAGAGTCGTCTTTATAAACGCGTGGCGAGGCCACTGCATTAACGAGATTCAAGTCAAACTAGGTGAAGTTAAAACGGACCTTAGAACGCTTCTACAAGTTTAGCTTCGAACATTTAGCGGTCGTTTATAAGCTAATTATATTGTGCAGTGCTACATGAAGTAATATAGAAAAGCTGAACAATTTCGAGCGATTAGTTTGAAAGATATTAGCAAGTTTCGACGACTGACAAAAGTGATTATCTCGCCACCTGAGAAGCACTATTGTATCGCCAGAATTTACGCCACGGCTGTCGCTGCTCGTGAAATAGGGAGACTTCTGATTGCTTTTGTTACACGACACTACAGTATAATGGAGCAATTTAATACGGCAGTTTGTTCTTCTAATACTACAACCGAAGAGCAGATGGAAGGCTAAAGGACTTAATGCAATTGGGACATATTTCAACGGAGTAGGATAGCAACATGGAACTTCGCTAATTGCTATTCCACACAAGCGAACATGTGGTGAATACCATCTACACCCATGTTTCGTGATTAAAGGCTGAATACTATCCAACAGCAATGGAATCTATTACATACTCATTGAATATGAATATTTCTTCGGAAATTTCTACAAAAACTTCATGGCGATTGTCTACTGGAACTTCAGGGAATTTTTCAAGAGAGGTCAGGGTTATCCCGACGCACAAAGAAGATTATTGCCGGAAGGATGTCTATTCGTCTTCATGGAGCAGAGCGATTTACGGAGAAGGAAGCAGTTCGATTCTCCGAAGATGCTATTTCCTGTTTCGAGGATGGAGCTCAGCTTTAACTTGGTGAAATGGATCCATCAGCAGTCTTCTTTGGGGAATTTTCCTCTGGAACGTCAATCGGCAGATAAGGTAGTCGTGAACGTTTATTGTATTTGAGTTTCTTAATGATGTTTGAGCAACCATTTTTCCCATATTTTTGTCCTCATGTATTTTGCCCTATTTTCTTGTTGAGATTCATATTCTCAGTACATCTTGATGAGTTATGCCTTTTTCGACGATTTATTAAGACATTGTTATGTCATGGGCATAGTTAAATGATTTTGGATCAGTTGAAACTGATATTTAGATTTTTCAGTAATTAATATTTTTGTAGTCACGATTTGACTGTAAGTTAATGATTTTTATGGCAGATTTAAATTCAGACAGCGTGTCATTTTATTAAAGTAATTCTACCCCAGTTTAATTACTTTGACCAATTTTCTGTCATCATCAAGAAGGAAGAACATTTAATTGATTTTAGAGCGTTAAAATCTCTTGCGCTGTCGACGATCTTGGAAATACTAGTCGTTATTTGAATTGATTGCAACACAGACATTTATCGTCATTTATGAACGATCATTGCATCATAGACATTTTTGTGAAAGATGAACTTTAATAATGAATTATTGAATGCATTAAAGTCAAGAACTTTTGTTAGGAGTTTTTCTCAATTAGAGATTTATATAACGATGTTTGCATTCCCCAGTCTAATTGGATTCTATTCGACTACTTTGCAGTTTTAGTCACACTTTATTTGATGATAGTATTTTTATACTACAATTCTTTTAAGATGTTAATCTTAAATTTTGATAGACCAGACAGGCGTATATAAGCGTATTCACTATTAAATTTGTTTGTGATTGGCAAATTTTGACTTCAGTTCGATTCATGAATGAAATCCACGAAGGTTAAATGAAAACAGTTTTGAAACAATTAATGATTATAAGAATTTTTAAGTGGAACTATGGATGTATAATCGCTAGTACAGCGCATGTGTTGAGAGTCGCTGATATATAATGCCCTTGAATATGAAGGAGGTTCCCACAGGAATAAATGTTAAAGAATTATTTGTGGAAGTTTTTGTAAGTTCGGTAGAAGTTTTAATGCCATATAGATTAATATATGATGAATTTTGGGCTTAATTATAATGCAGTTTGTGCATTATTGTGTTAGCGAAGTATTTTCCGCTGGAGTGAATTGTCATAGTTCGTTGAAAATTAATCAAGTGAATTTACTGTTATAATTAACAAGAGTTTTGAAAGAATTTGAGATAAGATATTGAATGAAGATTAACGTCACAAATAATTATTAAAACCTTTATTAAACCAGATTGTGACATTAAAATGTATAACTAACCTTCATTGGTCGATTATATTAAACACGATTATGAAATTACCAACCGGATGAACCTGTGGTTAATGTATTTCTGAAATTAATAATCTAAATAATTTCAATGTTAATATTGTAAATAATTGCTGTAAATATTTTTGAAAATAATGTGGAACGAAAGTGATGTTAAAGGCGTGTTTAAAAATATTTTTATTATCTTGGACAAATATTATAAACAATTTCTAATTGTTATAAATAATTTATGTTTTTGTTATAAACATTTAAGAGCTTATTGAACATTTGGATGAGAACTTAACAAGTTCAGGAATTATCATAATAATCCAGTAGGATGTGAGTAACGTATTTGAAAGGATTGCGTAAATATATATATGAGTTGTCTCGCAGACATTTAAAGCTTTTGAGAAAGCTGTATTCTTACGTAACGTAGCATGTGAGAAGGGAGTCCATTTGACAAAGTATGCGACAGGTTGGAGGGTAGCTTGCAGCTGTCCCAACAACTGGTTATCAGCGGGTGAGGTCGTCCACACTCTGGCCTTGCGACTATAAATACAATTCTCATGTTTATTAAAAGGAAACCTAGTGCTCTATATATGTCTCGTCCTCACTTCCTTTCCAATCCAATTGTGTTATGAATATTACGTTATTTGGAGCTCGTGGGAGCTAATATGTTTTATATCATGTTGTATGATAACTTTGCAAGTCCTACAGGAGGACGTAGTCAGATTGACTTGGGCTACTGATAGCCACGTGTATTATGTTGTGTTATTAAAATCTTATCCTTTATTAGAAATAAAGCTTTTGTACAGTTCAAAGTTCTCGTCTTCGTTTTGGTTCATTTTTAAATGTCATGGTGGAAGTTATTGTGTGAACAGACTTTAGTGATCCTGTTGTCAACTCAAACCCCGAGATTATTTTAAGAGGTAAGTAACGGTAAGTATGAACCCCCGTCTATTTTGGTGTGTTCCACAATTATTTCCTGTGAACTTCTGTGCTCTTATCTCGATAGTATCTGTCAGTGCCATTTTCATTGATGTAGCTGTGCCGGTGCGATTGATTGTTGGCAATCCGATTGAGGGGGCGGATATCTGACAGCCTACTATCCGGGTAAACGGGGACAGTAAGATTGGCGCACCTAATACGTGGGGCGAATTCGACAAAACTGGATCACCAGGTTGAACGCCAGTAAGATTGGCGACCCTAAAACGTTGGGGCTCGATTCAACATAACTGGATTACCAGGTTGAACGCGAGTATGATTGACAAACCTAACACGTGAGGTTCGATTAGACTCAAATAAAGAGGTTGATTCTTTATTAGATGTCTAGGCCAATTGTAGTATTTAAGAGTGTGATTATATAGGAATTAAATGTTGTATTGTATTAGGAAAATTACACTCAGAAAAGATCAGATCTTATACAACCTGGGAAAGGTTAAATAGGCTGGAAACTTAGGAAAATCGCCTATAATCTGGAATCTTATTTTATTTGACCGGCTTATGACATTTTAGTCATATTAAAGATAAAATTAAATTATTTGGATTGTAAATGTAAATTATTTGTGTTAGGATATTTTAAAATGAGCCAGGGAAATTTGAACATGTGCTTGAGTTTGTTTTAACATGAAGTATCTTCGAAAGTTAATTATAAGGTAGTTATAAGTTAGATTTAAGACAGAAAATTGATCAAATTTATATATGGTGAAAAGTGTTGCTCAAATGTTGTTATTTTGCTCTATTGATGTATGTCCCTACAGCAGTCTATTTTTGAATAATATTGTAATGGCAGATGAAAGTTTGAGGATAATGTTAGTGGAGATGTCTGCTAACATGAAGCAGATGAGTGAAAGCATGAAGGAGATGGAAGCTAGGAATACTAGTCGAATGGAGGAGAATGCTAGTAATTTGAAAGCTAGCATGGGTGAAAGTTTGAAAGGTATCCAAACTAGTGCTGCTAATTTGGAGGATAATATGTCGCGTTTACAGATTAATACCCTAGGAATTGAGAATACTGTAAGTGACATCCGCACAAATGTGTCAGATGTTAAAAATGATGTGTCTAAGGTACAGAAAGACCTTACAATGTTAAATCTAGATGTGGCTAATGTCCGAGGGGATATTTCTTGTGCTAGAGCCGAAGTATTTGTTGTCAAAAATGATGTTGCGACTGTCCAAGACAAGGTCGAGGAAGTCCAAAAAGAAATTCAAAATGCTAGAACTGATGTATCCAATGTTCAGGTAGATATTAATAACATTCGTGCGGATATAACTGAGGTGCAAAGTGACATAACTAAGATTCAGGTAGAGGTCAACACAGTTTTCGTAGATATGTCTAAAGTCCAAACTGATGTAAATAAAGTCAGGGAAGAGATAGAAAACTCGAAAACTCTTTGTACGCGTAATATAACTGCATTAGCGACTAGATTAGTTGATGAGTCAGTTAGAACGACAACGTCTTTAGCAGATTTGAAGTATGATTTAGAGGTCATGAGAACCCAGGTATTAGACCATAATAGATTATTAAAAGAGGATATCGAAGTAGACATAGCAGAAATGTTAACAGCAAACGTAGCGGTATGGAAAGACGAGTGGAATAAGTCAAGTGGGGAACATGTAACCCAAATTCAGGAAAGGATTGAAAGAAAACTTGCCAGTACTCAAATAGAAATTAACAAGGAAGTAGTACAGATTAGGAAAGATTTAAGCGTCAGGATAAATTCGCTATCCGAAAAACAAGTTGACGATAGAACACAACTAGATCAGGATATGCAAACATTAAAATCTACATTAGAGGAACAGATTCATCAAGTTGTCTCTGATGTAAATGAAACGACGAGCAAACTGCAAAATTTAAAGTTAGGAGAGGCTAATCTAATGGAGAACTACAAAGAAGAGATAATCAAGAAAGTCTTAACGGAAATCACTGACAAGGATACCGAAGGCTTAGCTTGCGAAATGAATAGGAATTATACCAGAAGATATAACCTAGATCCAGAAGAAAGAGACGTGACTCCTGAAGAACGTATTTCCAGATTCAGAGAGGAGGATGACGAGAGGAATATGGAACCTGAGTGGAACTATCGAGATAGTGGGAAAAACTATCCGGATTCATATCCGAGGAACGTAACGGTCATCAGGAATTTCGAAGACAAACCGCAAAAATTCAGTAACACTGATAGTTTGACGCCTATAGAGTATGTAAGGAACCTCAAAGATTATTTCATCGAAGCTCACATTCCCAGAGAGAGAGAGATGAAGATAGTAGAGAGATATCTGATTGGAGGACCCCTCGAATGGTTTCGCGCATTTAGATACACATTCAGTAACTTTGACGAGTTTGCAGAGGCATTAATCAAACGATTTTGGTCCATAGAAGCGCAGAATTCGTTAAGAGCGGAGGTGTATTCAAGAAAATACTCAGGTACTCTTCCAACACGGTACGCTGATTTCTTTACGAGTCAATTGTCCCGCTTGAGATTCTTACAACCCCCATTGTCCACGGAG
This sequence comes from Meconema thalassinum, assembly GCA_946902985.2. Lineage (NCBI taxonomy): Eukaryota > Metazoa > Arthropoda > Insecta > Orthoptera > Tettigoniidae > Meconema > Meconema thalassinum. Next base: position 695,275,993 of record OX336390.1, read on the forward strand.
CAACTAATTGATGCGATTTCTCGTATGCTGCCCGTTGAGGTGAGAAGACTAATTATTTCGTCCAACATCAGGGATTTAACCAGCATGGATGAATTACTGAGAAGATTAGACTACACAAGCCCAATGCCTAACGTAGTACAGAAAGGTCAAAGGCAGGAGTTTAAAGAAATCAATACGGTATATATGGACCAAGTCCAACAGACTGACAAGCCAGAGGAGGAGAAAACTGACAATGTAGGTCCTCACAGGAATAATCAGTTTAGAAGTAACAGATCACAAGGTTACCGACCGTATCAACAGAGAAGAGGTTGGAACTACAATCGAGGAAACTACAATGGAAGAGGCAGATATTACAACAATAATGGGTATAACCGAAATTATAATAGGAATAACCAAAACCAAAATAGAAACCAGAATACTCAAGGTCAGGTTATGACACCCGATCAGTATCAGCAAAGAGAGAAGGAAAGCCAGCAATACCTAAAAGAATTAAGGGATAAAGAAGCCGACAACCAAAAGAAAAGGCAGGATGTTGTAATCGATCCTGGGCCTTCTACGAGCCAGCAGAACTTAGAAAATAGAAATATTGGACAGAAGAGAAATTAGAGAGGAGAGAATACATTAACCACACACAACCCAGATTTATGATTAAGGAACATAGAGGAAATATCATACTAGAGTAAACCAGTAATAATTCAATTTCGTGTTCAAGAGAGTTGAGATACTTGTAACATTGAGTTTAAAAACAATTTGTAACTGTTTTTAAAACGTGGTGAGAGGAGAATGCCCCCGTAATTGAATTATATATAGAGACCACGGTGGCTATATTGGAAAATATAAGGAGAGTTATGGCTGTCATAGTTATGACGTGGGTAGTCATGACGTAAGCACGGATGACGCAAATGTTATGCTAGCAAGCTATTTGAGCTGAGATTCTCAGTGACGTCAGCATTTAGTCGAGAATGTTCCAAGATTTACGACGCAGTCGCAGGAAACGAGGAATTCTGCTGAGGAAGAAACTATGCTATTGGAGGGGAGGCTTGAACCAATAAACGATAGTTTAAAGGAAAACGGAGATTGCTGAAACTATGGGATTTTTATTACTTTTGGAATGCAGAATTGTGGAAATCCATTTGCAGTAGAGGCATTGATTTGGAATTTTGGTGAAATTTATTTTCAGTTTTTGAACTTTGAAAATCCGTCATGTATTGACATAGTTGGAACTTCTAACGATGACGCAGTATCTCGCTATGGAAGGGACGGAAACGCCCCTTAGGAAGTTCATAAAAGGGCTTGCGCAGAAGAGAGGAGTCTCATTCTCCGATCATTCTCCGATCATTCTCAGATCATCGAAGTCTAATTGTGAAAGTTCTTTCTTATATAGTCATATATAGTGAAAAGTGTGAAAAGAGTCGTCTTTATAAACGCGTGGCGAGGCCACTGCATTAACGAGATTCAAGTCAAACTAGGTGAAGTTAAAACGGACCTTAGAACGCTTCTACAAGTTTAGCTTCGAACATTTAGCGGTCGTTTATAAGCTAATTATATTGTGCAGTGCTACATGAAGTAATATAGAAAAGCTGAACAATTTCGAGCGATTAGTTTGAAAGATATTAGCAAGTTTCGACGACTGACAAAAGTGATTATCTCGCCACCTGAGAAGCACTATTGTATCGCCAGAATTTACGCCACGGCTGTCGCTGCTCGTGAAATAGGGAGACTTCTGATTGCTTTTGTTACACGACACTACAGTATAATGGAGCAATTTAATACGGCAGTTTGTTCTTCTAATACTACAACCGAAGAGCAGTTGGAAGGCTAAAGGACTTAATGCAATTGGGACATATTTCAACGGAGTAGGATAGCAACATGGAACTTCGCTAATTGCTATTCCACACAAGCGAACATGTGGTGAATACCATCTACACCCATGTTTCGTGATTAAAGGCTGAATACTATCCAACAGCAATGGAATCTATTACATACTCATTGAATATGAATATTTCTTCGGAAATTTCTACAAAAACTTCATGGCGATTGTCTACTGGAACTTCAGGGAATTTTTCAAGAGAGGTCAGGGTTATCCCGACGCACAAAGAAGATTATTGCCGGAAGGATGTCTATTCGTCTTCATGGAGCAGAGCGATTTACGGAGAAGGAAGCAGTTCGATTCTCCGAAGATGCTATTTCCTGTTTCGAGGATGGAGCTCAGCTTTAACTTGGTGAAATGGATCCATCAGCAGTCTTCTTTGGGGAATTTTCCTCTGGAACGTCAATCGGCAGATAAGGTAGTCGTGAACGTTTATTGTATTTGAGTTTCTTAATGATGTTTGAGCAACCATTTTTCCCATATTTTTGTCCTCATGTATTTTGCCCTATTTTCTTGTTGAGATTCATATTCTCAGTACATCTTGATGAGTTATGCCTTTTTCGACGATTTATTAAGACATTGTTATGTCATGGGCATAGTTAAATGATTTTGGATCAGTTGAAACTGATATTTAGATTTTTCAGTAATTAATATTTTTGTAGTCACGATTTGACTGTAAGTTAATGATTTTTATGGCAGATTTAAATTCAGACAGCGTGTCACTTTATTAAAGTAATTCTACCCCAGTTTAATTACTTTGACCAATTTTCTGTCATCATCAAGAAGGAAGAACATTTAATTGATTTTAGAGCGTTAAAATCTCTTGCGCTGTCGACGATCTTGGAAATACTAGTCGTTATTTGAATTGATTGCAACACAGACATTTATCGTCATTTATGAACGATCATTGCATCATAGACATTTTTGTGAAAGATGAACTTTAATAATGAATTATTGAATGCATTAAAGTCAAGAACTTTTGTTAGGAGTTTTTCTCAATTAGAGATTTATATAACGATGTTTGCATTCCCCAGTCTAATTGGATTCTATTCGACTACTTTGCAGTTTTAGTCACACTTTATTTGATGATAGTATTTTTATACTACAATTCTTTTAAGATGTTAATCTTAAATTTTGATAGACCAGACAGGCGTATATAAGCGTATTCACTATTAAATTTGTTTGTGATTGGCAAATTTTGACTTCAGTTCGATTCATGAATGAAATCCACGAAGGTTAAATGAAAACAGTTTTGAAACAATTAATGATTATAAGAATTTTTAAGTGGAACTATGGATGTATAATCGCTAGTACAGCGCATGTGTTGAGAGTCGCTGATATATAATGCCCTTGAATATGAAGGAGGTTCCCACAGGAATAAATGTTAAAGAATTATTTGTGGAAGTTTTTGTAAGTTCGGTAGAAGTTTTAATGCCATATAGATTAATATATGATGAATTTTGGGCTTAATTATAATGCAGTTTGTGCATTATTGTGTTAGCGAAGTATTTTCCGCTGGAGTGAATTGTCATAGTTCGTTGAAAATTAATCAAGTGAATTTACTGTTATAATTAACAAGAGTTTTGAAAGAATTTGAGATAAGATATTGAATGAAGATTAACGTCACAAATAATTATTAAAACCTTTATTAAACCAGATTGTGACATTAAAATGTATAACTAACCTTCATTGGTCGATTATATTAAACACGATTATGAAATTACCAACCGGATGAACCTGTGGTTAATGTATTTCTGAAATTAATAATCTAAATAATTTCAATGTTAATATTGTAAATAATTGCTGTAAATATTTTTGAAAATAATGTGGAACGAAAGTGATGTTAAAGGCGTGTTTAAAAATATTTTTATTATCTTGGACAAATATTATAAACAATTTCTAATTGTTATAAATAATTTATGTTTTTGTTATAAACATTTAAGAGCTTATTGAACATTTGGATGAGAACTTAACAAGTTCAGGAATTATCATAATAATCCAGTAGGATGTGAGTAACGTATTTGAAAGGATTGCGTAAATATATATATGAGTTGTCTCGCAGACATTTAAAGCTTTTGAGAAAGCTGTATTCTTACGTAACGTAGCATGTGAGAAGGGAGTCCATTTGACAAAGTATGCGACAGGTTGGAGGGTAGCTTGCAGCTGTCCCAACAACTGGTTATCAGCGGGTGAGGTCGTCCACACTCTGGCCTTGCGACTATAAATACAATTCTCATGTTTATTAAAAGGAAACCAAGTGCTCTATATATGTCTCGTCCTCACTTCCTTTCCAATCCAATTGTGTTATGAATATTACGTTATTTGGAGCTCGTGGGAGCTAATATGTTTTATATCATGTTGTATGATAACTTTGCAAGTCCTACAGGAGGACGTAGTCAGATTGACTTGGGCTACTGATAGCCACGTGTATTATGTTGTGTTATTAAAATCTTATCCTTTATTAGAAATAAAGCTTTTGTACAGTTCAAAGTTCTCGTCTTCGTTTTGGTTCATTTTTAAATGTCATGGTGGAAGTTATTGTGTGAACAGACTTTAGTGATCCTGTTGTCAACTCAAACCCCGAGATTATTTTAAGAGGTAAGTAACGGTAAGTATGAACCCCCGTCTATTTTGGTGTGTTCCACAATGATTTCCTGTGAACTTCTGTGCTCTTATCTCGATAGTATCTGTCAGTGCCATTTTCATTGATGTAGCTGTGCCGGTGCGATTGATTGTTGGCAATCCGATTGAGGGGGCGGATATCTGACAGCCTACTATCCGGGTAAACGGGGACAGTACGGTGGCTTACTGATAAAAAAAAACGTGAATGAACCTTCGAAACAGAGAGTTGAAGGTACAAGTAGCCGTGGAGCAATGGTCTAATTGCAGAGAAGATAATCGTCCTGTTTTTGGGAGCTGGGTTCAAATCTCACCACTGCTAAATATTTTTATGCACTTTTTAAGTTTTGGGAATAATATACAAGGGCATTCGTGCCACATTTGACTAATATCATGCGGTGTTTATTTAGGGTTTAATGTGTACTGGCTTGACACAGTGTGCAGACTAGAAGCGCTGGTTATTTCATCGCCATGTTCTAGTACTTGATCCCTCAGGTGCTCACATCTGGTGGGACGTGGGTTGGCGACCATGGGACCCCACCTGAGTCTGAAATTGCTTCGACTTGCTTGTGCCGGGCTCCTCTCCGTCTTCTTTCCTGTCGACCTCTCTTGGTCAACTCTTGTTCTCTTCCGACCTCGACGGTATTAGGGTATCCGAGGCCTATGGAGTCTCTCCTTTTCCGCTTAATTGGCTCTTCTCTCATTTTTCTTGATCCCTCATTCTTCGAGGGTTTTTCTTTCATGTACCTCCTGCCTTCTGCTCAAGGCCCTCAGGCCTCTTTTGATTCAAAATTGTGATTTTGTTTAGTTTTTAAATCACCTGACTCACAAGGCCTTCTCAAATATACTGGTTACGGGTGCTGAAAATACATTATTACTGATGGGTGTTCATGCAACTAGTTTCATCTGTGTACAAACCTATGGATATTTATTCTATAGTACTGTTAGTGTACACTGTATAGTATGTATTGGTGTCATTATATTTGAGTAATATAGGTTTAAAATAATATTTCACGAAAGTGTGGAGGTCTACACAGTTACGCAAGACACTTACACTAGAACATCCAGGATAACTGAAGTAACGTCAAGCCCGCCGTTTATTATTAAGGCTCGTATTCCTTCCAAAAACTTACCACTTTCATGTTATCATAGGACTATTATGTTATTTGTTTTGAAATTTATTGCAGGTTGGGAACTATGATCAACTATGAAGCGTCATACTTAAACCTACACTGTTGACATTCCATGAATGGAAAAAAATCAGGTCGCTGAAAACAAATTTTTACTTGGGAAAGTATTCAAAGTAAGAAATGGAGATGGTTACTTCCGTGAATGCTACCTTGGAAGGTGAGAGGTCTATATATGGAAGTGTGTTATGGACTTGGTGAGTAAAATGCTCCCTTTGAACACTTGTAATGAACCTCCCAGAACCTATGGTAAGTTGGTTCATGTTTTGAATTACAGTAGTTTGAATTTGCTATCTGATGAGTATTTGACGCAAATGTTTTTATTAGAAGTGTACTAAATTAAGTAGAAGCGAACAGTTATTATCTTTACGATATTTGATACATTTAGACGATTTGACACATAAACCCTTCTCAAATATACTGGTTATGGGTGTACTGCCTATCATTGTTGTTACTGATGGACTTTCATGTATGTCTGCACAAAACTAATGAAAAGATGTAGTTATGAGATTGGCAATTTGAGAATCTCGTATGTACTATATGCTCATGTGAAACATTATTGGAGTGGTTGTATTGCCTTTGACTTCACATGTGTGAACAGCTGGTGATGGAATCTTACTGTAATCATTATTTGTGATATTTGAAAATACACAAATTATTTTCTGTTGATAGTCTATCAATACTACCGTATTCCCAAAGTACTTATTTATGTGGGCAAGGTGCTTAATGTATTTGTTTCTGAGTTATTGTAAGTTTGCTATCTTCATTATTGTAATACCTGAGAGGACATGGTGTGTGGAATCTCTAATGTGTGTGTCCTAGTGAAAATATTAAGTATCTATCATTGGAATATTTGAGTAGATCATTTTAACATGTGGCAATGTATGTGGTGAACAAAATGACCGTGATTAAAGCGAATATTATATTCGCATGTTTACATAATTAGTTGTGGAGATATATAGCCATTACCATTTTAATATATGTTCACTCTTTTACACTGAATGTTTATGTGTGTATAGGTGTTTCAAAATTCTGATGTTTCTCTGATTGGTGAAAACTAACTAATTTCCACAGGTAAGCGTACAAAGTGTGGATAGGCAATGTTCATCATAATTGTAATATGTGTGGTCAAATGCAACGAGTGTATAATTCGCAAAGGGAAAATGTACGTTATGCTCCTCGTAAGATATGGTTGTGTTAATAAGCAATATTTCTATCTGTACTCCTAAAGATTATAGCTGTCATAATAGTGATAGCTGAGAAATATTGTACTTTAATTTTCCATTTAAGTTCATGGGTCTACAGTGTTATATAGGACAGGTATTTACTACACAGAAAGGAGCTTTAATTCAGGTTCGTATTACTTCCTATTAAAGCATGAAACTTACCACTCCCATGTTGCCTTTGGGCTTGTGTGTCAATTGTTGTTAAATTTATTGCAGGTTGAGAACTATGAACATATAGTATCATACGTTAACCTACACTTCTAACATTTTGTGAATGGAAGTACCGGTAATAAGGAAGTTGAAACATATTTTTACGTGTGAGAGTATTCAAAGTAAGAAATGGAGATCGTTTTCTCCTTGAACGCATCCATGGAAATTGAGAGGTGAGACTGTATTTGGAAGTGTGTTACGAATTCGGTGAGTATACTTCTCGCTGATCATTTTTAATCGAATTTACTGAACCTATGGTAAGTTGGTTCATATAGGTACGTACAGTAGTTTGAAGTTTCTACCTTATTAGTATTTGATGAGAATGATTTCATTGCAAGTGTACAAAATTTAGGCGATGCGAACTGTTAATATCTCTACGATGTTTTGAATATTCAGATGTTTGACACATAATCCCTTCTCAAAGATACTGGTGATGGGTATACTGCCTATCACTATTGTTACTGATGGGCGTTCATGCAACTATTTTCATATGTATGTGTGTACAAAACTACTGAAGAGTTGTTGTTAGTAATGAGATAGGCAGTTTGAGAATCTTGTATGTACTACATTCTCATATGTGAATCATATCTGGAGTGATTGTAATGTTTGTGATATCTGTGAGGTATTGACTTCATATGTGTTTATACCTGTAGGAAACATACTGTTTACATTATTGTGATATTGGAATGGAAAATACACTGATTATTTTCCGATGAAAGTGTATAAATAGTACTGTAATCTCTATGTACCAATTTTTCGTGTGGGCAAGCTGCTTCATATTTTCTTTTCAGAGTTATTGTGATTTTGTTATATTAATTTTTGAGATACCAGGTGTGTACATCAGGAATAGCTGCAATAATTTGATACTAGAAAAATGATGATGTAGGATAATTTTCCACATGAGTTCATAGGTCTACAGTGCAATGTAAGTTAGATATTTACCACAAAAGGAACACCCACACAAAATTATCCAGGATAACTGATGAGTCATCAAGCCCGCAGGTTTTATTTAGATTCGTATTCCTTCCTACAAAAATGACACACTAGTGTGTCAATTGTGAAATTTATTGCAGGATGATAACTGTGAACATAGAGTGTCATACGTTAACCTACACTGCTAATATTCTGTGAATGGAAATAATTAGAATGCTGAAATGGAAGTTTACTTGTGAAAGTATTAAATGTATGAAATGGAGATGGTTTTCTCCTTGACTGCTACCATGGACGTTGAGAGGAGACACTGTATAAATGGATGTGTGTTGTGGTTTCGGTGAGTATTATTCTCTGCTAGCACTTTGCAGACGGGATCGAAAAGCTTGTCCACAGGTATGACAAATGCCTCAACCTTCATGGTTGAAAAGTAACCACATCAGTACCTAACTTTTGGTAATGAAGTCATTTGGATATGTACACTTGTCTTTCATTTATGACCTTCCGGAGGTTGAAAAAAACCAGCCCTCGTAGATGGTAGGAAAATTACAGTTTTCATAATTTGATATTTGAATGGAAATCGACGAATTATTTTTCGATTAATGACTTTAAATAGTACTGTAATGCCAAAGTACGAATTTATGTGTGGGCATGTGTCTTTATAATTTGTTCATGAGTTATTGTGATATATTTGTCTTCATACTGTAATACTTGACAGGTTATGGTGTAATGTGCAATCTGTACTAATTGTGTGTTAATTCAGGTGAAAATATTTGATATTTGAGTGTTTATTGTGGTTTGTATTATTCATGTAACAATGTGTGTGGTGGAAAACATGACTCTGATTAATACGCATATTATATTCGCCTGTTTGCGTAGTTAGTTGTGAAGACGTATAGTCATTGTCATTTTAACATTTGTGCACGGTTTGTACACTGAATTGTTATGTGTGTATAGGTTGTAGTGGAAATGTATGCTTGCACAATTCTGATGAATGTCTGACGATGGATACTCATAATTTCTACTTACAAACGAAATTACTGAAATTATCAATGTTGTTCATAATTATAATACGTGTGGTCAAATGGAATGTGTGTATAATTATAAGAGGAACGTGTTGGTTGCTATCCTCGTGATATATGGTTATTTTAATAAACAATATTTCCTTAAGTTCATAGGTCTACAGTGGTATTATAAGCCATATATTTACTACATAGAAATGAACACTTATACAAGAACATCTGGGATAACTCAAGTGACATCAAGGCCCCCCGGTTTTATTCAGGTTCGTATTCCTTATTAAAACGACAAACTTACCACTCTCATTGTTTATGGACTATTATGTCACCTGTTCTGGTATTTATCGTATTTCAGGTTGAGAACTATGTGAATAGAGCGTCATACTTAAGCCTACAGTGCTAACAATCTACGTAAGGATATAATAAGGATTCTGAAGGAGATTTGTACTTGGGAAAGTATTCAAAGCAAGAAATGGAGATGGTTTATTTCTTGAATGATACCATGGAAGGTGAAAGAGAGACTGTATACAGAAATGTGTCTTGGATTCGGTGAGTATTGTTCTCTCTTAAACACTTTTACTCGACCTTACTGAACCTATAGTAAGTTGGTTCATGTTTTAATGTACAGTAGTTTGATGACCTATAGGATTAGTTGTTGATGAGGATGTTTTATTTTGGAGTATCCAACATTTAGTAGGAGTGAACTGTTATTATCTTTACGATATTTGATATATGTATATGTTATGAGGCATAAACCATACTTAAATATACTGGCTATAGGCGTACTGCCTACCTTTGTTGTTACTGATGAACGTTCATGCAATTATTCTCATTTGTGTGCATGCACAATACTATTGTAAACATGTAGTTATTGTGTTACTTGAGAGATTTTGGTGTCACGTGTAATCTCTAATAAGTGTGTGTCGTTTCTAATGAAAATAGTCAGTTTTTGTCATTGGGATAATTGAGTAATTCATTGGGTATTACATTTTTCATGTAATAATGTGTGTTGTGGAGAACATGACCGTGACTAATACGTATATTATATTTGCATGTTTGCATAATTAGGTGTGATGACGTCAGTGATTATCATTTTAACATGTACACTGTATTACACTGAATAGTTATGTGTGTATACTGTAGATAGTAGTGGAAATGTATGTTTGCACCCTTCTGATGTATGTCTCACTAATATTCTCTGAGACCTTCCATACTGAGGACTGTCAATGTTCTTCATTATTGTAATTAGTGTGGTTGATGCAAAATTTGTATAATTCGTAGAGGAACGTATTAGCTGTTATCCTCGAGATAAATGTTGTCTATAGACTAGTATGTTGCGAGCGCGGTTCCGGGGCGGATATACTCGTCTTGGGAGAAGGGTGTGTGGTTTTTAGTGGGTAAGAGCGTCCTACTGAAGCCTACACTCCGAACATTCTAAGAAAGGATATAATAAGGATTCTGAAGGATATTTTTACTTGTGAAAGTATTCAAGTGAGAAGTGGAAATTGTTGGAATTATACCATGGAAGATGATTAGTGAGATTGAACATGAAAGTGCGTTATGGATTCGGTGAGTATAATGCTTTCTTTCATCACTTTTAATCAACATTACTGAAAATATGGTAAGTTGGTGCAGGCTTTTAAGTTCTGTAGCGTGTCATTGCTTATTAGTGTTTTACACTCAATTGTTACATTGAAAGTGTAGAAAATTTAGTTGAAGCGAACTGTTATTAATCTTACGATTTTTGATATATTTAGACGCTTGAAAACGTCTCAAATATTCTGATGGTGGGTCTACTGCCTATCACTCTTGATACTGATAGGCGTTCATGGAACTATTTTAATTTACGTGTCGCCTATGTACAATATTACTGAAAAGGTGTAGATATTAATGAGATAGGCTTTTTGAGTATCTCGTATGTTCTTGAGTCTCATGTGAAACATATGTGAATTGGTTGCAATCCTTGTGTTATCTGTGCGGTTGTGACTTCATATGTGTGAATTGATGGTGACGGAAACTTACTGTTTTCATAATTGTGATATTTGATTGGAAGTACACAAATTGTATTGTGATGAAAGTGTATAAACAGTACTCTTAATTTCAATGTACCAATAATTATTGTGTGGGCAAGCTGCTTAATATTTTCGGAGACATATAGTTATTATCATTTTAATATGTGTGCACGGTTTTTACACTGATTTTTTGTGTGAATTGGTAGCAGTAGAAATGTATTGGTGCCTCATTCTGATGTGTATCTGATAATGGACACAGTCTAGTTTGCACTAACAAGCGTACATTCTAAGGATTGTCAATGTTCCTTATAAGTGTAATAAGTGTGGTTTAATGCAAATTATGTATATTTAGTTGTTATCCTTGTGATATAAGTTTATTTTAATAATAATAATGTTTATATCTGTACTCATTAATTATGACTGTCATAATAGTGATACATGAGACATATTGTTGTACAATATTTTTCCACAAAAGGTCATAGGTCTACAGTGCTATGTAAGGCAGATATTAACTACACAGAAGGAACCCTTTCACAAGAATATCTGGGATAACACAAGTATCCTCAAACCTGCCGATTTTATTCAGGTTCGTATTCCTCCGTATTAAAACTACAAACTTACCACTCTCATTGTTTATGGCCTATTATGCCACTTGTTCTGGTATTTACCGTATTTCAGGTTGAGAACTATGTGAATAGAGCGTGAAGGAGATTTGTACTTGGGGATATATTCAAAGTAAGAAATGGAGATGGTTTACTCCTTGAATGATACCATGGAAGGTGAGAGAGAGACTGTATACAGATATGTGTCTTGGATTCGGTGAGTATTGTTCTCTCTTAAACACTTTTACTCGACCTTACTGAACCTATGGTAAGTTGGTTCATGTTTTAATGTACAGTAGTTTGATGACCTATAGGAATAGTTGTTGATGAGGATGTTTTATTTTGGAGTATCCAACATTTAGTAGGAGTGAACTGTTATTAGCTTTACGATATATATGATATATGTATATGTTATGAGGCATAAACCATTCTTAAATATACTGGCTATAGGCGTACTGCCTACCTTTGTTGTTACTGATGAGCGTTCATGCAACTATTCTCATTGGTGTGTATGCACAATACTATTGTAAACATGTAGTTATTGTGTTACTTGAGAGATTTTGGTGTCACGTGTAATCTCTAATAAGTGTGTGTCGTTTCTAATGAAAATAGTCAGTTTTTGTCATTGGGATAATTGAGTAATTCATTGGGTGTTACATTTTTCATGTAATAATGTGTGTTGTGGAGAACATGACCGTGACTAATACGTATATTATATTTGCATGTTTGCATAATTAGGTGTGATGACGTCAGTCATTATCATTTTAACATGTGCACTGTGTTACACTGAATAGTTATGTGTGTATATTGTAGGTAGTAGTGGAAATGTATATTTGCACCATTCTGATGTATGTCTCACTAATATTCTCTAAGACCTTCCATACTGAGGACTGTCAATGTTCTTCATTATTGTAATGAGTGTGGTTGATGCAAAATTTGTATAATTCGTAGAGGAACGTATTAGCTGTTATCATCGAGATAAATGTTTTCTATTGACTAGTATGTTGCGAGAGCGATTCCGGCAGGGGTGATATACACGTCGTGGGAAAAGGGTTTGTGGTTTTTAGTGGGTAAGAGCCCCACACACTTGAAGAGTGCGGACCCTCTTCAAGCGTCTGTTAGCAGATTTTCCACAATCCCTCGTAAAATAAAAAAAAAAAAAAAAAAAAAAGAAGGTAAGTCTAGTACGGTACGGTTCTGGTATGTCATTTTGTTGTTGTTTTTATTTCAGGTTAGAAACTATGTATATAGAGCGTCCTACTGAAGCCTGCACTCCGAACATTCAATGAAAGAATATAATAAGGATTCTGAAGGATATATTTACTTGTGAAAGTATTCAAGTGAGAAATGGAAATTGTTGGAATTATACCATGGAAGATGATTAGTGAGATTGTACATCAAATTGCATTATTGAGTCGGTGAGTATAATGCTTTCTTTCATCACTTTTAATCCACATTACTGAAAATATGGTAAGTTGGTGCAGGTTTCTAAGTTCAGTAGCTTGTCGTTGCTTATAAGTGTTTTACACTCAATTGTTACTTTGAAAGCATACAAAATTTAGTTGAAGTGAACTGTTATTAAACTTACGATTTTTGATATATTTAGACGCATGAAAACGTCTCAAATATTCTGATGGTGGGTGTACTGCCTATCACTGTAGTTACTGATAGGCGTTCATGGAACTATTTTAATTTACGTGTAGCCTATGTACAATATTACTGAAAAGGTGTAGGTATAAATGAGATAGGCTTTTTGAGTATCTCGTATGTTCTTGAGTCTCATGTGGAACATACGTGAATTGGTTGTAATCCTTGTGTTATCTGTGCGGTTGTGACTTCATTTGTGTGAATGGATGGCGACGGAAACTTACTGTTTTCATAATTGTGATATTTGATTGGAAATACACAAATTGTATTGTGATGAAAGTGTATAAACAGTACTCTAATCTCAATATACAATAATTTTTGTGTGGGCAAGCTGCTTAATATTTTTGGAGACATATAGTTATTATCATTTTTATATATGTGCACTGTTTTTACACTGAATTCTTTTGTGTGTGTTGGTAGTAGTAGAATGTATTGGTGCCCCATTCTGATGTATGTCCAATGATGGACACAGGCTAGTTTGCACTAACAAACGTACATTCTAAGGATTGACAATGTTCTTTATTGTAATAAGTGTGGTTAAATGCAAATTAAGTATATCTAGTTGTTATCCTCGTGATATATGTTTGTTTAAATAATAATAATAGTAATAATAATTCTATCCGTACTCATTAAATTATGACTGCCATAATATTGATACATGAGAAATATTGCTGTACAATAAGTTTCCACAAAAGTTCATAGGTCTACAGTGCTATGTAAGGCAGATATTTACTACACAGAAGGAACCCTTTCACTAAATCATCTGGGATAACACAAGTATCATCAACCATGCCGATTTTATTCAGGTTCGTATTCCTCCGTATTATAACTACAAACTTACCACTTGTATGTAGTCTTTGGACTATTATGCCATTTATCGTGATATTTATTGCGGGTTTCGGGACAATGAAGATAGAGCGTCATACATAATCTTACACTGCTAACATTCTATGAAAGGAAGTAATAAGGATTCTGAAAGTGCTTTTTACTTGGGGAAAGTACGCTATTGAAAGTAAGAAATGGATATGATTTATTCCTTGAATGATACCATGGAGGATGATTGATGAGACCTATATGGGAGTGTGTTAGGCATTCGGTGAGTATAAATATCACTTTGGACACTTTATTCAACGTTCCTGAACATATGGTGAGTTGGTTCATGTTTTAAAGTACTGTAATTTGAAATTTCAATCTGATCAGTATTGGATACAGAATGTTTTCATTGTAAATGTACTAGAAATGGATTGGTTTTAATCTTTGTGATATCTGTGCGGTTTTGGAATCTTATTTGTGAATAGCTGTTGATTGAAACTTACTGCTTTTATAATTGTGATATTTATAATATTTTCCGATGAACGTGTATAAATAGTTCTGTAATCTCAAAGTGTTAATTTTTGGTGTAGACAAACTGCTTAAAATTTTTGTTACAGAGTTCTGATTTTGTTATATTCATTATTATGATACTTGACAGTATTTGGTGTCGTGTGGAATCTCTAATGTGCGTCTATCGGTTCTAGTAATAACAATTCAGTCTTTTCATTTGGATAATTGGGTATTTCAATGGGAATTACATTTTTATATGTAATAATGTATGTGGTGGAAAACATGACTAACTAAAACGCATATTATATTCGTGTGTTTGCATAATTATTTGTCGAGACGTATATCATTTTAATATGTGAGTAGTCCGTTTGCTAATGCCACTAAGTGTATCATAAACGAAGCCTAA
Source organism: Meconema thalassinum (assembly GCA_946902985.2). Lineage (NCBI taxonomy): Eukaryota > Metazoa > Arthropoda > Insecta > Orthoptera > Tettigoniidae > Meconema > Meconema thalassinum. The sequence continues at coordinate 695,291,044 of OX336390.1, forward strand.
GAAATGCATCATTATGATACTGTGTGGTTTGGAGGAAAATTTTGTAAATAGTGGTGGTAACTTATAATTGTCATTATGGTAGTACTGTATTTGTGTGTTTCGATGCCTAATATTTTCAAACGCGTACATTATATAAAAGTATTGAAAACATATGATAACCATAATTATGAAGTTTATACCTAACAACTCCCCATGTGTCTGTAGGGGCCTACTGCGTTACGTAAGACTTAGGTTTACTTTTCAGAACATCAAGTATAGATCAATGTCACAAATTTGTCCATTTGGTTTATTTAATCTTTGATGTGGAATTTATTGCAAATTGTGAACAATGAATGTGGATTGTCTTACTGAAACCAAAAATGGTAACTTTCTATTAATAAAAATAACATGGATGCACAACTAAATTCGATCTTGGTAAGTGAACAAAGCCAGAACGGAAGAAGGCTTATTGCTCAAATGCTAATATGAATGAAAGGAAAGGAAAGATGCTCTTCTAGGCAAGTATGGTGCTCTTTAAAAATGTATATATGAAACCTTACTGAACCAATGGTAAGTTGATTCGTGTCAGAAGTATCAACGTTTCAAATCAATGTTAAATCTCGGTAGTTTTGGTGCACAATATTTTGATAATTCAGCTGTACGAATAGTAGAGTTGGCCTCAATGTATCGTTTACATCATTGGGATACTTGTGAATTTTGTTAATGCCAATAAATTTGTATTCGTGTGAACAAGTGGTAATGTTATCTTAAGGATGGTGTAATCTCAATATTTGTCTGGTTACTTTGTAAAACCCTTAATATACATGTTTGTAAAAATGGTAGTTAAATTTTATATTAGTTCCTATTGCAACATTATATTAATTTAAGCACATTAAATTTCCTTATAAAAATGAATGTGAAGTGGAAATAATTATGTGGTATTTTCGTAGTACCATTCTCAAAATGTTCATAAGCCCATGTGGTAGCGGAAACGCATTCATGCTGGCATTGTGACATGTCAATTCATTTCATATATTTGCAAAAATATTAGTGAAATTGCATCTCAGCATTCATTATGATATTTGCCACTAATATTTTCATATATGGTACTAATGTATAAGCTCCGAAAACATTGGAGTGCAATCGTACTGCTATGGTTCCCATGCACTATATTGATATTTGTGTTCATGTCATAATGTAAACGTTTAGTTATCATCAATGTGATATTTGTGTTGATTTAACATACAATATTCTGTTGTGCATATTAATTCAATCTGATGCAGTATATCTGTATTTATAATTGTGCTATGTGAGTGATTTTGATGCAGAGTAATTTTCGATGCATGTGTAAGACAGATGATCCCTTCAAAGAATAAAATACTTGCATTGAAACATCACTCACAATTGAAATGTCAACAATCGCGCCATTTTAATTCAGGTTAGTGATTCCGTCTATTGAAACGTACTTTGTCATTCTAATGCTTTCTTTAGACTACTTTATCTATTGGTGTGGGATTTATTGCAGGTTGTAAACTAAATCTGGATCGTACAACTGGTACCAACCTGGGTGACATTCTGTAATACAAAAAATTAGTTTGGACTTGGTGGAAATGGAAAGTCTTGTTTTATCAATTTCAACAAGGACGAAATAAAGGGAAGCTGTCTGTACAGAAGTATCTTATGGATTTGGTAAGTATAGTGCTCTCCTTAATCACTAATACCCTACTATTTGGAACCTGTGGTATGCTGGCTCATACTGGAGCTGCTATCTTTGGAATATTTGAGTAGATTGTGATGCTGAATGCTTTCAGATCCAATTTCACTAACATAAAGCTTATAGTCACTAGTAATGTATTCTATTTGCCTTGATACTCAATAATTTTAGAAGAACGTCTACTTAATATTTAAATTAACGTATATTTGTCATTATGAGGCAGAATTAATGTACATGTATAATTCGCAGTGCAATCGTGTGTAGTAACTTAATCAGGGTGTTCAATGAGTGGTTTTGATGCTTAACATATTCATAAGTGTGTGCGGACATAGTAGTGCAAGCATATACTACCTGTACTGGTGTTTGTGTCGTTTTGTTGATCATGTTTATGTGTGTTGTATACATTGTTGAGTTAACGTAGGAATGATATTGTGTTATTTGAATGGTTTGTGATGTAATGTTTGTGTACAATTGTTAGTGTGATTATGTCGTTCTTACATATTGTAATAGTTGTGTGGTTTTGAAGAAAGGTGGTTTTCGTTCACTGTAGTGTGTTATTGTTGCATTTAAAAACTTCCTCTATTTCAGGAATTGATAATTTAATTTTAGTTTTCTTTCATAATTCTAAATATTCACAATCAAACTCCTACTAAACCATTCTAAGTGCAATAATTTAGGGCATGTCAAAATAATTATCCCTATATATATTATAATTGTGAAAATCTGTGTGTCCGTGTGTGCGTTAGTTTGTTACCTCTTGACACTAAAACGGCTGGACGTATTTGGATGAAATTTGAAATGGAGACAGCTTATACCCTAGGATAACATATAGGCTGCCATTCATCCGGAAATAAATCATTGTTCCCGTCGAACGGGCAACATAACTGAAAAGTCACCAAAATTACTCAGCCGGGACAAAATATCGAAGTTGTCGCATATGGACCGGACAAAGCTCATTTTACGCCCCTCGATGCGAGAAACAATACTCGGTGGGTCCCTACGGGACACCGAAAACCACATTTTAAGGCCCTAAAACCAACAGTTTCAAAGATATTCGCAGAAAACTATCTTCACCCTGGTAAACTGATGAACTAATGGCAAGTCCGTTTCCATGGCAACTGAACCTCAAGGTATGACATCCGATTTTCTATATATCCCTGTAGGAGACAGTGCCAATCCATTTATTATCTTTTTCAAGAGATATGTAAACACAAGAACAGGGTAGCGTGCCTGCCTCCCATCCGGAGGCCCCGGGTTCGATTCCCGGACCCGTCAGAGATTGTAGACACTGGCGTGAGGGCTGCAACGGAGTGCACTCAGCTTCGTGAGGACAATTGAGTAGCTGTCTGATAGAGAGGCAGCGCCCCGGTCACGAAGAACAAGATAAACGGCCAAGCGAACACGATGCACTGACCACGCGTCACCACAATATCTGCAGGCCAAATGGCTGGGAAGCGGTCGCATGATAGGCCTAGGCCCTTCATGGGCTGTAGTGCCAGGGGTAAAAAAAATAGGGATAGCACCTTCTAATACCACTTTTAAATTTTAAACACTACACTAGCTGCTATTCAATAAAGTTAGCGATATACCTGCGTTCAATTTCATAAACATTGGGCATACAAATCCCGTATAGTTAAGTACAAATATCAGTCTGGTCGTTATTTCAGTAGCAACGAAGCTCTGTGGCGGCTATTGCCGTTTCCGTAACACTTAAGGCATCTCGCCGTCACATACCTCAATGTGCACTTACAAAATTGTGAACCGGTCTATTTACTGAAAAGAATTTCTACGTGCGAGTATCCACTCTGGCAAAAACCACACTCACCACCTTTTCCAAAATGTACACAAGACATGATTTTTAAAGCACTCTTCTGTATGTTGAGGTACAGAGATATACCACATGGAAAGATACAATAAAATGTTGGCAAATCTGAATTCAAGGAACTGCTGTCCAGAATAGGCTTTCGGTGCAGGTTATGCGGCCCATGTTCGTAACATGGAATGTTATCCTTTGACAATGCATCTACACCATGTGCGAGGACAACGCATTGCAAAGATCTCTAATACCACAATAATCAGGAAATTGGAGAAAAATTTAAAGTGGGAGCGAAGATTCAAGGATAAATAATTTCATCTTTGAGATTTGCTGATGACATCGTCGTCTTGGCCGATACGCCAGAGGATTTGAACGAGTTTTTGAATGGTATGGACTCCGTCTTGAGGAATGAATTCATGATGAAAATCAATAAATGTAAAACAAAATTATTGGAATGCAGCCGAAATAAATCAGAAACCTCTATGGACCTCAAATTGGCTGGTGAAACGCTACAGGAAGTAGGATACTTCTGTTACTTAGGAAGCAAAATATCCAGTGATGGACGAAGCAAAGAGGATATAAAAAGCAGGTTGGCTCAGGCAAGGAAAGCATTTCTACAGAAAAGGAATCTGTTGACATCGAATATACATTTAGGTATTAGGAAGTCATTTTTGAAAGCTTTTGTCTGGAACGTGACATTATAAGGAAGTCAAACTTGGACTAATGGTGCAGCAGAAAAGAGGAGAATTGAAGCGTTTGAAATGTGGTGTTACAGGAGAATGATGAAGATCAGATGGGTAGATAGGGTAACAAATGAAGAGGTATTAAGACGAGTGGGAGAGGAGAGTTGTTTCTGGCGACTGCTAATGAAGGGAAGATATAGGTTGGTAGGACACATAAATAAGACACCCAGGAATAGCAAGCTTAGTTATGGAAGGGAGGGTCGAGGAAAAGAACTGTAGGCGTAGACCAGGGTTAAACAGATTGCCTCGGATGTAGGGTGTGTTTGCTGTGTAGAGATGAAACGATTAGCTCAGGAGAGGGGGCATGGTGCGCTGCATCAAACCAGTAAAAAAACTGAAGAATCAAGCAACAACAATGAGGAATTTTAATTATTTAGAGAGGCATGTGAGGCAAAAGGGTTTTTGGAGAATTTCAATCCCTGGGACGTAACACTGGAAGAGACTGCATAATGTACGAGTACATCAGCGGCCAAGGTGAGATATATTTTACTATAGGTCTATTAATAGCGACATGTTGACGTTCAAATCATCAAAAGTGTGGCAAAATTACACCCAGAATAGCTTAGGGAAAAATACTTTTAATTCCCCATATTCCGATAGATTTGCCATTCCAGTGTGCAAGAGTGCAGTTCCCTCTTCAAACTATATTCGCAATTTCTATTAACAAAGCGCAATGTCACACACTTAACAGCAGCAGGTGTACATTTAGACAAAACCTTTTTTTCCCATGGGCAACTGTATGTGGCGTGCTCGCGAGTATCCGGACAACAAAATCGTTATGTCTCAGCAGAAGATGGCAAAACCAAAAACGTAATTTTAAAATGTGTTCATATAATGTAACATTGTACCCTGCAGATTTTGACAACTCTAAAAAATCCCACTTTTCGGCACATATCAATATACTGTACTGTATGTATCAGAATTTTCAGAATTAGAATTGACCCATCTGTAGCCGCGATTGCTGTAATAGAATAGACCAATTAATGAATGCATCGTCCCCATTGTCTTGATCGCGAGCGAAGCCGCGGGTACCTGCTAGTATTATATAACTTTGACATATAACATTTTACTGTTAGGCAATACACTTTTGTACCATTTTCAGATACTGACGTTGAGATTTTCTTCAGCAATTTATTAGTTTGACCGAGCTCCAAAATATTTTCCTGGATTTCAGGTCTCCTCAACTCGTGCTGGTGAAAATCATCAGGCCCCTGTTAAGTCTGAGGAAATACATCAGGAGATATGACCAAGAAGTTGGGGCTTAAGAAAGCAGCGTGTTAAACAACGGAAAAGAAATATCGACTTCCAACTGCAGTGAATTATCGGAAGGGTGCTACTATGAAGACACTGAGTCATACACCAGACCTGATCGTTGAAAAATACCAACTGTAAAGTGAGTGGATACGTGTGAAGGAGCCATCTATAAGGAGATTTTGAACATGACAACAGGACTGATATTCAAGAAAATGAACTGGTAACAGAGTGAAGTGAATATAGACTGATCGGTGCAATTCCAAGAAAAGCCATCCTGAGCGAGGTTTTGCCGTGGGTTTCCCTCGTTCGTTAAGGCGAATGCCGGGATGTAAGAGTGTCCCACTGTTGCTGTATCTCTCAGTACAAGTCATTAAATACAGCAAAAAATCCTCATGTTTTATTGAAAGTCTTCTTTTAAACTTTTTCTTCCTATTTATTACTGTGGATCGTTATACCTGAGGCGCCTAAATCACCGCAACCCACATTTCAATCGAGTGTGTGGATCTTGCTGGCCTACAAAGTCTGAACGATACGCTCTATCTCATAGTAGCCGATGATGCGGTGGCTGTTGATCACGTCATACGCTTTATGGGAGAGGGTGGGTTAGAGCCCTCAATCTCGACGTGGCTCATTCATTCATTCATTCATTCATTCAATTTCATTTGAGACTGTTTTGCCTTTAAGCAATCAGTTATTGTAGTCTTTTCTTTGCGAAGAAGTAACCTCCATGATTCCCTTTTAGCAGTTGGCATTACGGCTTCCTCTGCTTCTACACATGTCATTTCGTAATCTTTAGCACTGAATCTAACCAAAGCATCCTAGGCTTACGTCTTTTTCTCGTACCTTCTATAGCCGAATTCATTAACCTATTAGGGTTTCTCCTCCATCATTCTCATCACACGACCTCACCATCTGAGTCGGTTCATACGAACAGCTTCATCTAACTTATTCATTTCTATATTAGCCTTTATCTCATTACTAGCCATTGCTCTTAGCAATCATTCGTGCTACCCTCATATCAGTTACCACTAGCTTATCTACCCAATTCTCATTTCCATGCAGCGAGGTCGGTCTAAATACTGAGCGAGCGATATAGGGAGATTTTCGTCACTATACGAACTTCTTTCTTGCATAATACAGTAGATCGCAACTCAGAATTCACTGCATTGGCTTTTCTGCACCTCGACTCTATCTCTTTCCGTATACTACGGTACCATCCTGAGAGAATACCAAACCAAGTAATTGAATTGGTCCTCCTGCCCCAATCTAGTTCATTGTACCTTGTGTTTATTCCATACCAACATCACCTTTGTTCATTGTCTTACCACATTTCCTACATTTCAGTTCAAGTTCTAACTTGTTAGCTTGTAAGCTTTCGACAGAGTCCGTCGTTGCAACCACGTCATTTGCCTAAGTCAGACTGTTGACTTGGCCTCCACTTAATTGAACCCCGCCCAGCCGGAAAATGGCCCATATGCTATGTAAAATAAACAGTGGCGATGCAATATTGGAGCCTAGCCTCACATATATACCAACTTCAAGCCATACACTCACTCTAAGGCTTATAAGAACAAATCATTGAATGAGATGATCATGGTTATTTTAAGGAGTGGAACAGTGAGGTCAATTGCCTTCATAGAATGGAGTATGTTGGATTATCTTCCCTTGACGCCTTTCTTAATTTTGGTGTGTAATTTATGGGTAGTCAGAGGAAGAGGGGCGTCACCAAAATTAGAGGCATCATTGGGGATCAGATGTCGACACCGGCACTTTTGGTATCTGTTTTGAGGCCAATGTAGTCCATAAACAAGTGAAGATCACTGCGATGTTCGACCTTTCGTCCCTCAATTTGTGCAATGCCAAAATTGCCAAAACATCGAGCATGTTTCTGACAGGTGTTCTTGCTAAGACCATGCGAATTACGTGCTGCAAGGATATACATGAGAATGAAAGGTTTACGCCTCCCCTGATAAGTTCTAACAGCGAGGAAAACCACGCTCCATGGTCTAAGTAATGCCTAGATTTCTTTAAGGAAACCAAGATGCAGGAAGTCTTCATTCTGATAGATCTTTATGTGCCGTAATATGAATGCCCCCACATATCCGATATCTTTTGCAGCTGTATCGAGGCCTTCTTAACACCCCTGCCGGTTTGTTTCCAGTGTGGAACACGCAATTCCAAATTTTAGTTCCGTCCCAATCTTCTACGGTCACAATCCCAAAGGCACTGATATAACCATCTCCACCGTGCAAACGGAGATGAAAACATGCAACAATATGAGTTGTCTCTATACGCTCAGCAAAGAAGGCTGTATAAACCTCTGATAAAGAAGAAGAAGGCGGATCGCATAGAAGAAGATGCCCATATACCAGACAACCAATTTGGTTTCAGAAAGGGAAGAAGTACCCTTCAAGCTGTGAACTGCTTACTAGAGCAGGTTCAAGATATACTCAGTCATCGAGGGAAAAAGTATTTTGTAAACTTTATAGACTACAGCAAGGCTCTCGACTCTATCAACGGGCAAACGCTCCTCCAAAAACTCAGTCTGTTAATTGGTGACACACATGAACTAACAAGAATACTCTCAGATGTCCTCAGGTACAACCACATTCAAATATCTGATGATATAACCCTGTCCAAAACTTCAACTCAAACTACCGGAGTTCTACAAGGAGATCCGATAAGCCCGATCCTATTCAATATCATGACAGCAGACATTACAAAGATCATTACGGACAGCTCAGTAACACTCATACTTTATGCAGATGATATGGTAATAGGCCCAGAAGATAAGGAAGAGCTACAAAAGGTGCTAAACAGCCTCTCCGCATGGGCTTTGGAAAATGACTTACAAATGAACCACGACAAAACTAAACAAATGATTTTCAGAAGAGGTGGAAAATTCTCCCCAAAGGACACACTGACCCTTCGAGATAATCACCTAGAAGTAGTTTCAAAATTAAAATATCTTGGATTTACTCTCCAAACAACACTGACATCATTCAGCATTGATGTGAAAGAGAGAGCAACGGCAGCGATAAAAGCAATTTCCAACATTCAGCAGCCCCAAAAACTCTCGATAAAATCGCTATGACATTATTTAAAACGGCCATAGCACCAATAAGGACTTACGGAATCCACATAATTTGGGACAAACTAAAAGAAAACGACATATTAACATTGGAGAAATTCAAAGTCCTCTATATGAAAAGAGTCTTGAGTTTCGGGAAGACAGCGCTGACCAGACTGACTTACGTCTTCACAAAATAAATGTTCTACATAAAAGACATTAGACTGCAGATGCTACTGCCGCACACCGAGGCCTATGAGAGTGCCCTTCAAATCCTCAAAGGAAAGCAAAACGCCATCTGGGATGATTTCTACTCGACTGACGCCATAATGACTGACGAATGGAAACAGGCAAACTATGAACTCCGACACATAATGACACGATATGCTACACATGGCTTTCACTACAAGTTCTGCCAAAACAAGCGATTCCACCAACCAACTGAAGAATGTGTGTTGTGATCTATGCAGCGAATGCCGACAAAGACATACATCATGAAGCTCTGCAGTTTGCACTGCAGGATGCTCGAATCCACTTTCTCGTGTGTACCGACTCTTTGAGTTCGTTGCAGTCAATTGCTACATGTTTCCCGCAACACCCCCTAGTGCAGCGAATCCACGACATACTAGCCGGGCTGTGCCACGCTGACACTCGAATCACCTTTCTGTGGCTTCCAAGCCACATGGGAATTGCGGGAAATGAGTTAGCGGATCAAGCTGCAAAAGAGGCGGTATCACTACCACCTCGACTAATGGAGGTACCCGCTAGAGATATTCGCTCTCAGTTACGCCTACAAGTTCTGGCTTTTTGGGAGAGTCAGTGGCTAGCTGACCCACTGCCCAATAAACTGAGAGCGATCAAGGGAACTACTCGCGTGTGGCGGAGCTCCTTCCGGGCCCGGAGAGAGTCCGTCATTTTGTGTAGGCTAAGGATAGGTCATACAAGATCCACCCACTCGTACCTAATGAGAAGGGAAGACCCCCCACTTTGTACCTGTGGAGCCGTATTCACCGTGGCCCACATTTTCACCGAGTGTGTGGATCTTGCTGACTTACGAAGAAACCTTGGTTTGCAGACGACACTCAAACTTATATTAGCCGATGACGCGGTGGCTGCTGATCGCGTTATCCGCTTTATAAGTGAGAGTGGGTTAGGGCCAGCAATCTAAATTTTCCAGTGAACTTTGACTCAACGACTTGTTCGTTTTTGAATGATAATGTTTTGTTTTTCCGTAATTTTTGTTTATTTTTATAATTTTTATTTTTTACTTAATTGTTTGTTTTTGTTTTATTAATTTTTGGTCTTTTTAAATTTAGATGTCCACCTCAAAATTTTAAATTCAATTCAAAATTTGTATTCTTTAATCTGTGTTAAGAGGGGCAGATGACCTCGTAGTTCCGCCCCTTAAAACAACAATAACTAACTAACTAACTAACTAAAGACATACATCAATAACCCAATTGGGATTGGAATAATGTACAGTAGGTTACTCACTTTTGTATTTTGCACGTCGTGCGCTGTTTCAATAATATTGTAATAAAACGTCTCCGACTATGTTGACGAAAAATAATTCTCTGACTCGTTCGAAGAAGAAAACTTCCACAAAGGCAGACTTATCTTCTAGTCTTTCTGAACTTGTCAGCAAGTTGGAGGACAATAATGAGAGGCAGTTAGACGCCATTTTCCTCGGCCTCCTGCCGACATAGTAGTTGCATCAGCTGGCGTGTCAGCTCCAATGATTACAAGTAGAGCGACACATGCTACAGTTTAAGAATATCTCCCCGATAAAATGCCTCCAATTGGACAGAAAGCGTCGGAAAGAAGTGGATAGCTTCCTACTCGTACGTCGGAGGAGACATCTTCACCTGCACCAAGAATACCTAGCCGCCACTCAAATTTAAAGACAAGAAGTCTCGGGATGTGTTGAATTCTGACTTTCAATCTTCTGATTAGCAACCGGTTCATTGACACAGATCTCACCCTTCTGTACAGGAGATATAGACCGATATTTCACCAATGTTTGAGTATCACAAGCTTCACTGATTGAGTCGCATACGTCCTTGTGAACAAGCACAAGCAAGGACGTGGACATTAATGTGTTCTCTCCACATTGGAATGATGATCGGGGGCAAACCGTGAAGTATAACTAGAAGCTTCAAGACGTTTACATAAGTTCATATTTTAGAACATTACAGTGGAAATGCAATAGCTATTTTCATCATCTTGCTGAGTTAAGGCAGTCAATATCATCTATTTGCAGGGATTCAGATTCCTTGCGGCCACGGCACGACGATAACAAATTTCTAACGCTTGTCTAAAGAACGGATGAATGAAGATGTGACGCCAGTATCGTCGGCACTCTAGTCTCTTAAGAGAATAAGCGCCCTGTATACTCAGCTAGAAAACGTTGCAGTTCGTACTTCATTGAAATAGTACTTCCCTCCAGATTATCAACTTGATTACGACCTGTTGGTAGATATAGTCCGTCAGCCATCCCTTGCATTTTCCCCTGTTTAGTGTTGTCAATACCAACAAGACTGCTACTACTATCGGCAGATTGACATTGAGAGGCTAGTTGGGCAGCTGGACCTGTGTTCGTCGCTCATGACACCTTCCCTAGTGTCGACATAACATTATGCTATCGTTCCCTGGTCCCTCTGTTATGGTGGAATTTGCTCTACAGTATAACCTTTGCAATTGTGAACATTTCCCAATACTTCATGATCTTCTGAATCAGAACGCCGTCCAATCTCCGCGTCAGGAAAAAGGGATTTTAGGAAATGTATTTTAGCAAGAAACTGGATTCTAAACATTTTCTGCTAGTTGATGAAACGGCGACAGTTTTGGTTCTAGGACGAGGATCGCTCTAAGATCCGTTTGGCTTTATTAAAACATGTACATTGTCTATTACAGAGAAAACTAAGAATCTAGAGAGAAATGTACTAAAATAGACAGAAAAATAATAATTGTGGGAAAGTATAAGGATAGAAGACTTAAAAATGGCCTTAAAGAAAAGGGTCTGTAGCTTAATACTACCGTACTTAAAAACTTTGCAATTGTGAATATTTCCCAATACTTCATGATCTTCTGAAACAGAACTCCGTCCAATCTGCGCGTCGGGAGATTCCGTGCAAATTCCACCACAACAGAGGGACCAGGGAACGACAGCATAATGTTATGTCAACACTAGGGAAGGTGTCATGAGCGACAAACACAGGTCCAACTGCCCTTTAAGCCATACATAGCCCTTTTGTCCAAACACACTCTGTTCTTAGCTCCCTGCCATACAAAACCTACGATCTGCTTCAAATATACAGTATTGGACTGGAAAGCTGTAGTTGAAACTAGATGACGAATTTGGGATCTAGTCCAACCGACAGAGCAATGACCATTTTACAGTAGCATAATTGACTACGAGGATAGAAGTCCAATTGTAGTCGACTACAATATTTTGTAGAAATTTCCTTCTGAAGAGTCTTTCCTCACAATACTGTATTCAACACAACTTGTTTCCTTGAACATCCATCTGTGCTTTTCCCTTCCGGGAGATCTACAAGAGTAAATACTTTGATCCTATTTTAATTACGTAGCTCTCATTCTAGAATAATTTCATAATTTCATTAATTTTGATTCGTGATTCAGCCAAAGAATGAGAAAAAGTCCACATATTATGTGATCTGGAAATCCTTTTGGCACTCAATCCCTCAATGGATAATGCTCATCATTGGCTCCTCCTCATTGTCCTGACCTGAGCCAATGATCCTCACACAAATCCACACTGAAATAGTTCGCATCAACATACGGCTAATTTGTCTCCTGAACTGAACCACCAGTACTACTATCGCTGACATCCATAACCCATGGCTGCAAAAGGTAAAGAAAGACGAACTATTTCCAGAAGGCTACTTCATGCCTTCCACACCCCTGAACACATTCTCCAAATGTCGTATAATATTACGAAATTGTATTACTATTCCGTTCTCTTCAATTCCCTTTGAATCTTCACAGGACCCAAAACATTATATTCCTGAGATGTGGGGCCTTGTTTTCTTCGTGCGTCGGAGTTGACTAAGGTAAATCTTCTCAACCTCTCAAGTGTACACGTTGGTAAATCTCTAGTGGGCCTCCTCTTATTGAGATGAAACGGCTCTTGTAAGGGGAGCCGGAATATCCTATGCTGTCCATGTTATTTTTCACTTCCATTTACCAATTCCTCAGAAGAAATTGCATTTTTAGAGATGTTCCTTGACGCTCTTACCTTATTTTAATGTAGGCATTTTGAAAATAAGAGTTTTGCTATTTCATGGATTTATTAAAAACAAGTAGTTCCGTGAAGAATTATACAGCCTATTTTCATATATCCTACTTATGTTAACTGCCACTATCAAAATACAGAATTTCAGTTTGATTGCTGTAATAGATTCGTAGATTTTGAGAATCGACTCAATATTTCGGAGGGTCGCCATGTTGGATTTTATATATGTTGGTCCTAGAGTTATGTACTGTTACGTGAAGATTATTGTGTACGTGTAGCATTCAAACTTCAATCGCATGATTAATACACAAGAATTAACAAGGAGATTTTAAAATTTCGCACAGCTGCCATCTTGTGGTTATGGAAACAATTGAAATAAATTAGATGCCAGTGGATTATCATTCGTATAAGGATTTACTGTACCAAGTTTCACTGCACGCGGATGGTTAAATTGCGAGAAACCAGGTTAATTAAAGTCCTATAGATGAACTTAAGTTCATTGCCCCCAATGAACATTAAAAAATCAGTTGGATTGCTATAATAGATTCGTAGATATTCAGAGCCGTCTAAATATTTCGGATGGTCGCCATGTTGGATTGTTAAATGTATAGGTCATAGAGTCATGTACCATTAAAGGAAAATTATTGCCCAGGTTCATTATTCAAACTTTCACTTCGATAGGATGATTACGACACAAGAAATAAAAAGTTAATTTTAAAATTCGCACAGCCGCCGACGACGACACTCCCTGACTTGCCAGAGAGCCCTACATCAAACCGCTCTGAGTCTACCGCATCTAACAACTCCACACCTGTCTTATCATCTGATGCCGAATCCTACGCATCTGATTCCGCAAACATTCACTACGACCCCGAGAAGAAAAGCTGCCAAGCGCACACCAACCGCTACAGCCCCTCAGACACTGAACTCAGCTAACCTTTTCGACCCACTCACGGCCCTCCCAGCAGAGCAATTTGTTGGGACACAGCCGATAAATATCGATTCCCTGGGCCCCTCAGGCAAGCAGGCCTCAGGATCCACCCCTGCCACCAACCACAAGCCCAAGCCTACTGTACACCCAGTGTACATCAAAAACGTCAAGGATGTCAACAAATTGACCGACATGCTTGAAAACAACAAACACACTTTCAAAATGAAAAACTTAAGGCATTCCATCCGTGTCACGGTAGCTTCCCCAGAGGAGCACCGAACCCTAACAGACCTCCTCATAGCTAAAGGTGGTGAATCCCACACCCGCCCACTGCAGCCAAAACATCTAGGAAAAGTCGTCATTAAGGGACTGCACGAAACTACCTCCACTGAGCGTATCAGCCAAGCCCTCACACATCAGGGATATGGCATCGAGCGTGTAGTCCAACTCATGTCTCACTGCCCTATTTCTAATTTCTCACACCACTACTAATCCCGAGCTAAATATATTTAATCTAATATCTCTACTCTACAACACAGTGGAAGTAGTAAGACACATCGTTCCCACTGGCCCAATCCAGTGCTTCCAGTGTCAATCATATGGTCATGCCTCCAATGGTTGCCACTGCCAGAAAAGCTGCGTAAACGACGCCCAAGGACATCGACTCTCAGATTGCCCCCACTACGGAAAGAGAGATATTAAGCCTAAATGGGCCAACTGCGGAAAGGAGCACACAGCCAGCTACCGCGGCTGTGAAACATATCGCAACTTGCTGGCCACATACAACAATCGCCTCCCAGTAGCGCGTAAAGGGCCAACTGGCCCAGTCCACCCTAGGAACCTCGTAAGACCAAATACATATTTCGCCAATGCCATAGAGCCGCCTGCAGCTCCGCAACCAGCACAGCAATCTGCTCCTACGCTCGACAGCACCAACTTCGCAGGCCTAGCCCATCCATCTGAGGCCACGGCCTCCCCCTCCCAACCTTCCGCATCAGTCCCCTCCCAGTCCTCAACAGCTCCCAACTCCTCAGGGGAGATATTTAAGATAATTGAACAATTAACCGACCCCTCCATAAGAGACATAATTTCCCTCATAAAAGGCGTCCTCCTCCGCATCAGAGCCGCTCCAGATACCGCAACCAAAATCCAAATTATTTTCGAAGCAGCATCTACCTACTTCCTCAATGGGGTGCCTTAATCCAACGGATCACCTGAGAATCATGGCTTGGAATGCTGAGCATGCCAAGCCACAAGAAGGGGAGCTTGGAGAAGTTCTAAGAGAACAGAGGATAGATGGGGCCCTTCTCAGCGAGACGGGCCTCAAACCAATGGACCGGCTCTTTTTGAGAGGCCACAAGATCTACAGAGACGATCGCCCAGGTCTTCGCAAAGGCGGAGGCACGGCCATACTTGTTAGAACTGAGCTCGAGCATTCCCGCATACTTACATCGAATAATTTGCAATTTCTTGAAGCTACTGTCGTGGAAGTGAAACTTAATTATGGTAATTATCGCCTAGTATCCTGCTACTGGCTCCCACGTGCACCGAATGACCCCACCGATTTGGCATTACTGCTGCCGGCTGACAATACTCCGGTAATCATAGCAGGCGACTTTAATGCCAAAAATCGTCCATGGGGCAGTCGGTCTACCAAGACCAGAGGCAGGAAGTTAGAGAAGTTCTGCCAGGACCACGATTGCCTTGCCCATAGGCCTCCGCGACACACTTTCTTCCCTTGGGACGCCAACGTCCTGTCGGATCTCTTAGATATTGCTATCAGCAAGAACCTAGATATTCCGATAGGGGTTAACAACCTTAACAGACTAAACACAACCTATACCCCTGCCCGTTCCGAAATCCCTCTTCACCTCAGAAAAC
This sequence comes from Meconema thalassinum, assembly GCA_946902985.2. NCBI lineage: Eukaryota > Metazoa > Arthropoda > Insecta > Orthoptera > Tettigoniidae > Meconema > Meconema thalassinum. The sequence goes on from OX336390.1 coordinate 695,306,687, forward strand.
TCAACTGGACCACCTACAAAGAAACTTTAAAAGAAACCGTTGCTGGAAAGCCCAGCATTCGCTGCAAGGGAGATATAGACTCCCTTGTAGAGAAGTTAACCAACTCCATCTTACACGCAGCCAAAACAGCCGCTGTAGGTCCTTCACACAGGCGCAGTCAAGCCCCCCCCCCCATTATTCCACTTACACTACGTACACTCATAAAGAGAAATAATATGTGTCGCTGGCGATGGCAAGTCACACGTGATCTTAGGCAGAAGCAAGAATGGTTTTGATTAAAGAGAGAGATTAGCGCTGCCATGCTGGAGATACGTAACAAGGCATGGCAAAATAAAGTAGCTTCACTGAATAACGATTCCAACCACTTCTACGGCATGGCTAGAAAACTACCTAGGAAAAGGCCTGGCACTCCACCAATGCACGGACAACGTGGAATGGTCTACACGAATCTCGACAAGGCGGACACTTTTGAAAAAGCCTGCGAGCCAAATCAGGAACCTAGCGATGAGGACTTTATTGAAAGGGTCCATCGAGGTCTTCGTGATGGCTTCCAGAGGGAGTTACCGCCTGACTTCCGCTTCGTCACTCCAAGAGAACTGCTCGATCACATTAAGAAACTGAAGAACCGTAAAGCACCCGGTCCTGACGGTTTATCAGCAAATATTCTTACTAAAAACGTCCTCACTTGCATCACAAAGCTATTTAATGCTATTTTTAGATTTGGTCACTTCCCCACAGCATGGAAAATTGCCAAGGTAATAATGATAGGAAAACCTAACAGCGACGGCACTTTCCCTCAAAATTATAGGCCCATTAGTCTCCTTTCTATTCTCTCGAATTTAATCGAGATGACATTACATTCCAGGCTGAACTTGGTAATTCAAGATACGATAAATGACGAGCAGTTCGGTTTCCGTAAAGGCCACTCCACGGTCCACCAACTACTAAGATTAACAGAGCAAGTAACACACGCTTTCAATGAAAAACGTATGACTGGAGTTTGCTTTCTTGATATAAGTCGAGCTTTTGACAAGGTATGGCACAGGGGACTGCTGTACAAGCTTAAGCACAAAGGTACCCCGACCCCCCTATCTACTTAAAATAATACATTCCTACATTAGGAAACGTCAATTTTATGTCCAAGTGGAAAATGCCCAATCCTCACTGAGGCAAATCAAAGCCGGAGTACCGCAGGGCAGTATTATCTCGTCCACTCTCTTCAACCATTTCGTCGCTGACATGCCCAAAACGGATAATACAAACCTCCACTTATATGCGGAAGACACCGCAATCTCCACAACATCCTGGAGAGGACAATATGTTGAACGTAATTTACAACGTGCCCTTAATATCTTGCAAATTTGGCTGACAACATGGCGTATTAAGAATAACGTGCTCTGCCACTCTGTTCACCAGGGAAGTCAAATTTACAGCCGTTAACGATTTAGATTTTTTCGACGAGGTGATCATATGGCAGCCTACAACCAAGTACCTGGGTATGTCACTAGATCGAAAATTAACGTTTGCACAGGAAGTTAATCAGTGTGAAAATCTTGCGAAATCGATCCTAGCGCAGCTCCAGCCCATCTTAAGAGCTGAGAGCGCACTTAATATCAAAAGCCAACTGTTTGCATACCGTACAATTGTACGCCCAGCGATGGAATATGCCAGTCCTATATGTTGGTACGCAGTCCCCACTTCAATCAGGAAATTGCAAACTGTTCAGAACAAAGCACTACGCTCGTTCACCGGTGCACACTGGTACGAGCGAAACAGCACAACTACAACCTAGAGCAAATCCCTGCCCGCATTAAGAAGCAGGCTACTTCTTTTTATAAGAAAGCAAGTTGGGCGATTACCAAGCCACCGGGGCCCGCCATAAACACCAGCTCTTTCCTCTTTCCAATTTTAAACTCTCTGCCAACCTTGGCATCTTAAGCTTTCTACTCTTTCAACTTCAGTAAGTCATAGTTCCCCTGAGCACTAGGCCACACTCTGGCCAGCTATGTACCACAGGTAATCGCCCAACCCCCTAAATAAATGCTGTCAGGTCTCATATCGCCAGATAGAGCTCTAAAGGCCCTCGGGCTGAAAGGCTACAAGTTACGCTGGGTTTGCTTGCTTACTAGGTCCTCACTTCTTCACACCTCTTCATTCGGCGTGAACCTTCACGGTCGCTCGTAAAGCTAGTATCCGAGGTTATAATGTGTGTGTGTCAGCAGATCTCGACGTGTTAGCGAGGCCGCTATGCTGTACTGTATTCGTAAACATCTCAGTCGAAAAGTACAAGTTACCCGAGGTGTCACTTTCAGGCACTCGGCATCTTCAAACTAGTCGTCGCAGGCAAATCATTTAAAGTGAATCGTTATCTACAAGTCTGAATGCACAACACACCACGGCTTCATAAATTTACGAATTCCACAAATTCAAAGAGCATCACTTCGTAAATTGATCTGCAAATTCAAATAAGTTCTATTTCATCGAAGCAATCACCAGTAACTAGGATGATTTGCTTATAAACCACCACAGCCTAATGGAAAGTTACGTAGCACCGATATTCACAACTCTACTGCACGCTAGTATGTCCGCCTCTAGTAACATGTGCTTCGCTAAGGAGGGCTAGACGGAGGTGGACAGGTGAACCTAAGAATGGATGATGTTAACCTCAAGCTAACCCTGGTTCACTACCAGAGGGGAACGGTATGCCCACCAATGGAACGGAAGACTGATGACACGCTGACCAGGAAGATGGGACAATCCAGGAAGATGGAGCCCAAGTTGGAGGCCATGTGGAACCAGCCAGCTCAGATCCAATGGAAGGAACAACGAGGGAACGTGGTTCAACGTCATGGTTCATATGGGGACCATAAGCCGCGGACGCCCCCTGCCAAAGCTGAGATTACTAAGGTCATACAAAAACTCACCAAATATCCTGTAGTTATTAGTCTTTTGGGAATAGTTCATGTAGTTCTTGTAGTTGTTTCCATACATGTTTATATATTTTGAAATACTACGGCGGAGTATTACGTTCGATTTTGCGCTTCGAGAAGAATGTTATTTTGTCATGGATTTTACAGAATTTCCTACCAGCATTGGCAAACTGATGATTTGATGTCATGTAGCATGATCGCCTATCAACGAAGAACCTCTGTTCCATTACATGAACTCGTCGTGTTATTTGTTTACATCCAATAGCCTGCCTTATTTTTGCCTAATGAAGTTATAGCAGATTCATTTCTTTAATGACCGATTATCGTCGTTTTGGTGGCTAAAACAAACAGCGTTTTTCACATATTCCACCACAGGAGTTAGGCATGTTTGCAATTGTTTATAACAAATTCATGATGAGGTATAATCGTCGTTTAAATAATTATCTTATCTAATTGTAAAGGAGGTAGCCTATTTGTTGCTGATAACAGAAAAAGCAGATCAGACACTACTACAAATAATAATAATAATAATCTGCTGACGAATATAAATTGTTGTTGAAGCTCACGCAAGACAAAAATGGTTCTTGGAATAAATTGTTGTTGGTCAGTTAGTGAAATATTGAGTAATTGGACAGAGCAGTGTAGACTGGTCCCTGAGTAATAGGAGGATGACGATGTAATAATATGGGAACAATAATGGAATTTCCCAAGATATAAAAGTTGTGAAAGTTATTATGTCCAAGAATATAGTGTATTTTTCCGCAGATGTATGCGAGGGTTGTAGTGAGTATTAATTAATTGTGTGATAATGGAGGAGATAATAAAAATAATAATCGTCAACATGTGTCTTAAGCACAATATCATCCTAATTAGTTAAAAATTTGTTACTTGTATTCTAATGTAAAACATGGAAACAGATTTGAATTTGTTGTCCCCTTCTACAAGTGCCAACGGTCTCCTTAGAGAGCGGATGAGCGTGTAGAGGTCCAGGGCTCTCTCAAGCCCTTGGGGCAGGAAACTTCCTCTAAAGGCGGATGAGCCACTAGTTGGCCAACGATATAGGATGAAGAAGGCAAAGGGAAACCACTTCATTAAAGATCTATTAGGATATCCCAAGTATCAGCAGCTCAAGACGATGTTAGCTTCTACAGTAAATTATTCCGGAGGTAAAATTATCCCCCACTCGGAACTCCGGAGGGGGACAGATCAAGAAGCCAATTTAAGAAATAACCAGAGAAGAATCGGTACCAGGAATGTACGGACCTTACTCCAGACTGGAAAGTTAAAGAACTTGATCATGGAGATGGAAAGGATGGATTTACATGTATTGGGTATAGCAGAAATGAGATGGCCACATGCAGGATACTTTTGGAGTGGAAATTATCGGATAATTTATTCTGGTTCAACAAATACTAAACCAGGATATGGTGGAGTTGGCATTATATTGCATAAAGAACTAGGAAAAAGAGTAAAGGGATTCGTGCAATATAATGAACGATTACTTTTAGAACGGATCGAAACTAAACCAAAGGATACTGTGTTAGTCCAAGTTTATATGCCGACAACACTAGAGGTAGATGAAGAGGTAGAGAAATGTTATGAAGATCTAAGTGAACTTGTAGCTAAAATAAAGGGGGAAGAAAACCTTATTTTACTTGGTAACTGGAATGCAATTGTCGGAGAAGGAACTGAAGGAAATGTTATTTGTAAATACGGATTGGGGAGAAGAAATTAGAGAGGCGAGAGACTTGTAGAGTTTTGTATACAGCATAAATTAATTGTAACGAATACTATATTCCAACACCATCCAAGGAGGAGATACACTTGGAAAGCTCCGGGAGACCTAAGAAGAGCCCAAATAGACTACATATTAGTAAAGGAAAGATTTAAGAACCAGGTGAAAGATAGTAGAAGTTACCCTTGAGCTGATGTTGACAGCGACCATAACCCAGTCGTTATACGCTGTGAATTCAAGTTCAAAAGATTTAAAGAAGAAAGAAAATAAGCATTGGGACATTTCTAAGCTTAAAGATGTGTCCACTCAAATACTCTATATGGATGAAACAAAGAATAACATAAGAGACATTGAAGAACACTTGGCAGTAGAAGATAAGTGGATCAAAATAAAGAAGATCATTTTACACTCAACAGAAACTGTATTAGGAAAAAAAGGAAAAAGAAAATAGGAAAGAGTGGATAAGTCAAGAAGTTGTGGATGTGATAAAGGAAAGAAGACAGTATAAAAATTCAAATGATGATGATGAAAAGCAAAAATACAAGACATTAAGAAACAAGATAAATAAGAGGGCAAAACAAGACAAGGAACAGCATTTAATGGGAATCTGTGCAGGCATAAATAACAACATGAAATCTGGACAAATACAGTAGATATGGCCTATAGAGATATTATGAGGTTCTTTGAAACAAGGAAGCCAAAAACAATGAGCATTGAGGACAAAGATGGGAAGTTAATATATAATGACGAAATGATAGTGAAAACATGGAAAGAATATTTGGAACAACTATACAGTGGAAACTGTGTTAACTTGCCCATTGAGAAAGAAGATGAAATAACAGAGGATGGCTTTGGGGCTCCTATTATGGAAGAAGAGTTTGAGAAGGCGTTGCAGGACCTCAAAGGAAAGAAAGCTCTTGGAGTTGATAACATACCAGGAGAACTATTGAAAAAATCAGGTTACAAGTTAAAAAAGGAACAGTACAACTTAATATGTACTATTTACAAGACTGGTGAATTGCCTGAAGACTTTGTAAAATGAATAATAGTACCTGTACATAAAAAAATCAAATGCAAATTCATGTAAACAATACAGAACATTGAGTCTGGTGTGTCATGCATCAAAAATAGTCACCAGAATTATTATGAAGAGAATAGAAAACCCAAATCGATGAAAACCTATCTGATGATCAATTTGGTTTTAGGAAAGGAGTAGGAACAAGAGAAGCAATCTTAGCATTGAGGCAAGTGATAGAGAAGCAGATGAAGAAAGGCAAACCTTCCTTCTTAGCGTTCGTCGACCTTGAAAAGGCGTTTGGCAATGTGAACTGGAATGCTCTATTCAGCATTCTTCATCAAACAGGTATCAACTTTAGCGACAGAAGACTCATCTACCATATCTATAGGCAAGAAATTGGAATAGTTTGTTTTGGTAGCAAGGAAGAAACAGCACACATCAGAAAGGATGTATGGCAAGGTTGTTCCCTATCCCCATACCTATTCAATATATATGTACAAAAGGCGATCGACCAAATAAGATAAGAATTTGCCACAGGAGTGAATATTCATGGAGATAAAGTTGACATGATAAGGTTTGTTGATGACATAGCGCTAATTGCAGAAAGTGAAGAAGAGTTACAAAAGATCCTGAGCAAGATGGACAAAATAATGGATGAAGAATTTAATATGAGAATAAATACAAACAAAACAAAAATTTTGGTCTGCAGTAGAAATGGCGAAAACCAGACAGCAATGGAGTTATGAAATGAAAAGATACAAGAAGTGAATGAGTTTAATTATCTGGGAAGTAAAATAACGAATGATGGAAGAAGCAGCAGAGAGATATTAAGTAGGATTGCCCAAGCCAAGAACCTATTTACTGCAAGGAGCATAAGTCTTGATGTGAGGAAACAAATGTTGAAGACCTATGTATGGAGCGTCGCGCTATATGGCAGCGAATCTTGGACAATAGGAAAGAGAGGAAAAGACTACTAGCATTTGAAACCTGGTGCTATAGAAGGATTATGAAAATCAGCTGGAAAGAAATGGTCACAAATGAGGAAGTCTTCAGAAGAGTGGGAGAGAGAAGATGCTTCCTTAAATATTTAAAAAGAAGAAGGAATCACCTCGAGGGCCACATGCTGCGACACAATGGTCTGATTAATTTAATAATCGAGGGAACAGTAGACGGCAAGAATTATAGAGGAAGACCCAGACTGGAGTACATGAGTCAAATACTGCAAGATATGGGTTGTGGCTCATACTGTGAACTGAAGAGGAAGACTGAGAGACGGGAAGAATGGCGAGCTGTTAACAACAGAGAGAGAGTTATAAATCATGATAATGAATCGTTCATGAAGGCAGGTAATAATAATAATAATAATAAATGTCATTTCATTTCGAACCGCCAGATTGATATTTAAAATAATGCCATCTCTTTTGAGTATTGTATTTGACGCTCATGCACGTTTAATTTTTTTTGGAGCAGTATGAGTGTTGTTGTTTGAGTCTTCAGTCTTTTGACTGGTTTGATGCAGCTGTGAACGGGCACAATATAGCCGATTTTCAAAATAATTTTAGAAAAAAAATACAATATTATTTTTGACTGAGAGTGGGATAGAGGTAGGTGTAAGAGTTAACATATGACTTTTCAGGATTTCAAGTTTAAACATTTAGCCTACTTTCAAAATATTTTTTTTGAAAAAAATAATTAAAATACAATATTATTTTTGACTGAGAGTGGGATAGAGGTAAGAGTAAGAGTTAACATATGACTTTATATGATTTTTAGTTTAAACATATAGCCTATTTCCCAAATTAATTTTTGTAAGGAATAAAAATATGTGACGCTCTACAGGAAACCATACCTAAAGTCGCGTGACAAAATTTTACGCTACGCCACAAAGAGCCGAGAAGGGCGAGAAATATCGATTTTTAGATTTCAGCACCATCTGTTAGCTGGACCTTTGAACTACTGTACATGATTCGAGCATTGTGTCATCATGATACGGTAAAAACTTCAAAATAACCTTGGAAACAGGTTGTGTAATTTAACAAAACCATACCTTATGTCGCAATGGGAATTTAACATTGCGACTTAAGGTATGGTTTATTCCAGGGGTCTCCAAACTTTTCAGCCTTAGGGCCATACTGATTACTCCAGTAAGTTCCGAGGGCCAAAACCATATTATCATTGTTGCCGGTGGTAAAAAGTGAAATAGTCCACTGATGAAAAAAAAGTCCGAAAAAGTTCGCAACGTTGAAAAAAGGCTGCTAATCGGACTAAAGTCCGCAAAACGGCAACACTGCATATTATTAATTTTCCTGTCATTATCTGTAATTTCTAGATTAGTCGTAGAGTACGAGCCATTTTTTTTTTTTTTTTTTTTAGGAAACTTGTTTATTGTCTTCATATATTTAAGGTACATAGGTGATTGTGAGGTGGTAGATGAGTAACAATCATGGATATTGATGAGTTTATCACAGTTATACTAGTCTACTTAATGTTCAATGTTCAATCACTATCACAATGCACAAAACACTCACATGATGCGGGTGAGCTGCTGGGCATAGTCCCCCAGCCGGCGAGTTCTTGTAGTACAGCGAAGGCTCGTGAGGACACACTCACTTACCTCGGACAGCATTTCGAGTTCTGTATATGGCCCCGTAGTTTTCAGCACACAGTGCACATAGCAACCGAGGAGTAACACTACCGCACTGTTCAGTTGGGGCGGTTGAAGGCTAAATGTTGGTCGGATCACCCATTCAGGAGTGATGGAGGTAGTAGGACAGTTCATGAAGCTATTTAGGACCCGGGTGAAGCGGTTCCAGGTCGATCGAATCGGATCACACTGCGTAAATCGGTGCAGGATTGTATCCTGATGGGAACATGTAGTGCATAAGGCGTTCTCCACCATGTGAATGCGATGGAGTCTGCTGTTTGTTGGTATAAGTTCATGGATTACTTTATACCAACTTTCCTTCGCTGCGCTGGGAAGAATGCGATTGGAGACATTCCTCCAGACTCGATTCCAGTTGACGATCAATGCGGATTGCATAATTCTGGGGGCAACATACTGTTGTGCCATGATAGAACGATACAGCTTTTTCGTTGAGATAGACCTGATGACGTCTTGTGGCACGTAGCTTAGTTCAACTCTCAGATACCGGACATGAGGTGCATGATGATTGATATCATAATAAGCTGGTGGGTTCGAGCAGTCATAGGGACTACACCATCTCCGTAGGTTATGTGACTCATCGGTCCCGAAGCCTGTAAGCAGTTGCAGGTGTCGTTTGAGGAATAAGGTTCTAGCTTTCTTTTCAACATCGATGAGTCCCAGACCTCCCTGGGATTTATGCAATGTTAATGTGCTGCGGGAAAGACGTAATAGAGCTCCTTGCCAAATAAACCATCCGACGGCGGAAATAATACGTGTACCCACCATTCTTGGCATAGGAAGAATTTGACTGAGATACCATATTTTGCTTAAGCTGAACATATTCACGTACATTGCTCGTTGGTGTAAGAGGAAGGAGCGGTACCGCACTTGTTGCAAGGCACCACGCACAGAATGTAGGGCAACGTCCCAGTTCTTTTTAATCATTTGGTGTACACTATTCAAGAAAGATATGCCTAATATTTTGAGTTCTGAGGCGATCGTTACCCACGCCGGGAGAACCCCTTGGACGCGGTCCAATTTCCCAATCCACATCGCCTTTGTTTTTCGTCGGTTCAGCCGCGCACCAGAATATCTCCCGTACTCATCAAGGTCCGTGAACAATTGCTGCATGTCAACGGTTCGATCCACCCCAAGGGTGACATCATCCGCATATGCAAAAATACTGATCTCCGTGCCATTGAAAGACGTATGGAGATTACAAAGAAGGGGTTCCAGAGATAGAACAAAAAGAAGCATGGATATCGGACACCCTTGCCTGACTCCACGATGGATGAGGAGCGGCCGTGTGAAATACCCATTTACACTCACTTTTGAAGATCCACCATGAAGAATTTTGCTCACGAGAGCAATAAACTGCATATCGAAGCCAATAGCTTGAAGAGTCCCAAGGATGTATTTATGGTTTACCCTATCAAAGGCATGGTCAAAATCCAGTGATAATAACAGTTTCTTCTTATTGCCGACCAGCGACTCACTAATGACATCGCGAATAGCACATGTAGTGTTGACAATGCACCTGCCTGGTACCCCACCCGATTGGTGGCGAGATGTGGCTTCCTCCATAAAGGCCTGAAGTCTCGTTTTCATACATTTCGTGAAGATCTTGTAGTCAAAGTTTAAAAGCGTCAGTGGGCGAAAGTCCCTGAGCTGTGTTGGTTGTGTAATTTTTGGGACTAATACCACCAGGCCATCTTTCAGGGTGTCGATATTTCGTCCAGGACGACAAGCATCATTCACTACGGCTGTAAGTTCATCGCGAATGGTGGTCCAAAACGTCATGTAGAAAGCTCTCCCCAGGCCATCAGGACCAGGACTCTTGTTTGGCGCACTGTGGAGTATGGAGGTATATATTTCTTCGGCGGTGATGTCCTGGGTCAAGCACTCTTGTTCTCTGTGCAAAAGTCTTCCTCGTACACCATCGAAGAACGGATGCTGGTGGTGAAGTGGGACTGGGGCGTCGTCTGTGTACAAGGACTGAAAGAAGTTCTCTACCGTTTCTGTGATTAAGGTATGACTAGTCACCATTTGTCCCTCAGGTGTCATAATGCGGTTGATGTACTTCTGACGGCCTTTGCGGCACGCCCGTATAAAATGATAAACGGAGGGTGCCTCTGATGCCAGTTGTTGATGATCTTGTGCTTGAAGTTTGAGTCCTTCCAATGCTTTGCGCTGCAGCGTGAGGAGATGCGCTCGGATTTTCTTTATTCGGCGATATGTATTAGGGTTGGTAGGGTCTTCATTGTATAACTGTCGTAAACATTTATAGTAGAAATCTGTCGTCTGATGGATGTGGCGTCTTCTCTCGGCACTGTAGGCCTTCAATAACCTAACAGCTCTGGGTTTCGCATACTTCAACCACCACTCAAGAGTATCTTGAAACCGGTGAATGTGGCGTTTCCAGTTATGCCATTCAGTGGCAAAGCTATTTTTCATGTCCAAGTGTGTCAGAATAGAATCATTTAACCTCCATGTTCCTCTCCCACGGCGAGGTCCCAATTCTGGTTGGCGAATCTTGCACAGATACGCACAATGGTTTGAAAACTCCACCGGGCATACATCTGTTTCTCTCACGTGTTCTTTCAATTCCCCGCTGACATATATTCTATCCAGTCGAGAAGCACCATTATGGTAGTAGTACGTGTAACCGGCTGACCCCGACGGCTTCAGTTCCCATGTGTCTTTTAAGCGTAACCCTTGTATTAACGCAGATAGTGCAGGGCAGCCCTGAAATTGGCCACTTTGGTCTTTGAGCGATAGCACTGCGTTAAAATCCCCACCGAGGATTATATTGCCGGTATGATTATGGAGAAGTGGGAGAATATCTGTGGTATAGAAGAGCCGGCGTTGTATCCTGGCCTGCGAACCAGAGGGAGCATATACATTGACAATCAAAAGATCTTGAATACGGATACTGATTCCGCGTGAGTTGACTAACTGGATTGGATCCGCATATGGTATATGGTCCTTAATGTAGATAGCTGTACCACGTTTGTGCTCATTGACATTACCTATTTTATCGTAGCCAGAGATGGTAAGGAGGTCTTCAGTAGCCACTTCTTGCAACATAACAATATCCACATCTTGGTCTCGTATGAGGTTGCGTAAGAGCGACTGTTTACTAGCAGTTTGAATGCAATTTACATTGAGTGTCATTAGCGTGTATGTCAACAACATCGTCAGATAGATAGACATGCTTTTTACCGAAATAAACAAGATGGAGATGGGGTGGTCTTTAACGCTTGTCGCTCGACTTCCCACCTTGTAGTCGGGGGTCCCTGACACCCGCATAAGGCTTGTGCGTTCCCTCTTTTGACGCCCGGATTGTTTTAGCTTTGGAGGAGGTTTTCAAAGGTGCCTGTTCTTTAGGAGTTAGTTCCTTGTTGTCCATGATCCCCTGGTCCCGTGACCCCGTCTCTTCTGTATCCATGTGTCTGGAGGGGTCGTCTTCTATTTCATCCGACCATCGTATACCAGCGGTCTGTGGTTCACAACTAACTATGGACTGGTTTGAGGGTGGCATACTGGGAGCATTGTCTCCTGAGGTCACGCCTTCTGTGACCGCATCAGGGCTGGCAGTGCTAGTGTCAGGTTTCTGGTCAGTTTTAGGAACTAGAGAATTGGCCGTCCTACCTAGACTGCCATTGGTGTATTGGCTAGTATCAGACAAACCTGGCAACGCTGGCTGCTCGTGGAGTTCCTGTTGTAATGTGAGAGTATGTTGTTGTTTACTAGTGGAGGACAATGGCCCAGCTGGTTGCGGCGATAAGGCGGTGGAGTGAGAAGGCGACACGTCCATCGTGTCTTGTGCTACAGCTGACGTATCAAGTGGGGCAAGTTGTTTGGCAGAAATACTGACGTTAGATGAACAAGGTGCCGATAAGGCAGGCGAGACAATGTCACTGTCCTTGTTGGCTACAATTTCACTGAGAATCTTAGGGCCGGTTTTATTTTCAGTTTCACCGCGCCTCACTGGGCATTCCTGTCTAAAGTGATCAGTGGCATTACAATAAAAGCATGATCGAGGTTGTCCATCATACACCACCTGTGCTTTGTAGCCATCGATAGAAAGAATGGGTGGAATTGCAGTTTTTAGTTCAATCCGCATAGCCCGAATACCACTCAAAATATTGAATAGGTAGGTAGCTGACCATCGTTCGTTTCTAATTTCACGAACTTTCCCGTACTTACTAAAGTACGACATTATCCGGTCATTCGGCAGTTCAATGGGAAGGTTCATGATTCGGATTAGTTTGCTGTCAACATCCGCACAAGTTATAATTACCTCAGATATAGAGCCATTACATTTCCGTACCTGGGATTTTCCGTTGGTACTGTTGAGGACCTTCTCCATCAGTAGTTTGCTGATGAACTTGATGAAAACAGCAGCTTCCAGATTGTCTAGTTGAATGGCTTCTAATTGGTCCACGTTGAGTTTTAGGGTGTACTGAATCCACTCATGTATTTCTGCAGGGCCTGGTTTATTGGCCTTGTCGGGGAAAGCACATTTTAGAGTGTTTTTCCTAATACTGTTGGTTGCCATTTTTACTGTACTTGAAAAGACTTGAAAGTTAGACACTCGAATACGTAACTCACAACGAAGCAAAGCGCAGCGAACCGGTCGCTGCCGGGGTTCAGACCGGACTGTCATGAGGAGTAACGTGACACGACATCTGGTGGACACAAGCGGAAATAGGTAGTACCTTCTATCGCTAACAGATGGCGCTAATAGCACGTACAGAGTAATCTCGTTGGTTCAAGAGAGTTCTGGTGTCTTCCACTCACTTCTAGATGGCAGTAATTGGAATATATAAGAAGGCTAGTTGCGCAACCACAAGTCAGTTCCTATGACACTGTTGTGAAATAAAATAGTGCGTACCTCCTTAAAACGTGTTTGTGCGTGTTTAAGTTTAAGACATCTTTGTAACAGTATTTTGATTTGAATTGTTGCTTTTGTGTGTGATTTAGTAGTATGGAAAAGAAGCGAAAAATTGATAGTGAATGCAGAAAATTCAAAGATGAGTGGAACATTCAGTATTTCGTAATTGAGTCCAGTAACAAGGCGCTATGTTTGATTTGCAATGAAAGCATAGCCGTTCTCAAGGAATATAACATTAAACGTCATTATGAAACAAAACATTTTCAAAATTACTCAAAATATACAGGAAGTTTGCGGACAGAAAAATTCGAAGCTATGAAGCGCGGTTTGAAATCGCAGCAATCTTCATTTACAAAACTCAAAACCGAACAAGAGGCTGCAACTCGTGCCAGCTTTTGTGTGGCTCTTGAAATTGCAAAACGTGGAAAACCATTCACCGATGGAGAAATGATCAAAGAATGCATAATTGCAGCAGCCGAAGAAATGTGACCTGAAAAGGTAAATTTATTAAAAACTGTCAGTATGTCAGCAAACACTGTGGCTCGAAGGGTAGAAAACATCGCTGAAAATATATCCTCTCAACTGTTCGACAAAAATGGAGATGTTGAGTGGTTTTCTTTGGCCTTGGATGAGTCAACGGATGTGTCAGATACTGCTCAGGTGTTGATTTATATTCGAGGAGTAGATAAAAGCTATGAAGTGCATGAAGAACTTCTTGATATGTATAGTATTCATGGCACAACTACTGGTACAGATATTTTTAAAGGAGTTGAAATGGCCATTAATCAAAAGAACCTTCGATGGAAAAACTTGAAATGTATTACAACTGATGGAGGCAAAAACATGAGTGGGAAAGATAAAGGAGTGGTCGCTCTTGTGTCAAAGGCTGTAGAAAATGACGGTGCTTCAAAACCATTAGTCTTACATTGTATCATTCATCAACAGTATTTGTTTTTAATATCCAACGTTAATATGTTCTGAATTCTTCTTATTATTATATATTATTAAATAAATGAAATTAATAAAACAATATTAATAAAAACAACATTTTGAAAAGAAGCTTTGGCAAAATTTGAAACAAAAAAACACAGCAAAGAGGGTGTTTTGCCCTTTAATCCGAATCCCTGCACGACTTTGTATAATTATTAGTTCGCGAGATATTTTAAAAATGTAGTTATGTCCTTTGGCAAAATTTTGAAAAATATTAATAATCCACGGCAAAGAGGGTGTTTACGCCCTTTAATTTGAATCCTTGCATGACTTTTTACAATTATTGGTTCACCAGATATTTTAAAAATGTAGTTATGCCCTTTGGCAAAAACTAAAAAGAATTATTATTATCATTATTATTATTATTATTAATAATAACATTATCACCGATACTATTATTGTTTCCTGATATTGTTTGCACCTCTTAAGACGGAACATCTGTGTAGGCCTACTTGAGTCTTGCAATACTAAAATTTTCTGTTTCACTTTCATTATCTTGAACATATTTAAATATGTACTATACCCGGATCGTTCACACGTCCGTGACATTGTTGACATTCTTATTTCGGAAAGAGGAGTTGTTAGTTGAAGCGGTTGAAGGAATGGATGATTTGAATAACGCGCGGAGGAGACTCAAGAGTGCTGAGGGAAGCATACATACATCGCAGGGGCGAGTGACGTGAGATTATTACGTGGAGTCTGAATACTTCATGAGAAATAATTTTTTAGAATTACCTTAAGGAGAAGAGTTGGACGCTAGGAAATTAGCACACTTTTCGGGCTATAACAAGAGGAGGATTTTGAGCTATCAAGCATTAAAATCGGTCCAGTAGAAGCCGAGATACGAGGTGGAATGTTCTCGAACAATTTCTCGCTGAACTATAAAAGGCCACGTTGCTGAGCAGAGAGTCATCATATCTTCAGAGCATTTGCTCATGTTCGGATCTACGCTACGTGAAAGTGACAGTATACACGCCGAGATTCTGACGGTCGGAGGACTTAGTCGCCGTACCAGTGGTCAGCACGACTTAGTTTTTGTTCAAGTGAACGAACTTAACTTTTGGCAGCGACTTAGAATATTCACTGACTTTCAGGTCACTTATTCTATAGTCAGGTGATGGTAGTGTCGAAACCATTCACAGAAGTTAGCCTACAGAACGATGTATTTCTTGTGGTGACTATACATCAGACACTTCGAATTCATCAGGAGAAGTTTATTTCATTTTGTTCGTTTATGCAGCTAATAGGTGTTCCTATCTTAGCGTGCAAACGAAACCGCATTATTGGAACATGAGATTTATTCTCGAACCTACAGGAGTACTGTACCAGTCTATGACTGAGCAAATTTTTGTCATGTTACACGGTACTAGTGATAACGGGAGTTATTTCGAAAGGATGACTGCGAATATCATCATGCGCCGCTAAAACTACTCGTAGGACTGGAAGGACATGGAGACGAACGAGGTATTTGGATACGGCAGATGGCCATGGGAAGACACTGTGGGAATAGTGTACACCGCAGGACACGCCCATCATCTACATCAAGAATGAAGTAAGACAACCATTTCATGTACTATCCACTAACCAGTAGTATTAGAGAATTCCATATTATTGAACAGTCACGATCAGAAATCAACACACATTTTTCACCATAGCTAGATATTAGCTAGATCTTCGATTGTATTTGTCTGGATGACAAATGGAACTGCTGTCTGACAATTCATTTTTTGATCTACGATTTTTGTTAGGATAGCCATTAGTTCATGTTTCGACATGAAATATTTTGATTATTCCAAGGGATATAAATATTTTTCGTTAATTCTGATTATGAGAACAGAAGTAATTGAGGCTTGGATTATTTAAATAATTTGATTTATTTAATAACAATAATAATAGAGTGTGAAGTGAATAAGTTAATAATAATATAATAATAATCAAGTGTGACGTGAATAAGTTAATAATATGTATAAATAATAAAAACGGTATTTAAAGTTATAAATAATTAGGGAGTGATAATACCGAACATTAGGAATTAAATTAAATTTTGTTAATTGTTTATTGTGATTAAATAATTAATGCATTAAATAAAAATTAATAGGAGACGTTGATAATAATAATTCACAGATGAGACTTAAATATTTATTTATTTATTTAAAAGAATAGGGCGATAATAATCATTTGACATTGATGATGCTTAAATATTTTTTGTGGTGATAATAATAATTTGTGGATGAATTTAATTAGTTGGAAGGAATTAAATTAAATAACTTTGTTTGGAAGTTTAAATAAATTTAAATTAATTTATGGATGAAGAGAATGAAGTATTAGATTTTTGAGCTCAGAATTATTTTTTTCAAAAGCACTTAAAAAGAAAGAAAAGAAAATATTCACATAAAAAAGGGAACGGCAGGTATTTAATGTATCAAATAGGGAGAATTTATGTAAATGGGAGGCAAGGAGATATTGACTAGAATTTATTTAATTGGTAAAATAATACTGAAGAACCACAGTCTAGTAATTGACAGAATATTACAAGAAAAAAATATAATATGTAAAAAAAAAATATATAATAGTAATAATATGATGCTGTGTGCAGAATATTCTGGTGATGATTTTAGTGTGCGTTTGGCGACACTTAAAGTTGTGGAGGCCTAGGGGATCATCCAAAAGTGGGATTTATTCCCGTAGTTGTGGGCACAGAAGGATGTGCGGATGTTTGAAGGAGCCTGTGGGCTATATTTGTAAAAAAAAAAGGGTTAGGCGATGTGGACCGCCCCATATTCTTGTCAGATTTCACTATTCGGTTAATTCAATTTTTTTTTCTGGATCAACTCAAAATTCAAATGGAATGCCTAAATAAATAATTGAAGAACTTGAATTTAGATTTGTTGAACCTGGCCGAGGAAAACAAAAATAATAAGATGAAAAGTGCAAATGAATTAAAATAAATAATTAATGATTTTTATTTTTGAATAACAATAATAATAACATTGGAAATGAGCAATTAAAATATTCATCATGTGAGAGGTTGAGAAACTTGTTATAAAAAAGTGAAGGGAAAGTTTGAAATTAATTAATTAATAATAATTTTTTTTATTAATTTTTTGTGAGATTATACGAAAAGTTTAGTGATAGAAAATTTTGTTAACATAAAAATTTGGTGAAGAGTTAGATGATTTAATCCGCTGAAGGTGGATAGAAATAACAACATTGTTTACAACAATTTTTGTGTAATGTTAATAACATATGAGAATAATTTAAAATCGTTTATGACATTTAAACAAATGAAAGTGATAAAAGAAGAAAGTTGAATTTTCAAAATATTATGAAAGTTTTTGAACAAATTTTGTTTTTTGAATTTGAAAATCTTTATGAACAATTATTAACATTCGACTTTATGTCAGTCGAATATTGATATTGTTACGAAAATCGAATCAGAGATATGATAATTTTCCTAATAATTTTAATTTTGGAATAACACCGAATGAATCAAGTGACTATTTATTTTGAGTAATATTGCTACGAATATTTGATAAAGTCAAATTGCAATCTTTGTAAAGTGAACTACGAACGTGTAAATAGTAGGGATCACTCAGAACTCTTTGTTGAACAGTGATTACCGAGTGTAAATATTATTTTTGAATTTTTTATGGATATCAGAATGGACTAATTAATTTTTTCTGATTATCACATCTACGACAATTCTAATAATATTATAGGGACCGTTGATTTCTTATGTGTGATGTGTTTTTATCTTTGTTGAGGGTTTTTACCAGTTGAATCATATTTTTTATTTATAAATAAATTGAGAATTTTAAGGAATGTGCTAGTTCAAAAAGAATTTCTCACCTTACCTTACTTGTGAATTACCAAGGACAGGGATGCCAGATTAGACCCAAGTATTCACCTAGATAGACCCTGAGATATGTTTTCTCGTGTTGATCTGATTTCGGTATTTTACAAAATGTGGTCGTTGGATCTCGGTCCAAACGGGTACAGTACAATACTTTCTAGAGAATAAAGCTCCTATGTATGTAATGAATATTAATTTAATACACAATGCTGATCTTGCTTCATCCAGTGAAACAGTCATATTTTCTTAAATATTTGATATATTGTCCGAGCACTATACTAAATTTTCAAATCGATTTGCTCGACATTCAATAAATTCTGTCCTATAACTTCAATGTTTCATAAAATAATCAGTTTTTAAGATACATACTTCCAGGTTTCACGAAAATTATCGCAAATGAACTGTGCCCAAATCCAGTTGTCCAGATTTGAGAGCACAGGCCCAGATGCTAAGTCCAGAGCAAAGGTTTTGAACAGCGCGCTCCCAATGTTCTAAGAAGCATTTCGAAGCTTTATGCAGATTACAGAAGCCTCCGTGGCTCAGGCGGCAGCACGCCGGCCTCTCACCGCTGGGCCCGTGGTTCAAATCCCGGTCACTCCATGTGAGATTTGTGCTGGACAAAACGGAGGCAGACAGGTTTTTCTCCGGGTACTCCGGTTTTCCCTGTCGAAGTTCATTCCAGCAACACTCTCCACTATCATTTCATTTCATCCGTCATTCATGTAATCATTGCCCCAGAGGAGTGCGTCAGGCCTCGGCAGCCGGCACAGTTCATATCCTCGCCGCTAGATGGGGGCTTCATTCATTCCATTCCTGACCCGGTCGGAGACTGGAAGCAGGCTGTGGATTTTCATTCATGCAGATTACAGAACGTTAAGTGACGTAGCAAGTTTGTCATAGTCGAGGCTATATTTTGATAAAATATTTCCCGATTGATTAGAAACATGGGACTAGTATCAGATTACTGGCACGGAAAAGGGAAGAAGAACGTGCTATATTTCAAGAAAATCGAACCAGCGAAAGCCGAGATATGAGATGTTTAATTTTGAGCTGATATCTCACAGTGACGCCAGGAGTCCGCCCGGAGAGTATAAAACGGCCGCGGACCATGGCATATTATGTTACTTCTTCGCAAGCGCTCTGTCGCTAAGTACATTATGTTACTTCTTCGAAAGCGCTCTGTCGCTAAGTACATTGTTAGGTTACTTCTACACAGCGCCAGTCGCTAAGTACATCGTTATGTCACTTCTTCGCAAGCGCTCTGCCGCTAGACACATCGCTGTTACGTCGTGAAGATAATCTACGGGCACATGGTTGCCATATTCTACGTTACGCTTATAACTAGCACACGGTTGTTAGGACTTAGTGCGATTCAACGACAGTACATGGTTACTGGACTTCGAACAGTGTTTGAAATTATTTCAAGTGAACTTAGGATTCTTCATAAGTTAGCACTCAGGTGATAGACTTTTGTGGCAGAACATTGGTAATTATAACTGCTACACGGACATATGATAGACTTTGTCTATAATTTTTTTCCACAGTTCACAAATATTTAAACTGGATTATTTTTATATCCAATGGCCAGAAGAAAGCTTGGTAACTATTTGACCAACCAAGATAATAAGTCAGTACTTTTCAAGTACCATTCTTGCACGGTTCAGTTCATTTAGCCGACATAGAGAAACCAGCTGTGCCTATCATGGTCTGGAGAGTGAGAAGCTCTGCCCAGGGACTTGAACATCAGAACTTGGACCGGTGCTGAACAAGATTGTCAGAGTATTGATGGTACTGAATGCATCACAGTTGGGTCATGTTACATCTGGAATTTTGCATCATGGATCAATTCGATCTTGCCCCTGTCAAGAATATTACTTCAGCTGTTGAAGCAGCTAATATGATCAATTTTCCTCAAGAATATCAGGCAACGAATATGATTACCGCTAAGTCTGGTTAGACATCTTGCGGGTATACAATGGAGGCCGATACAAGAATTTAAGTACGTTGTCCAAATGGAGACAAAAGACTGGAATGATCTGGTTTTGACCAGATTATCTTCAACATCAAGATCTACAAGGATGTAAGCTACAATTTGCATTATTTTTATGCGTAGCTAGCTGGAATTTCTCATTTTTCTACAGTCTTGCCAACACATATTTTTTCTTTGAAATGTTGCTGTTGCAAATATTTATGCGAGACATGGGAAGCCTTGTTCTGAGCAGTTTTTACACTCAGACATGAGGATTCAATGATTTGAATCAATGGACGAGCATAATGAGCATTTATTTGATTTTGATTTTTTTCTAATCGCAGTCATCAGCCGTCGTAACTGTAAATTTAATGATAAATTTAAGTTGAGGAATGGATATTTATCCATATTTAAGAAGTCAAGTATGATATTTCTCGAATAATTTAGCAACATTAAATTCAGTTGTGGAATTAATAATAATAATAATGCTGATTTAATAATAATAATTATTTTCCTTTTTTTTAGATAATAATAATAATTATGATTTATATTTTCTAATAATCATATCATGAAGTGTGATTTATAAATTGGATATTTAAACAGTTTACTAGATCGGATACTTGTTTTTCCGAAGGCTAGTGGTTAACGCACGCCCACATCCAACTAACAGAGTAATTCAATGGAAACATTTTACACTTGCATTATGCAGTTAAATCTTTTGGAAGATACGAAAAGTAATTATACGGGAAGCAAATAGAATGTATAAAACAGGGGTTTACTAGAGTTTGTATAAATATAAATCATTACGAGCAACGTCTTTTGATAGAACGTTTGACCAGAAATAGACACGTTGTGAAATTATTAATGTTTAAACTAATGGTAAAATTACAGTAAACTCATTGAGGAGCTTACTAGCTTATAAATCTTCCAGTTTGAGTAACAAGCAAAGGCTTGATTATTATGTATAATTTGGGAAGAAATTATTGTGTGTGGAAATAATTAAATGTTCCATTCTGATTGTGCAATTAAGTCGCAGGAATGAGGTTGTTAAAATGGAGCATCAACCATATTGTGGGTTGGATGACTTTAAAATAAATTGGGAGTTGAAATATTGTTACAAGCCACACTTACATCGAATTTATAACCAAGGGTTATTTTATGGAACCATCATAGTTAATTCACATTTTATTCACGTGTTCTATAAATATTTCCTAGTACTTGTTGACCCGGATTTTGTTATTAACTTTTACCTTTCATTATGAGAAGACTTTACCGTTGTCTAATGCTAATATTGATTATGCGAATTTTGACACATTTAAATAGAATGGGCCGATGCTATAAATTAATAAATACTGTTATTTCATGAACAGCCACTACAATTTAGAGGATATTTGTGAGCCTAGTAAAAATATAAATATTATGTAAAATAATTAATTGATTAACATTTTGACATTCTGTCAAAGAATTGCAATTTTTGATAATAGCAACAAATGCTATTTATGTAAACAATTTTCTAAATAATATTTTCTAAAGATATTTGAATGTTTGAATAGTTAAATTAATATTTAAAGATTTGATGTTTTGTTAATTATAATTTTTGACCATAATTGATAATCGAGTCAAGAACTCAGAATAATTATTTTGGATCGAGAACAGATGGTACAATGAATTTTTCTGTTTATCGAAGTACTTCGAATCCATGCTCAGATGTCCATATAAATTGATGTTGTGTTATACCCACTATCATGACTCAACAATTGAACCAATTTTAAGATATTGATTCCTGGAAAAGTGTTAGTTATTTTCGGAAACTATTTGAAAAACCTAAACAAAGTGATATTTTTTTTCTACATCGAGTGAAACCATTTAATTTCAACAAGTGAATACTTAAAAGTTAGGAATCAGGATGCACAATTTAATTTGCACTGAAAAACCTACGACTGTAAATAATAAATTTGAACGAAGTCAACAGGACTAACAATATGGCTTTCGTTTCAAATATTTAGTGTTCATGTGTTGGTAAATCTGTAAATTTGTGTACATAAATATATGATCCGTCATGCATCAATAATGCTATTCTGGCATTAGTACAGTAAATTTTTTAAACATTTTAATAAAATGAGATAATTTTACGAATTGCGTTATTTTCAGAAAATCTCCTTCTATCCTTATTTTGCATCGAGCCGAAAATCAGTAAAGCAATTTAGTTTATTGTGTTATTGTAGTCACTTTAACCCTTATGGCGCCCTGGTATTTTTTGATTCTCGTGCTGACTGATTTTTGGTGAAATGCATATGTGGTCGTCCGGACTTCGGTCCAAACGGGCACAGTACCTACTATCAAAATATAAAATAAACCAAAAATGAGATTTTCCGACTTAAGTTATGGTTTCCCGGAGAACGTCACATAAAATGTTTTTGACTAGACGTTGGGATAGAGCTAAGAGTGAGTGTTAGGGGATTCAATCATTAACATATAAGTACTCTACAATTCTTATAATTTTAGTGTGTTGTTGTTGCTTACAAACATGGCGGCAAGCATTAAGCTGCTATTAAAATAACTGAGATACTTTCCAAGAACATGAGAATAAGTCACTAATTACATTGACAAACATAACTCGTCAAACAAGCCTATACATAAGCCAATAAATTAGCCAACACACATGAGCCAATACATTTAAGCTACTACATATAAGCCAATACATGAGCCAATACATATAAGCCAATGCATAAGCCAACAAGTGGGTGCAAATATAAGAGCAAAAGTGGGGTGTAAAAGTGGGTGGACAAAAGTGAGAGCAAATATGAGAGCAACGTGGTAAAACGTGGTAAAACTAGGTAGAAAAGTGGTAGCAAAATTGTAGAGAAGAGGACGCAATTCGGTTGTTTACAACCCGTTTGCTAATGCAATCGTAGAATGTTTAACACTTGCATAGTATTAAATTTTAGGTGGTGCAACATTCCCATACAATTGCACAATTTAACCCGTTGTTACGTCATCCAACAAGATATATTTGTATTAAACGATAAGCCTTGTCCAGGGTATATAGGGGGACCCTTAGCAAGAATAATCTCAGTTGACTACAACCTCTCACGGTGTTCACATCGTGAAAGACCGTCTAACCCACCTTTGTACAGCCTTGCAATACGCAGTAAGCAGCTGTTAGCCTTGACTAGGGTATATTAGGGGACCCTTAGCAAGAATATTGTCAGTTGACTACTACCTATCACTGTAATCACATCGTGAAAGACTGTCTAACCAACCAGCCTACAGCCTTGTAATACGCAAGAAGCTGCTCTTGGCAGAAAACAACATCCATAATGGAGGAAACTATTCCAAGCTATATATGCAGAGAGTGTGGAAAGACTTTTCTTTGGGACTATCGTAGAAAGCTTCACGAAGAATCGTGTGGTGAATTTCATCTGTGTAAAACCTGTGTTAGCAAATTCAACGATGCCTACAACGGACGTCGCCATGATGAATGTTGTGATATTATGTCATCAGCTAAAAGACAAAAAACTGAGCCTACAAAACATTACCTACAGTGCCTACCAAAAGTTTTAGACCACTAGCTTATTTTCAACAAAAGCTCGCTGGTCTTATATGTTTGATTCGAATTTTGCCAAATATTTTATGGAAATACGTTGATATAATAGACATCTACCTGTACCAACAACATTGTAATATGGCTTTCAGTTTTTGAGTTACAAATTTTTAATACAAGTGGAGTATCGAAGAAAAACGCAATTTTCAACCACAAATTAATTTGTGGACACTAAACCAATGGGGTTACCTTATTGATTATTTTTATAAGTATTGTAGAATGTATACAAACGTTTAGGTAAATGAAAAGAAAATCCCAAAAATTTTCTTGCCATTTGGCAGTGATTTTTGAATACCAGGCTTCTCAGAATAGACGAGGGAAACTGATTCCAGGTACTCGGATTGTTGACCTTGGAACTGTCTCTTTATCTGTTGACACCATGCTGAGCTGTGCCTGGTGAAAGTTTGGGTCCGCTAACTCAACCCCCACAGAAGCTATTAAGCAGTGAACGCTCATCAGTCTTGGCTTCAATTCGTTACCTTTTACAAAAAGTACAAACATCACTACCAAATGGCGAGAAAATTTTTGGGATGTTTTTTTCATTTACCAAAATGTTTGTATTTAGTGTCCACAAATTAATTTGTGGTTGAATAATGCGTTTTTCTACGATACTCCACTTGTATTAAAAATTTGTAACTCAAAAACTGAAAGCCATATTACAATGTTCTTGGTACAGGTCTATTAGGTCAAAGTATTTTCATAAAATATTTGGCAAAATTTGAATCAAACATATAAGACCAGCGAGCTTTTGTGAAAATAAGCTAGTGGTCTTAAACTTTTGGTAGGCACTGTACTCTCAATGGTTCCTGACAAAAACGGACTTACCGAATATGAAACGTCTTTTGAAGGTCGTCTTAAATCCTATTTTATATGTTGTGATACATGTAAGGATTTATATGTATACCTTAAAGAGTCCAAACATCAAATAATCCAAGCTATACTGAAAGAACAAGCAATGCACGTCAATTAAAGTTAATCTTATGGCTGAATGTTGATGTATTCATACGTCTAACAAATGAAATTACAGATCGTGCTATTAAAACACGTAATCAAGCCATATTTTTGGAAACAGACTAAATTAGTTTCTTGGAAATTCAATTTAAAAAGTTAACTACAGAAATGGAGGAATCTGAGCTAAAAGGCAGTAACTGGGCTTTGTTAGCGGTTGAAGGAGTGAGATTGAAAATAAATAAGTATAATCCCTTGCGTGGTGCCTCCCCCATGGTCTGGTACCTTGACGTGGTGGGGAGGCTTGAGTGTTTCAGTTATCCCGAGAGCAATGCCGGCGGGAGCTTCGGCTCCTGGCAGGGTCACCCATGCCGGTAAGGTCGAGGGTGAGAGACCAGACTAAATGACAGACTACACCATGATGTTGGGCAGCAGCGTCGTCAGTAGATTATTTCCTGGCGGAGCTGTAATTCAGTGGTACGGTTGGAAAACTGCGGGGGCTCGTTTTCAGTCCTTAAGGTGGCAGCCCTACCAGAAAACTAGGAAGCTGTGGGCTAATAACTCGCACTCTCCGAAATTGTTTATTAAAGAAACTGAAAAGAATGAAAACCGGACGGATCTCATGTTGACAACTTTCGGTACGAAAAAAAGGAAGACACGAATAGGTTTCTGGAATGTGAGGACTCTGGGTGAGAGTAGTAGGCTGAGGCAGGTGACCAGAGAAATGATCTCGTATAAACTTGATATACTTGGGCTCAGTGAGATAAGATGGCCAGATTTTGGTGAGATAAAAACTTATGAAGGACTTACCCTCATATACTCTGGGAGGAGCGAGGAGAATGCGGAACGCAGAGATGGAGTTGGTCTTTTGCTTACTGAACATGCAAAGAAAAGCCTTATAAGTTGGCAACCCATTTCCGAGCGAATATTATCAGCACGATTTAAGACTCGCATTCGCAATGTTACGATTATACAATGCTATGCACCCACGGAACCATCAGAAGAAGAACTTAAAGAAGCATTCTACTCCCTTCTACATGAGACAGTAAAGAAAAGCAGTAAGAGGGATGTGATTATAAAAATGGGAGACCTTAATGCTAAGGTAGGAGAGAACAGCGAGGGACTAGAACATGTGATGGGTGTACATGGCCTTGGGGATAGGAATGGAAATGGGTAAAAGTTCACAAACATCTGTGCTAGCCATGACCTTGTTATAGGAGGTACTTTGTTTCCTCATAAGAGGTGTCATAAGATCACGTGGATTTCCCCTGATCATGACACTGAGAACCAAATTGACCACATCGCAGTGAGTAGGAGATTCAGAAGATCGCTCACCGATGTTCGGAATAAGAGAGGAGCCGATGCTAGCAGTGATCACCACCTTATGCTGGCTGAGTTCAAGATGAAGATCATGGTGGCAAAGAAGAGGTTTGAAAAACAGAGCAAGAGATTTGATGTGAGGAAGTTGAAGGAGGAGAAGTTCAGAGATGAATTTAAATTGGAGCTAAGAAATCGTTTTTAGGTACTCCAATCTGATACAGCAGAAACTGATATTGAATCTTCCTGGAGTAATGTAAAGAACATCATCCTTGATACAATTGAAATAGTCCTGGGAAAGAGCATTCCTCTCAAGAAGTATTGGATGTCAGAACAAACTTGGGAGGCAATAAGTCATAGGAAAATGATTAAGGAGAGGTTGAATATGTGTAAGACTCAACATCAGAAAGCAAAAGTGCAAGCAGAATACACGGTCGTTGACAAAGAAGTCTAAAAGAGTGTGAAAAGAGATAAGAGTAATTGGATAGATGAGATGGCGAAGAAGGCAGAAGATGCTGCATCAAAAGGTGACAGCAAAGAAATGTACCGGATCACAAAAGTGCTGTCCAAGAAAAGTTTCCGAAAGAACCGGCCCATAAAAGACAAACAGGGAAATTTACTCACAACTCAAGAAGAACAACAAGAACGGTGGAGGGAATACTTCACTGAAATTTTTAATGTTGATCGAGGGATTAATGAACACCACGAAGAGAGGAATGATGAACCTGATAATTCTGATCTAAATATTCTTTTGCGTCCAACTTGTGCTGAAATCAAAGAAGCCTTGCTACAACTGAAGAATGGAAAAGCCCCCGGTGTCGACAACATTTCGCCAGATGTCCTCAAGATAGACATGGACACCACAGCTAATATCCTGCAGCCATTGATGGAAAAGATCTGGTTTGAAGAGAAGCTGCCTGCGGAATGGAAGAAAGGTGTGATTGTTAAAATCCCAAAGTAGGGTGACTTGACGAATTGTAACAACTGGAGAGGTTATTACCTTACTATCCGTACCAAGCAAAGTATTTCTCAGGATAATCTTGAATCGCGTTAAGAAGTCTATCGAGTCGAAGTTGAGGAAAGAACAAGCTGGATTTAGGGAACACCGTAGTTGTGTGGACTTAATTAACACTTTACGGATTATTGTGGAGCAGAGTAACGAATGGCAAGCAGCACTGTACATCACATTTATAGATTTTGAGAAGGCCTTTGATTCCATTAATAGGAAGGTCATGTGGGAGACCTTAAAGGAATATGGTATACCAAGTAAAATAGTTAACATTATACGAGAGATGTATTCTGGTTATGAATGTCAAGTCCTGCATGAGGGTCAGCTATCCCAGCCATTGGCCATCCAGACTGGAGTACGACAAGGATGTATACTTTCTCCCACTTTGTTCCTGATTGTTCTTGATAATACTCTTAGGAAGGTGGGGAGAGGAAGGAAGAGTGGGATACAGTGGGGACTTCGAGACAGGTTGGAGGATCTTGATTTTGCTGATGACATCTGTATGCTAGCACAGCGCTTTAGAGACATAGAGGGAAAACTGGCAAACTTAGAACTTGAAGCTGCTAAGGTTGAACTTAAGATAAACCCAAAGAAGACAAAGGAGCTGAGAGTGAACTCCACAGTACAGGCTGGTCTCACTGTGGGAGGTGTAGATGTAGAACAGGTGGATACATTTGTTTACTTGGGAAGCGTGGTAACGAGGAGGATGTCAAGAGCAGAATAAGAAAGGCAAATGGGGCTTTTGTGCAGCTCTATCCAGTATGGAGAAACCGTAACATATCCAGGAAGACGAAAATCAGACTTTTTAATACCAATGTGAAAGCTGTCCTATTGTATGCATGTGAAACATGGAAAGTTACCAATCATATCAGCCACCAACTTCAAGTATTCATCAATCGTTGTCTGCGTCGAATTCTGGGTATACGATGGCCAGATATAATCCCAAACGAAGAGCTGTGGCAAAGGGCTAACCAACAACCTATAGAAGTCCAAATTAAACGGAGGAAATGGGGCTGGATTGGGCATACTCTGCGGAAACAGAATGATGCAGTAGAAAGGAGAGCTCTGGACTGGAATCCTCAAGGGGCTCGGAGACGGGGAAGACCAAGGAACACCTGGAAACGCACCATTGAAGAGGAGGCCAGAAAAGCGGGAAAGACTTGGATGGAAGTGAAGAACTTGGCAACACACAGAGCCCGATGGAAATCATTCTTGAATGCCCTATGCTCCGCACGGAGCGAAAGGAAATAAGTCAAGTAAGTCTTGCGTGGTAGCACTTATATTCCATTACCAGCTGCTGTAAAAGCAAAGAAAGCCTGCATTAATCCTCAAAACTTTAAGGATGAAAGGTGTTTTATATGCCTATTTATCAAAACTGGATAAAACAAAACTCAACGCATTAGTAAATACAAGGACCTAGAAAACAAGTATGATTATTCAGTAATTTCCTTTCCTTCATCGCTAGCTGACATTACCAAATTTGAGAAAGCCAACGACATTATCCATCAATGTATTTGGACTGGAAGAGGACAACAAAGTGTTTCCTCTAAAGGTTGTGGATGAAGAGCTAAAAGACCACCGCGACCTTCTTCTGCTAAGTTCTTCATCTGGCCAGAACCACTACGTCTTTATCAAAGACTAGCAGAAGTACCCGTTCTTCGAACGGTGTTGTATATTAACACCAGACATTATCAATTGAGCTACTGTTGCAATGGTTAGCGGTTTGTCATTCCTTCATAAGTTTATCAGAAATAAGCTAGTTTTCTGGGAATATCACACACACTGTTAATTTAAGGGCCTTAAAATGTGGTTTTCGAAGACCCCTTATAGACTCGCGAATTTTGCGTCTCACAATGAGAAGCGCAACATATGCTTTGATCATCCTTCTAGGATAATTTTTATATTTTGCCTATTTTAGCATGTATTTTGAGAAGTTTTTCCCTATATCCACCCTTCTACTGTATGAAAAGTACGGTGAGGAGTTTTATAAATGATTGGAGTAATGACTCATGTTTACCATACCTAATTTTACGATGCACCAAGCATCCGAACACGATTAATAGGCGTACATAAAGATACACAGAAAGACAGACAGACAATTCTATTGTCTACAACATATCACCCAGATATCCAAATACGGGTATATCTACCTTACGTATCAAACAAAATCATCCCTACGTATGTCGACAAAAAAAAAAGATTAGTTAAAATGTGCTCTCAAACTAAATTCACCTAACGTGTACTTCCTGACGTGAAATAGATTTGAAAGCCTTGTAGACGAAACGCAATACACCTCACATAAAAACTGACCCTCTACGTTGTGTTAGGTCCCGACACACAGGAAGATCTCTTTCATAAATTATAAAGGCTTTTGGTGCATGAAAATTCAGGTTCTTTAGCCTCAAATGGCCCAAATTCCTAAAAGCCGCAAAAAATGCTGATTCAATTCAGGAATTTTTGTAAATAATGTTGCTGTTTGTAGATATAATAAACTTTCTGTACTATATGTCGCACGTGAAATTGCATGAAAAAATTCTAGGTTACCCCTTGACCCCCTTAATTGCATTGACGAATTATACAGTCTACATTGGTTCCGTGATAACCTTATAGCCATTTGCAAACTTTCACAGAAATGTAATAAATGGAGTAGCCTAATAATAATGATATCGTATGGCCTCGGATGCCGGGTGCAAGCTTCGTAATTTGACACCCAGAGGGTAGCTTGCATGTCGAAATTTCGTTGTTCCTTGAATCACTATGAAAGTCAAGGAGGGTAGATATCTAAGCTCCTTGAACACTATAGCGCTTTCTAGTAAATAAATGAGGAACTTGGTGTTGGTGGAAACCCCTGAGGTTAATTTTGCCATTATGAACACGGCCTACTGAATTCAAATGGGTTCTTTGACATGCCAACATCGTATGACATGCGAGTCGTATTTTTGCCGCCTTTCAAAAATCACGTACAGGCCGGACGTTTGTTTTAGACGATTGCCCTTGACCTTGAAGCCTGCGTGTGAGCCTGTACACAGTCACTCTCTCACCCTATCACTTCACATTTGTCACCACCGATCTGATATAATGGAATTCCAGACTTGAGCAGACAGTACAGTCCACGTCGAAGTATTGTGTGACACGGAAGTACACGTTACGTAGTTACGAACAGAATGTCATTATATTTGCCAGTGACGATACTTCAGCAATAGTGTGAAACAGCTTTATCAATCATCGGAGCGCTTGGGGCAGCTGATAGCAACACAGGTACTGTAGTAACTCGCCTCCAGGCTTCCATTAAGATTTTTCACTCGTCTAAAACAAACGTCCGGCCTGTACCACGGCCAGGAGTGAACCTGCAATCTTGGGGTTAGTAGACCGACACGCTAACCTCTCACCCACCGTGGCAAGGTATAAATGGAGTGACATTGCTTCTTACGGAAATAGATGGAAAGTTGGATGCCACCCCTTGAGATAATGTTGTCATGGTTACCGATTTGCATTCCTTCATTAGTTTGTTAAATTAAATTAAATTAGTTTTCTGGGAATCTTTCAAAAACTGTTGGATTTGGAGCCTTATAATGTACTTTTCGAGGACCCTTTAGGGCCCCCGAGTTTTGTTTCTGGCACCGAGGGGCTTTGTCTCGTCGTTGTACGCCATAATATAATACTAATAATAATAATAATATAATATAGGGATATGAATATAATAGACCTGCCGTACCACACCCGCAGATGTAAATCACGTGAAAAAATTCTAGAGTACCCCTTGACCCCCTTAAGCGCATTATACGTATTGATGAATTTTACGGCATAATTTGATTCCGTGATAACCTTCTAGCCTTGGCAAACTTTCACACTAATGTAATTAATGGAATGGCATTGCGTCTTACAGCAATAGCTGGACCTCTGAGAATCTGTTGCCATGGTTACCAGCTTTTATTTATTCATTAGTTTATGAAATGAAATTAGTGTTCTGGGAATATCTAAAAAACTGTTGGTTTTAGGGCCTTAAAATGAGGTTTTGTCTCTCACATTGAGGGGCTGAAAATGAGCTTTGTCTCGCCCTGCTACGCTTATTTCAGCATGTATTTTAAGGGGGTAGGCCTGCTTTTATGAGAGGTAGGGAGAAGAGTTACATCAATGATTAGTGTCGTGCCTCTGATGGACAACTGTGCCAAATTTTACGTTGATACACCCAGCCGTTCTCGAGTTATAAGGGAACAAAGTTGTCCACAGACAAACAAAAAAACAAACAAACAGACAAAACATTATTTTCCCGCGCATCCATCATAAACCAGTTTGAAACGCGTAAACAACTCAAATTTCCGTAGAAATTCAGAAACTTTCATTTTTATATTAGAGAGATACTGTATACCGCACCGCTCGGTGTTGACCGTGTTTTATTGCACAAATTTAGGTTTTACTCGCTAACCATCGGAGATACACGAAAAGTGATAAGGACCTTTCGGATAGAAAATTAAAATTTAAAGCTCATATATGCCATCAAAAGTTTGCTATTTCTTAGCGTTCTCTTTTTATTTGAAGTGGAAATATGAAATTTTGAAACCAAAGGGTGGAGTGAAGTCATATATGTGGGTTTGACTCGCTAACCGTTGGAGATACACGAAAAGTGATAAGGACCTTTCGGATATAAAATTAAATGTTACAGCTCGTGTATGCATCAAAAGTTTGCTATTTCTTAGCGTTCTCTTTTTATTTGAAATGGAAATATGAAATTTTGAAACCAAAGGGTGTAGTGACGTCACATATGTGGGTTTTACTCGCTAACCGTTGGGGATACACGAAAGGTGATAAGGACCTTTCGGATAGGAAATTAAATTTTGAAGCTCGTTTGTGCCATCAAAAGTTTGCTATTTCTTAGCGTTCTCTTTTTATTTCCTATGGAAATATGAAATTTTGAAACCAAAGGGTGTAGTGACGTCACTAAAATGTTCGCCATTTTTAATAGTGCAAAATATCGAAATTAAAAGTATCCTATATGTAAACATGGTAAATCAGCTACATCCATGCAAAATTTCATTTAAATCGGACCAGTGTCTCTTGCGTTATTGAGTAACACACAAACAGACAGACAGACACACACACACCATCTCATTTTTATATATTAGTATGATTTTGATAAACTAGTGGGGCATCATATTACCAACCGTGAACATAAACGGTAAACGGTGTTTTACTCACTTCCATAATCGATATGGCCAACAAGGGATAGACAAATTAAAAGAACATAGAGCATTGTGTGTCCTGCATGACATTGCTAGGGTTGAAATGCCTATTAACAAGTATTTCCGTGAAGAACTAAAGCCTATTTTCATATATATTACTTATGTTAATTGCCACTATCAACATACAAAATTTCAGTTTGATTGCTGTAGTAGATTCGTACATATTGAGAACCGTCTAAATATTTCGGATGGTCGCCATGTTGGATTTTTATATATGTAGGTCTTAGAGTTATGTACTGTTACATGAAGATTATTGTGTACGTGTAGTATTCAAACTTCAATCGCATGATTAGGACACAAGAAGTAAAAACGAGATTTTAAAATTTCGCACAGCTGCCATCTTGTGGTTATAGAAACAATTGAAAAAATTAGATGCCAGTGGATTAACATTTGTATAAGGATTTACTGTCCCAAGTTTCACTGCTCTCGGATGGTTAAATTGCGAGAAACGTCCATGTGAATATTTATACTTCGCATCGCCGCCAAATTGGATTTGTGATCACCAGGTTATTGAAAGTCCTTTAGGTGAACTTATGTTCATAGCCCATATGAACTTAAAAAACCAGTTTGATTGCTGTAATAGACGCGTAGATATTGAGAACCTTTTAAATATTTCGGATGGTCGCCATGTTGGATTGTTGTATGTACAGGCCATAGAGTCATGTAGGATTAAAGGAAAATTATTTCGTAGGTTCATTATTCATACTTTCACTTCGATCGCATGATTACGACACAAGAAATGAAAACTTAATTTTACAATTTGCACAGCCGCCATCTTGAGGTTATGTAAACAATTGAACTAAATTAGATACCAGTGCATTACAATGTGTATAAACATTTGCTGTACTAAGTTTCATTGCGTTTGGATCATTAAATCGCGAGAAAGTTCTATTTAAAACGTTCAACTTTGCTTGGCCGTCATGTTCGTTTTGTAGTTAACCGGTTTTTGAAAGTCTCATAGATGAACCTCCAGTAGTGCCCTTTATTTCCGTACAAAATTTCAGGGTGATACCGGTAATAGTTTCAGAGATATAGAATGCCGGTGAAATAATTCGCACAGCCGCCATCTTGTGGTTATGTAAACAATTGAACGAAGTTAGATGTCAGTGCATTACAATGTATTGGGACCGTTTAGACCGAAGTCCAACGACCACATATGCATTTTACCAAAAATCAGTCAGCACGAGAATCTAAACATCTCAGGGCGCCATATGGGTTAAATTTACAATAAAAAACAAGATCTAAAAATGCTTTACTGATTTTCGGCTCAATGCAACAATAAGGATAGATGGGAGACTTTGAAAAAACCACAATTCATAAAAGAATCTCATTTTATTTATAATTTAAAATGTATTCTTAAATAATGCCATAAAGGCATTGAGAATGCATGAAAAGATTCATACACTTTATATACAAAACAGAATTATCAACACATGAACACTGCTGGGTTTGAACAAAAGCCAGTATATCAGTCCTGTTGGCGTTGTTCAAATATTTTATATACAACGGTAGGTTATTCAGGGCAAATTCAATCGTCCAGCCTGAATCCTACTTGACTAGTATTCACTTGTAGAACGAAATTATATATTTTTAACTGATTCACTTGTTTGTCAAAAAACACTTTTTTATAAGTTCATTTGTTTAAACAAAAACTATCACTTTCCAAGAGTCATCATTTTCTTTCAAAATCGGTACATTAATTATCATAGAAATGAGTTAATTACAAAAATAACGATTTGTAGGACATCTGAGCATCATTAAATAACCATGTTTAAACACTATGAGCATGGATTCGAAGAACTTCGATGGCGAGCAAAATATGTATTACATCATCTGTTCTCGATCCGAAAATAACAATCATGAGTGCATGACTCAACTATAAATTCAAGGATCAAAATATTAACCAAAACATTAATCCAAATATTAACTAAATCATTCAAACATTAAGCTTTCAAATTATTGAAAATATAATTCTGAAAATTCTCATCAAAATAGTAACAAATACTATCACCATAATTATTATTCTTCAGCAGAATATGAAAATATCAATCTTTACAAAATTTTATACCTTTATAATATTTATAACTTCAATAGGATCACAAATATCCTTGAAATGGTAGTGGCTGTTCATTAAATGACAATATAATCTTTAGCACCGGCCCATTCTATTAATGTGTCAATAATCACCTGATCACATTTTGTATTTGACATACTGTGCCCGTTTAGACCGGAGTCCGCACGACCACATTTGCATTTTACCAATAATCAGTCAGCACGAGAGTCAAAATATCCCGGAGCGCCAGATGGGTTAAAGCAAATCGCAAAAACGACATCATATTTAAAAAAATGCTTTGCTGATTTTTGGCTCAATGCAACAATAAGGATAGAAGGAGATTTAATTGGGAGTAACACATCCTGTAAAATTATCTCAGTTTATTTTGAAGTTAAAATTGACTGCAAAGATGCTCAAAGTAGCATCACTCACGTGTGGCGACCCACACTCCTATTTACACAATATACAGAAATTTTCCAAACACATTTGACAATTATTTTTTTGGAAACACAAGTCTGATTGTTAGTCCTGTAGACTGTGTTCCAAAATTATTTATAATTAATTCCAGTTCAAATTTAATTGTCTCTACTGGAAGTATCGTAGTTCACTGTTTGAATTTTTACATAATATTAACACTCGTAGAATAAATGTTCATAGAATTTTTAACTTTCACTTATTTTTCCAGTTTCAAAAAAATACATCGTCGAAAAATATTATTATCATTGAAGCAACACAAATTATTTACATATATTAATAACATCTGAAAAGTATTTGACCTTGAGCATAGCATCGAAGAACTGTGCGAAGCACAACAACAATCAATTGTTCTTCTGACATTAAACATTCGAGAAGTGACTCGATTATGAACTTCAATTTCCTAACAAAATACATGATTTCTGAATCATCAACTTGATCAATAAATGGTTGAACCATTCAACTATTCAATTTTCCACTTGGAATCATTATTATAAAAATATTTATATTCATGGCCATTTTTAGCAATTTCCACAACTTGCAATTCTTCGACAGAATGCGGAAATAAGAATTATAGTTTTATAATGAATTCATTTAGTTCATGGCACTAGGATTGAAAATATCCTTCAAATTATTCGTGGTTAAAGAATTATTTTAAATTGGCAGTGGCCCATTCTATTATTTGTGTAAGAACACAATATTACAACAACAACGGCAAAGGTCTTCCTCTGAAGAAGAATAAACTACTATCATGACAAATCCGGGTTCTAGCAAAATCAAAGTCTAAATGGAATCCGTAAACAAGGTTGAAATAAGAACTGATGGTTTCTAAGAAATAACCTTCGGGTCATTCATACGACGAAATGTGTAGTTCCAATACTCCTACTATAAACCTGAGCCATCGAACCTGCTATTTGATTGATGCTCGAAAAACCTCCTCATTCCTGCGACTTAAACATGCGCACCTGGGAATGGCATTTCAACTACTCCACACATATATATTTTCTTCCCAAAATTTATACAATAAATCAAGCCTCTGCTTGTTATCAACACTGGAAGATTAATAAACTTACAAGTTTATTTTATTTTACCATTCAGTTCAACCCGTGAATTTACCATACTTATGAAAATCTTTATTTCACTTTCGAGTGTATTTACGTCATGATTTTATATAAATACAAAAATATCCTATTTGATACAATTATCATTTGCTTCCCGTTTCATGCCTCTCCGTGTTATCTGAAAAATATACTTTGCTCATTGCAAATATCAACGGTTCAACCAGAACTGACATGTTGGTTAAATGCGGGCTTGCGCTAACCACTCTCCTTCGGAAAATCTCCTGTTCCAAACTAGAAATGATTAAACTACTTCATAGGCTCTCTCTCAATACATATGATTATTAGAAAATATAATATCCAAGAATTATTTAGAAAAATTATAAAAATTATTATTATTATTATTAGTGGATTATTATTATTATTATTTGTATTATTTTAAATATGTTTAATTATCATCTCATTATGTGAGAATCCACATGTTAGAACCTTCGAATATGGAAAAAATATCCATTCCTCAACAAAAATAATTATTAACTTTTACAGTTACATCGGTTGTTTTCCGTGGTTTCCCAAAAATATGAAAAATTCAAATAAATGCTCGAAATGCTCGGTCATCGATCCTAAACTGTTCTGAATGCTGAAAATACTCAGAATAACTCTAATATGTCTTGCGTAAATCATTGCAAGATTTAAATACGAAGAAAAAAAAATGTGTTGGTCATCTGCAGAAAAAATAGTTTGTTCCAATTAGCTAGGCATAATATAATTCAAATGTGGCTTACATTTCTTGATGGTCTTGAAGCGTAGTAAACCTGGTCTGTACCAGATTTATCCATAGACATGCCCTATTGGACAAGCATGTACAATCCTTGTATCGGCCGCCATTATATACCCACAATCCGTCTAGTAAGACATAGTGGTAGTATCTCTTGACGTTTGAATTAACTGTTGATTCATTTTAATATGGGCTTCTATCAAAGCCATAACAGTTTGTTTAAATGGGGTCAGATCTAAGTGATCTCTTCTTAGATATGTCAGTTGTAACATAACTCACGGTAATCTTATCAGTACAAGAAAACACTGACAGTCTAACCAATCAACGGCTGTTCTGAAGATCGTTCCCTGGGCATGGTTTATTATATCACCATCTACCATGCGCTAAGCAACTTGTAGTTTCCCTTGCGTAGACTAATGAACGCCACCGTTGTAGGCTAGTCTTCAGTGTACTGACAGATCGAAGTGGTTAACTAGTTACAAATATGAAAACTGATTTGAAATGGATTTAAATATCCAAGTATTATTTATTACTGGACTGTGACAAAATATTAATTCTAGACAAAGTCTAGCATATGTCCATGTGAAAATATAAATATTTCCACTAATGTCTGTAGAAAAATCAATCACCTCAGTGATTCTCCTCGCCGTAAACTTACTAAGTTCCACCTCGTAGCGCAGCACTTTCGTGACTATCACGACTTTGAAAAGAACTTCTGCGTAGATCCGGCAACCATGTGCCTTGGCTCAGCGTCGCAGCAACTTGCTCGGCAAATGCTTGTGTTGAAAAGAGCTAACCATGCCTGCTCCAGCCGGCTTTTATTCAAAACTGCCAGGGTCACGCGTCATCACGTTGTAATCTAGAAATCCTCTTATCTCTGGTATCCCTGGTCCGATTTACTTGATACTAATTGCATTCTCTTTTATTTGGCCGTGCCAGTAATCTGATCCCAGTCTCAAGTCTCTACTCCATGGTTAACTATTTAATCAATAAATAGCCTCGACCTCTGCTATTACTCGCTACGTCACTTGACATGCAAGAATCGGTAAATTACTTCCAAATGCTTCGAGAAGCAATGTAGCGCGATATTCAAATATCTCAACTTTCAAAAGCGGCTACAGCCTTTCCCTTGATATCTAGGTGTCTGAAGCTTGGAATACCCATTCCTAGAGTTGGGCACATCCACCCCACACCTAGCAAAAAATAAAAATTGAATTTTTTTTATTTTTCCTATCTACACATTAAATCATCTGGTTCTTGAATAATAAATCTTTAAATTCGATGCATTATAAGTTCCCACGATGTTACCAGTTCGTGTATTAGCGATTTCATAGGTTCCATTATTGTTTACTTCCACAATACGATAGGGTCCAGCGTAAAGGCTTGCAAATTTCGAGTACACTCGATTTTGCACGTCAGAGGGTGTAGGTCTTTTCACTAAAACAAGAGTTCCTACGCGCAAGGGTCTGCGAAAACGCTTTCCTCTCACTCTGCGCTCTCTCTTCTCAGCTTGGCTCCTCAACTTGTCTAAAGCTAGAGTTTCCCTCATCTGACGACTTGGTTCAATCTCAGGTGGAATACAGATGATTCGATCCCATAATCTTGTTGGTTTAATTCCATGATGAAGCAACATGGGAATCTGTCCAGTACTCTCATGAATTGTAGAGTTGATGGATTCGGATGCTAAAGAGAGAACATCTATCCATTTCCAATGCTCATTTGGACAATAGAGGCGGCAAAATTTTGCTATTTCAGCCATCACGCGTTCCGCTGGATTGCTCTCTGGATGTCTGATAGAACAAAACAATTGTCTAATCCCAAGATTATTCATGACGGTTCGAAATTCTAAAGTTGTGAATTGAGGTCCACGATCTGATAAAAGGAATTCCGGTTTGCCTGCTTCCGGAATTACGCTGTCTCTAATTCTCTTCGCACAAAATTTTGCGTTTGCCTTCTGAATTGGATGTAACATAGTGTATTTGCTAAATACATCCATGGTCACCAGAATATATCGGTTACCTCTTTTAGACTTTGGGAGAGGACCATATAAATCAGTCGCGAAGATTTCACAAGGCTTAGAAGGAATAATAGGCCTTGGTAATTCTCTCAATAATCTAGAATTATGTTTACTCCTTTGGCATAAATCGCATTCTCGAATAGTGTTCCTGACAGTTTGTCGCATTCGCTCCCACGAAAATTTCTCTTGAATCATGTTGACCGTCTTATCTACTCCAGCATGACCTGCGATTCGATGTGCCATCCAGATAATGGGTTTTTGCATTCGTGGAGGTATCACTACTCTCAGCTTCGTATGGTCGGGATCTGCAAACTTGTAGATTAAACCATCTAACATCATAAAATCTCTGGAAATTCTTTCAGTTTCCACAAAATCATCATCATTTGGATCCATGTCTCCCTGTAGAAAACGAAAAATGTTTCTAAGACGTCGGTCTCTCCTCTGGGATAAACGCAACAACCTTAACCTTCTCAAGGTATCCTCATCCTCTTGCGTCAGGTTAACTTGAAAAACCTTAGATGTAGACTCCACTGCTCTACTCAATAAATCAGCTCCCACGTTCAACTTTCCAGGAGTGTGTTCAATAACTAGGTTGAATTGTTGAATAAAAAGTGACCATCTAGTGATCCTATCACTGGCAAAGTTTGTTCTCAAGATAAACTCCAATGCGTGGTGATCAGTCCTCACAATGACTGAATGTCCGATTAACATTTTCTTCCACGACTCCAACGCGAATATTACAGTAAGTGCTTCTAACTCTGTGGTGTAATAATTCCTTTCTGATGGACGAAGTTTCCTGCTAATGAACGCCAGGTAACGTCTCTTGTGATCTTCATCTTCTTGAAGAAGAATAGCTCCAATCCCTACGGTGGATGCATCGGATTCTATGATGAAATTCTTGGTAAAGTCAGGATACTCCAATTTCACACTGTTTACCAATAACCTCTTGGCATCTTGAAATGATTGTTCACAATCTTCATCCCATTTCCATTTATTTCCTTTCTTTAATAATTCCTGCAATGGCGCAACTGTCTTGGTGAAGTTTGGACAATGCCCTGCAAAGAATTGGCATGTCCCGAGAAAACTGCGGACATTCTTCACTTTAGTAGGTCTAGGGAAATTTGCAATTGCCTGTATCTTCGTCTCATTGGGACGGTATCCTTCTCCATCCAAAATGTGACCCAAAAATTTTATTTCCTTTCGAAAGAACTGACATTTTCGAAGGTTTACTTTGAAGTTCGCTTTTCTCAAATCTGCGAATAACATCTGAAGATGTAACAAATGTTCCTCCTTAGTCTCGGATGCAATTAAGATATCATATATATAACGAATTGCTATCTCTTTTACTTCAGGACTCAAATTTTGTTCCAGTGCTCTGATCAAAACGGATCCAGATGTTTTGACTCCAAATGGTAGACGGCGGAATACATATGTCTGCTGGTCAAACATAAATCCTGTAAACTTCTTAGAATCTTCACTAAGCCTAATATGATGGTAGGACGAAGTGAGATCAATATTAGAGGACCAGACCTTGCCTTGGAATTTCCTCAACAATTCCCTAATGATTGGTGGTCTGTCATACTCTGGCAGTAATCTTG
Source organism: Meconema thalassinum (assembly GCA_946902985.2). Taxonomy (NCBI): domain Eukaryota; kingdom Metazoa; phylum Arthropoda; class Insecta; order Orthoptera; family Tettigoniidae; genus Meconema; species Meconema thalassinum. The sequence goes on from OX336390.1 coordinate 695,346,819, forward strand.
AATTCAAATTTCGCGCGTCTAAACATAGTCTCAGACTTCCATCTTGCTTAGACACTACTGCTAATGGATTGACATAAGATGTAGTATACTTTTCAATCGCATTGTTGCTTTCCATCTCCTTGATAAGCACTTTTACCCTTTCTCGGTGCTTTTCTGCTACTGGATACAATTTAGCATGAAAAGGTGCATCATCATTTACACGAATACGATATTCAAAATCTTTAATTTCACCAGGTTTAATATCAAAAATATCGTGATACTCTTCCAAAATTTTCCCTAGCTCTGGGGACTCCTTCTCAGTGTAGACTTCTCTTCCTTCAGCTTCATGAAAAATCAGAGACCATTGAGCATCTCCCTCGATGTCTTCCTCTTCTTTTCCCTCGAAGTTTATCTCTTCGGTATTCTTGAATTTGATCGTCTCTGTCTTCATATCTATCACTGCTTGATATTTCTGAATGAAATCCGCTCCCAATATCATGTCAAAAGCCATGTCCTTCATTACAACAAACACATGTCGGAAATCATGTCCTCCAATCGTAATACATAAGTATAATTGTGTTTTACACAGAGATATTTTATTGGGTATTATTCCTTGGATCTTAATTCCTGATACTGGAATCTCCTCTAAATTCTCTTTGAGCTTCCACAGAATATAAAGCTTCTCACTCACCAGACAAAGCATAGCCCCAGTATCGATCAAAGTATCGACAGGCATACCGAATACTTCGCATGATATGATTGGCATTCTAATTCTTGTACCCATTTCTTTTCGTTCGTCATTCTGTTGAATTAAGTCATCATCCTCTGCTTGCCATTTAATAATTCTGGAAGTGAAAGTATTCAAAATTCTATCTTCTACTGTGAATTCGAAGTTTTTTTTTCGTTACCATTCCCCCGGGATTGTTGTGTTCCCGATGGACCTGGTTCATTGGGCCTCTGCTCCAAAAACTGCAAGTTATCTTGGTGTCTTGCTTCCAAGTTTTTCCTCGTCTCCTTGTTGAACTCTTCATTGGACTGACGAGTATCCACATTCCCTCGGTTATTGTAGTTGTTTCTACCATAGTATCTTCTTTCTTGGTACCTTCCTTGGTTATCTCGTGGTCTTCTCCATCGAGTTTTGTATCGATTTCCACCATCCGGTCTCGCATAAGGCTTGTAACTGTATCTGTTACTGTATTGATTCCATCCTCTCTTATTTGGATCTTCCCTCGGAGTTTTCTCTTCTCGCTCCTCTCGAATCTCTCGAGTTGTCTGAGAATAACTATCAGCCATAACAGCATACACAGCGTTGTTATTTTTTCCTCCCTTCTGATGGAAGAATTGAGCGTTCGTATGATCCAGCTTCTGTAATACTTCGTCAAATTGCTCCATATTATAGATATCAGCAGCGATCAAAGTCCTCTGGACGTCTGCTGGAAATTGACGTATCAATGCAGTAATCAATTCGTTATCTGGCATCGGCGGATCTAAATGTTGAAGTTTAGAAAGCTGTCCAGAAAAGTATGTAGAGTATCGAGTAGGCTGTGACGTCGAGAATCTCTTCGAATATAACTCTGCTCTGACTTGCTGTTGGGTTTCCGGGGACCAAAACTTTTTCAATAACCCACGAGAAAACTCCTCAAAAGTGGTTCGAGTGGATCTAAAGGCCCTAAACCAAAGAAGTGCAGGACCTTCCAAAAACTTCCCTATCACTCGGATTTGTCTTTCTTTAGGGATCTTAGAATCTTTCAGGTAATCCCCTGCTTCTCTCAAAAATTCCACGGGTGTCACAGAATCTCGCCCTGAAAATTTAGAAGGCTTATCCACTATATTCTTGAATACAGTTATGGGGTTGGATTGAAATACTGTCCTGACCTCATCCTGTCTTTCAGTCTCTCTAGCTCCTCCTAGATTTATCTGTATCTGTTCCTTTCCCCTTACATTTGGCATTTTTAACAGATGGTCCGACTGTTTCTCGTCCTTGATTTGAGTTTTCATAGCCTCAAGTTCCTTCTGGTTATCTTCTGCCATTTTCTTAATTGCTTCAGTTTCTTTACAATTCTCCTTAACGTCAGTGGATATCTGGTTCATATCAGCCTCATGACTTTTCAATGACCCTGTCATATCTGATATGTCCTTCTGAGTTGCTTGGATATCTTTGGAAATTACTTCAATATGGGATGACAAAGATTCCCTAATCTCCTTGATTCCTTCTTGGTTCTCCAGCTTGAGTGTGTCTTTAATTTCATTGACAACTGTGGTTTTAATTTCAGTTTGTAACTCATTAATCACACCTTCTCTTATTTCTCCCATTACAAGTTCTTTGAATTGTTCTGTCAACCGTTGAACAACTAGAATTCCCATCTCGTTACTCTCCTTCTTCACTCTGACTTCCAGGTTGACCATGTCTTCACCAACTTTCCTAAGACCATGTTCTATCCTATCAGCTAAGCTTTGGGATCGAAGATCGGCATCGCGAAATTTATCGTCCATTAAACTAGCGTTAGTAGCTAATGAAGTTTCGAGCTCATGTGTTTTTTCGCATAATTTATTCATTTTACTCTCAAGTGTCATTTTCAAAATTTCAGAATTCTCTTTAAATTTACTTTCCATTGAATTAAATTTACTATTTAAATTTTCCTTCAAGTTACCTTTTAAAGAATCAGAGCTTTCTTTAAGTTTATTTTCTAAAGAATCAGAATTTTCTTTAAGTTTATCGTTTAAACTTTCTTTAAGTTTATTTTCTAAAGAATCAGAATTTTCTTTAAGTTTATTTTCTAAAGAATCAGAATTTTCTTTAAGTTTATCGTTTAAACTTTCTTTAAGTTTATCAGAATTTTCTTTAAGTTTCCTTTCCAAAGCCTCAGTATTTTCTTTCATAATGGCTGCTACACGCAGTCCAGCCTCTTTTGAACTCTCCTCCAAACTCCTCATCATCCTCATCATTTCTTCCATAATTTTCAATTATTATTCAAAACTTAGGGGTATACAACAGTGGCAAACACAAGATTATAACTAGAACAAGAAATATGAATAGCTAATTGGAACACTCTAATAAAATGAGATTTGTCCTAATGTCGACGTGATGGAAAAACAAAATTCTCTACTTTTACGAATTACATTTACCACAATATCACAAGAAAAATATGCAAGTTCTCAAATATCCTCCACCTGGATTCTAATAATGTGTATGTCCAGTCATCGAACGTTTACTACTGAATTTACTTGACGCCCTAACGGTTAAGCCATTATCAAAAATAATCAAACCCATTCTAATTATTAACCAAGTTAAATTTTTAATTTTCCCCACTAATTGGGTTTCCTACTAATTTATTCATCCAAACCAGACATCTCTCAACTCCCAAAATATTTCTATAAAAATTATCACAATTTAAATCGGCATGCGATTGACCATGTCTAAATCGGGCCCCACGTTGGGCGCCATTTCTCTCTCTATCTTATTTTATGTGCCCGTTTAGACCGGAGTCCGCACGACCACATATGCATTTTACCAATAATCAGTCAGCACGAGAGTCAAAATATCCCGGAGCGCCAGATGGGTTAAAGCAAATCGCAAAAACGACATCAAATTTTAAAAAATGCTTTGCTGATTTTTGGCTCAATGCAACAATAAGGATAGAAGGAGATTTAATTGGGAGTAACACATCCTGTAAAATTATCTCAGTTTATTTTGAAGTTAAAATTGACTGCAAAGATGCTCAAAGTAGCATCACTCACGTGTGGCGACCCACACTCCTATTTACACAATATACAGAAATTTTCCAAACACATTTGACAATTATTTTTTTGGAAACACAAGTCTGATTGTTAGTCCTGTAGACTGTGTTCCAAAATTATTTATAATTAATTCCAGTTCAAATTTAATTGTCTCTACTGGAAATATCGTAGTTCACTATTTGAATTTTTACATAATAATAACACTCGTAGAATAAATGTTCATAGAATTTTTAACTTTCACTTATTTTTCCAGTTTCAAAAAAATACATCGTCGAAAAATATTATTATCATTGAAGCAACACAAATTATTTACATATATTAATAACATCTGAAAAGTATTTGACCTTGAGCATAGCATCGAAGAACTGTGCGAAGCACAACAACAATTAATTGTTCTTCTGACATTAAACATTCGAGAAGTGACTCGATTATGAACTTCAAGTTCCTAACAAAATACATGATTTCTGAATCATCAACTTGATCAATAAATGGTTGAACCATTCAACTATTCAATTTTCCACTTGGAATCATTATTATAAAAATATTTATATTCATGGCCATTTTAGCAATTTTCACAACTTGCAATTCTTCGACAGAATGCGGAAATAAGAATTATAGTTTTATAATGAATTCATTTAGTTCATGGCACTAGGATTGAAAATATCCTTCAAATTATTCGTGGTTAAAGAATTATTTTAAATTGGCAGTGGCCCATTCTATTATTTGTGTAAGAACACAATATTACAACAACAACGGCAAAGGTCTTCCTCTGAAGAAGAATAAACTACTATCATGACAAATCCGGGTTCTAGCAAAATCAAAGTCTAAATGGAATCCGTAAACAAGGTTGAAATAAGAACTGATGGTTTCTAAGAAATAACCTTCGGGTCATTCATACGACGAAATGTGTAGTTCCAATACTCCTACTATAAACCTGAGCCATCGAACCTGCTATTTGATTGATGCTCGAAAAAACCTCCTCATTCCTGCGACTTAAACATGCGCACCTGGGAATGGCATTTCAACTACTCCACACATATATATTTTCTTCCCAAAATTTATACAATAAATCAAGCCTCTGCTTGTTATCAACACTGGAAGATTAATAAACTTACAAGTTTATTTTATTTTACCATTCAGTTCAACCCGTGAATTTACCATACTTATGAAAATCTTTATTTCACTTTCGAGTGTATTTACGTCATGATTTTATATAAATACAAAAATATCCTATTTGATACAATTATCATTTGCTTCCCGTTTCATGCCTCTCCGTGTTATCTGAAAAATATACTTTGCTCATTGCAAATATCAACGGTTCAACCAGAACTGACATGTTGGTTAAATGCGGGCTTGCGCTAACCACTCTCCTTCGGAAAATCTCCTGTTCCAAACTAGAAATGATTAAACTACTTCATGGGCTCTCTCTCAATACATATGATTATTAGAAAATATAATATCCAAGAATTATTTAGAAAAATTATAAAAATTATTATTATTATTATTATTAGTGGATTATTATTATTATTATTATTATTATTTGTATTACTTTAAATATGTTTAATTATCATCTCATTATGTGAGAATCCACATGTTAGAACCTTCGAATATGGAAAAAATATCCATTCCTCAACAAAAATAATTATTAACTTTTACAGTTACATCGGTTGTTTTCCGTGGTTTCCCAAAAATATGAAAAATTCAAATAAATGCTCGAAATGCTCGGTCATCGATCCTAAACTGTTCTGAATGCTGAAAATACTCAGAATAACTCTAATATGTCTTGCGTAAATCATTGCAAGATTTAAATACGAAGAGAAAAAATGTGTTGGTCATCTGCAGAAAAAATAGTTTGTTCCAATTAGCTAGGCATAATATAATTCAAATGTGGCTTACATTTCTTGATGGTCTTGAAGCGTAGTAAACCTGGTCTGTACCAGATTTATCCATAGACATGCCCTATTGGACAAGCATGTACAATCCTTGTATCGGCCGCCATTATATACCCACAATCCGTCTAGTAAGACATAGTGGTAGTATCTCTTGACGTTTGAATTAACTGTCGATTCATTTTAATATGGGCTTCTATCAAAGCCATAACAGTTTGTTTAAATGGGGTCAGATCTAAGTGATCTCTTCTTAGATATGTCAGTTGTAACATAACTCACGGTAATCTTATCAGTACAAGAAAACACTGACAGTCTAACCAATCAACGGCTGTTCTGAAGATCGTTCCCTGGGCATGGTTTATTATATCACCATCTACCATGCGCTAAGCAACTTGTAGTTTCCCTTGCGTAGACTAATGAACGCCACCGTTATAGACTAGTCTTCAGTGTACTGACAGATCGAAGTGGTTAACTAGTTACAAATATGAAAACTGACTTGAAATGGATTTAAATATCCAAGTATTATTTATTACTGGACTGTGACAAAATATTAATTCTAGACAAAGTCTAGCATATGTCCATGTGAAAATATAAATATTTCCACTAATGTCTGTAGAAAAATCAATCACCTCAGTGATTCTCCTCGCCGTAAACTTACTAAGTTCCACCTCGTAGCGCTGCACTTTCGTGACTATCACGACTTTGAAAAGAACTTCTGCGTAGATCCGGCAACCATGTGCCTTGGCTCAGCGTCGCAGCAACTTGCTCGGCAAATGCTTGTATTGAAAAGAGCTAACCATGCCTGCTCCAGCCGGCTTTTATTCAAAACTGCCAGGGTCACGCGTCATCACGTTGTAATCTAGAAATCCTCATATCTCTGGTATCCCTGGTTCGATTTACTTGATACTAATTGCATTCTCTTTTATTTGGCCGTGCCAGTAATCTGATCCCAGTCTCAAGTCTCTACTCCATGGTTAACTATTTAATCAATAAATAGCCTCGACCTCTGCTATTACTCGCTACGTCACTTGACATGCAAGTATCGGTAAATTACTTCCAAATGCTTCGAGAAGCAATGTAGCGCGATATTTAAATATCTCAACTTTCAAAAGCGGCTACAGCCTTTCCCTTGATATCTAGGTGTCTGAAACTTGGAATACCCATTCCTAGAGTTGGGCACAATACGGCAAGGTATCGTTGAACTTAAAGGATTATCTACAATAAACTCGGGTTGACAAGTACTGGGAAAATATCAGTAGAACACGAGAAAATCAAATGTGAAACATAACTGTGATGGTTGCATGAAATAACGAAAGTGTGATTTGTAATTATATATTTATACTTCTATATTTTCAACATATTTTATAAAAGCCATCTAACCCTCACAATGGTTGACGCTTCACGTAAAGACGACTTTATTCGACATTCATTGCACATTTTGAATGACAAAATTCAACTATTTCCACACACAACATTTCTCCTCATATTATTCATATCACACATTATTATGATAATCAAGCCATTGCTTGTTATCCAACTGGAAGACTAGGAAGCTTGTAAGCTCCTCCAATGAGTTTACTACAAATTTTTACCGTCACATTAATTCTTGATATCTTTATTTCGTGTCTACTCATGATCAAACGTTTCATATAATGGCGTTACCAAATAATTTACTATTTATATAAATTCAAGCAAACCCTAATTTATATATTCATTTTATTTCCCATTTTGATAACCTTCCGTGTCTCCACAAGATTTGACTGTATAACGCAATTATTAAATGCTTCCAATAATATTCGGTTATTTCAAAATGTGGGCGTGCGTCTAACCACTAACCTTCGGAAAAGAAATGATCCGACGTAGTTAAACTGTTTCAGATATCAAACTGATAATCCACATGACATGATATGATTATTAGAAGTTACCAAATTATTATTATTAATATTTCAGAAAAATTAAAATTATTATTATTATGAAATAATAATAATAATATTAATAATAATAATAATAATTATTATTATTATTTCCAAACTGGAATTAGCTTCACAAAACAATTCGAGAACGATCAAGCTCGAATTCTTAAATAGGAAAATGTCCATTCCTCAACCTAAATAAATTTTAATATCCACAGATCCTACGGCTGATGACCGTGATTGGAAAAATGACAAAATCAAACTAAATGCTCATGATGCTGTCCAATAGATTCAAATCATCGAATCCAAATATCGGAACACAGGAAATGTCCAGACCCAGGCCTCCAATGCCTCGAAGCCTAATTTGAGACAGCAAATGTCAAAGAAAAAATTGTCTTGATAAATCTGTAGAAATGGAGAATTCCGAATAACTAAGCATAAGAATAATTCAAATGAAAATCTGGTTAGAACCAGACTGTTCCATTCTTCGGTCCCATTTGGACCCGTACCTAAATCTTGGTATCGGCCTCCATTTTCTACCCGCAATCAGTCTAGCAAGACATAACGGCTAGTTTATTCGTTGCTTCGAAATATTCTTGAATAATAATGTTCATGATGAATGTTCTAATAGCTGTGGCTATTTGCATTAAAGAGGCTTGATCTTTGAGATCCATGGTAAGAAATACCAAACGTAACATAGACGCAACAGTAACACATTCAGTACGATTTCGATACTCTTACAATCTTATTTTGCTGTGGTAAACACCTGATGTTCTTGATGACCCTATGGGTGGAATTATGCATTCCCCAGACAGCGTTAGACACACCTGGTCCCAACGTCGGCTAAGTGATCTTACCAAGCAAGACCAGTATCTAATAAAGTACTGATATGATGTCGTGGTTGTTCTTACTGTTACCAAGACAAAGCTTGTCCCTGGTGAGTTGGAAGTAAAATACTCCAAATAATTAAATGTGGCTTTGTAGACTAAGTCTACCATATTTCCTGATTCAGTTGAAATTCGCAATGTGTTGACTGCTTATTAATGCCTATCACTTGAAAGATTACCTTTGGAAAAAATTCTATGTTCCACTGTACGAAAAAATGACTAACACTTTTGACCATCACTTGGTCCGATGTTTAAAAGTATGAAGTAACGGCGAACATGCGCCTATGTAAAAACTGTAGCTTAGTATCAGTAACCATGTACTGCGAAGATTTCACTCGGTGAAGTAGTAACGACCATGCGCTATGAAGAACTGAAATGTACTCTTCCTTGAGTCTGGCTGGGCCCTCAATTTATATTGCATGGACCCATCCTCTGACGTCACAGTGGGAGAAATCCTCTATCACTAAACTGCTCATATCTTCGCTTCCGCTGATCCGATTTTCTTCTGATATGGCTCATTCTTCTCCTTTATCCCGTGGCAGTAAAATTATATGCAATCCATGTTTCCATACAATCGGGAACTATTTAATCAAAATATATCCTTGATGATGACGCGGCACGCGTCACTAACCTCTCTGTTGCCTGCATAAAGTATCGAATTCCTTCGAGAATAATAGCCGCGCGCTATTCATACATTGCGCCTGGACTTAGAATATGAGCCTGTGATCTCCAATATGCACAAGTGGATATGGGCCCAGTATATAAACATATACAGGACCAAGTTTCATTGCGTGTGGTTGGTTAAATCGCGAGAAAAGTCTATTTAAAAGTCGCTACTTCGCTTAGCCGCCATGTTGGTTTTGTAACGTCATATACGTAAACTTCTAGTAGTTCCCTTTATCACCGTACAAAATTACAGGGTGATATCGATAATAGTTTCGGAGATATTGAATGCTGGTGAAATAATTCGCACATCCGCCATGTTTGATTGGTGAGACGTAACAAAATTTGAAGGGCACGGTCGGGGTCGTCCGGAATAGTTGTATGAACCTACAGAGTTTCATTGAAATCGCCCCAGCCATTTAGATTTTATTAGGGAGGGACACACATACGCACACACACACACACAGACAGACACACGGACAAAAGATGATCTCATAAGCCTTTTTTTTTCATAAATGAAAATAGGCTAAAAATAATTCTGAAGTTTTTAGATGTGGAACAAATGCTGAGAATACCTTACGTTATCTATGCAGATTTCGAAAATATTCTGTTACCACACCAAACATGTCTACCCAATCCTGAGGCAAGTTATACAATTTCATGCCAGAGTCATGTTCCTATGAACTTTGGTATATATGTTTAACCCTCACCAGCTGTGGAACACATAAAGACAAACCTTCCGAGTCAACCCTCTATTTATCGTGGACCTGATGCTGCAGAAAAGTTAATGGACAGTTTAATATCAATAGTTAATGAAATTGATCGCCTTTACAGCTTAAATGTTCCAAAGGCCTTAACGTATGATCAACGTATGAGTGGATATGATGCACATTTTATTGTAAAGCAGTTGGGATGTACTACTGAGAGAGTGGACGTTATAGCGAACTCCAATGAAAAGTACATCTCCTTCACCAAATATGTGGGAAATGTTAAGCTTCGATTTGTGGATACGTTTCGGTTAATGCCGAGTAGTTTTGAAAAATTAGTTACAAACTTAACATCATACCCTGAAACAGTCAAGTACTTTGGAAAAGGTGTAATTCCTTATGATTGCATTGAGTCATGGGGAAAATGAAGTGAAAAGTGTTTACCTCCAAAAGAAGCATTCTTTAACAAATTAAGTCAAGAAGATGTTAGTCAAGAAGACTATGGACATGCTGCAAATGTATGGAATCAGTTCAAAATTAAAACTCTAGAGGAATATAGTGACCTTTACGCAACTTCAGATGTACTCCTTCTTGCAGACAGCTTTGAAACGTTTAGAAACAAAACACTAGAAACACACCGAGTGGATGCTGCACACTTCTTTACTTCACCTGGTTTAAGTTTTTTAGGCAATGCTCCTTTACACTGGAATTGAACTGGAATTGCTACAGGATTGCGATCAGATTCTTTTAATAGAGTCTGGAATACGTGGAGGAATAATATCAGGTGTCTCATCGGTATGCTGAAGCTAACAATAAGTACATGGAAATTTATGATTCCGAGAAACCGTCACAGTTTATTACCTATGGTGATGCCAACAACCAATACGGGAGGGCTATGAGCCACTCTCTTCCTTAAGGTGGATTTCAGTGGGTCTATCCGGATACCGTCGATCTAGAAACGCTAAAGTAAGACGATCCTGTGGGATACATTCTAGACGTTGATGTTGATTACCCATCTGACCTTCATAATCTACACGACGATTTATCTTTCCTACCAGAGTGTTGTTCATTACAAGGCACTTAAACAAGCTCTAGATCATGGACTAAAATTAATAAAAATTGATCTTGTGTTAAAGTTTCAACACAGACCTTGGCTAAAGGCATACGTTGATTTTAATTATTTTTATTTATTTATTTATCGTATGGCTTTTAGTGCCGGGGTGTCCGAGGACATGTTCGGCTCGCCTGAGTCTGTAGCTGCTTCCAGCGGATACCCTAAAGGGTGAGCTAGAAGTTCCGTTCAATTTCAAGTAGTTCCAACTTTCGCCACCAGATATCATGATACCTAGTGGTGAACGTTGGAACTTTGATAGAGCGTTCTGACGAAATCTAACCTAACAAATTTTGCTTTACACAAGTTTAGTCTGTGAAAGGATTTTTACATGCCATAAATCTATGACAAGGGACCGCCGGCTTTACTTCCCCTCCGAAGGAAGGCATACTGAAGGATTTTTAACGCTCTTAAAAGATCCGACGACTTCGGCCGGGTTTGAACCCGCTATCTTGGGCACAGCAGTTCAGCATGCTACCGACTATGCCACCTAAGCCGCTTTTAATAACAACCTTCGAAAACAAGCCAAAAATGATTTTGGAAAAAAATTGTACAAATTATTTAACAATGCAATTTTTGGAAAAAACAATGGAAAATCATCGTAAAAGAATAGACATACGTCTTGTAGTTGACAGCAAAAAGGCTGGAAAGGTAATAGCTAAACCAACATTTATTGACAGAACAATTTATGGTCCTAGCTAAGCTGCTTTCCACATGGCTAAACGTAGCATTGTATTCAATAAGCCTATATATATTGGAATGTGTATACTGGATATTTCAAAAACTCTCTTGTATTCCCACCACTATGATGTCCTGCTACCCTATTATGCTTTTGACAATCTTAAAACTAATATATATGGATACGGACTCGTTTATTTATTTGGTTAACACCCAAGATGTTTATCAAGACAAGTTGAATTATCTAGAACACTTGGACACATCTGATTATCCTACTAATCACATGTTACTCTACATAAACAAGAAAACATTGGGAAAGTTTAAAGACGAGGCTTGAGTTCGTATTATTCAGTGGCGTACCAAAGGGGATGCGAACGGGGCGGCCGCCCCGGGCGCCGTAAAAGTAGGGGGGCGCCAAAATCCAAAATCATATTTTTTTGTTCAGGAAAAATATACGGTATTAATGGTCAAATTTTCTTTATAATTTTGTTATATACTGCAGTGATATTATTTAGAAATGAAATAAACGTTCCGTTTCAAACTATTTATAGACAATACGAAATAATGTAGTTCGTGGGCGCCGAGCCCACAGGAAAGGATTACGATTTACGGGTGAAAAGAGCACCTGAGGCGGAATCAGAGCAGCGATGGAGAGGGGATGCGTGTTTGATAACGGTGCCGGCCGGCGCGGGGTGGGAGCATCAAGTCACAACAGAATTGACGATTGCTAGTTTGCTAGTCATGAAGTGTATTGTATTCCTTAACCTTAATCCTTAGTTTACTTTATTCATTTGTAGAGTTGAGTTGCGTTTATTTCGCAGTCGCTGTGTATCAATGAATTGTGATTATAGGGCCTTCAGTGTGTTTACACGTTTAGTTGAAAAGTACGAGTAAAGGTACGGTTTGGCTACAGCGATGATCGACGGCGCACATCGTTGACGATCATCGCTTGGGATACAAAGTCGCAAAAGTGGTTTCCCCAGCCGGCGATCATCGTCCGTCGTCCACTGCCTCCTACAACAGGATCACTTTCACTTCTCAACGGCTCAGTAGCCTACTCTTTGCTTATACAGGGTTGTGGGGTAAATAATAATCAGCTGATTATAGTCTGAAATAATATAACGTTGCCAGAATGACCTTAAGCAGAATTACATCAGCGTCAATATTATTGTCATTTAGACTTTCACGGCCCGTGTTACTATTGATCAGTGGGATCAATACCCCCCAAGGCAACTAATGAAACTATTAAACTTATGACGTATTTAACTTTGAATAACCTTTGGATTGATAACATCTATGAATAAGGGCTATGAAGTCATCATACCGTGTGTCGATCCCAAATAGCATGTGTTAAAATACATTTAACCACGTTTCTGTGACAAGCAACATAATTTATTAAAAAAATAATCAGTTTATTTTGAGAAATTACAAAATACTGTCTGTATTGAAGCTATGGCACTGTTTCCCAAGATATGATAGCTTTATAGTTATTCTTTTGTTCACAAAATGGCCAGCGATCATCGCTGCCGAATGCAATGAATTGACGCCAGCGCAGATCGCCAGCGATGTGCGCCCGGCGATCATCGCCGTAGCCAAACCATACTTTAATTCCAGATCCTGCACAACTAGGAAACAGGTAAGTGCAATTAGCACTAGCAAACAATATTAGGTTAAATTCTCTAAAACAATTTAAAACTGAAAAAAAATACAGTGTTTCCTCTCTATTTCGTTTGCTATTGGCTGAAGCAATTTTAGCCTAGAATCATTATTGATCAACACCAAGAATCATAATTGATAATAGTGAAAGGTAATTTGTTTCATTGTATTTCAGTTTCCATTATGAAACGGCACAAGGCAAGTGGGTCTCAAAATAGACAACTGAAACATCAACGTACCAAAGCACTTGATAGTTCGAAATCGTTTATGACAGCTTTCATAAAAGGATCACTGAAGTCTGAAAACAATGAAACTCAGAAAGAATGTGTATTTGACAGTATCAACTTAAGCCTTGATTAATGAATCAAATATTACAGTAGCTAATAAATTGGCTAAACACGATGATCTTGATGGTACGATTCAAATCTCTCAATCCAACTCTTGGAATCAAGTGCAACTTTTTGGAACAGTTCAACAAGTGTTCAACTAGTTCGACTCACTGGTGGAGTGTCCTCAAGGAGCATGTCAGCTTATTGGTCAAGGGCCACTCAGATACATGATGGAGTTCTAAAGCAGAAGCCGTGAACGACTTATCATCTCAGTTAGATGGAGTGCTTCATGCTCTAGAAAAATTGAGAGAAACTACAACTGGAACCATCGATACTAGACAGAGTGCAGCGCTGTTAATTAATGCAATAGAAAGATTTGACTTTGTAACTATGCTATTTTTCTGGACTGAGGTACTTCCAAAAATTGACCGAACACAGAAAACTTTGCAAATCGGAGGCATTTCGTTCACTTATGTAATAAATTGTCTACAAGCTTTCCAAGATCAACTTCCAGTTGATGTTATATCAAAAGCTACTAAGAAGTGTGAGGAATGTGGAGAACCCACGGATCGAAGACAAAGAGTAAAGCGGAAAATGCCAGGGGAATCCACTGATGATGTTGGACTGTCCTGGAAAGATGAAGTAAAACGGAGCACACTAGAGATCTTTGATAAACTTATTCGTGAGTTAAGTTAACGGTTCGCCAATTATCAAGGAACTGGATGAACGTTTTGGCTTCCTCTGTACTTTTGATGGATACATTCATAACGAAACCCCAAATGAAAACGTTTTGAACACTATAGAGGAAATGTTTCGAACTTGCAGAGAAGTACCCTGAAGATTTGAACGGGGAAGTACTCTTTGAAGATATTAAAGAATGTCATAGTTTTATTACGAAGATCAAAGAAAACTAATGAAATGATCGACTTGAAACCCAAATATATTTTGTTATACTTAGGTCTTGTTTGGGGTTAGAGGCATCGCTTTCAAACTACTTTTAACGATTCCAGTGTCTGTGGCATCTTGTGAACGATCTTTTCGTATGCTGACGCTTATTGAAAATTATTTAATATCCACAATGACGCAAGAAAGACTAAGTAATTTAGCAATCATATCAATTGAACGTGATGTGGCTGCTACTATAGACTTCAACTCTATTATAAATAAGTTTGCATCCATCAAGGCTAGGAAGGCACATTTTTAAATTTTTGTTATGACCCTGAAACTTCTTTTTTTTTTTTTTTTTTTTTTTTTTTGCGGCTTCGGTGGCGTAGTTGGTAGCATGCTGAGCTTCTATGCCCAAGATAGCGGGTTCAAACCCGGCCGAAGCCGTCGGATTTTTTAAGAGCGTTAAAAATCCCTCAGTATGCCTTCCTTCGGAGGGGAAGTAAAGCCGGCGGTCCCATGTCATAGATTTATGGCATGTTAAAGATCTTTCCACTAATTACACCTGTGTGAAACTAAATTGGATAGGTTAAGAATGTAAACAACGCTCTTAGGTTGCTACGTTCGTTGCCAAGAGCCGACTGCGGTGGCGTCTAGTAGCTAGTTCTGAACTAGGCCTAGTAGTCGTTGGCGGTGGCGTTTGGCGGCAAAAGTAGGAACTATTTGAAAATTCAAAGTTGCAGTCCCTACTTGAATTAAAAAACAGATACACACACTAATACAGTCATCACAATTAACACCGGTTATCAGACAGATTCTACACACACCCAAAGTACACGGGGCTACATGACCGCGTTGTCGCAGCCCCTAAACTAAGGAACCAACCAACCAACCAAACTTCTTTTCTCTTTATTTTTGTTTATTTATTTTATTATTTTTCAAAATAACTAACCTTTTAATACTTACAGTTTTATTTTATTCATATTTTTCTCTTTATAATGTGTTAAAGTACATTACTACTTATTAAAAATACATATTTATGAACATTTAACTGTGTTTAAATTAAACTTATTGATCCTTGGACCTTTTAGTGTTAGGGGGCAACTGCCATCTGGTTTGTCCCGGGCGCCAAGCAGACTTGGTACGCCACTGCATTAAAGCATTTGTTGGACTTAGAGCTAAAATGTATGCTTTAGACATAAATGGTATAGAAATAAAAAAGATTAAAGGCATTAGCAAAGGCATTGTCTAAAATTGTATACGTTTTCAAGATTATAAGGATTTTATTATGAAAAACGAGGTAAAAAGAATACCAATGAGCATTATCGCTTCTAAGCAACATAACATATCATCTATAAAACTAAACAAAATTGCTTTGTGTCCTAATGATGATAAAAGAGTAATTGATTCTGATGGTATAGCTACACATGCCTATGGTCGTTACTCAACCTTTGTCCATGCTTAAGGGGTTAAGTTATGGATATCAAGATCCTAAAATTAAACAGGAAATATATTACTCTACCTGCATGTAGCAAATACATAAACCAAAACAATTTAAGAAATAAAACAATAGCACTACAAAAACAAACACCAATCAAGCAACAAGCAAAGGGAAGAATGGTATTCACACTCAAGAATAAAAAAAGAATAGAAAACAAAAACAAGATGTTCGGGAAAGAACATATAGCCTACTTTCTCCTAAATGTATGGGTATAGTTATAACTCTCTGTCCTTATCATCTCCTAACTTCTTTCTACTTGAAGTGCAAATTGGCACACAGGATTTGAACAGTGGCGTTCAAACCATAGTTTATAATTTACCCCAGCATTTTGCAATTTCATCAGCAAACACTCCAAACACCGACTACTTACAATAATTGAAACTTCGTTGCTCTAATAAGGCCCATCTACAATGCGCAGTCGGCAGTCCGTAGTTGGTAGTCCTCGGTCGGCAGTAGCGATCGACTCCGTGTATACTATAGGCACCATACACAACATGAAGTTGCAGTTGGTAGCTGTCAGTTGGCAGTCGCGAATTTTATCCTTGACTGCCAACTACCCGACTGCAGCACTGTAATAGCCAATCAGAGCAGATCAGAAACTTTTTTTTTTGGCGTGTAGCCTCCTGAGAGGCCGAGTGCAGGTCTTTCTAGTCGACGCCCGTGGGCGACCTGCGCGTCGGGATGAGAGATGGAATGGATGAAGATGAATGAAACTGGGCAAGGATGTGGAAGGAAGCGGCCGTGGCCTGTCAGAAGGTACTGTCCCAGCATTTGCCTGGTGTTGAAAATGGGAAACCACGGAAAACCATTTCAAGGACAGCCGACGGTGGGGCTCGAACCCACGCGTCTACCGAGTCAGCAGTGAGCTTGGCCCCTTGACCTAACGCTGCACTTTAGCCCGCGTAGCCACTACTGTCGGTAGATCAGAAACTGACGTCACGTTGTTGTTCTGTGTCGTATACGAATGATATAGGACTAAGTGAAGTAACTTCGCAACCAGTTAATTTATAGGCTAATCTTAAATACACGGTATAACAAAATAATCCATCTCCAAATCATCCATATTGCAAATTTTGAGGTTATCAATAACGCCTCTGTGCACAAGGAATAAACGAATGTTACTGTATTATTACTCCTAGCAGTCGTTAAGACTGGGTTCACTAACTGGCCGGTATAGAGCGCTGCTCGAATCTATAGTTTCTGCATAGTACAACTGAAGGATGGTAGATGTCACTCCGGTGGAGAATGTCGTTTTTTTAAATACATAATTTCCATTGCAAAACGCACCATATAACGCTTTATTTTATAACGTCTCAGTACTCAAGAAACAATAAATATAAAAAAAATCAAGCAAAAAAGTTCTACTCTGATAGGATTTGAACCCCGGCCAGCCACATGAGAGACGGGAGCTCTAACCACACAGCCAATCGTACACTCATAACTTACGCGTTATCGATCAAATACATATAACGTACTGTATTAGCAAATAATCACTTGGGCTGAAGATTTCTTCACTGGAGTATATTTCAAACCGAGTTCATTTCATATTAAGTTCATATAATTTTTATCAGTAGGTTATATTGCATGCAACATACTGAAATTAGTAAAATATAGGTCAGAACGAGAGATCAGCTGCCATCTTGTCGAATAGCCGAGACGATTCAGATTTTTAAAGTCACTTCTAGATTATAATATTACAATATAAACTTTTAATTTCGAACGAACCACGTCGCTTAGAACAGATTAAACGATTCTTGGTTCGATAATCGGAACTGGTGGGTCCCATGTTATGGATTATAAATTTTGCATAATTCACACGGCCGCCATCCTGAAATGGTACGTTTGATGACCTTGTAGTTTGGGCACAAGACGCGTCCCATATGAAGGTAGGTTGTTACCAAATTTGGTAAAGATCCGATGATTAGTTTGGTCGTAATGCATTATTAAGTTTAGACCATTCGATTGGCCACCATTACCTTTTGGTAAAGATTGCGGCAATATAAAACATGACACTGAGGTGCCCTTTGCCAGTGCTAACTCTGTACCAAATTTCGTTCAATTCGGTTTAACCGTGTTCGAATTGATAGGGGGGGACAGACATTCAGAGTACACACTCACACACACACACAGACTCACACACATACACACACACAGACAGACACACTTTTTTCGCCCTGTAGTGATCTCATAAGTCTACTTTCATTTTTTGCAAAAATAGAAAGTAGGCTAATATATATAAACCAACTGTACAATTTATAATAAAAAATATAGAAAAAAAGTATTATGTGTAAATATTGTAAATGTATTTAAAATTAATAAAATATATTGTATGGACACTGGTTGTACATTTTAATTACTACCCACCTCCCACTCCTAATCCAGCTGTTAACTTCCAGTAATCTTATGAAATTGCCTTTAGTTAGCTGAAACTATGTAGCCAAAGATAGTATAACCCATTTACTCTAGGATTACCTATATGCTTTGGGGTAAGGTATTGAGTCTTGTTATATGTAATGGAATCCTGTAAAATGCCGTGGTATAGTAAATAGCGTAAAAAAGTTGTCACTTTCCGCATGTAAACACTGGCCTTGTAACTTACTTATAATTTAAAAAAAAAAAACTTTAGCATGAGAATAAATTCTCTGTAAGTGTGTGTGTTAGTGCTAGTGTTAAACCTGGGAAAACTTAATTAACTTTGTAATCCTAAGCTCGTTGTGTGCAGTCAACATCTTGCACAGTAGCCACGGTGGTAGCTTTACCATACTCTCTATAAGACTAGTATAGAGATAGTTGCGTGTGCCCTTGTATACTTTGTGTATGTGCATTAGCCTCTGGCTCAGCTTTACAGGTTAGGTTGGGTTAGGTTATGTGCGGACATGATTGGTTAGGTGAACTGAGGTTAGATTAGGTTAAGTTAGGTTAGGTTTGTTAAGTTAGGTAAAGTTATGTTAGGTTATGTTAGGTGAGGACATGTTTGGTTAGGTGAACTGAGGTTATGATAGGTTAAGTGAGGTTAGGTGAAGTTAGGTTAGCATATCATTGATATAAGTGGTTGCGTGCAGTGACCATTTAGCGCATTAGCCCTGTGCTTAAAATAATAAGTAGGGAATATAAGCCGAAGCTGGCACAGGGGCTAATGGGCAAGATGGCCGGCACGCCCTGAGACCGTCAATGACGTCACAGGGAGAGGTCGGCCATGTAGTTGTCAAATGAAATATTTATTATTATTATTATTATTATTAGGTAATTATTGATTGATCATGTACAATCAAGACCACCCTTATATTGTCCACCTCGTGATGTAGCGGATAATAATCTTGAATGCCACCGTGGAGGCCTGGGTTCGATTCCTGGCTCAGCCAAGAAATTTAATTTTGGTCTCACGAGTGGAACGGGGCACACTCATTCTTGTGAGGCAAAAGTGACAAAAGGCGGGTTTAATTCATACCTCTGCCATTCATTCTAACCCAACTTCATTTAACCTAACCTAACCTAACTAAGAAGTGAGAGCAAAAAGTGTGAGCAAAAAAGTGAGAGCACAAATAATAAACTTAGTTATAACCTAACCACACCTAACCTAACCTAACTTAACTTCACCTAACCTAACCTAACATAACTTAACTTCAAAGTGGGAGCAAATATGGGAGCAAAAAGTAAGAGAAAAAGTGTGAGCAAAAAGTGAGAGCAAAAAAAGTGGGAGCAAAAAAAGTGGGAGCAAAAAGTGGGAGCAAAAAGGTGGGAGCAAAAAGTGGGAGCAAAAAAGTGGGAACAAAAAGTGGGAGCAAAATGTGGGAGCAAAAATTGGGAGCCAAAAAGTGGGAGCAAAAAGTGGGAGCAAAAAAGTGGGAGCAAAAAGTGGGAGCAAAAAAGTGGGAGCAAAAAGTGGGAGCAAAAAGGTGGGGAGCAAAAAAGTGGGAGGAAAAAGTAAGAGCAAATGGGAGAGCACAAATAATAAACTCAGTTACAACCTAACCTAAACTAACCTAACCTAACCTAACCAACAGAAACCTCATTTTTAGATTTAGATTTTAGATTTTACATTTTAATATTTAACATTTTAACATTTGAGATTTTTGATTTTTTAATTTTACATTTTTTAGATTTTACATTTGAAATTTTTGATTTTTTTGTATTTTAGATTTTTATTTTTATTTTTAGATTTTACATTTTAAATTTAAGATTTTTTGATTTTAGATTTTACATTTTCCGGAAAGAGTTAACTACAAGGTCACATACCTAACCTCACCAAACCTAACTTTACCAAGCCTTACTTAAGCTAATCCAAAGGCTAATGCACATACACAAAGTATATAAGGGGACATGCAACTATCCTTATGCTAGACTTGTAGGCTACTGTACAACATGATCACTACCCCAACCGGGTATTTTTTTCATTTTGTTGTTTACACATTTGTCAATTTTCCAATTTCCCATTTTCAGTTTTTTTAAATGTCAGTTTTAAGTTTTTCAATTTCATAATATGGAAACATGAATTTTGCATTTTGTTGTTTACACATTTGTCAATTTTCCAATTTACCGTTTTCAGTTTTTTTTATGTCAGTATTAAGTTTTTCAATTTCATAATATGGAAACATGGATTTTGCATTTTGTTGTTTACACATTTATCAATTTCACAATTTCCCATTTACAGTTTTTAAAATGTCAGTTTAAAGTTTTTAAATTTCATGATATAGAAACATGGATTTTCCAATTTGTTGTTTACACATTTGTCAATTTACCAAATTCCCATTTACAGTTTTTAACATTTCAGTTTAATGTTTTTTTCTATTTTGTCAATATGGAAACATGGATTTTCCAATTTGTGTTTTACATGTTCATTTTGCATTAGGAGTGGAGAGAGGTGGGTAGTAATTAAAAATGTACAAGCAGTGTCCATACAATATTTTTTTATTTTAAATACATGTACACTATATACACATTTTACATTTTAATATATATTCCTTATTGTTATAAATTGTACAGTTGTTTTTATTTTGTTTTATATTTTATTTATTTTTAATTATGAATACCATTCTTTATTTTTGTTTTATTTTTATTTTTGTAGTGCTATTGTTTTATTTCCTAAATTGTTTTGTTTTATGTATTTGCTAGTTGCAGGCAGAAGATTTTGATATTCATAACTTAACTCTTTAAGCATGGTTAATGATTGAGTAATGACCATAGGCATGTGTACCTATACCATCAGAATCAATCACTCTTTTATCATCACCAGGACACAAAGCAATTTTGTTTAGTCTTATAGATGATATGTCATGTTGTTTAGAAGCGATAATGATCATTGGTATTCTTTTTACATTGTTCCTCATGACACAATCCTTATAATCTTGAAAGCTTATACCATGTTTGACAACACCTCTGTTAATACCTTTAATCTTTTTGATTTCTTTACCATTTATGTCTAAAGCGTACATTTTAGCTCTAAGTCCAAAAATGCTTTTATAATTTGTCCACAAGCCTCGTCTTTAAATTTCCCCAACGTTTTCTTGTTTGATGTAGAGTATCATATGTGATTAGTAGGATAATCTGATGTGTCCAGGTGTTCAAGGAAATTCAACTTTTCTTGATATACATCTGGGGTATTAACCAAATAAATGAACGAGTCGGTATCCATATACATGAGTTTAAGATTGTTCATTCCATAATAGGGTAGCAGGACATCATAGTGGTGGGAATACATTAGAGTTTTTGAAATATCCAGTATACACATTCCAATATATATAGGCTTATTGAATACAATGTTACGTTTAGCCATGTGGAAAGCAGCTAGTTTAGGACCATAAATTGTTCTGTCAATAAATGTCGGCTTAGCTATTAGCTTTTCGCCTTTTTGCTGTCAGTCACAAGACGCATGTCTATTCTTTTACGGATATTTTCCATTGAATTTCCAAAAATTGCATTGTTGAATAATTTGTACAGATTTTTCTCAAAATCACTTTTGGCTTGTTTTCGAAGGTTGTTATTAAAATCAACGTATGCCTTTAGCCAAGGTCTTCGTTTAAACTTTAACACACGATGAATTTTTGTCAATTTTATTCCATGATCTAAAGCCGGTTGTAATGTCATGTAGTGAACAACATATCGCCTTCGATTTCCAAGATGAGGAATTAGTTTTTTCAGAGACGAATCCTTAGGTTGTGTACAATCTGGTAGGAAAGGTAAATCGTTGTGTAGATCATGAAGGTCAGATGGGTAATCAACATCAACGTCTAGAATGTATCCCACAGGATCGTCATCCTTTAGTTTTTCTATATCAACAGTATCTGGAGAAACCCACTGAAATCCACCATAAGGAAAGGAGTGGCACATAGCCCACCCGTATTGTTTGTTGGCATCATCATAGGTAATAAACTGCGATGGTTTCTCAGAATCATAGGTTTCCATG
Organism: Meconema thalassinum; assembly: GCA_946902985.2. Lineage (NCBI taxonomy): Eukaryota > Metazoa > Arthropoda > Insecta > Orthoptera > Tettigoniidae > Meconema > Meconema thalassinum. Next base: position 695,369,158 of record OX336390.1, read on the forward strand.
TATTTATTGTTAGCTTCGGCATGCCGATGAGACACCTGGCATACGGTATGCCTCCACGTATTCCAGACTCGATCAGAAGAATCTGATCGTAATCCTGTAGCAATTCCAGTTCAATTCCTGTCTAAAGGAGCATTGCCTCGAAACTTAAACCAGGCGAAGTAAAAAATGTGCAGCATCCACTCGGTGTGTTTCTAGTGTTTTGTTTCTAAACGTTTCAAAGCTGTCTGCAAGAAGGAGTACATCTGAAGATAGGTATAGGTCACTATATTCCCCTAGAGTTTTAATGTTGAACTGTTTCCAGACATTTTTAGCATGTTCATAGTCTTCTTGACTAACATTTTCTTGACGTAATTTGTTAAAGGATGCCTCTTTTCTAGGTAAACACGTTTCACTTCACTTTTCCCATGAGTCAATGTAGTCATAACAAAATACCCCTTAACAAGTCATGAGCATTGCATTTTCTTTTCCAAAGTACTTGTCTGTTTCAGGGTATGATGTTAAGATGGAAACTAAGTTTTCCAAACTACTCGGCATTAACCGAAACGTGTCCACAAATCTAAGCTTAACATTTCCTACATATTTGGTAAAGGAAATGTACTTTTCTTTGGAGTTAGCGATAACATCCACTCTCTCAGTAGTACATCCCAATTGCTTTACAGTGAAATTTGCGTCGTAGCCACTCATATTATGTAGAAACACAGGAACGGGGTTGCGTGTTTTACACCTCAAATTACAGTTATTGTGAGAACTTACACGGTATTCCCTTGTAATATGGCAGTGGTCTCGAACTTTCCAGTCCTCTTTGGTAAATGGTTTTAGACACAAATAACAGGTTTCAGAACATTGGAACTCTGCTTTTTGATCCTGCGTTAAGGCCTTTGGAACATTTAAGCTGTAAAGGCGATCGATTTCATTAGCTATTGAGATCAAACAGTCCATAAACTTTTCTGCAGCATCAGGTCCACGATAAATAACAGGTTGGCTTGGAAGGTTTGTCTTTATGTGTTCCACAGCCGGGGAGGGTTTAACGTATATACCAAAGCTCATAGGAACATGACTCTTGTGTATAACAAGTTTTATTTTTTGAGTTTCTTTGAAAAAAGTTCAATTTTGAATTTTTTATATTTTGGAAACTAACAAGTTTAAAAAAAAGTTTGTTTGGTATAAATGAATGGCCCTGATCCCCTCTACCACCAAAATAAATTTCAAGCCTCTAGAACTAGAACTGTGCAGTAGCGGGTGGGCGGTTTCTGCCCACCCCACCCCACCACCTCACCCTCTGACGTCACGTCAGAATCGTCAATCAGCAAACCTCGCTCCTTAGCTGTTTCTTTAAAAGTAGAATAGACAACTGCTTTGTATGTTCGTAGATCCTGGAAGCTGGTAGCACCTATGACGTGAAGCAATAACAGGCGTAAATAATACCTTTCTGTTTCTGTAGGCGAAACAGTATACATTCTGCCTATAGTTTTTGAAACATTTTTCTTTTTTGCCACTGGCAGTTGCTCTTATTACAGACGTAATGTACTGGTGTTTCTGGATATATATACGGATTTCTGGCTTGCGAATCTTGATTTAACTTGAACCACGCTTGTAATTCCGTGTTGCGCAACTGTGCTTGAAGTAAAATATCAGGAGCGTTATCATTTTTAAAATCGATATTTTGCAAGTTTGGCAAGTGAACTGGTAATCGCACGATAGAATGTGACTTTTCATGCATATCGAATTACGCTACCCGCGTATCTGTTCGATTACTAGGTACAGAACATAATCCATTTCGTTGTGTGACATTAAGAATATATTTATTACATAAGCAATTCTACTACACATCTTTTTCCATTTCAGATCAGAGAACAATCGCCGCCATAGCGACCATACAGATTGTCGTGGTGACGTAGGTATCGTTGCCAACCCCGCGCAACCATAGTTCCCATTCCAGAAACTACTATTCCCAGATTCGCGACAGGAAAGAAGTAATTTCATCGTAGTTCACCGTTTCGCCTTCAGGACATATTTTAACAATGCAGCAGTCATGACCTTTATACTTACTTGTGGATTTTAATATATATATTTTGTGGATGTATCTAACACTCCGAACACTTGAGCATATTTCAACATTAAAATGAGCTTGCACGTAAAGTAAAAGAAATGGATTGTACGGAACAATGAATCGACTATCGACTTCAATGTCAATGCCTCGAATTGTTTTTACTGTATAATAATCCGTCCATATTTCTTCTCCTATACGAAGGATAACCATTGGCTTTATCTATGGTCTCTTCCTGAAACTGTTTAGGGAAATTTTTCTTACATACGCCATCTTTCATACATACTGAAGCAGGATTCAAAGATCCGCGAGGACCATGTACCATATGACGCCTTACCAACTCGTATAGCGCTTCATCCTCGAGATTTGGTATTTCGGCTGACACCACACTGTCAATGTCAGACATTTCTCGAAACTTACAATCTTCCGTTAATGTTTTAAGAGTAAATAGATGTGCGGGAGACCTCGATTTTGAAATTCCACTGTATATAGATATGCTTTTACCGAAAATTTCCTTAACATTTTCAATCGTAGCAATTCCTTTACTTTGCAATGGAAAACTCTCACTTCAATATCAGGCCTATTATTAGCCGTTTCCCAGAGATGAATGCTGTTAAGTATTTCTGGCCAGCCCGCATTATAGGTGAACGTAATGAATAAATCTGGCTTTCCAAACTTCCTCACTATCGCCATCGTATCCTGATAGTTTTGCAATATTTTCCTTGGGCTACCTGTAAAAGAAGATGGCAAAACTACAATACGACCGACTCTGAGATTTTCATTTTCTGCTCGTACATGCAAGGCGTCTGCTAAACCGGCATATGTATCAACTCGTAACTTCGTTTGTTGATGTATATATTTTAACCAGTCACCTTCCATACGACAGTAGTAATCTACGAATAAATATCCATTTTGCAAACTTGAGCAGCGACAACTAACTCAACATGACCTCCATGAACACCATTCATATACATATACATTTTGTAATCATCGCTCGTATTGATAGCAGTTTCGCACATATCGCTGTTGCCAACAATAAGGGAAGAATAATATTGTTCCACTTGTCTGTAACATGTTTTACAATTCGCTTTCTAACCTGTGTAAATAAACTCTGATTGTTGTACTCACAATATGCCACTGACCTGAACAGACAATTACCGTCACCTTTAATCTTTATAACATTTGTAATTGAGTGTCGCCTCTCATTCATCATAATATGATTCATTGTATTGATTGAGCACACAACCTATCAGGACGAATGATGAAACGAAAAGAAGACAGTTTGTAGCTGGTGAGACCAAAGACTATATAACAGAAAGATCGGATACACAATACAAAATGGCAGTTCCAACATTCGACTGTAGCGGCATCTTCGTGAAATTAGTTGTCTTTCGTATGCAGTATTTGTTGTCATTCAAACAGATGTTGACATGACAGTGTCATTAGCAAAATGACTGCTGATTGTGCATAAGCATTTCAGTCTCAAAGTAATCCATTCTTTGAGAAGTTTTAATAAAATTATGTGCACAGAATCCCCTTCTACTTATTGTATGGATACATGCGACATTAGCGCCCGAGTGAACAGGTAGAAGTTAACGATATCATGTATGGATACATGCGACATTAGCGCCCGAGACGAGCAGGTAGAAGTTAACGATATCATGGCGTAATTAGGGAACTCTCTATTAATATCAAGACATTTATTATTGGGGCGGCGTTGAATATCATGATACAATGTTAGTCGTTGTCGCCTAGCGACAATATGTCCGTCAAGTCGTTCGATATTTCCATTTTCGTGAGACCTTGAAGGAAGTAATATTCGCAATTATTTTAATACTCGAATGATATAATCAAGTAAGGTGGGTATCAATCGACGGTGCTTGACGGGCATTACATTTTAAGACAACAAACGTCGTCGTAGCGCAAATACTTCCCGAGATATTTCAGTTTTAGTAAAGGGTGATTTTTTGAAATCTATTTTAATATATAAGAAGATAAATTAAATATTAAAATTTAAAAATATTAAAATAAATTATTAAAAATTATATAAATGATAAATTATTAAAAATGATAAATAAATAATAAATAATGCATAGTTAATAACAAATAAATAATGATTTTTAATAGCCCGTTATTCAAGAGAGCAGTTGCGCGCAGCGGCCATCTTGCCCACTAGTCCCTGGCCCAGCTATGACACTCCCTCCATAAGAATAACATGGGGTAGTTGCGCGCGGCGGCCATCTTGCTCATTAGCCCCTAGCCCAGAACCGGCCTTTATATCCTACTAACCTGCTAAGAGAAGCGTGTTTGAAAAGATAGAGAAGGTTATTAAGTCAAAGGGCAATAGATGCTAGACCGGAATGCAGGGTAGCCTGTAGTGACACATTTTGGCTCTGTAATCACCCAACTTGTTGATGATTGGATTGGTGTTCGTAGTTTTATTTTTTGTAGCAGAGGTTTCCTGCCTGTATTTTTATAGATAAAATAGTGGGGAACTGGTAGCGTAAAATTGAGCGTTTCACACGTACCATCGTGAGCCTAATATCATGCAAAGCGCTCGACTCTAAACTACCTGCAATTTGTTGATAGGCGTACCCCCACAAAAGACATTCATATTCCATGACAGGTCATATAATAATGTAGTATATCAGGAGTCTGTTGAGATAACATCGAAGAAACTCTTGGACCTCAGTGGAGGGTAGAGCTACGCTAGAATCGCTTTTGCTTGATTGGCACACTGGGTCCCTTCCTGTGCGAAAGTAAGTCCTCAATCCAGAATGGTTTAAAAGCAGACTTCCAACTTATTACTTCACCGAAAAAGGTGAGGTCCTAACATTTACTAACATTAATTATAATACGCCATTTCTCGAGCCAGGGTTCGTGATTGTTAAGGGTGCCTTGTAGGTTTTCTTCAAGTCTATGTCCTCTTCATGAAGTGGTAGAGATCGCGGTATCATCGACACACAGATGGATGTTCGTGTTAGAAGGTTTCAGGAACGTCGGAGACGTAGACGTTGAATAACGAGGGGGAGATGACACTGCCCTGCGGTCAGCTGGCTTTAATCTTCCTCATTGGGCGTCTTCCACCAGAGTATAGAAATTCCTGTTCCTAATAGAGGAATTTATAATAATGAGTAAATGGTCTAGGAAGTCTTTGTGCTTTTGTTTGTATAGCAAGCCGCCGTGATACCATACCTCACCAAAAGCACAACTGATGTCTAAGAATGAAACTCCTGTCATATGTTTTCATTTAATGCGTGCGTAATAATCTCAGTAAGTCTGAGTAGCTGTGGAATGACTTTTGCGGAAACCTCAACGTTAGTTGTGTTATCATAAAATACTTTTAGCCTGGAAAGCAGGGTCATCTCCAAAAGTTCCAAGATGATGGAGAGGTGATTAACGGGACTAAAATGTTGTGGGAAATTGCCATCTGTTTGAGGTTTCCCTATCATAATAACCTTGATAACTTTTCAGGCGGGTTGGGAAGTATCCAAATTTCTAAATATCATTAAATAGCTAATTGACGCTGGTGAGAACATTTTTGGGAAAGAAACTGCTACCCCATTGGCCCACTGCTTTCCAGTTTCTCAGATTTTTAATGAGCTTAAGCATTTCGATTGGTGTGAAGAACCTAAATCCTGGTGGAAGCTCTCCCTAAAAGCCACCAAGAAAATCACCATAGGCCTCCTGAATTAAGTCTTCATAGCCAGGTTCATTATTTGGCTCACGGGTTTTCTCAACTATGTGCTTGTACATACCAGTCCACGTTACCCGTGTAATGGTGGAATGCATCAGGGAGAGAGAAGATAAGGGTTATGAAAGGCTGGAAAGTGAAAGACAACCTACACCTCAGATAGCCAAACTCTGGAAGAGAACTAAGTTGATTAGATGAGGTTGAGGAGCCTCTCTCAAGGAGGTGGAAACAAGGGTCTTCTTTTTATTTTGATACTAACCTATACGTTCCTACTCTACAATAGATGGCCCCTTCGGAAAGCCGTCTCTTGAACAGAGACGTTCCAAAATTACTGAAGAATTCCTCATAGACAAATTTCCTCGATACCGGAGGCTTCTACCGTAAATCTATTCATCCGTAACCCCTACGGGCTAGAGTGCTTTCTTGAGGATCACATCAACTTTGCCACATTTCCAAACGCTCAATCAAACTCCAGAAAACTCAATTCAGGTGCTCGCTAAGGATGACATCTAGTCCAGCTGCGTTATTCTCTTCTAGACACTCAGAATAATGTCATGAACTTCCTCAGATGACAACTGGCTGACACTATTGCAGCATACATCTAGTTCGTTTATTGGATATGTTGTTGTGGAACTTCGTTGATTCAATAGATAACGAAATGCTCCACCTAGGTGACCATATCTATTTTTCCTCCCATTTGTGGTTTCTGTTGATATTTCCTTTTTAGGCGCTTTCTACATCGTATAATTGGGTGTGTGTTGAACTTGTCTGATAACCTGTATTGATATGGGTAAAGTAGTGTAACTTTGTTAGGGTCAGAGATGGGATAGGTCCCCAGGGATTTCAAGGAAGATACTATCCCGTCATTAATTTGTCTGGAAAATGTGTGGTAAAACCCAGGGAAACCCAGAGAAACCCCGCTGCCAAGGTCGGGATACAAATCTACACACATCAAAAAAAGTTTTGCATCACCTCGGTTCCAAGAGTTCCGGAACCGTTAAATACAAAGGGAATAGAGATCAACACAAACAACATTTCAGCTCGTTTTATTGCTCATGAGACCCACACATTGCATGTTGTACCATCATACAGCTAGACTTTCAGCATTTGTGGTCCAGATTGCAGTACACACCACTACCTCTAATACCCAGTAGCACGTCCTCTTGCATTGATGCATGCCTGTATTCGCCGTGGCATACTATCCACAAGTTCATCAAGACACTGTTGGTCCAAATTGTCCCACTCCTCAACGACAATTCGGCGTAAATCTCTCAGAGTGGTTGGTGGGTCGAGACGTCCATAAACAGCCCTTTTCAACATATCCCAGGCATGTTCGATAGGGTTCATGTCTGGCGAACATGCTGGCCACTGTAGTCGAGCGATGTCGTTATCTTGAAGGAACGCATTCACAAGATGTGCACGATGAGGTCGAGAATTGTCGTCCATGAAGACAAATGCCTCTCCAATATTCTGCCGATATGGTTGCACTATGGGTCGGAGGATGTCATTCAGGTATCGTAAAGCCGTTTCGGAGCCTTCCATGACCACCAGTGGCGTACGTCGGCCCCACATAATGCCACCCCAAAACATCAGGGAACCACCACCTTGCTGCACTCGCTGGACAGTGTGTCTAAGACGTTCAGCCTGACCAGGGTGCCTCCAAACACGTCTCCGACGATTGTCTGGTTGAAGGCATATGCGACACTCATCGGTGAAGAGAACGTGATGCCAATTCCGTGGGGTCCATTCAGCATGTTGTTGGGCCCATCTGTACCGCGCTGCATGGTGTCGGGGTTGCAAAGCTGGACCTCGCCATGGACGTCGGGAGTGAAGTTGCGCATCATGCAGCCTATTGCGCACAGTTTGAGTTGAAACACGACGTCCTGTGGCTGAACGAAACGCATTATTCAACATGGTGGCATTGCTGTCAGGGTTCCTCCGAGCGGCAATCCGTAAGTAGCGGTCATCCACTACAGTAGTAGCCCTTGGGCGGCCTGAGCGAGGCCTGTCATCGACAGTTCCTGTATCTCTGTACCTCCTCCATGTCCGAACAACATCGCTTTGGTTCACTCTGAGACGCCTGGAAACTTCCCTTGTTGAGAGCCCTTCTTGACACAAAGTAACAATGCGGACGCGATCGAACTGCGGTATTGACCTTCTAGGCATGGTAGAACTACAGACAACATGAGCAGCGTACCTTCGTCCTGGTGGAATGACTGGAACTGATCGGCTGTCGTACCCCCTCCGTCTAATAGGCCCTGCTCATGCATGGTTGTTTACATCTTTGAGCAGTTTTAGTGACATCTATGAACAGTCAAAGGGACTGTATCTTGGATACAATATACACAGTCAACGTCTATGTGCCGGAGATCTGGGAACCGAGGTGATGCAAAACTTTTTTTGATGTGTGTATAAGTGCACAATGAGACACATAAATATTTTATTTTTGCGCACATTCATCATACATCAGTCTAAAACAGGTAAATAGCGCAAAAAGCTATTGAAATTCAGTAAAAAGAAGACATAGTCTACTTTGATTTGTATATACCAGGTGGCTCATTTGTTCCGTCCATTCTACATTTGGGTGTCCCACATGTACTGTACTAATGATGAACGGGAAGTCTAATAACTGAATTCCTAAGGGGTATCCTTTAATGCAAGAAGGTTAAGTCAGAATGCCAAGAAATAACCAGACGGACGATCGCTACATGTTCCTCAGTGCTCCCGTTTAATGCGCCCCATTGCGTTATGAAACCTAAGCTTCGACGGCATTAGGACCAGCATCTCCATACATTAGTATGATGTCCGTGTACTAGTTGTTGCTGAATACACCAGCCATTGTCAATATGTGGCCAGCAACTATTGCTTTGTTGTACCACATAATGAACCTATTACGTTCTCAAATTTGAGGTTTTATAACGCAATGGGGCGCGTTAAACAGGTAGCGCTGAGGAGCATGTAGCTAGGGGCCATCCGGTTGTTATCTCTTCGTATTCTGACGTAATCTGCCAGCATGCAGTGTGACCCCTGTGGAAATCAGTAATTAGACATCCCATACAGCAGTGGTGTATGCGGGACTCTTATAAGTAGATTGTACGGGGTAAATGAGCATATAGGGATAAGTTGGTAGTTGAGTTATTCTGCCCTCTCTGATACAGAGAATTAAAAATATCATTTATAAGTCTTATAACATTTTAGGTGCATTAAAAAATAAGAAAAAACCTAATATCATTCATTAATTTTCATTTGAGACAGTTTTGCCTCTTACAGTGTAGTCTGAAAATCTCTGTTGCGATTAAGTCGCCTCCTTGAACATATATTAGCAGTTACCACTGCGGCCTCATCTGCTTCTACACATCTCATTTTGAAATCGCTGAACACTGGATCTAACCGGATCGCCACCTCCAACTTAGGAGATATCCTGAAACCAATCTGCTTTAATATCGATACAATAAGGTCAGTTTAATACAGAGCAACGTAGTATGAGTTTCGTCGCTGCACTAACTTATTTCTTTCTGAGTACAGGAGATCGCAACTGAAAACTCACTGCTCTCTCTGTTCTACACCTTGACTATCTCTTTCATTATCATATCGGAGGCAAGTTTTCAGTGTTGTTAGTAATCGAAATCTAACGCTTTTCAGGCGGTCAATACGATTGTACCCAATTGTAAAGGGTGTTTTCCTAATCCTGGAAAACATTACAGGTGATTAATAAACATAACATTTTATGTTGCACTCTATAATAAGAAAAAAAACCATATCATTCATTCATTAATTTTCATTTAAGACAGCTTTGCCTTTCACAGACTAGTCTGCAAGCCTCTGTTTGCGATTGATTCGCCTCCTTGAACCTCTATTAGCAGCTAATACATAAATGAATAAATAAATAAATACGATTTATTAATCTCAAGTCATTTCTTTCTGGCTTAGCGAAACGCCCATTAAAATTGGGTACAATCGTGTTGACCAACTTATAAAACATTACATGTCTATATCTTTCACTACACTACCATCCTGAGGGAATACACATGAATTCAAATGATCCACATATTGCAATTTAGTTCCTCCTACCAGTTATTCTATTTTCTTGCAGCCTACGTCTTCCCTACCTACGACACCTTCGTGTTTGCAAGTCCTAGAATGGCCAATCCCATCTTACATGCTGTGTCAGCTAGTTCTACTTTCCTCCTTCCACAATCATCGTCCATAGCCACAGTTGTATTGCCCGTTCGTTCCCAAGGGAGTCCCGGATCTGTCAGGTACCAGTAAGACTCTCCCATAGGCTTGGTCAAAACACTGTTAATTGGTTTATGAAGTACAAGTGAAACCTTACTTACGCAGGGTTCCCTGAGTTTCAGCTCAGGGAACAAACTAGTTGGGTTGTCCTAGCCTCCCACTTATGATTCAGAGAATGTCCAAGATGCTGACTCCTATTCCATAGTAACTGGTATCTCGACTGTCAGGATCATTGACTAGGCCACTCAACCGGTGCCCGTGGTTCACGAACTAGAGTGAGACCACTGTTACCCACACCATGAATCATGCTTATATCGATAAAATAAAATGAAAAATAAATACAATTAAACGTTACAACAACAACAAATGTATAAGATAAAATAGACGTTGGAAAATTTAACAAAACAATTCCAAATAAAACGTAACTAGTAATTTGAGTAAAAACCACTACAAAATTTAGATTACTAGCCCAAACCTACGCTCCACATGACGTGTTCAGTAGCCACCTCCTTATTGGCTAGTGTTAGATTGAGCGTATCATGCAGACCAAACTTTCTTCTTCGGCCAGCAGTGAATGCGGCTTCACAGGTATAAACTGGAGGATCTTACCTTCTTATCAAGTACTGTGCCCGTTTAGACCGGAGTCCGCACGACCACATATGCATTTTACCAATAATCAGTCAGCACGAGAGTCAAAATATCCCGGAGCGCCAGATGGGTTAAAGCAAATCGCAAAAACGACATCAAATTAAGAAAATGCTTTACTGATTTTTGGCTCAATGCAACAATAAGGATAGAAGGAGATTTAATTGGGTATGACACATCTGGTAAAATTATCTCAGTTTATTTTGAAGTTAAAATCTGACTGCAAGGTTGCTCAAAGCAGCATCATCCACGTGTGGCGATCCACACTCTTATTTACACACAATATACAGAAATTTTCCAAACACATTTGACAATCTTTTTGGAAACACAAGTCCGATTAATAGTCCTGTAGACTGTATTCCAAAATTATTAATATTTAATTCCAGTTCAAAGTCAATTGTCTCTACTGGAAATATCGTAGATCACTGTTTGAAATTTTACATGATATTAACACTCGTAGAATAAATGTTCATAGAATTTTTAAACTTTCACTTGTTTTCCAGTTTCAAAAATACATTGTCGAAAAAATATTATCATCATCGAAGCAACACAAATTATTTACATATATTAATAACATCTGAAAAGTATTTGACCTTGAGCATAGCATCGAAGAACTGTGCGAAGCACAACAACAATTAATTGTTCTTCTGACATTAAACATTCGAGAAGTGACTCGATTATGAACTTCAAGTTCCTAACAAAATATATGATTTCTGAATCATCAACTTGATCAATAAATGGTTGAACCATTCAACTATTCAATTATCCACTTGGAATCATTATTATAAAAATATTTATATTCATGGCCATTTTTAGCAACTTTCACAACTTGCAATTCTTCGACAGAATGCGGAAATTAGAATTGTAGTTTTATAATGAATTCATTTAGTTCATGGCACTAGGATTGAAAATATCCTTCAAATTATTCGTGGTTAAAGAATTATTTTTAATTGGCAGTGGCCCATTCTACTATTTGTGTAAGAACACAATATTACAACAACAACGGCAAAGGTCTTCCTCTGAAGAAGAATAAACTACTATCATGACAAATCCGGGTTCTAGCAAAATCAAAGTCTAAATGGACTTCGTAAACAAGGTTGAAATAAGAACTGATGGTTTCAAGAAATAACCTTCGGGTCATTCATCCGACGAAATGTGTAGTTCCAATACTCCTACTATAAACCTGAACCATCGAACCTGCTATTTGATTGATGCTCGAAAAAACCTCTTCATTCCTGCGACTTAAACATGCGTACCTGGGAATGGCATTTCAACTACTCCACACACATAAATTATCTTTCCAAAATTTATACAATAAATCAAGCCTCTGCTTGTTATCAACACTGGAAGATTAATAAACTTACAAGTTTATTTTATTTTACCATTCAGTTCAACCCGTGAATTTACCATACTTATGAAAATCTTTATTTCACTTTCGAGTGTATTTACGTCATGATTTTATATAAATACAAAAATATCCTATTTGATATAAATATCATTTGCTTCCCGTTTCATGCCTCTCCGTGTTATCTGAAAAATATACTTTGCTCAATGCAAATATCAACTGTTCAACCAGAACTGAAATGTTGGTTGAATGCGGGCTTGCGCTAACCACTCTCCTTCGGAAAATCTCCTGTTCCAGACTAGAAATGATTAAACTACTTCATAGGCTCTCTCTCAATACATATGAGTATTATAAAATATAATATCCAAGAATTATTTAGAAAAATTATGAAAATTATTATTATTATTATTATTAGTGGATTATTATTATTATTATTATTATTATTTGTTATATATATTTAATTATCATCTCATTATGTGAGAATCCACATGTTCGAACCTTCGAATATGGAAAAAATATCCATTCCTCAACAAAAATAAATTATTAACTTTTACAGTTACATCGGCTGATTACCGTGATTTCCCAAAAATATGAAATATTCAAATAAATGCTCGAAATGCTCAGTCATCGATCCTAAACTGTTCTGAGTGTCGAAAATGCTCAGAATAACTCTAACAAGTCTTGCGTAAATCATTGCAAGCTTTAAATACGAAGAAAAAAATGTGTTGGTCATCTGCAGAAAAAATAGTTTGTTCCAATTAGCTAGGCATAATATAATTCAAATGTGGCTTACATTTCTTGATGGTCTTGAAGCATAGTAAACCTGGTCTGTACCAGATTTATCCATAGACATGCCCTGTCGGACAAGCACGTATAATCCTTGTATCGGCCGCCATCATATACCCACAATTCGTCTAGTCAGACATAGTGGTAGTATCTTTTGACGTTTGAATAAACTGTGGTTCCATTTTAATATGGGCTTCTATCAAAACCATAACAGTTTGTTTAAATGGGGTCAGATCTAAGTGATCTCTTCTTAGATATGTCAGTTGTAACATAACTCACGGTAATCTTATCAGTACAAGAAAAACACTGACAGTCTAAGCAATTAACGGCTGTTCTGAAGATCGTTCCCTGGGCATAGTTTGTTATATCACCATCTACCATGCGCTAGGCAACTTGTAGTTTCCCTTGCGTAGACTAATGAACGCCACAGTTATAGACTAGTCTTCAGTGTACTGACAGATCGAAGTGGTTAACTAGTTACAAATATGAAAACTGACTTGAAATGGATTTAAATATCCATGTATTATGTTATTATTGGACTGTGACAAAAATGTTAATTCTAGACAAAGTCTAGCATATGTCCTTGTGAAAATATAAATATTTCCACCAATGTCTGTAGAAAAATCAATCACCTCAGTGATTCTCCTCGCCGTAAACTTACTAAGTTCCACCTCGTAGCGCAGCACTTTTCATGACTATCACGACTTTAAAAAGAACTTCTGCGTACATCTGGCAACCATGCGCCTTGGCTCAGCGTAGATGCAACTTGCTCGCCAAGTGCTTGTGTTAGAATGAGCTGAAGTTGCTTCGGCCAGCTGGCTTTTATTCAAAATTGTCAGGGTCACGCGTCATCACCTGATATCTAGAAATCCTCATATCTCTTGAATCCCTGGTCCGATTTACTTGATACTAATTGCATTCTCTTTCTTTTGGCCGTGCCAGTAATCTGATCCTAGTCTCAAGTCTCTACTCCATAGTTAACTATTTAATCAATAAATAGCCTCCACCTCTGCTATTACTCGCTACGTCACTTGACATCCAACTATCGGTAAATTATTTCCAAATGCTTCGAGAAGCAATGTAGCGCGATATTCAAATATCTCAACTTTCAAAAGCGGCTACAGCCTTTCCCTTGATATCTAGGTGTCTGAATCTTGGAATACCCATTCCTAGAGTTGGGCACAGTACGAGAGAGCAGACCTTGCATGACCTATCCTTAATCTTCATAAAATGATGGGACTCCATCCGTAGCCGGAATGAGCTCCACCACACATACATGTCTGCTTTAATGAGATTTAAGATTAACGTTAGCGATGTCGGGAGTCGTAAGCTTAGTGTACATTTGAGATGGACTATATCGCGACATAAACAAAACATTTTCCCAAGAAGTTTTCTATTATCCTGTGTCATCGAGCTGATCATACATTTACGAAATATCCCCGGGAAAATCTACGTGTGCTATTGATTCTGACCAGTTATCTCGACAGAGTAGCCATCAATTTGTTGACTCATTGGCTTTCAAGTTCGGGAGGGTTACGAAGATCGAGAAATGGTCATTATTACAAATGTAGTCATCCACATCTCACTGTGACAAGAGAACCAAAGCACGACCGCCACCAGAGAACTTTCTATGAGTGACAGAGAACTGCTTTGGTTCCCTGCTGTTCAACAAACAGCGTTACAACTACCTGATCAGCTTCTCAAAATCTCTCCCTGTACTGCCAGTGGTCAGTTAGTAAACTATCATTTCTGATCAATTCGTTTTTCACCAACAAAATATTTTCGTGACCAGCACTAATCATCTTGTTGTTTTAAGGGGCGGAACTACGTGGTCATCTGCCCCTCTTAACGCAGTTACAGAATATAAATTTGGAATTGAATTTAAAATTTTGAGGTGGACATCTAAATTTGAAAAGACCTAAAATTAATATAACAAAAAATTAAATAAAAATAATAAGTATAAAATATATAAAAATTACGGAAAAACAAAAAAAATCATTCAAAAACGAACAAGTCGTTGAAAAAATTTATACTGGAAAATTTAGATTGCTGACCCTAACCCACTCTTACTTATAAAGCGGATAACGCGATCAGCAACCACCGCGTCATCGGCTAATATAAGTTTGAGTGTCATCTGCAAACCAAGGTTTCTTCGTAAGTCAGCAAGATCCACACACTCGGTTAAAATGTGGGCCACGGTGAAAATGGCTCCACTGTTACAAAGTGGGGGGTCTTCCCTTCTCATTAGGTACGAGTGGGTGGATCTTGTATGACCTATCCTTAGGCTGTGTCCCAATAGTACAATTTCAGCCGTAGCACGCTCGACTCGAGAAAGGTCGGAAGGTTCAACCTGACAACACTGTAGCTACGGCTATTGTCAGTCATACTTCATCACAAGCGCCTGAACTGAAACGGCTGTTTGCTAGCAGGGGAGGCGACAAACACTACGGAATTAATATTAGACCAACATAATGTACATGTTTAGCAAAACATCTGTTGATTTTTATTTACACATGACCAGTGTTACAATCGGAAATAAATGAATAACGTGCATATGATCGTGAAAAGTTGTTATAAGAGCCAAGCAGCTGATATTAGGCACGAGTGACACGGAAATAATTTACCAACATAGAAGTGTTCAGCAAAATAAAGAAAATTATTTTGGTTTCTTTTCGTATTTTACTACTCTGAAGTATGGTAATAAAACAATTGGCGGTGTTATAATAATAATAATTTGGAGTAAGTAGATGCAATTAAGGGTTATGTGATGCAAAAATGTAGGCTATCTCCCATAACATCTTCACACTGTAGGCCTATAAACCTTCGATTCCGCCGCACATGTATGTAGATAATTTACTACCATTATAGAAATAGTCTGTTGCTGCTGGTATTCCGTAACTGCAACAGATTACTTCTGTTCCCTTCCTAAAGTGCTGCAACTTTCTCTTCCCATAACCAAGTTTGCTGACATCAACAGCATCATTCCTTGCCTGTGAATAATTGTTTAGCAATACAGTGGCAATAACTGAAAGTATTTTTTCACTTAATTGACTAATTTATGCAATCTACGAACCATTTCGAAGGTTCCTAATCAAAGGCCTGGTGCAGATTTTCGTCACTTGGGAACCTAAACACTTGATTAATTTGCATTACAGTTGGTGATACAACGTGTATCTGGCATTGTTACGGTGCCGAAACATTCCAGGAAAATCAAAGTTTAAAACATGAAGTACGATATGTGATAATTCCATATACCGTAGGCATTTAAAAATACCATATTTGCCAGATACAATGCACACTCGTCAGTGTGTTCTCGATTAGGGATTACAGTAAAAAAAACTCATCTGGAAGGGTAATATATACGCTACTATAAAGCGTATAAACGTACAAAGCGTAAGAAACAAAATATAGAAGGAAATATCCCTATGAGATAAACAAGAACATCTGCCAGACTGAACGTTCCCTCGTGTTCCCGCCTGACAAGGGTATGACTGATGAACATGTTGCCAAGTCTCAGCCTTCCGACCTGTATAGAGTCGACCGTGGCCGTAGTGAACTAGATAGTCGACTACTTTACCGGATGTGACGTCAGAAGTCGTGATCCAATACTGCTTAGCACATAGCAATCAAGTCTGTAGTAGCTAGTGAACGAAAGTGCTTGCTAGATTGGCCGACTACGTCAAGGAAGTTATAGAAATTGTAGCTTATCGGTATTGTAGGTTATGTAAATCGTAGGTTGTATTTGACTTAAGCCAAACACAAACCATAAATATAGCAAAGGCTAA
Source organism: Meconema thalassinum (assembly GCA_946902985.2). Taxonomy (NCBI): domain Eukaryota; kingdom Metazoa; phylum Arthropoda; class Insecta; order Orthoptera; family Tettigoniidae; genus Meconema; species Meconema thalassinum. The sequence continues at coordinate 695,385,696 of OX336390.1, forward strand.
AAAGTGATCATCTTGGCACAACCATGATCGTATAGTTCAGGCATTGTTTATTTAAAACAGCTGATGAAAGCGCAAAGAGCTTTCAAGGAGTAGCACATCACCGCCATCTTGAGTGTTGGTTTGGCACCAGCATGTAAGTCGAGTGCGTTTCAGAACACAAGTCTATGAAGGAGGCTGTGATCAAGCAGACATGTCTCAAATCTCCGTAGTGCATAGCACATAGCACATAGTAGCTAGCAGCTAGTCAATAGCTGACAACTTGAGTATTGGGACACAGCCTTAGCCTACACAAAATGACGGACTCTCTCCGTGACCGGAAAGAACTTCGCCTCAGGCGAGTAGTTCCCTTTATCTCTCAGTTTACTGGGCATTAGGTCAGCTAGCCACTGACTCTCCCAAAAAGCCAGAACTCGTAGGCGTAACTGAGAGCGAATATCTCTAGCAGGTACCTCCATTGGTCGAGGTGGTAGTGATAGCGCCTCGTTTGCAGCTTGATCTGTTAACTCATTTCTCGCAATTCCCATGTGGCTTGGAAGCCAGAGAAAGGTGATTCGAGTGTCAGCGTGGCACAGCCCGGCTAGTAGGTCGTGGATTCGTTGCACTAGGAAACATGTAGCAAATGACTGTAATGAACTCAAAGAGTCGGTACACACGAGAAAGTGGATTCGTGCATCCTGTAGTGCAAACTGCCGAGCTTCATAGATGGCAACGAGCTCCGCAGCAAACACACTACAGGCCTCAGGCAAAGAGATCTTGGTATTTGCACCATCAATAACGTAAGCACACACAACCCACCTTCTCGTGCACCTTCGAACCATCCGTGTAGAGAATGCCAGCGTCCAGAAATTGGTGAACTATGCTGTGAAACTTCCTCCGATAAATGGAGGCATCCGTGTTCACCTTAGGACCCCGGTGCAGATCTAACCGAATTTCCGGACGCGGGACTTGCCACGGAGGCACCTCGCTAGGTGTTCCTCTACAGCCACTCCGATTTCAGTACACGAGCTATCAAGTCTAATACCAACTGGCCGAGTCAGTGCTGGATTACCCATTAGGCCCGACTAGGCCCAGGCCTAGGGCCCCCAATTATCTGGGGCCCCCAAGCAATTTCTAATTTAGTTCAATTTTATTCCGAAGATTTTGAAAATTTTTATCTAGAACTGAGACCGTTTCAGCGTTATATTAAATTACAATGTCCTTTAAAAACTGAGTTCACTCATTCTGAACTTTACGAAATTCTTATTTGAAACAAGCTTGAGTCTGCTTTTCTGAAAGTTGAAATTGCTTCTCACATTTTCCTGACCCTCATGATACCGTAACGAATTGTTCTGCGGAGCGGTCGATTTCAAAATTGAAACGGATCAAAAGTGCGATAAGAAGTATCATGTCACAGGAACGATTAGACATGCTAAGTTTAATGTATATCGAGTCAGATGTTCTGCGGGAAATTGATTTTGATGACCTTGTAGAAGATTTCATTAACCGAAAAAACAGGAAAAACATTTTTGATTACATTTTACAGAAGTAAAAAATAGTATGATTTGTTAAATTGTTCATCAAATCATCTGAAATGTTTTTAAATAACGATGATCGTTTCAATTGAAATGTATGTATAAATGTAGGCCTATGTATGATTTAATAAAAAGTGTATTATTCATCTTGAGAAAAATAACTCTTGTATATCCTTTATTAAATGTACAGGTGCTAAAAAATAAAAAAATATTTGAAAAAAAATAAAGGTGCCCCAAAAATCTGAGGGACTTGGGCCTCATTTTACCTTAATCCGGCACTGGGCCGAGTGTCACGAGGCTGGTTGGCGTACCCCTGGTGGTATCGGGTACTGAAAAGAGCTTGATAGCTCGGGTGTTGCGGGATTTGGCGCACATTGCCAGCATATGCCAAAAGCATATGTTGGCGTCTATAACTTAGAGGTGGAACACCCGATTCGGCGAGTAGGCTGGGTATCGGGCTGATCCGAAAGGCACCAGTAGCCAGCCTAACGCCACTGTGACAGACAGTTGGCAACAGTTATTTTTGGTTTTTTTTTTGTGAGAAAAGAAGGACAAGGAACAGTGCATCCAAGATGGAGTCTTTTGAGTGTTATTTGTAATGTGTGTGCATTTTTCTTGTGAATAAATATCTTTTCATTTTCCCGAATAAGTACGAAGTGACGTTTCTGTTCGTAACATCTGGCGACCGTGACAGGATATAGAAAGGAAAATGAGCGATATTCGAAGTTTGATAAGAAAACGTGGTGTATACCGTGCATCGTTCACGAAAATTGTAGCTTCACTTCAAGTTTTGTTGGAGAAAGAAATAAAGGACATAGTCGCTATCCGAGGAGATTACGCCTTAGTGGAAGAGAAGGCTAACCTCATAAGTAATCTGGACCAGGAGATCTTCCAACACCTCATGGATGATGCGGTGTCAGAAGAAGACCTGATCACAGAAGTAGACGGAGTAGATGACTATAAACGCAAGTTTCATATGTTAGCAGCGGCTGTTTCCGATGCTCTTGCAATGGAGAGAAAACGTGAAGACGAAGTCCAGTCAACAGTAAGCACCAGTAACACTCATAACCTAAAAAGTAAATATCGCCTTCCAAAGATCGAATTCCGAAAATTTGGTGGAAATCTACGAGATTGGTTAGGTTTCTGGAATCAATTTCAAAAGATTGATGAAGATGAAGGGTTAGATAATGCCGATAAATACGAATATTTTATCCAAACAACATTGCCAAACTCCAAAGCTCGCGACATCGTTGATAGTTTTCCAGCCACAAGTGGAAATTACCCTAAAGCAATACAGAAACTTAAATCACGTTTTGGCAAAGATTCTTTGTTTGTGGATGTCTACACTAGAGAACTATTGACAATGATGAATTCTTGTAGTAGTCTTGACATCTCATCATTATACTGTATGACAGACTCGAAACTCAACTTGGTGCTTTGGAGAGCCTAGGTGTAACTTCCGAGAAATATGCAGCAATGTTATTTCCTATGATTGAATCATGCTTGTCTATAGATGTGTTACGTGCCTGGCAGAGGAGTGGCGGTGGGAAGGAATGTGAACCTAGTGAACGTCTTAAAGGTTTGATGAAATTCCTGGAGAATGAAGTAGAGAGTGAGGAAAGGATCAAACTGGCCATCCCAAGTAAAGGTAACATCAATGTGAATCCTGACAAGTCAAAAGGTACGAAGAAAATTGACATTAACAGTGGAACGCCACCTACCGCAGCTGCACTTGTGGATTGTAATCTTAAACTAAACTGTATATTTTGTGATAGGTCCCATGCTAGTTCAAACTGCTCCGTGGCAAAGCAGATGGCTTTAAAGGAGAGAGTCTCAATTGTGAAGAATAAGAGAGCATGCTTTCTCTGTCTGAAGAAAGGACATGTTTGAAAGATGTGCAGAAGTCAGTTAAAATGTGATTCCTGTAGCAAAAAACATAACAGCCTAATATGTCTAGGCCCAACACATTCCTCTGAAGCTACCAATGAGAAACTTCAGTCTCATTCTTTGATTTCAAATGAAGAACGTAGTGGTGTGCAAGGTGTTATTTTGCAAACATTAAAGGTGAAGGTGTGAAGCCTCCGTGGCTTAGGCGGCAGCACGCCGGCCTCTCACCGCTGGGTCTGTGGTTCAAATCCCGGTCACTCCATGTGAGATCTGCGCTGGACAGAACGGAGGCAGACAGGTTTTTCTCCGGGTACTCCGGTTTTCCCTGTCAAAATTTCATTCCAGCAACACTCTCCACTATCATTTCATTTCATCTGTCATTCATTTGATCATTGCCCCAGAGGAGTGCGTCAGGCCTCGGCAGCCGGCACATTTTTCATATCCTCGCCGCTAGATGGGGGCTTCATTCATTCCATTCCTGACCCGGTCGGAGACTGGAAGCAGGCTGTGGATTTTTCAAAGGTGAAGGTCATTGGAGAATCCTCTGCAATGGAGGTAAGGGCTCTACTGGATACTGACAGTCAGAGATCTTATATGCTTGAATCAGTGGCACAGAAGTTAGGTTACAGTAGTCATCGCACAGAAATGCTACGCCATTCACTATTTGGTGGGGTAGTCACCGAAGAGAGCCAGCATATGTGCTATAGGATCTACATAGAGAGTTTAGGAAAGCCTTATGCCTGCAATTTTGAAGTCTTAGGGCAACAAGTAATTACAGGGTACAATACTATGTTAAAGGGCCCATGGTTGCAAGAACTAAGAGCAAAAGGGATACAGAATTATGATACTGAAAGTCCCATTGAACTATTAATAGGCGCTGATGTCGCTGGAAAGTTAATGACTGGACAAACGTGTACACTAAGCAATGGTCTTGTATGTATTGAGACTCTGCTGGGGTGGACTGTGATGGGTAAAGTAGTTTCCGGACATCAATCAAGCATGACCAACCTCGTCACTTCTCTCTTTATCAGAGATGCTTCAGTTGAAAATCTGTGGGAACTGGACGTGCTAGGTGTCAGCGATCCTGCCGTAAGGAAAACTAAAACTGAAGAAAACTTGGCAACAATGGAGCACTTTCAGAAAACCGTGTCTATTAATGGAGAATTTAGGTATGAAGTCCATTTACCCTGGAAAGAAAACAAATCATTTCTTGTATCTAACAGGGTCATGGCTGAGAAGAGGTTAGACAACACAAGGAAGAAAGTGGAAAATTTTGGACTAGGCGAGACGTATGAAAATATTTTCACCGAGTGGGAAAGGAGTGGTGTTATTGAACCGGTTCAGGAGGATGAAAACTTCAGACACTATCTACCGCATCGAGCTGTTGTGAAGGAAAGTAGTTCAACGACACCTGTTCGTCCTGTATTTGACGCCTCAGCGAAGGAAGCGGGAACCCCTGCTTTGAACGATTGTTTGTATGATGGCCCCAACCTGATTGAGCTAATCCCTGCTATTCTTCTTAGATTCCGAGAGAGGAAAGTAGGAATTATTGCAGACATAGAGAAGGCCTTCCTTCAGATAATCATACGGAAAGAAGATCGAAACTATATCTGCTTCCTGATGTGGCAGGACGTTGGGAATAATTACAAGATCTTCAAGCATGCCAGGCTGGTTTTCGGCTTAACTTGTAGTCCGTTTCTCCTGGTGGCTGTCTTGGAGTATCACCTGAAGAAGTACTTGGAAAACCCGAAATTCAATCCCCTATTCATCGAGAGACTTCTACAGAGCTTCTACGTGGACAACGTTGTCACCAGCCTTGACAGGGAATCGGAGGTGGGCGAGTTTATCAATCAAGCTAGTAGGGTATTATCAAAAGGCAGTTTTAATTTGAGGGGATGGCAGTTCTCTCAGGATGATGACCAGTCTGCTACCCTTTCATCTGTTTTGGGACTGTTATGGGATCGACAGGAGGATACACTTACTTTAAATTTGCATTGGTTGAATAGCCTTCAGGTGGGAGAAGTGACGAAAAGGACAATTCTGTCACTCGCACATCGAATTTTTGATCCAGTTGGTGTGACATGTCCTGTCACCCTTTGTGTTAAACTGTTGATTCAAAGGACCTGGAAGACTCATATAAGATGGGATAGTGCAGTTGATGAGAAGTCCAGAGACGAGTTTCTGGCCTGGGTAAAGGATCTACCTCACCTGGTGGAAATCAAGATTCCTCGATGGTTTGGAAGAAGTGACCATGTGCAAATTCATGTCTTCTGTGACGCCAGCCAACTTACATACGCAGCAGTAGTCTTCATAAGATGCGATTCCAACAATCAAGTGAGTGTACAGTTATGTGATGCAAGATCTCGTGTGGCCCCCCTCAAGGAAGTGACAATCCCCAGATTGGAATTGCTGGCTGCTACAATTGGTGAACGGTTGCTTAAATGTGTGTTGGAATCTATTTCACTGGAAGTTCATGAGTTTTTTTCTCTGGTCTGACTCGTCCACAGTTCTAGCATGGATCTGCAGGACTGAGAACTGGTCGGTGTTTGTTCGCAATCGTGTGAATGAGATCAGGAAATTGACCAATTTAAACTGCTGGCGACATGTTCCAGGTTCATTGAATCCAGCTGATTTACCGTCACGTGGCTGTTCTGCTTCGCAATTAGTAGCCTCTCGACGGTGGGAGGGACCTGCCTGGTTGTACGAATCTCCAGATTGTTGGCCTCAAACAAAAGTGGTGTATGACGAAGAGAGTATCGCAAAGGAAATGAAGAAAAACCCTGTGAATTCTATGACTGTAACCAATGAAGGTCCCCTCTGGTATGCCGGTATTTTTCCAGCTATCACAGAATAGTTCATCTAATCGCATGGATTCTTCGTTTCTGTAAGAATTGTCTTTGACGTGAGAGGATCTCGCAAGAAAAACTGCAAGTTGAAGAGTTAGAAAGGGCTGAAATTAGACTCATTTCTATAATTCAACGAGAAAACTTCCACGGATTAGTTGATAAACGTCTATCTTCACTACATCCATTCCTGGAAGATGGTGTTCTCAGGGTTAAAACGAGACTACTACTGCGAGAAGATTTGAAGCAATTCAGGTTCCCAATGATTCTCCCGGCGAACCATGTCATCACCTCTCGCTTGATTATGGATGAGCACGTGAAAGAAAATCACATTGGAGTACAACTTCTTCTTAATCATCCGAGGCAACGCTTCTGGATCATCGGAGGAAGGAGGACAGTTGGAAAAATTATAAGAAAATGTGTCAAGTGCCGGAGGCATGATGGACAACATACCGAAATCGCTCAGGCCCCTCTGCCCCTGGACCGCATACGGGAAGCCTGTGAATTTGAAGTGATAGGAGTGGACTTGGCAGGTCCGGTGTTCCTGAGGGATGAAAGTAAAGCTTGGATTGTAGTTTTCACATGTGCGGTGTATCGCGCTGTTCATCTCGAAATGGTTACTTCTCTCTCCACAGAGGCGTTTGTGCAAGCGTTCCGGCGGTTTGTAGCAAGAAGAGGACGCCCCTCTGTGATTTACTCAGACAATTGTACAAATTTCACGGGTACAGATAACGCGTTTCAAAGTGTTGACTGGGAGAATATTTCCAAACACCATTCGGTTGAACGTATTACTTGGAGATTTAATCCCCCTAGTGCTCCTTGGTGGGGAGGCTTCTGGGAAAGGTTAATACGTCTAATTAAACAGCTTCTGAAACGAGTTTTGGGTAAAGCCTGTCTAACTTACCAAGAAATGCTTACCCTTCTCTGCAGTATAGAAGCCACCATAAATGCAAGACCGCTAACATATCTGACCGATGGATGTGAAGATATAAGTCCACTCACCCCTGCCTGCTTTTTACAAGAAATTATGACAACTGGAGTTCCAGAATGTGATGCATTGGATGCTATAACCCTGAATCAAAGAAATCGTCATCTTCTGAACCTAAGAATGGCATTGAAAAAAAGATTCCAGCAGGAATATCTTGGACTTTTGGCACTCGGTAAACCGAGTTGTAAACCAACTCTTTTGTTCAAGAGAGGTGACATTGTCCTAGTTGGATCAGATGGCACTAAGAGGATAGATTGGCCCCTTGGAAAAATTGTGGACTTGTTCCCTGGAACTGATGGTAATACAAGACTTGCAAGGGTTGTTACATCTAAAGGAGAACTCTTGAGACCGATACAGCGACTCTACCCACTAGAAGTACCTGATGAAGACAGCACACCTTTAAGGACTGGCTTGAATAAGAAAACGGCTACTGCTTTAGGAGAGCCGACTGGAACTGGTGTTCAACCCCCAAAGACTACACGTTCGGGTAGAACTGTCAATGTTCCTGCAAGATATGTGGAGTAGTTGAGGATGTCTTGTTGAGGATGTCTTTCCTCAACGGTGGGAGGATGTGACGGACAGTTGGCAACAGTTATTTTTGTTTTTTGTGAGAAAAGAAGGACAAGGAACAGTGCATCCAAGATGGAGTCTTTTGAGTGTTATTTGTAATGTGTGTGCATTTTTCTTGTGAATAAATATCTTTTCATTTTCCCGAATAAGTACGAAGTGACGTTTCTGTTCGTAACAGCCACTATGGTGGATACTGTCCAGCATTTTCAAGGTTGCCGGCCTTGCTGAACCGTATGCCGCAGAACCATAGTCTAGCCGGGACAGGACGAGGGCTTGGTAGAACCGTAGCAGCACCGCATGGTCAGCCCCCCACGTAGTGCCACTAAAAGAAACTTGAGCATGTTCAGTTTCCTGAGACACGTCGATTTTAGTTGCCGTATATGGTGCTGCCACGTTAATTTGCTGTCAAAATGGAGCCCCAGGAAGCGATAAGTAGCTGAAGGTGACATGGACGTTACATAATGTTGTCATTATTAGTAACGAGGTACAAACTAAAACGGCTTCTAGGTACGCAGATGCACCTCCTCTCAACAGAGGCTAAAATGGACTGAAGTGCAGACACCACGGGTTGTTTCAACTCGATCCACTCGGTTTTTAGAGGAGAGTTTCCAATTCCTCAATGTTACGTCCTATCGAGAGTGGAATCTGGATTCCTGAAGACAGGTAATGGTCACCGAGAAGTTGAAATTAATTGATGTAAATTAGCGAGTTGCCGAAGGTAAATATAACAGTTCCATTGTAATAGTGACATAGTGTCGACCTAAGTAGAAGATCTTCTTCCCTTTACGTATAACTGTTTCTCTTCTGACCCCATTTTCCTGGATCTCGATATCTGCGACTTAAGACAAAGGTCCTGAATGAGATGACGGTGGTGATTAATTTAAGGAGTGTAGCATTGAGTTCTTCTGCCTCTTTGTAACACATCTCATTGTGTAGCTGCTAGCATTCTTGACTGTCAGTCCAGAAGCCAGGGTTCAATTTCCGACTCTGCCAAGAAAGTTAATTCTGGTTAGAGAGCTGAAACGGGGAACACTCAGCCTCGTGAGGCAAAACCGAGAAGAGTCGGGTTCGAATCCATCCTCGGTCATCCTAGAAGTGGATTTCCCTAGTATCCCATTTCTACTCCAGGCAAAGGCCACGGCTGCCTAAATGAATCAGCAACAAGTGTTATGTTCTTTAAACTGTTGAGATAGATGCCTAGTTAAGATATTTATTGTTTTAAGGGGCGGAACTACGAGGTCATCTGCCCCTCCCAGTTAAGATAACAGCTTCATATTGTAACCATACGACGCACAGAGATAGGGTGTGAGCCCAGGAGTTCAATAATAAGAAATGAGAACCCTAGCTTGTAGAGCTCACCCTTTGTCCATGTGTGTGTGCGTGTGTGTGTGTGTGTGTGTGTGTGTGAGGTGTGTGTGTGTGTCCCCTAATAAATTCTAAACGGCTGGAGCGATTTCAATGAAACTCGGTAAGTTCATAGCACTATGCCGGCCGACCCCGACCGTGCCCTTCAAATTTCGTTACGTCTTACCAATCCAACATGGCGGCTGTGCGAAATATTTCACCAGCATTCAATATCTCCGAATCTATTACCAATATCACACTGGAATAATTTAAGATGATAAAGGGAACTACTAAAAGTTCATCTATGTGACTTTTGAAAATCTGGTAACTACAAAACCAACATGGCGGCCACGCGAATTTGTGATATTTAAATAGACGTTTATCGCGATTTAACCAACCAAACGCAATGTTTATACACATTGTAATGCACCGACATCTAACTACATTCAATTGTTGACATAACCACAAGATGGCGGATGTGCGAAATATTTCACCGGCATTCTATATCTCTGAAACTATTAGCGGTATCACCCTGAAATTCTGTACGGAGATAAAGGGCACTACTGGAAGTTCATCTATAAGACTTTCAAAAACCGGTTAACTACAAAACGAACATGGCGGCCAAGCGAATTTGAAAATTTTAAATACACCTTTCTCATGATTTAATGTTCCAAACGCAATGAAATCTGGTACAGGAAATGTTTGTACACATTGTAATGCACTGGTGTCTAATTTAGTTCATTTGTTTACATAACCACAAGATGGCGGCTGTGCGAATTTTAAAATTACGTTTTTATTTCTTGTGTCGTAATCATGCAATCGAAGTGAAAGTTTGAATAATGAACCTACGCAATAATTTTCCTTTAATGGTACTGCCCCCGTAATTGAATTATATAGAGACCACGGTGGCTATTTTGGAAATTATAGCGAAAGTTATGGCTGTCAGAGTTATGACGTGGGTAGTCATGACGTAAGCACGGATGACGCAGTACGTTATGCCAGCAGGCTACTTGAGCTGAGATTCTCAGTGACGTCAGCATTTATTCGAGAAGGATCCGAGATGTACGACGCAGTCGCAGGATACGTGGAATTCTGCTGAGGAAGAAATTATGCTATTGGAGGGGAGACTTAAACCAATGAACGATAGTCTAAAGGAAGACGGAGATTGCTGAAACTATGGTATTTTTATTACTTTTTGGAATGCAGAATTGTGGAAATCCATTTGCAGTAGAGGCATTGTTCTGGAATTTTGGTGAAATTTATTTTCAGTTTTTGAATTATGAAAATCCGTCATGTATTGACGAAGTTGGAACTTCTAGCGATGACGCAGTAACACGCGATGGAAGGGATGGATACGCCCCTCATGAAGTTCATAAAAGGCCTTGCGCAGAAGAGAGGAGCCTCATTCGCTCATTCTCAATTGTGAGATCTCAAATAGTCATTTCAGTGAAACGTCGAGAGAGTTTAGTAGTGAAAAAGTCGTCTTTGTAACGCGTGGCGAAGCCACTGCATGAAACGAGAGTCGAACATACAAGCAGTGCAGGTTTACTGTGAAGTAAATCTAGGTGAAGTTGAAACGACACTTATAACGCTTCTACAAGATTAGCTGTGAACAGTTAGCGGTCGCCTATTAGCTAATTCTCTTGTGCATTGCTACAGTAAGGACTGTAGAAAAGCTGAACAATTTCGAGGAAGTACTTTGGAAGTTATTGACAATATTAGACGACTGACAAAAGTGATTTTCTCGCCACAGAAGAAACACTTTTTGTATAGCCAGACTCAACGCTACGGCTGACAGGGCTAGTGAAATAGGGAGACTTCAGATTGCTTTTGTGACACAACACTGCAGTATAATGGAGCAATTTAATAAGGCAGTTTGTTCTTCTAATACTATTACCAAAGAGCAGATGGAAGGCTAAAAGACTTAATGCAATTGGGACATATTTCAACGGAGTAAAATAGCAACATGGAACTTCGCTAATTGCTATTCCATACAAGCGAACATGTGGTAAATAACCATCTACACCCATGTTTCGTGAGTAAAGGCTGAATACTATCAAACAGCAATAGAAATGATTTCATACTTCCTGAATATGAATATTTCTTCGGAAATTTATACAAAAACTTCATGGCGATTTTCAACTGGAACTTCAGGGATTTTTCAAGAGAGGTCAGGGTTGTCCCGACTCACAAAGAAGATTATTGCCGGAAGGATGTCGTTCGTCTTCGTGAAGCAGTTCGATTCTTCGATGGTGCTGTTTCTGGTTTCGAGGATGGAGATCAGCTTTAACTTGGTGAAATGGATCCATCAACAGTCTTCTTTGGGGAATTTTCCTCTGGAACGTCAATCGGCAGATAAGGTAGTCGTGAACGTTTATTGTATTTGAGTTTATTAGCAATATTTGAGCAACTATTTTTCCCATATTTTTGTCCTCATGTATTTTTGCCCGATATTCTTGTTTGAGATTCCTATTCTCAGTACACCTTGATAAGTTATGCCTTTTTCGACGTTTTATTAAGACATTGTTATGTCATGGGCATAGTTAAATGATGTTGAATCAGTTGAGACTGATATTTAGATTTTTCAGTAATTTGCTTATTTTTGTAGTCACGATTTGACTGTAAGTTAATGTTTTTATGGCAGATTTAAATTCAGACAGCGTGTCGCTTTATTAAAGTAATTCTACCCCAGTTTAATTACTTTGAACAATTTTCTGTCATCATCAAGAAGGAAGAACATTTAAATGATTTTAGAGCGTTAAAATCCAGTACGTTGTCGACGATCTTGGAAATACTAGTCGTTATTTGAATTGATTGCAACACAGACATTTATCGTCAGTCATGAACGACCATTGCATCTTAGGCAATTTTGTGAAAGATGAAAATTAATTATGAATTATTGAATGCATTAAATTCGTGAAACTTGTGTTAGGTTTTTTCTCATATAGAGATTTATATAATGATGTTTGCATTCCCCAGTCTAATTGGATTCTATTCGACTATTTTGCAGTTAGTCGCACTTTGTTTGATGATAGTATTTTTATACTACAATTCTTTTAAGATGTTAATCTTAAATTTTGATAGACAGGCGTATATAAGCGTATTCACTATTAAATTTGTTTGTGATTGGCAGATTTTTATTTCATTTCGATTCATGAATGAAATCCACGAAGTTTAAATGACAACAGTTTTGAAACAATTATTGATATAAGAATTTTTAAGTGGAACTATGAATGTATAATCGATAGTGCAGCGGACATGTTGAAAGTCGCTGACGTATAATGCCCTTAAATAAATGAAGGAGATTCCCACAGTAATTAATGATGATAAAGATTGTATTAGGGGAGTTTTTTGTAAATGCTGTGGAAGTTTTGTAAGTTCGGTGGAAGTTTTAATGCCATATAGATTAATATATGATGAATTTTGGGCTATTTTGAATGCAGTTTGTGCATTATTTTGTAAGCGAAGTATTTTCCGCTAGAGTGTATTGTCATAGTTCGTTGAAAATTAATCAAGGGAATTTACTGTTATAATTAACCAGAGTTTTGAAAGAATTTGAGATAAGATTTTGAATGAAGATTACCGTCACAAATAATTAAAATTATTACAACCTTTATTAAACCAGATTGTGACATTTACATGTATAACTAACCTTCATTGGTCGATTATATTAAACACGATTTTGAATTTACCAACCGGATAAAACATGTGGTTCAATGTATTTCTTAAATTATTAATTTAAATAATTTAAATGTTGATATTGTAAATAATAAATGTAAATATCTTTGACAATAATGTGGAACGAAAGTAATGTGAAAGGCGTGTTTAAAAATTTTTGTAATTATTTTCGACAATATTATAAACAATTTCTAATTGTTATAAATAATTTATGTGATTTTGTTATAAACATTTAAGAGTGTGTTTTATACTCTAATCTATGCTTTTTAAACCTTTGGATGATAACTTAACAAGTATAAGGATAGTTAAAATAATCCAGTGGGATGTAAGTTAAACATTTGAAAGATTTGCGTCAATATGTATGAGTTGTCTTGTAGACATTTAAAGCTTTAAAAGGAGCTGAATTCTTACGCAAGTGTGACGTGAGGAGTGCGCCCCATTTGACAGGTGTGAGCCAGGTTAAAGAGTAGACCAGCCGGCCAGACATCTGGTTACAAGCGGGTGAGGTCGATACTCCGGCCTTGTGCCTATTAATAAAGGTGTTATGTTTATTAAAAGGAAACCAAATGCTCTATATATGTCGTACCCTGACTTCCTCATCCAATCCAAATGTGTTATAAAATGTTACGTTATTTTGAGCTCATGGGAGCTAACAGATTGTTTGATAAATTTGCAAGTCCTTTAGGAGGACGTAGTCAGATTGACATAGGCTACTGATAGCCACGTTTATTTTGTTGAGTTGAGAAAATCATACTCTTTATTTGAAAATAAAGCTTTTGAACAGTTCAAAGTTCTCGTCTTCGGTCTGGTTCATTTTTAAATGTCATGGTGAAGGTTATTGTGAGAGCATACTTTAAGGATCCTGTTGTCAACCCAATCCCCGAGATATTTATAAGAGGTAAGTAAGAGTAAGTATGTAACCCCGTCTATTTTGGTGTGTTCCACAATAATTTTTCTTGGTAACTTCTGTGTTCAAACCTCGGTAGTATCTGTCAGTGCCATTTTCATTGATGTAGCTGAGCTGGTGCGATTGATTCTTGGCAATCCGATTGAGGGGGCGGATATCTGACAGCCTACTATTCGGGTAAACAGCGTCTTTAGAAGGATTGGCGCACCTAAAACGTTGGGGCTCGATTCAACATAACTGGATTACCAGGTTGAACGCCAGTAGGATTGGCAAACCTAAAACGTGTGGTTCGATTAGACTCAAATAAAGAGGTTGATTCTTTGTTAGATGTCTTGGCCAATTGTAGAATTTAAGAGTGTGATTATATAGGAATTAAATGTTGCATTGTATTAGGAAAATTACACTCAGAAAAGAGCAGATCTTATACAACTTGTGAAAGGTTAAATGGGCTGGAAACTTAGAAAAATCGCCTATGATCTGGAATCTTATTTTATTTGACCGGCTTATGACATTTTAGTCATATTAAAGATAAAATTAAATTATTTGGATTGTAAATGTAAAATTATTTGTGTTAGGATATTTTAAAATGAGCCAGGGAAATTTGAACATGTGCTTGAGTTTGTTTCAACATGAAGTGTCTTCAAAAGTTAATTATAAGGTAGTTATAAGTTAGATTTAAGACAGAAAATTGATCAAAATTATATATGGTGAAAAGTGTTGCTCAAATGTTGTTATTTTGCTCTTTTGATGTATGTCCCTACAGCAGTCTAATTTTGAATAATATTGTAATGGCAGATGAAAGTTTGAAGATGATGTTAGCGGAGATGTCTGCTAATTTGAAAACAAGCATGGATAGTAGTATGAAGCAGATGATGGAGGAGAATGCTAGTAATTTGTCTGCTAATTTGAAAGCAAGAATGGAGGAGAATGCTAGTAATTTGTCTGCTAACTTGAAAGCTAGCATGAGTGAGAGTATGAAGGAGATGATGGATGAAAGTTTAAAGGGTCTTCAGACTAGTTCTGCTAACTTAGAGGATCATATGTCGCGTTTACAGATTAATACCCAAGGAATTGAGAATACTGTAACTGACATGCGCTCAGACGTGTCCAATGTTAAAATAGATGTGTCTAATATGCATAAAAATGTTGCTGATGTTAAAATAGAGGTTGCTAATGTGCATAAAGATCTTACAATGTTGAATTTAGATGTTGCTAATGTCCGTAGTGATATTTCTTGTGCTAGGGCTGAGGTAGTTGTTGTCAAAAATGATGTTGCGACTGTCCAAGACAAGGTTGAGGAAGTCCAAAGAGGAATCCAAAATGTTAGAACTGATGTGTCCAATGTTCAGGTTGATATTAATAACATTCATTCGGATGTAAACGAGATTCAAAGTGACATAAATAAAATTCAAGTAGAGGTCAACACAGTTTTCGTAGACGTTGCTAAAGTCCAAACTGATGTAAATAAAGTCAGGGAAGAGATAGAAAATTCGAAAACTCTTTGTACACGTAATATAAGTGCATTAACGACTAGGCTAGTTGATGAGTCAGTTAGAACGACAGCGTCTTTAGAAGGTTTAAAGTTTGATGTAGAGGTCATGAGAACCCAAGTATTAGACCATAATAAAGTATTGAAAGAGGATATTGAATTAGACATAGCAGAAATGTTAACGGAAAATGTAGCAATATAGAAGGAAGAGTGGATTAGGTCAAGTGGGGAACATGTAACCCAAATTCAGGATCGTATTGAAAGGAAACTTGCCAGTACTCAAATTGATATTAACAATGAAGTAGTACAGATTAGGAAAAATTTAAGCGTCAGGATGGATTCGCTATCCGAAAGACAAGTTGAAGATAGGACAAAATTAGATCAGGATGTGCAAACATTAAAATCTGCATTAGAGGAACAGATTCATAAAGTTGTCTCTGATGTGAATGAAACGACGAGTAAACTGCAGAATTTGAAGTTAGGAGAGGCTAATTTAATGGAGACCTACAAAGAAGAGTTAATCAAGAAAGTATTAACGGAAATCACTGACAAGGAAACAGTAGGCTTGGCTTGCGAAACTAGTAGGAATTATGCCAGAAGATATAACCTAGATCCAGAAGAGAGAGACGTGACTCCTGAAGAACGTATATCCAGATTCAGGGAGGAAGATGACGAGAGGAATATGGAACCTGAGTGGAACTATCGTGATAGTGGGAAAAACTACCCGGATTCATATCCGAGGAACGTAACGGTCATCAGAAATTTTGAAGATAAACCGCAAAAATTCAGTAACACGGATAGTTTGACACCTATCGAATATGTAAGGAATCTCAAAGATTATTTCATCGAAGCTCACATTCCCAGAGAGAGAGAGATGATGATGATGATGATAATTGTTGTTTTAAGGGGCCTAACATCTAGGTTATCGGCCCCTGTGAGAGAGATGAAGATAGTGGAGAGATATTTGATTGGAGGACCCCTCGAATGGTTTTGCGCATTTAGATACACATTCAGTAACTTTGACGAGTTTGCAGAGGCATTAATCAAACGATTTTGGTCCATAGAAGCGCAGAATTCGTTAAGAGCGGAGGTGTATTCAAGAAAATACTCCGGTACTCTTCCAACGCGGTACGCTGATTTCTTTACGAGTCAATTATCCCGCTTGAGATTCTTACAACCCCCATTGTCCACGGAGCAACTTATTGATGCGATTTCTCGTATGCTGCCAGTTGAGGTGAGAAGACTAATAATTTCGTCCAACATCAGGGATTTAACCAGCATGGATGAATTACTGAGGAGGTTAGACTACACAAGTCCAATGCCTAACGTGGTACAGAAAGGTCAAAGGCATGACTTTAAAGAAGTAAATACTGTATATATGGACCAAGTCCAACAAACTGACAAGCCAGATGAGGAGAAAACTGACAATGTAGGTCCTCACAGGAATAATCAGTTTCGAAATAACAGATCGCAAGGTTACCGACCGTATCAACAGAGAAGAGGCTGGAACTATAACCGAGGAAATTACAATGGAAGAGGCAGATATTATAACAATAATGGTTATAACCGAAATTATAACAGGAATAACCAGAGCCAAAACAGAAATCAGAATACTCAAGGTCAGGTTATGACACCCGATCAGTATCAGGAAAGAGAGAAGGAAAGCCAGCAATACCTGAAAGAATTACGGGAAAAAGAAGCAGACAACCAAAAGAAAAGGCAGGATGTTGTAATCGATCCTGGGCCTTCTACGAGCCAGCAGAACTTAGAAAATAGAAATACTGGACAGAAGAGAAATTAGAGAGGAGAGAATACATTAACCACACACAACCCAGATTTATGATTAAGGAACATAGAGGAAATATCATACTAGAGTAAGCCAGTAATAATTCAATTTCGTGTTCAAGAGAGTTGAGGTACTTGTAACACTGAGTTTAAAAACAATTTGCAACTGTTTTTAAAACGTGGTGAGAGGAGAATGCCCCCGTAATTGAATTATATAGAGACCACGGTGGCTATTTTGGAAATTATAGCGAAAGTTATGGCTGTCAGAGTTATGACGTGGGTAGTCATGACGTAAGCACGGATGACGCAGTACGTTATGCCAGCAGGCTACTTGAGCTGAGATTCTCAGTGACGTCAGCATTTATTCGAGAAGGATCCGAGATGTACGACGCAGTCGCAGGAAACGTGGAATTCTGCTGAGGAAGAAATTATGCTATTGGAGGGGAGACTTAAACCAATGAACGATAGTCTAAAGGAAGACGGAGATTGCTGAAACTATGGTATTTTTATTACTTTTTGGAATGCAGAATTGTGGAAATCCATTTGCAGTAGAGGCATTGTTCTGGAATTTTGGTGAAATTTATTTTCAGTTTTTGAATTATGAAAATCCGTCATGTATTGACGAAGTTGGAACTTCTAGCGATGACGCAGTAACACGCGATGGAAGGGATAGATACGCCCCTCATGAAGTTCATAAAAGGCCTTGCGCAGAAGAGAGGAGCCTCATTCGCTCATTCTCAATTGTGAGATCTCAAATAGTCATTTCAGTGAAACGTCGAGAGAGTTTAGTAGTGAAAAAGTCGTCTTTGTAACGCGTGGCGAAGCCACTGCATGAAACGAGAGTCGAACATACAAGCAGTGCAGGTTTACTGTGAAGTAAATCTAGGTGAAGTTGAAACGACACTTATAACGCTTCTACAAGATTAGCTGTGAACAGTTAGCGGTCGCCTATTAGCTAATTCTCTTGTGCATTGCTACAGTAAGGACTGTAGAAAAGCTGAACAATTTCGAGGAAGTACTTTGGAAGTTATTGACAATATTAGACGACTGACAAAAGTGATTTTCTCGCCACAGAAGAAACACTTTTTGTATAGCCAGACTCAACGCTACGGCTGACAGGGCTAGTGAAATAGGGAGACTTCAGATTGCTTTTGTGACACAACACTGCAGTATAATGGAGCAATTTAATAAGGCAGTTTGTTCTTCTAATACTATTACCGAAGAGCAGATGGAAGGCTAAAAGACTTAATGCAATTGGGACATATTTCAACGGAGTAAAATAGCAACATGGAACTTCGCTAATTGCTATTCCATACAAGCGAACATGTGGTAAATAACCATCTACACCCATGTTTCGTGAGTAAAGGCTGAATACTATCAAACAGCAATAGAAATGATTTCATACTTCCTGAATATGAATATTTCTTCGGTAATTTATACAAAAACTTCATGGCGATTTTCAACTGGAACTTCAGGGATTTTTCAAGAGAGGTCAGGGTTGTCCCGACTCACAAAGAAGATTATTGCCGGAAGGATGTCGTTCGTCTTCGTGAAGCAGTTCGATTCTTCGATGGTGCTGTTTCTGGTTTCGAGGATGGAGATCAGCTTTAACTTGGTGAAATGGATCCATCAACAGTCTTCTTTGGGGAATTTTCCTCTGGAACGTCAATCGGCAGATAAGGTAGTCGTGAACGTTTATTGTATTTGAGTTTATTAGCAATATTTGAGCAACTATTTTTCCCATATTTTTGTCCTCATGTATTTTTGCCCGATATTCTTGTTCGAGATTCCTATTCTCAGTACACCTTGATGAGTTATGGCTGTTTCGACGTTTTATTAAGACATTGTTATGTCATGGGCATAGTTAAATGATTTTGAATCAGTTGAGACTGATATTTAGATTTTTCAGTAATTTGCTTATTTTTGTAGTCACGATTTGACTGTAAGTTAATGTTTTTTATGGCAGATTTAAATTCAGACAGCGTGTCGCTTTATTAAAGTAATTCTACCCCAGTTTAATTACTTTGAACAATTTTCTGTCATCATCAAGAAGGAAGAACATTTAAATGATTTTAGAGCGTTAAAATCCAGTACGTTGTCGACGATCTTGGAAATACTAGTCGTTATTTGAATTGATTGCAACACAGACATTTATCGTCAGTCATGAACGACCATTGCATCTTAGGCAATTTTGTGAAAGATGAACATTAATTATGAATTATTGAATGCATTAAATTCGTGAAACTTGTGTTAGGTTTTTTCTCATATAGAGATTTATATAATGATGTTTGCATTCCCCAGTCTAATTGGATTCTATTCGACTATTTTGCAGTTAGTCGCACTTTGTTTGATGATAGTATTTTTATACTACAATTCTTTTAAGATGTTAATCTTAAATTTTGATAGACCAGACAGGCGTATATAAGCGTATTCACTATTAAATTTGTTTGTGATTGGCAGATTTTTATTTCATTTCGATTCATGAATGAAATCCACGAAGTTTAAATGACAACAGTTTTGAAACAATTATTGATATAAGAATTTTTAAGTGGAACTATGAATGTATAATCGATAGTGCAGCGGACATGTTGAAAGTCGCTGACGTATAATGCCCTTAAATAAATGAAGGAGATTCCCACAGTAATTAATGATGATAAAGATTGTATTAGGGGAGTTTTTTGTAAATGCTGTGGAAGTTTTGTAAGTTCGGTGGAAGTTTTAATGCCATATAGATTAATATATGATGAATTTTGGGCTATTTTGAATGCAGTTTGTGCATTATTTTGTAAGCGAAGTATTTCCGCTAGAGTGTATTGTCATAGTTCGTTGAAAATTAATCAAGGGAATTTACTGTTATAATTAACCAGAGTTTTGAAAGAATTTGAGATAAGATTTTGAATGAAGATTACCGTCACAAATAATTAAAATTATTACAACCTTTATTAAACCAGATTGTGACATTTACATGTATAACTAACCTTCATTGGTCGATTATATTAAACACGATTTTGAATTTACCAACCGGATAAAACATGTGGTTCAATGTATTTCTTAAATTATTAATTTAAATAATTTAAATGTTGATATTGTAAATAATAAATGTAAATATCTTTGACAATAATGTGGAACGAAAGTAATGTGAAAGGCGTGTTTAAAAATTTTTGTAATTATTTTCGACAATATTATAAACAATTTCTAATTGTTATAAATAATTTATGTGATTTTGTTATAAACATTTAATAGTGTGTTTTATACTCTAATCTATGCTTTTTAAACCTTTGGATGATAACTTAACAAGTTTAAGGATAGTTAAAATAATCCAGTGGGATGTAAGTTAAACATTTGAAAGATTTGCGTCAATATGTATGAGTTGTCTTGTAGACATTTAAAGCTTTAAAAGGAGCTGAATTCTTACGCAAGTGTGACGTGAGGAGTGCGCCCCATTTGACAGGTGTGAGCCAGGTTAAAGAGTAGACCAGCCGGCCAGACATCTGGTTACAAGCGGGTGAGGTCGATACTCCGGCCTTGTGCCTATTAATAAAGGTGTTATGTTTATTAAAAGGAAACCAAATGCTCTATATATGTCGTACCCTGACTTCCTCATCCAATCCAAATGTGTTATAAAATGTTACGTTATTTTGAGCTCATGGGAGCTAACAGATTGTTTGATAAATTTGCAAGTCCTTTAGGAGGACGTAGTCAGATTGACATAGGCTACTGATAGCCACGTTTATTTTGTTGAGTTGAGAAAATCATACTCTTTATTTGAAAATAAAGCTTTTGTACAGTTCAAAGTTCTCGTCTTCGGTCTGGTTCATTTTTAAATGTCATGGTGAAGGTTATTGTGAGAGCATACTTTAAGGATCCTGTTGTCAACCCAATCCCCGAGATATTTATAAGAGGTAAGTAAGAGTAAGTATGTAACCCCGTCTATTTTGGTGTGTTCCACAATAATTTTTCTTGGTAACTTCTGTGTTCAAACCTCGGTAGTATCTGTCAGTGCCATTTTCATTGATGTAGCTGAGCTGGTGCGATTGATTCTTGGCAATCCGATTGAGGGGGCGGATATCTGACAGCCTACTATTCGGGTAAACGGGGACAGTACGGTACATGTCTCTATGGCCTATACATTTAGCAATCCAACATGGCGACCATCCGAAATATTGAGACGGCTCTGAATATCTACGAATCTATTATAGCAATCAAACTGAATTTGTTTATGTTCATAGGGGCTATGAACATAAGTTCACCTATAGGACTTTAAATAACCTGGTGATCACAAATCCAACATGGCGAAGACGCGAAATATAAATATTCACATCGACATTTCTCGCAATTTAACCATCCTAGTGCAGTGAAACTTGGTACAGTAAATCCTTATACGAATGTTAATCCACTGGAATCTAGTTTATTTCAATTGTTCCCATAACCACAAGATGGCAGCTGTGCGAAATTTTAAAATCTCCTTGTTACCTCTCGTGGCCTAATCATGCGATTGAAGTTTGAATGCTACACGTACACAATAATATTCATGTAACAATACATAACTCTAAGACCTACATATATAAAATCCAACATGGCGACCATCCGAAATATTTAGTCGGTTCTCAATATCTACGAATCTATTACAGCAATCAAACTGAAATTTTGTATGTTGATAGTGAACCCATGTACCATGGCCTCAAAGAGAGTCGAATCCATGTACTTTGAGAAAGGAATGAAAGAATCATACAGTTTCTAAGGGAACGGAGAGAGATTTCAAGCCAGGATTACAGCCTAACATTGTGCAAGCGCTAGGGCCAGGTGTTCCTTAGATGAGCTCATGCCTCTTGACATTTATAAGGAGCCAGTCATGGATATTATTAGAACGAGTGGTAAGTTTTGACTGTAAGACGAAGAAGCTGGACTCGGAAATTGCTCTTACGTTGCAGGACTATGGCAACCTCGCTGCTGAGTCAGAACAGGAATAATTAAATTTAACCCGTTTACGAGTATAAAAATAAGTAAACAGATACAGTACGGGGAATCATTTTGGATTAGAGATTTTTGTGTAAAGATAAACCTTGTAAAAATTGCACAGGAAAAAACTGCAAACGCAAGTAGACGTCATTGGGGGTTCACCGAGACCCAAGGAGTGGGAGAATAAAAAAAAGAACAGCACCACCCACACAGTTGAGGACGAGAAATTAATTAATATCTCGGAAATGCACGATCGATTTCCATGCACAGGAAGATTATTTTACGTTTGGAAGACGAGCTGTCTGGAGATACGATTTTTATAATTGTGCGACAATTAGTTCAGAAGTTGGTCACGAAAAGGACTAGGATTTTATCTTTTTGTGACTGAAAGGTATAAAACTCCTGGCCTCACCAAGCCAATCATGCAGTTATTCTGACAGCCCGTGAGGGGGTGTTACTCTGCATCAGTGCATGCAGTCTACGAGAGCCCGTGAGGGGAACGTCACGCTGTATCAGTACATGCAGTATTAGTCCGTCCAGGGGGGCGTTACGCTGGAGCATCATAATCATCAGTCTACGAGCATTCCGTGAGCGGAAGGGCTGCACCACATCGTATACGCAGTATTCAAGAGCCCGTGAGGGGGACGTTAAGCTGTATCAGACATCGATCCAGAGCCTGTGGGAGGCTATGTTACAAGTTCACCGAGTGTAGACCAGTTACGATATAAGTACGCTACGCTGAGGGTTAGCAGTTCGAGACTTTGAAGAGTCCTAAATTATAAAGAACATTAAATATACGGACTTTAAAGCAATATCGCCAAAGTAAGACACAGCGATCAGTAGGGAACTTCGAGTTCCAGAAGAACACTAGTTCAATACAGTTACGAAGTTATAAGAACTCCAACAAATAAACGGCGTTACGTCTAGTAAAGACAATGTTAAAGACATTAAGTCCTGTAAAGGACAAGAATAAACAGTAATTACGATCGCGAAAGATAGAAGTTCAAGCGAAAGGAACTTAGGAACTTAGCTTCGAAACCAGAGGGAAACGTACTCTAGTGAGAAAACGTCAAAAATATACGATAGACAGTATACGGTCCTCGAAGGGAGGCCAAGATATAGAAACTAAACGGTACGATAGACAGTATACGGTCCTCGAAGGGAGGCCAAGATATAGAAACTATAGGGTGCGATAGACCACCATATATAAATAAAGGTGACGGCAAAGAAAAGACATTTATCGCCTAGTTAAAGCAGATAAAGTAAAGCCGAGTAATAGACAATAGAAGCGGTTTTGAGAGACTGAAACCAGTAGTTTCCATTGTAGGAGAGAGAAACTTTGAACGAGTAAAATCACACGTCCAATGCAGGTCGATAGGATTCACATCAGGGATCATCAACAGCCGACAGAAATTGTAAAAATCGTTGAGATACACCCGTGTGATAGGAGTGAAGTGTAAATATTGTAAGAAAAGAAATAAGAGTATCATTTTAAGTGTTTTAGGTAAAGTGAAAGCGTTTTATGCACAGTGATATGTGTTATAATATGTACCAGAGTAATATTTTTTAGTGTTTTAATGTGTGTTCAAAACGGATACACCAGTGTATTAAAAAAAATGTTGTCAGTGTTAAATATAGTGAATATGTGTCAAGAAATTTCTGTACATAAGATGAGATTGTACAATATGGAGTAGGTCAAGAAGGTGGGCCAAAATGTCACATCAAACGAGAATAAAGGTCAGAAAGCGACCTTAAACATGTAAGTAAAGATTTTCATTATGTTTTGGTGTCGGGAAAAATTTTGTGTACAATTCCACCGGAGTTTTGAGTAGAAGGGATTTTTTAAAATGAATAATAACTAAATAAGAACGCGATCTGAACGAAAATAAAGTTTTAAGAAATAATAAATAATTATGTGATATAATAAATCCTGTAGAGGAAATGCATGGAATAAAATGTCAGTATTTAATGAATGTTATAAAAGCAAGCGTGATAATAATAATTATAACAAAGATATTTACATAAAGGTAAATTTGAATTATATGAAAGAAATAGCTTTTGAGCTTTTGTAAGGAATGAAAACATGATGTGAATAACGAGGTAAAGAAATCTAAATAAAGATTAAATTGAATGATATAAAAATATAGAGCGTTGAAGCCTTAACAAATGTATAAGACATGATGTGAATGCGTGTTCTTAAAAAGGGAGCGATTTATTGTCAACGGAAAAGATTAATATAAGAATTAAGATATGTATCAATTGTTACTATGAAATTTATCAGTTCTTTGGAAGACATTCGGCCGTAAATTAATGTGTAGCGTAATGGAACGCAATTAAATAAAAAGTCACGCTAGGAACGCGTAAAAGTTAAAGTACTTGGTAAGTTACTGATGGAGGGTAGTTGATTGCAGTGAATTGAGATATGTTGTAAGTCCTCTAAATTGTGACGTGGATCACGAGACCATGTGTGTATTATTTAAAAGGGAGCTAAAGTATGGTATTATTGAGCGTAGGTCCTGTAAGCTACGGCTTGACCCTAAATCGCGTTTTGTATAAGTCCTCCAAATGTGGAAATGTTCCCGAGGCATGTTAAGAGATTCGAACCTAGAATCCTTTTGTTGTTAAAGCCCCTAATTATTCGTCGTAGAATGTGTATTAATCTTCCCAATCAATGAGGACCCTCTCATAATTAATAAATGCCAAGGTTACGAAAGTGGTTTATGAGCCAAAGAATATTGTTGAATGGAAATAAGTGAAGTAAAAGCCAGGTCTCTCCACAGAACTGAGAATAATGTGAAGGTTTGTTTTAAAGCATTGAAGAGAGCTGCCACCGTAGGTTAGGCAGAGAGTCACTTTCCTTGTCATAAATCACGCCCGAGTATAATGGCCTGACCCCCATCGAGCGAGGGTGGGTAAAAACCGTCTTGTAAGATGTGTTAAATACACCGTGAGTGTTTAAAGTTGTTAATGACCCGGGCGTTGAACCGAGGTCCTTGTAGATTGATATTATCGCTTGCCAATTCAGATCGTAGTTTTCTTATGTGATAATGGTCTTATAAGACAAATGAGATAAATAAAATCCCTATTGTAATATTGGATGGAAAATAGGAATCCACGAGTTTTGTGAAGATAACTAGGTTTCGGGAGTGATCATAGTTTTTGACTTTGTCAAGTAATCTTTATAACTCTGGAGTACACAAATAGTTTTCCCGATCACCGTAGTGAATTTGCAAAACTTGAGAGAGATAGTAAATACGGAGAACATGTGATATGCCCAAATATTGAAGTGAATAATTAACATGTAATTTTAAATGTAATTATATATTTGTTTTGATGATAAGAAAAGATAAAAATAATTCTTGAGGTGTACAAAAATATGACACCATTATTATGGGAAAGTATCGAGCCAAAGAAGCTCGTAGTTATTTGGAACTTTAAGATAAGTACTTTATGGAAGTGAAAATAATCGTGAATTGTTGGTTTTAAAGAAAACCATGTGTTTTAATCTAATATTTGTTTTATTTTTATGCTATTCCTTGTTCACTTTGGACAAGTAGAATGATATTGGTCAGTAGTTTAATTGTTTTATTGTTTGCAGCGCCATAATTTTTGATTAATTAAATGTGTTAAAATAGGAGTTGATTTTGTTGTTATTTTTGCAAGTGTACCCTCTATTTAATCCAAAATATGTAAGTCACAGAGTGGGAGAACTTACCGCAGCCCCGAAAAATCCCGAATTGAGCAATGCTGGCATACTGTGATTTGCATATTTCTTGCTGCAAGGGCACAATAGTGGCAATTAACATAAGCAGGAGATATAAAAATAGGCTGTATAGTTCTTCACGGAACTACTTGTAGCAATTGACTGTAATGAACTCAAAGAGTCGGTACACACGAAAAAGTGGATTCGTGCATCCTGTAGTGCAAACTGCCGAGCTTCATAGATGGCAACGAGCTCCGCAGCAAACACACTACAGGCCTCAGGCAAAGAGATCTTGGTATTTGCACCATCAATAACGTAAGCACACACAACCCACCTTCTCGTGCACCTTCGAACCATGCGTGTAGAGAATGCCAGCGTCCAGAAATTGGTGAACTATGCTGTGAAACTTCCTCCGATAAATGGAGGCATCCGTGTTCACCTTAGGACCCCGGTGCAGATCTAACCGAATTTCCGGACGCGGGACTTGCCACGGAGGCACCTCGCTAGGTGTTCCTCTACAGCCACTCCGATTTCAGTACACGAGCTATCAAGTCTAATACCAACTGGCCGAGTCAGTGCTGGATTACCCATTAGGCCCGACTAGGCCCAGGCCTAGGGCCCCCAATTATCTGGGGCCCCCAAGCAATTTCTAATTTAGTTCAATTTTATTCCGAAGATTTTGAAAATTTTTATCTAGAACTGAGACCGTTTCAGCGTTATATTAAATTACAATGTCCTTTAAAAACTGAGTTCACTCATTCTGAACTTTACGAAATTCTTATTCGAAACAAGCTTGAGTCTGCTTTTCTGAAAGTTGAAATTGCTTCTCACATTTTCCTGACCCTCATGATACCGTAACGAATTGTTCTGCGGAGCGGTCGATTTCAAAATTGAAACGGATCAAAAGTGCGATAAGAAGTATCATGTCACAGGAACGATTAGACATGCTAAGTTTAATGTATATCGAGTCAGATGTTCTGCGGGAAATTGATTTTGATGACCTTGTAGAAGATTTCATTGACCGAAAAAACAGGAAAAACAATTTTGATTACATTTCACAGACGTAAAAAATAGTATGATTTGTTAAATTGTTCATCAAATCATCTGAAATGTTTTCAAATAACGATGATCGTTTCAATTGAAATGTATGTATAAATGTAGGCCTATGTATGATTTAATAAAAAGTGTATTATTCATCTTGAGAAAAATAACTTTTGTATATACTTTATTAAATGTACAGGTGCTAAAAAATTAAAAAATATTTGAAAAAAATAAAGGGGCCCCAAAAATATGAGGGACTTGGGCCTCATTTTACCTTAATCCGGCACTGGGCCGAGTGTCACGAGGCTGGTTGGCGTACCCCTGGTGGTATTGGGTACTGAAAATAGCTCGGGTGTTGCGGGATTTGGCGCACATTACCAACATATGCCAAAAGCATATGTTGGCGTCTATAACTTAGAGGTGGAACACCCGATTCGGCGAGTAGGCTGGGTATCGGGCTGATCCGAAAGGCACCAGTAGCCAGCCTAATGCCACTATGGTGGATACTGTCCAGCATTTTCAAGGTTGCCGGCCTTGCTGAACCGTATGCCGCAGAACCATAGTCTAGCCGGGACAGGACGAGGGCTTGGTAGAACCGTAGCAGCACCGCATGGTCAGCCCCCCACGTAGTGCCACTAAAAGAAACTTGAGCATGTTCAGTTTCCAGAGACACGTCGATTTTAGTTGCCGTATATGGTGCTGCCACGTTAATTTGCTGTCAAAATGGAGCCCCAGGAAGCGATAAGTGTCAACCTTGGTAGCGGAGCCCCAGTTGGTCTTGTGGGCACTAACATCTCCCTGAAGAAGAAAAGGAGGAAGAGACTAGACTAGATCAGTTGGCCGTAATGAAGCTGAAGGTGACATGGACGTTACATAATGTTGTCATTATTAGTAACGAGGTACAAACTAAAACGGCTTCTAGGTACGCAGATGCACCTCCTCTCAACAGAGGCTAAAATGGACTGAAGTGCAGACACCACGGGTTGTTTCAACTCGATCCACTCGGTTTTTAGAGGAGAGTTTCCAATTCCTCAATGTTACGTCCTATCCAGAGTGGAATCTGGATTCCTGAAGACAGATAATGGTCACCGAGAAGTTGAAATTAATTGATGTAAATTAGCGAGTTGCCGAAGGTAATTATAACAGTTCCATTGTAATAGTGACATAGTGTCGACGTAAGTAGAAGATCTTCTTCCCTTTACGTCTGACTGTTTCTCTTCCGACCCCATTTTTCTGGATCTCGATATCTGCGACTTAAGACAAAGGTCCTGAATGAGGTGATGGTAGTGATTAATTTAAGGAGTGTAGCATTGAGTTCTTCTGCCTCTTTGTAACACATCTCATTGTGTAGCTGCTAGCATTCTTGACTGTCAGTCCAGAAGCCAGGGTTCAATTTCCGACTCTGCCAAGAAAGTTAATTCTGGTTAGAGAGCTGAAACGGGGAACACTCAGCCTCGTGAGGCAAAACCGAGAAGAGTTGGGTTCGAATCCATCCTCGGTCATCCTAGAAGTGGATTTCCCTAGTATCCCATTTCTACTCCAGGCAAAGGCCACGGCTGCCTAAATGAATCAGCAACAAGTGTTATGTTCTTTAAACTGTTGAGATAGATGCCTAGTTAATATATTTATTGTTTTAAGGGGCGAACTACGAGGTCATCTGCCCCTCCTAGTTAAGATAACAGCTTCATATTGTAACCATACGACGCACAGAGATAGGGTGTGAGCCCAGGAGTTCAATAATAAGAAATGAGAACCCTAGCTTGTAGAGGCCAAGATTAATTAAAGTACCTGGAGATGAATAATGATATTTCGAAATTTGGGATCATTTAGCCGCAGAATAACGGTGAAATTAAATAAAATTACTTCATATTTATACTGGGAAGACTGCGTATAAAAGAACTTATCCTTAAGAACAAGCTAGGAGGGAGACAAGTGGACAGGAACAAATTGTTTTGGAAAGAGGGCGGAGATTCAAGGCGTCAGCACTCATAACTGTCACTCAATTGGCACTTTATCTGGGCTTCAAAATCCCGTAGCTGGTCATGAAACCCAGAAAAACAAAGGAGAATGCTGGGGTGGGAGTTATGTCACGCCCAGGATTATTGGAACTACATGAACGGCATGATCTATTTGAAACTAAAGACCATGCCGAAGAGAGAAAAAATAAATAGAAATTGAGAACAGTCGCGGATGAACAAAGATGTGATAAGCCGTCTCGGGAGAGTGGAGAGTCTGGGGATGTATTTTGGGAACCCCCACAGCGTAGCGTCACTATAGACAGATTTATTATCGAATGATCGGATTGGGTTCCGCAACATACGAATTAAATCCCCATGAAATTCCCCATTTGATGCAAAATGAACTGAGATTCTAGGTGACCGGAATTGGAAAATCAGTTCCAGAGTTGGCGGCGTTCCGAACTATTTCGCTCTGAAGGTTTATATAGGGTGAGAGGAGATATCACGAACACAAGTCTTACAGCCCTTGAGAGGCAAGGTTCACGACGCTCAGCGGTCCATAATGGACGCCACTATCGACAAAATACTAAAGTGACGAGCCGTATTAATAGGTGACCAAAGTATAAACTGTCATATAAAAATCAAGTTCGCAAGTGAAAAAGGACAATAAACAATTAAGACGAGTTGTCCGATTCTCGTACGAGACAAGGCTGTACTTGTCTGCCAGAAAAATAAACTCGTATAATGTAGGCCTAACGAGGAAAACAGTACAATTCGAGTAAATTAACAAATATCTGGTAAACAGTTTAAGGTGAAATAAACAATTCACAAGTAAAGGTGGAATTGAGTAGTGCAACACAAGTTATCAAGCTGCCATAGGATGAGTTCGCACCCCGTAAAAGTACAGTGGTGGACGCTCATTATACGAGCGAAACTTGCCCTAAATTAAGCAGAAAACCAGAGAGCGTTCGAGCGGATCGCGCACCATTCGGAACTGTATGATCATCTGACCCTTATTTAAAATGCAAATTTTGATTAATGTAAGATTTTAGGGTGGATGCTTAAAGAAAAGGGAAAAACAGTTTTATATCAATAATTAACAAACAATAAATATAAAGAAGTATAATAATAAACAACAATTCCTACCCTCCCAGCCCGGCTTCATCCACGGCTATGCGAGGTTTCATTCTTCTACCGTCGCAAGTACGGTGTCTGGGAGCTGAACACACTGTCAGAAGATACGCCTGAGGATGGTGAAAGGTCGATCACCCGGGCAACCGCAAACTTGGGTCTAATTAAGGAAGAGTCAGGGAAGGGATTTTGGAAGGAAGTCGCCATCGACCTGATTTGTCTGGTGGTAAAAATGGGAAACCACGAAAACGATTTTCAGGATGATCAATGTGGGATTCAACTCACGCTACTCCGATGTCAGCAAGGCATGAGCTTGCGCTCTCAGCCAACGTGGCCGGTAAACAGCGATATAATGAATAAAAATACATGATTCAAACATTTTAAAAATACAATTTAAAGTCAAAAGATACAGATTCTTATTAGATTTACTTGTAAATTTAAACTATGGGCCCTAAACCACTCTCTCCCCTAAGGTGGGTGACGCGATCAGCAGCCACCACATCATCAGCTAATACGATACAGAGCGTATCGTGGAGACTAAGGTTTCTCCGTAGGTCATCAAGATCCACACACTCTGTTAGACCGCGAGTACGATGAATTGGGCTCATAATGATCCACGATCTGAAACAAAGTCGCTACTTTGAAGGAACATTTGCAATAAAAACACGAGTTTTTCTTTGCTGTATTTAATGACTTGTACTGAATGATACAGCAAGCGTGGGGCACTCTTACATCCCGGCATTCGCCTTAACGAACGAGGGAAACCCACGGTAAAACCTCGCACAGGATGGCTTTTCTTTTTGGAACAATTGCACAGATCAGTCTATATTCACATCACATGCACGAGTGGTAGCATTCTTCACCAATTCTCCTGATAATGCACTGCATTGGAAGTCCGTATTTTGCTTCTGTTGTTTGACCTATGTCTTCTTTAGCAGCAGCGCCATGGACACTTCTTTTGAAGTATTTCCTCCAGGTTGCTCACTTCACGTCATCTTTGTCGAATTCCACATCTTGACGATCTCACGAAGTCTTCAGTCTCAACAGGAAACTGCTATTCCCCACCAGCATCAGTTAAGGAGCACTGAAAACTAGAAAACTAATTTTAATGGTCGGCTAAACGAACATTTTAATGGAAGACATCTCAACGTTAATATCTGAAAATGGAACAATTTTAGTGCCTAAGAGAAGTTGAGCACATGCCAAAGTTAGATAATATACTTTTGGTGACATGCGCTTGAACAATGTACTTACATAGTGTAGTAAATTTTTCATTGTGAATAATTGGACTTCTAAAAAACAGAAGTACAATTTATTATGTTTCCAATTCCTGACATAAAGGTTTCTAATGGAAATAATTAAGACAGTGGTATAACAGGGAAAACAAACACAACTCTTTACAAAACACACCAGCAACACAATGGTAATGATGATGATAATTGTTGTTTTAAGGGGCCTAACATCGAGGTTATCGGCCCCTCAACACAATGGTAACCACGATATGGTTACACTATTATTTGTACACGAACTTACAGTAAATAAAACTATTGTTCATCAAATAACACAATTACAAGGATATGAAGCAATACAATTCATGCATTGTTATATAAACGGGTTCAGCAACAAGAGCACACATAATCAGTACGAGTATATGCTTCCACATACGTATATATTAAGCATAAAACCCACTCAATAAACTCCATGATTAAATTACCACGTTACGTTTATACTGCCATTCTATTAGGTATACACATTTAATATACATTATCTCCAATATTTGTAGACATTCCTATTAAATATTGTGCATGCAAACAATAAATTAGAACACCACAATGGTTGCTATAAGTTTCAACTTATATCAGTGAATACAAGTGATAACATGGTGCAACACAATCTACCCATATCACAATGATAGCAACTCCAGATCATTTGAAAGCATGAACTGTTACCAAATGGTGGAGTATTATTGTTTAATGGTAGCACTGAACTTACCAAATCCATAAAACACTCCTATACTGGCAAGTTTCCTTCACTTCTCTCTTGTTGGCATTAAAGAAACAAGCCATTTCCAGGTTTTGGCTAGCCTCTTTACTTTAATAAGTCCAACCTTTCAATTTGTATTATAGAATGTCACCAAAGTTGGTTCCAGTAGGATGATCCAAATTCAGTTTCCAACCTGCAATGAATTTGACACCAACAACAATAGGACGATTCAAATTCTGTTTCCAATCAGCATTGAACTTGTCACCATGGATTGGACGAATCAAATTAAGTTTACAACCTGCAATATAGTTGTCACCACAGATTGGACGAACCAAATTTAGTTTCCAACCTGCAATAAATTTGTCACCAATTATAAAATAATTCAAGATAAAATAAGAATGGCAGAGTAACGTTTCAATAGACGTGATTATTAACCTAAATTGAAGTGGTAGCGGGCACTAGTGGGAGAATTGCGTCAAGTAAGATACGAGAGAATAACAACGGTTGTGTTGCATGCTTCGGAAGGCCGGGGTAGACCAGGGTGGGGAGGGTGTTGGGAAATGGTAATTCATAGATTGCACCGCCTAGATTGAGACGAGAGAATAACAACGGTTGTGCTGCTTGCCTCTGAAGGACGGGGTAGACCAGGGTGGGGAGGGTGTTGGGAATTGGCAATTCATAGATTGCACCGCCTTCTGACGATATATATTAAAAGAGTAACTATTGGGTTTACCAATGCTATTGTTTGCATTCTTTGGTTAATTATTAAGGTCATTGTTGCATTGTCGACTGATAACGATACACAACATTGACAATGCCTGTGTAGGTATTTTCTTCTGCCAATTAGACATCCGTCTTACCCATATATGGAAATGATTTTACATCAAAATCACTCAGCACAGTTGTAAAAACATATGTAGTACTGTGCCCGTTTAGACCGGAGTCCGCACGACCACATATGCATTTCACCAATAATCAGTCAGCACGAGAATCAAAATATCCCGGAGCGCCAGATGGGTTAAAGCAAATCGCAAAAACGACATCAAATTTATAAAATGCTTTGCTGATTTTTGGCTCAATGCAACAATAAGGATAGAAGGAGATTTAATTGGGTGAAACACATCTGGTAAAATTATCTCAGTTTATTTAACGTTAAAATCTGACTGCAAGAATAATGCTCAAAGCAGCATCATCCACGTATGGCGATCCACACTCTTATTTACACACAATATACAGAAATCTTCCAAACACATTTGACAATCTTTTTGGAAACACAAGCCCGATTAATAGTCCTGTGGACTGTGTTCCAAAATTATTACATTTAATTCCAGTGCAAAATGAATTGTCCATACTGGAAATAACGTAGATCACTGTTTGACTATTTACATGATATTAACACTCGTAGAATAAATGTTTATAGAATTTCTTAGACTTTCATTTGTTTTCCAGTTTTCAAAAATATATCGTTGAAACTATTATTATCATCGTAGCAACACAAATTATTAACACATATTAACAACAACTGAAAAGTATTTGACCATTGAGCATAGCATCGAAGA
Source organism: Meconema thalassinum (assembly GCA_946902985.2). NCBI lineage: Eukaryota > Metazoa > Arthropoda > Insecta > Orthoptera > Tettigoniidae > Meconema > Meconema thalassinum. Next base: position 695,419,032 of record OX336390.1, read on the forward strand.
ACTGTGCGAAGCACAACAACAATTAATTGTTCTTCTGACATTAAATATTCGAGAAGTGACTCGATTATGAACTTCAAGTTCCAAACAAAACATATGATTTCTGAATCATTAACTTGATCAATAAATGGTTGAACCATTCAACTACTAGATTTTCCACTTGGAATTATTATGAAAAAAATATTTATATTTATGGCCATTTCTAGCAACTTTCACAACTTGCAATTCTTCGACAGAATGCGGAAATTAGAATTGTAGTCTTATAATGAATTCATTTAGTTCATGGCACTAGGATTGAAAATATCCTTCAAATTATTCGTGGTTAAAGAATTATTTTAATTGGCAGTGGCCCATTCTACTATTTGTGTAAGGACACAATATTATAACAACAACAACAACGGCAAAGGTCTTCCTCTGAAGAAGAATAAACTACTATCATGACAAATCCGGGTTCTAGCAAAATCAAAGTCTTAAATGGAATTCGTAAACAAGGTTGAAATAAGAACTGATGGTTTCAAAGAAATAACCTTCGGGTTATTCATACGACGAAATGTGTGGCTCCAATACTCACACTATAAACCTGAGCCATCGAACCTGCTATTTGATTGATGCTCGAAACAACCTTCATTCCTGCGACTTAACATGCGCACCTGGGAATGGCATTTACAACTACTCCACACACATAAATTATCTTCCCAAAATTTATACAATAAATCAAGCCTCTGCTTGTTATCAACACTGGAAGATTAATAAACTTACAAGTTTATTTTATTTTACCATTCAGTTCAACCCGTGATTTTACCATACTTATGAAAAGCTTCATTTCACTTTCGAGTGTATTTACGTCATGATTTTATATAAATACAAAAATCCTATTTGATACAAATATCAATTGCTTCCCGTTTCATGCCTCTCCGTGTTATATGAAACATATACTTTGCTCATAGCAAATATCAACTGTTCAACCAGAACTGAAATGTAGGTTGAATGCGGGCTTGCGCTAACCACTCTCCTTCGTAAAATCTCCTGTTCCAAACTAGAAATGTTTCAACTACTTCATAGGCTCTTTCTCAATACATATGATTATTATAAAATATAATATCCAAGAATTATTTAGAAAAATTATGAAAATTATTATTATTATTATTAGTGGATTATTATTATTATTATTATTTCAAATATGTTTAATTATCATCTCATTATGTGAGAATCCACATGTTCGAACCTTCGAATATGGAAAAAATATCCGTTCCTCAACAAAAATAAATTTAACTTTTACAGTTACATCGGCTGATTACCGTGATTTCCCAAAAATATGAAAAATTCAAATAAATGCTCAAAATGCTCGGTCATCGATCCTAAACTGTTCTGAGTGCTGAAAATGCTCAGAATAAATCTAACAAGTCTTGCGTAAATCATTACAAGCTTTAAATATGACGAAAAAAATGTGTTGGTCATCTGCAGAGAAAAAAAAAAATAGTTTGTTCCAATTAGCTAAGCATAAAATAATTCAAATGTGGCTTACATTTCTTGATGTTCTTGAAGTGTAGTAAACCTGGTCTATACCAGATTTATCCGTAGACATGCCCTAGCGGACAAGCACGTATAATCCTTGTATCGGCCGCCATTGTAGACCCACAAATCGTCTAGTCAGACATAGTGGTAGTATCCTTCGACGTTTTAAATGACTGTGGTTCCATTTTAATATGGGCTTCTATCAAAGCCATAACAGTTTGTTTGAAAAGGGTCAGATCTAAGCGATCTCTTCTTAAATGTGTCAGTTGTAACTTAACTCACTGTAATCTCATCAGTACAAGAAAAACGTTGACAGTCTAAGCAGTTAACGGCTGTTCTGAAGATCGTTCCCTGGGCATGGTTTATCAAAATCACCATCTGCCATGCGCTAGACAACCTGCAGTTTCCCTTGCGTAGACTAATGAACGCCACCGTTATAGACTATTCTTCAATGTACTGACGGATCGAAGTGGTTAAATAGTTACAAAATATGAAAACTGACTTTAAATGGATTTAAACATCCAAGTATTAATTTACTAATTGGACTGTGACAAATACTATTTTCTAGACCAAGTCTAGCATATGTCCTTTTTGGAAATATAAATATTTCCACCAATGTCTGTAGAAATACAATCACCTCAGTGATTCTCCTCACCAGAAACTTACTAAGTTCCAACTCGTTTGCGCAGCACTTCTCGTGACTATCACGATTTGAAAAGTACTTCTTCGTAGACGTGGCAACCATGTGCCTTGGCTCAGCGTAGACGCAACTTGTTCGCCAAGTGCTTGTGATGAATTGAGTTAACTAAGCCTGCTCCAGCTTGCTTTTATACAAAAACGGTCAGGGTCACGCGTCATCGCCTGATATCTAAAAATCCTCATATCTCTTGAATCCCTGGTCCGATTTACTTGATACTAATTGCATTCTCTTTCATTTGGCCGTGCCAGTAATCTGATCCCAGTCTCAAGTCTCTGCTCCATAGTTAACTATTTAATCAATAAATAGTCTCCACCTCTGCTGTTACTCGCTACGTCATTTACCATCCAACTATCGGTAATTTCCTTCGAATGGCTTCGAGAAGCAATGTAGCGCGATATTCAAATATCTGAACTTTCAAACGCTGCTACAGCCTTTCCCTTGATATCTAGGTGTCTGAAACTTGGAATACCCATTCCTAGAGTTGGGCACATCCACCCCACACCTAGCAAAAAATAAAAATTGAAAAATTTTTATTTTTCCTATCTACACATTAAATTATCTGGTTCTTGAATAATAGATCTTCAAATTCGAAGCATTATAAGTTCCCACGATGTTACCAGTTCGTGTATTAGCTACTTCATAGCTTCCATTATTGTTTACTTCCACAATATTCAAAATCCTTAATTTTACCATTCCCCCGGGATTGTTGTGTTCCCGATGGACCTGGATCATTGGGCCTCTGCTCCACAAATTGTAAGTTATCTTGGTGTCTTGCTTCCAAGTTTTTCCTCGTTTCCTTGTTAAATTCTTCGTTGGACTGACGAGTATCTACATTCCCTCTGTTATTATAGTTATTACCATAGGATCTTTTTTCCTGGTACCTTCCTTGAGTATCACGTGGTCTTCTCCATCGAGTGTTGTATCGATTACCACCATCCGGTCTTGCATATGGTTTGTAACTGTATCTGTTACGGTATTGGTTCCATCCTCTCGTATGGGAATCTTCCCTCGGCGATTTCTCTTCTCGCTCCTCTCGAATCTCTCGAGGTGTCTGAGAATAACTGTCAGCCATAACAGCATACACAGCGTTATTACTCTTTACTCCCTTCTGATGGAAGAATTGAGCGTTTGTATGATCCAGCTTCTGCAATACTTCATCAAACTGTTCCATATTGTAGATATCAGCAGCGATCAAAGTCCTCTGGACGTCTGCTGGAAATTGTCGTATCAAAGCAGTAATCAACTCGTTATCTGGCATTGGCGGATCTAAATGTTGGAGTTTAGACAGCTGTCCAGAAAAGTATGTAGAGTATCGAGTAGGTTGTGACGTCGAGAATCTCTTCGAATACAACTCTGCTCTAACTTGCTGTTGGGTTTCAGGGGACCAAAACTTCTTCAATAACCCACGAGAAAACTCCTCAAAAGTATTTAGAGTGGATCTAAATGCTCTAAACCACAAAAGTGCGGGACCTTCCAAGAACTTCCCTATTACCCTGATCTGTCTTTCTTTAGGGATCTTAGAATCTTTCAGGTAATCACCTGCTTCTCTCAGAAATTCCACGGGTGTTACAGAATCTCGCCCTGAAAATTTAGAAGGCTTGTCTTCTATATTCTTAAATACAGTTATGGGGTTGGATTGAAATACTGTCCTGACCTCATCCTGTCTATCAGTCTCTCTAGCTCCTCCTAGATTTATCTGTATCTGTTCCTTTCCTTTTACATTCGGCATTTTCAAAAGATGATCAGACTGTTTCTCATCCTTTATTTGAGTTTTCATAGCCTCAAGTTCCTTCTGGTTTTCTTCTGCCATCTTCTTGATTGCTTCAGTCTCCTTACAATTGTCTTTAACATCAATGGATATCTGATTCATAACAGCCTCATGACTTTTCAATGACCCTGTCATATCTGATATGTCCTTCTGAGTTGCTTGAATATCCTTGGCAATTACTTCAATGTGGGATGACAAAGATTCCCTAATCTCCTTGATTCCCTCTTGATTCTCCAGCTTGAGTGTGTCGTTAATTTCATTGACAACTGTGGTTTTAATCTCAGTTTGCAATTCATGAATCACTCCTTCTCTTATTTCTCCCATGACAAGTTCCTTGAATTGTTCCGTTAAACGCTGAACAACTAGAATTCCCATCTCGTTACTCTCCTTCTTCACTCTAACTTCCAGGTTGACCATGTCTTCACCAACTTTCCTAAGACCATGTTCTATCCTATCAGCTAAGCTTTGGGATCGAAGATCGGCATCGCGAAATTTATCGTCCATTAAACTTGCGTTAGTAGCTAATGAAGTTTCGAGCTCATGTGTTTTTTCGCATAATTTATTCATTTTACTTTCAAGTGTCATTTTCAAAATTACAGAATTTTCTTTAAATTTGCTTTCCATTGAATTAAATTTACTATTTAAATTTTCCTTTAAGTTATCTTTTAACCTGCTCTCTAACAAATCGGAATTTTCTTTGAGTTTATCAGAACTTTCTTTAAGTTTATTTTCCAAAGACTCAGAATTTTCTTTAAGTTTATTTTCTAAAGAATCAGAATTTTCCTTCAAGTTATCTTTTAACCTGCTTTCTAAAGAATCAGAATTTTCTTTAAGTTTATCATCTAAACTTTCTTTCAAATTATCAGAATTTTCTTTAAGTTTCTTTTCTAAAGCCTCAGTATTCTCTTTCATAATGGCTGCTACTCGCAGTCCAGCCTCTTTCGAACTCTCCTCCAAACTCCTCATCATTCTCATCATTTCTTCCATAATTTCAATTATTCAAAACTTAGGGGTATACAACAGTGGCAAACACAAGCTTATAACTAGAACAAGAAATATGAATAGCTAATTGGAACACTATAATAAAATGAGATTTGTCCTAATATCGACGTGATGGAAAAACAAAATCCTTTACTTTTACGAATTACAGTTACCATAATATCACAAGAAAAATATGCTAGTTCTCAAATATCCTCCACCTGGATTCTAATAATGTGTATCTCCAGTCATCGAACGTTTACTACTGAATTTACTTGACGCCCTAATGGTTAAGCCATTATCAAAATAATCAAACCCATTCTAATTATTAACCAGTTAAATTTTTAATTTTCCCACTAATTGGGTTTCCTACTAATTTATTCATCCAAACCAGACATCTCTCAACTCCCAAAATATTTCAATAAAAATTATCACAATTTCAAATCGGCATGCGATTGACCATGTCTAAATCGGGACCCACGTTCGAAGCCATTTCTCTCTCTATCTTATTTTATGTGCCCGTTTAGACCGGAGTCCGCACGACCACATATGCATTTCACCAATAATCAGTCAGCACGAGAATCAAAATATCCCGGAGCGCCAGATGGGTTAAAGCAAATCGCAAAAACGACATCAAATTTATAAAATGCTTTGCTGATTTTTGGCTCAATGCAACAATAAGGATAGAAGGAGATTTAATTGGGTGAAACACATCTGGTAAAATTATCTCAGTTTATTTAACGTTAAAATCTGACTGCAAGAATAATGCTCAAAGCAGCATCATCCACGTATGGCGATCCACACTCTTATTTACACACAATATACAGAAATCTTCCAAACACATTTGACAATCTTTTTGGAAACACAAGCCCGATTAATAGTCCTGTGGACTGTGTTCCAAAATTATTACATTTAATTCCAGTGCAAAATGAATTGTCCATACTGGAAATAACGTAGATCACTGTTTGACTATTTACATGATATTAACACTCGTAGAATAAATGTTTATAGAATTTCTTAGACTTTCATTTGTTTTCCAGTTTTCAAAAATATATCGTTGAAACTATTATTATCATCGTAGCAACACAAATTATTAACACATATTAACAACAACTGAAAAGTATTTGACCATTGAGCATAGCATCGAAGAACTGTGCGAAGCACAACAACAATTAATTGTTCTTCTGACATTAAATATTCGAGAAGTGACTCGATTATGAACTTCAAGTTCCAAACAAAACATATGATTTCTGAATCATTAACTTGATCAATAAATGGTTGAACCATTCAACTACTAGATTTTCCACTTGGAATTATTATGAAAAAAATATTTATATTTATGGCCATTTCTAGCAACTTTCACAACTTGCAATTCTTCGACAGAATGCGGAAATTAGAATTGTAGTCTTATAATGAATTCATTTAGTTCATGGCACTAGGATTGAAAATATCCTTCAAATTATTCGTGGTTAAAGAATTATTTTAATTGGCAGTGGCCCATTCTACTATTTGTGTAAGGACACAATATTATAACAACAACAACAACGGCAAAGGTCTTCCTCTGAAGAAGAATAAACTACTATCATGACAAATCCGGGTTCTAGCAAAATCAAAGTCTTAAATGGAATTCGTAAACAAGGTTGAAATAAGAACTGATGGTTTCAAAGAAATAACCTTCGGGTTATTCATACGACGAAATGTGTGGCTCCAATACTCACACTATAAACCTGAGCCATCGAACCTGCTATTTGATTGATGCTCGAAACAACCTTCATTCCTGCGACTTAACATGCGCACCTGGGAATGGCATTTACAACTACTCCACACACATAAATTATCTTCCCAAAATTTATACAATAAATCAAGCCTCTGCTTGTTATCAACACTGGAAGATTAATAAACTTACAAGTTTATTTTATTTTACCATTCAGTTCAACCCGTGATTTTACCATACTTATGAAAAGCTTCATTTCACTTTCGAGTGTATTTACGTCATGATTTTATATAAATACAAAAATCCTATTTGATACAAATATCAATTGCTTCCCGTTTCATGCCTCTCCGTGTTATATGAAACATATACTTTGCTCATAGCAAATATCAACTGTTCAACCAGAACTGAAATGTAGGTTGAATGCGGGCTTGCGCTAACCACTCTCCTTCGTAAAATCTCCTGTTCCAAACTAGAAATGTTTCAACTACTTCATAGGCTCTTTCTCAATACATATGATTATTATAAAATATAATATCCAAGAATTATTTAGAAAAATTATGAAAATTATTATTATTATTATTAGTGGATTATTATTATTATTATTATTTCAAATATGTTTAATTATCATCTCATTATGTGAGAATCCACATGTTCGAACCTTCGAATATGGAAAAAATATCCGTTCCTCAACAAAAATAAATTTAACTTTTACAGTTACATCGGCTGATTACCGTGATTTCCCAAAAATATGAAAAATTCAAATAAATGCTCAAAATGCTCGGTCATCGATCCTAAACTGTTCTGAGTGCTGAAAATGCTCAGAATAAATCTAACAAGTCTTGCGTAAATCATTACAAGCTTTAAATATGACGAAAAAAATGTGTTGGTCATCTGCAGAGAAAAAAAAAAATAGTTTGTTCCAATTAGCTAAGCATAAAATAATTCAAATGTGGCTTACATTTCTTGATGTTCTTGAAGTGTAGTAAACCTGGTCTATACCAGATTTATCCGTAGACATGCCCTAGCGGACAAGCACGTATAATCCTTGTATCGGCCGCCATTGTAGACCCACAAATCGTCTAGTCAGACATAGTGGTAGTATCCTTCGACGTTTTAAATGACTGTGGTTCCATTTTAATATGGGCTTCTATCAAAGCCATAACAGTTTGTTTGAAAAGGGTCAGATCTAAGCGATCTCTTCTTAAATGTGTCAGTTGTAACTTAACTCACTGTAATCTCATCAGTACAAGAAAAACGTTGACAGTCTAAGCAGTTAACGGCTGTTCTGAAGATCGTTCCCTGGGCATGGTTTATCAAAATCACCATCTGCCATGCGCTAGACAACCTGCAGTTTCCCTTGCGTAGACTAATGAACGCCACCGTTATAGACTATTCTTCAATGTACTGACGGATCGAAGTGGTTAAATAGTTACAAAATATGAAAACTGACTTTAAATGGATTTAAACATCCAAGTATTAATTTACTAATTGGACTGTGACAAATACTATTTTCTAGACCAAGTCTAGCATATGTCCTTTTTGGAAATATAAATATTTCCACCAATGTCTGTAGAAATACAATCACCTCAGTGATTCTCCTCACCAGAAACTTACTAAGTTCCAACTCGTTTGCGCAGCACTTCTCGTGACTATCACGATTTGAAAAGTACTTCTTCGTAGACGTGGCAACCATGTGCCTTGGCTCAGCGTAGACGCAACTTGTTCGCCAAGTGCTTGTGATGAATTGAGTTAACTAAGCCTGCTCCAGCTTGCTTTTATACAAAAACGGTCAGGGTCACGCGTCATCGCCTGATATCTAAAAATCCTCATATCTCTTGAATCCCTGGTCCGATTTACTTGATACTAATTGCATTCTCTTTCATTTGGCCGTGCCAGTAATCTGATCCCAGTCTCAAGTCTCTGCTCCATAGTTAACTATTTAATCAATAAATAGTCTCCACCTCTGCTGTTACTCGCTACGTCATTTACCATCCAACTATCGGTAATTTCCTTCGAATGGCTTCGAGAAGCAATGTAGCGCGATATTCAAATATCTGAACTTTCAAACGCTGCTACAGCCTTTCCCTTGATATCTAGGTGTCTGAAACTTGGAATACCCATTCCTAGAGTTGGGCACAGTACATCAGATTATATTTATACTGATTACATCATTGTACGTTAAATCAACACAAATATCACAATGATGAGCATACGTTTCCATTACAATTTCAACACAAATATATGGATTGGAACTAAACAGTATCACAATCACGAAAATCACACGCTTTGGCTTTCATATGAGGATACTCACGATCGGAAATATACAATACTTCTGTACTAATATTTTTGAAATGTCAGTCATATATCACAATGGCAGGTTCCCACGACCACACTACATATGAAAATATTATGAATGCAACAGAAGCAATAGCACTAATTAAGATTACCATATATTTCCACTACATGCACATTTACACATGACCATTCAATACGTCATAACTAATCAAGTGTCTCAATAGTGACAAATATATCAGAATAACACAATTAGAACAAGCATGCGTTAACATTCCTACCTGTATACTACAGTATTTTATAGCGTCGACCATCTTGCCATGAGTGCAATATTTTGAAAGAGCACTATACTTGCCTGAAGAAAAATAGCACCTTCCCTTGCTTTTCTTCACACTCAAGCCTTCGAAGTTTCAATCCCTTTTGAATGTTTCAAATTCTAATTCTTTGACATCCTTTGCATTTGTATAAATTACCATTTCTATTACAGAATGTTGCTAAGGTTGGTTCCAGTATGACGATCCAAATTCAGTTTCTAACCTACAATTAATTTGTCACCACTGATTGTACGAGCCAAATTAAATTTCTAGACTGCAATTATTTTGTCACCATTGATTAAACAATTCAATAAAAATTAACAATGGCAAAGTAACGTTTCAATAGACGGGATTATTAACCTGAATTAAAGTAGTAGCAGGTACTAGGAGTATTGCGTCAAGTTCAAGACGAGAGAATAAGAATGGTTGTGCTGCTTGCCTTGGAAGGCCGAGGTAGACCAGGGTGGGGAGGGTGTTGGGAAATGGTAATTCCATAGATTTCACCGCCTAAGTTGAGACGAGAGAATAACAACGGTTGTGATGCGTGCCTCGGAAAGCCGAATTAGACCAGTATGGGGAGGATGTTGGGAAATGGTAATTCATAGATTTCACGGCCATATACTCGAGGTAGGCTAGGGTGGGGAGGACGTTGGGAAATCGTAAATCATAAATTGCACCGCCTTCTGGCGTTTGATATTAAAAAGGGTAACAGTGGGTGTTATCTGTTCTATAGTTCGTATTCTTTGATTAATTATTAAAGTCATTTTTGGAATGACGACTGTATTCACGTCATTTGATAATGATATACAACATTGACATTTCCTGTGTAGGTATTTTCTTATGGCAATTAAACATCCGTCTTGTACATGGAAATGATTGTATATCAAAATCGCTTTCATAGCATTGTTGTAAAAACATATGTAGTCTATCAGATCACATTTATATTGATTACATAATTGTACGTTAAATCAACACAAATATCACAACGATAAGCATACATTTCCATTACAATTTGAACACAAATATATCTGCATGGTAACTAAACAATATCACAATGATGAAAATCATACGCTTTGGCCGCATGTATATTTCATATGAGGATACTAACGATCCAAACTGTACAACATGTTTCGATTAATATGTCACCCAAATATCACAATGAGAGGTTTTCACGACCACACTACATATGAAAATATTAAGAATGCAACAGAGACAATAGCACTATTCGAGACTACCATATTTTTCCACTACATGCACATTTACACATGAACATTCAATACGTCATAACTAGTCAAGTGTCTCGATAGTGACGAATATATCAGCATAACACAATAAGAATAACCATGCGTTAACATTCCAACCTGTATGCTACAGTATTTTATAGCGTCGACCATCTTACCGTGAGTGCAATATCTTGAAAGAGCACTATACTTGCCAAAAGAGGGCACCTCCCTTCCATTTCTTCACACACAAGCCTTCGTCTATTCAAGCCCTGTTGACTTTTTCAAATTCATATTCTTTTACATCCATCGAATTTGTATCAATTACAATTTGTATTGCAGAATGTCACCAAAGTTGGATCCATTAGGATGATCCAAATTCAGTTTCCAGCCTGCAATGATTTTGACACCAATAATAGGACGATCCAAATTCAGTGTCCAACCTGCAATAAAGTTGTCACCACTGATAAAATAATTCAAAGAAAAAATAAGAATGGCAAAGTAACGTTTCAATAGATGGGATTATTAATCTGAATTAAAGTGGTAGCAGGCACTAGTGGAAGAATTGCGTCATGTTCGAGACGAGAGAATAAGGACGGTTGTGCTGCTTGCCTCGGAAGGCCGAGGTAGACCAGGTTGGGTAGGGTGTTGGGATATGGTAATTCATCGATTTCATGGCCTTCGGACGTTGGATAGTCTCGAGGTAGACTATGGTGGGGAGGATGTTGGGAAATGGTAAATCGTAGTTTGCAGAGCCTTCTGACGTTGGATATTAAAAGAGGGTGGGTGTTATATGTACTATTGTTCGTATTCTTTGATAAATTATTAAAGTCATTGTTGGATTTCCGACTATATTCACGTAATTTGATAATGATATACAACAATCTAATTTCCTTTGTAGGTATTTTCTATGCCAATTAAACATCCGTCTTACACATGGAAATGACTATTCATCAATATCATATCAGATTATATCTATACTGATTACATCATTGTACGTTAAATCAATACAAATATCACAATGAAGAGCATACGTTTCCATTACAATTTGAACACAATATATATGCATGGTAACTAAACAAGATTACAATGATGAAAATCATACGCTTTGGCTGCATGTATATTTCATATGAGGATATTAACGATCCAAACTGTACAATACGTTTGGACTAACATTTTTTGTAATGTCACCCAAATATTAGAATGCCAGGTTGTCACGACCACACTACATATGAAAATATTAGACTATGATTGCAACAGAAGCAATAGCACTATTTAATACTACCATATATTTCCACTACATGCACATTTATACACGAGCATTCAATACGTCAAAACTACTCAAGTGTCTCAATAGTGAAAAATATAATTATCAGAATAACACGATTAGAAAAATCACACTGTACGTTAACATTCCTACCTGTATACTAGAATATTTTATATTTTTATATTCTACCTGCAATAAAATACTTCAAAGACAACATGGGAGTGGTAAGTTGCCCTTTTCTGTTTTGGAAGGAATACGAATCTGAATTAAAACGGTGGGTTGCCGTAGCACTGTAGACGTGAACACTCACAAGAAAAAATATTGTTCATCGTTATTACCACGAGGATCTTTGTCGACCAGCTCCCCGATATCCTATAATCACCCACTTAGGATACTTATACACATGAAAATGTATTGTGCACGAACTACACAGTTACCACTATGTATCTACAACTAATTATACAAACATGTGAATGTAGTAGGCCCCGTTGTCACACAAATAATGCATTGACAAATACCATGTTTAAACAATGTACGGTACTTGAATGATGCTGTGTAAAAATGTAGTACACAAAAAGTATTCAAATATCACGATGATGAACACTATATTATCATTACAACCTACACAAATACATTAGACAACACACACAATATTTTAACATGTTAAACCCACAAAACGAAAATATCACAATAACAAAGATTCAACGAATACTACACACATGGAGATATTAAGCAACAAAACTACGCAAATACTATGATGGTATTATTAGTACTTCTAAAATGCGACATGCATGTATGTATGTACGTACAGTACGGTATGTATTCTGTATTACCAGGCATGTAATCCATGGCTGATAATATAATACTTAACAATACAATTAAAGGTATAAACACAACGAAACACTTCCATACGATAATAATTTGCTGATTACCATTCATAAACGCAATATTATATAATTTGAATTTCCAACACGAGTTATCAACACATATCAAGTTATTGTTCATCAAAGTCACACAAATATCGCATTTATTACAACCACTGCAGGTATGTTTCACATATGAGAACATAGTTCATAGCCTGTATCAATGATTATATAACTTTGAATTTCCAACACGACTTATCATCACATATCAAGTTATTGTTCATCAAGGTCACACAAATATTGCATGTATTAAAACCACTGCAGGTATGTTTCACATATGAGAACATAGTTACCGTACTAGCCTGTATCAATGATTACATAACTTTGAATTTCCAACACGAGTTATCAACACATATCAAGTTATTGTTCATCAAAGTCACACAAATATCGCATTTATTACAACCACTGCAGGTATGTTTCACATATGAGAACATAGTTCATAGCCTGTATCAATGATTATATAACTTTGAATTTCCAACACGAGTTATCAACACATATCAAGTTATTGTTCATCAAAGTCACACAAATATCGCATTTATTACAACCACTGCAGGTATGATTCACATATGAGAACATAGTTCATAGCCTATATCAATGATTATATTTAACTTTGAATTTCCAACACGAGTTATCAACACATATCAAGTTATTGTTCATCAAAGTCACACAAATATCGCATTTATTACAACCACTGCAGGTATGTTTCACATAGTTCATAGCCTGTATCAATGATTATATAACTGAATTTCCAACACGAGTTATCAATACATATCAAGTTATTGCTCATCAAAGTCACACAAATATCGCATTTATTACAACCACAGCAGGTATGTTTCACGTATGAGAACATAGTTACTGTACTAGCCTGTATCAATGGTTATATAACTTTGAATTTCCAGCACGAGTTATCAACACATATCAAGTTATCGTTCATCAAGTCACACAAATATAGCATTCATTACAACCACTGCAGGTATGTTTCGCATAGTTCATAGCCTGTATCAATGATTATATAACTTTGAATTTCCAAAACGAGTTATCAACACATATCAAGTTATTGCTCATCACACAAATATCGCATTTACTACAACCACAGCAGGTATGTTTCACATATGAGAACATAGTTACCGTATTAGCCTGTATCAATGATTATATAACTTAGAATTTCCAGCACGAGTTATCAACACATATCAAGTTATTGCTCATCAAAGTCACACAAATATAGCATTTATTACAACCACCGCAGGTATGTTTCACACATGAGAACATTTTGCATAGCCTGTGTCAATGATTACAACACATTTCTATACTTTTGAACACACTATAAGTTAAATAACGTAAATCAACACAAGTCAGTTATCACAGTGATATCAAGCACGAGGTTCTATGTTTCAAAACCACTCAAATATATTTGGCACGGTTGAGTAATATTAGTACACATACTTAAGAGCATAGAAACATTGTACATAAGAAACTACTCACATATCACGATAGCAGCCAACTCCAAACTACTGTACTTTAAAACATAACCAACTTACCAATGGTTCTGTAATTATGAGTAAAGTTGATTAGAGCAATTAAAAAAAATAGTAAGACACTTCCCTTAATGGTGGATATCTGTTACAACCTCAGAATTAAATATAATGAACCTACCGAGCCGAAATACCTTTAAAAATTCTTCTTTCCGGAATGTTACCAGGGTATAGAACTACATTAGGACGCTCCATAATCATGGTTAACAACCTCCAATACAGTGCATTTCACAAAAAAGAATATAATATCCGAAATACAACATAGGTGTGGTAAGTTGATGTTTCAAAGGAAAATATTATTAACCTCAATTTAAATTGCACGAGATTGGTGTTCCTGTGCAGGTTTTCAATTCTTCGAAGTAGATGGCAGGTTTAGGTAAAATTGCAAGCCTCTATATTTATATGGGTATACATTGTACATCACGATTTGTGAAACTACCTACTGTATACAAGTATAATAATATTGAGTACGAAGCCATACAAATATCACGATAACTAGAAAATAAATAACAGCATTTTTCATTCCAAATGCACTCAATTATAATGTTGAGCAGTGTATTTTCCAGTTTGGTTTATAATCTCATACGCAATTAATGAACGGTAAAGTTCATGGAGAATTAAGCGATGGTGGTTACTCAACATACATCACATAATTGTACAAAAAAATATGGTAGGTTCATCATTTTACACACTATATACAGTTCCTCTTCTGTTTTTCTCCAAATAATTATCACAATGTTAAACATTCAAATACATTACTGTACGTACACACACATTTGCATCAAATACTCAGAAATATCAGTCATGTCATCTGTCCTCTTAACATCAATACACTTATCAAAATAACACAAACCACACCATTATCAGAATGATTTTCACTTCATTCCGCTTTAAAAGCGTAAACCAACTTACCAACAGGTTTACGAATACTACTATACTTGCCGAATCTAGAAGATACTTCTCTACAGGCAGCTTCCATTTCTCCTGTGTTACTAATAGTGATAAAGGATCCCCTGTACTCGTCTGTTTATATTTACCAAGTCAAAATCTCTGTTAGCATCTTCGTATCGTCTGTTAGCATCTTTATATCGTAACTTCAGATAGAATTATCTAACTTCATAGTTCCAAACCTGTAATAAATACCAAATCAAATGAGGAATAATCTAAGAACAAGTAGTTCAGTAAAAAACTACAGTAAAATAGCTAATTTTCATATATTATACCGATCGTTTCTATTTAAAAACTCTGCCGATTATTAAAAGGATTTTCCATGAGATGTACTGAAGAACTTTAGCTACATGACCTTTTGTGATAAAGTATGGAGCAAGATATCCAAACTAAAACGCAATGTTCATTAGTTGTCGTCATTTAGAAAATTTAGATAGGTTCAATAAAACACAGTGAAATATGTTCCTTGTCTGATATGAACACTGGTATAATTCATAAGTTATGATGCTTGCAATTGAAAATTGTTTTACCCTTCAAAACAATGTCCACCACCATTTCATTGAGAAAACATGTGCTAGAATGGGCAGTATCGGTAATTATGACTACTACGTAAAATAAGCTACACAAATGAGTACTATTAGATAATAATTATTGTACTACCCCATCATATGAAAATTCTCTTCGATCGCATGAATAGAATACGAGAAATTAATAAAAATATGGTCTCAAAATTTCAACCTGATGCCATCTTGAATTTGTGATAACAATTAAACATGAAATGTCTCTATACTAAGCTTTGAATAAAGGTTTGCTCTGTCAAGTTTCATTGTTTTCGGGTGATCAGATTGCCAGAAAAGTCATTTTAAATATTTTAAATTCGTTTGGCCGCTCTGTTGGTTTTTACTTAACAGGATTTTGAACTTATCATAGTACTCTTTATCACCATACAAATTTTCAGCCTAATATAATAAACAGCTACGGAGAAACAGGATGCTGGTGAAATATTTTGCACTGCCAGGGATTGGTGGAATAATTTGAAAGGCACGTTTGTAAAACATAGTAGTAGTATGTCATTACCGAGTTCCATTGCAATCGCTTCAGCCGTTCAGATTTTATTATGGACACACACACTCGGACAGAAGGTAATCTCATAAGTCTATATATTTCGTATGATAGAAACAAGATGTTAACATATAGCGTACTTTCTCCTAAATGTATGGGTATAGTTATAACTCTCTGTCCTTATCACCTCCTATTTTCTTCCTATTCAAAGTGCAAAATGGCACACAACAGTATGACAAACTGGATTTGAGCAGCGACATTCAATCCACAGCTTATAGTTTACCCCAGCATTTTACAATTTCATCAGCAAACACTCCATACAACGAAGGAATTCAGAATATTAACACCGACTACTTACAATAATTGAAACGGAAACAAACCCTCGTTGGTCTAAACGTATCACTGGGAGAATCACGTCCAATAAACCTACTGCACAGCTCATTTTTAATCGCGCCTATCCTTGGGGGCGAGTGCGCTCTATCGGCAACATGAGGACATTGTTCAATTACACCGTATGCATGGGTTCACTAGCTGGGAATGTCAAGGCCGGTGTAGAGTGCAGCTCGCATCTGGTAGCTGTGGTTAGCACACGCATAGTTCACCTGGCTGCTTGTAGATGTCACTCGTGCAGATCTGGTGGCGAACTTTGTTTTAATTAAATACATATTTTCCATTGCAAGATGCACAACATGACGCTCAATTTTATGACGTTTCAATACTTAATAAACAATAAGTATAAAAAATCAAGCAGAAATAAATACAACTCGGTTAGGTTTTGAACCCCAGCTGACTGGGTGAGAGACCAAAGCTTTACCACAGAGCCAAACGTGTCCACCAAAGTTTAACGTTATCAATCGATTTGCATACAACGTCTTAGCAAATAATGACTTGGACCAAACGATTTCTTCACTGGAGTATATATTCATTATAATTCATTTCATACAATGTTTATATTATTTCTATCAGTAGACTATATTGCATGCAACATACTGAAATTAGTGAAATATAGGTCAGAAGGAGAGATCAGCTGCCATCTTGTCTTGTAACCGAGATGGCTCAGCTCTTAATATTATAATATAAACTTTTAATTTCGAATGGAGCACGTCCCTTAGAACAGTTTAAAACAATTTCGGTTCGTTAATCGGAACTGGTGGTTTCCATGTCATGGATTAGAAAGCTTGCATAATTCACACGGCACCATCCTGAAATGGTACGCCTGATGACCTTGTAGTTTGGGTGGAAGACGCGCCTCATACGAAGGTACAGGTATGTGTTTACCAAATTTGGTAAAGATCCGAAGATTAGTTTGGTCGTAATTTAATTTTAAGTTTTGACCATTTGATTGGCCGCCATTAAGTTTTGGTAAAGATGGTGGCAATATAAAACATGATACTGAGGTGCTCGTTGCTAGTGCTACCTCTGTACCAAATTTCGTTCAATTCAGTTTCGTCGTCTTTGAATTGATAGGGAGGGGGGGGGGGGCAGATATACACACTCACACACAGACTGACAACCTTTGGCCCGTGTAGATCTCATAATTCTACTTTCATTTTTTTTTTTGCAAAAATAGAAAGTAGGCTAATAGGCTAGAAATTGTAAATTAACATTTGAATAGAAAAGTTCAAAATGCCTGATTTGCTTAAATGAACGTTATGTTTGCTGCCGTGTGAGTTGACGTCTGCCTTACGTAGAACAATAGGGCCAACAGCATATCATATGAATTTCACATCAGTATGGTAGGTCAAATTATTTTTTGTTGATTAATTTGAGGGGCTTGGGCATCGTGATCATTTAGCTCCGTGTACTCGGGTGTGAGTTTACTATGTTTGATAACCTGTGCAACTGTGGGGTCTGTAGTCGTAGTGCCCGTATTTGTAATTCAGGTGAAGGAAGCGGCCGTGGCCTTAAGTTAAGGACCATGCCAGCATATTCCTAAAATGGAAATGAGAAACCATGGAAAACCACTTCCAGGATGGCTTAAGTGTTGAATCGAACACACCTCTAGTCAGGTTCGCCTCACGAGGCTGAGTGCACTCCGATTCTGCTCTCAGACAAGAATTAAATTTCTTGGCAGAGCCGGGAATCCAAACCCGAGCCTTCGTGACGAAGCCAAAAACGCTAGCCGGTACACCACGAGGTCGTCTTATGTCAAATTCAAGTGAAAGAGCTGACGGTGTTGATGATGGATTTTGTTCAAGGGGCGGAACGTCGAGGTCTTCTGGCACAGCAAAAATACGAATTTTAATATTTAAGAAATTAAGGGGCCTATATTAGGAAAATATCCTAATATAAATAAAACAAACTAATAAATAGCTATAACTCACTAGAAACAAAAAATCAATTGCAAAGAGAATAGCCAAAGCTCATTTTCCGAACCCTCGGAAAGGGGAATTTGAAAGAAGAAAAGAAGAAACGTTGTATGATCATCGGGGTTTGTTAATAAATTGACAACTTGAACTATAATATAGGAATGGATCCTAGTACAGAACGTTTGGGAATATAAATAGCCGCTGCAGACGTTATTAAAGATGACATACAGAAATTGCAGTGCGATTTTCATAAACATCCAACTACACATGAAATTTGATCTGTAGGTAAACTCTTGGTTCTAAGAAGCCGTAAGGTTTTTCACTAACAGAGATACAAACAGAACATTTAATGTAAATAATATAAAAGAAAGAGAAGGACATATGCTGTGGTAAACCATGCAATAATTACTGCTGTCAGGCCAAGGTCTATGTCGAACTTAAACAGATGGGTTGAAACTTCATAAGGCACATGTACCGTATCTAAACATTTGTTTAACCAACTTGCAGAAAAGGGTGTTTGTGTTTCATACCGTGTAGTATCTGTTTATTTACATTCCCTCATAAATACACAAAAGCCGCAAATATTAAAAGGGATGTAAAAGAAATAACGTCATTATTATTATTATTATTCATAAATACTTTATAGCTTAAAATAAGTGATGAAGGATTTATTAAAAACACTGTCTGAGTTACAATAAAATAGTACTTCTCGTGCAACAAGACAATAAAAGGAAATTGACGTTAGCTCTGGGATCAGAACTTCTAAATCATGGACTAAGGGTTTTAACCAAGGATGGCGATTCATTATACAAACTTTCAAATCAATTGTTTGAAAAGGATGTGAGAAATAATGAATGCAGATATCAACTGGATGCGTTAAACACATTATATGCAATTGGGTCGAATGGGTGCGATGTATAGCACCTGTCACACATAAAGGTCAAAAGAATATCAGGAACGTTTGTCCAGGAAATAATTCATGTGCTCTCTTAAGAAAAGAGAAACCTTCGAAGTGGACTGTCCAATATTACAGTCTAAGATGTAACTAACTTGAAATCTGCTACAGGTATTAATTGCAAATACAACTTACAACTCAAAGATGGACAGTTGGAAGGAAAAACCAAAAAGATTGGTCTCAAATCATGCAAGCAAATATATACTCGTACATAGCTTCAACGTCGTCTGTTTAGAGGTGTTTCGCCTGTAAGAAACCAGCAGTGATTGACTCTAAGCATCCACAACACCGAAGAAAACTTGGTCACCTTGTCTCTATATAAAAAGCCATAGAAAATGTAACGAACGACATGTTGACTGGGGGGAGGGAGTAAAGTGTAGACTTCTATATGTGGCTTGTTTGCTCAAACACCCAGCCTGGGAGTAATGGATTCATGACTTCAGTAATGAATACTGGAGAAAAGTGTGAAATCACATACGTATTAAGAGTATCCTAGCAATACATCAATTTTCTCTGTTCTTAGCTGCGCTTCAGAACACAGCCAGAAAGAAACCAAGCATATAATTTGCAATGCAATTAACAATGGGTTCTAAAATCGTCCAAAACCGTATCAGCTGAAACCAGCAGTGATAAATCAAAAGTAGTATTGTGGTTGAGTGTATTTCATATTATCATGTCCTTCTTGGCTTCTGTTGCTAAAGTTCTGGATGGACGTGGTTCTAAAGCACTATAAGACTCACTGTACCGCTGCCATAGAATGAATGGAGACGCATATGCAAACAAGACCGTCCATTCTCTGAATAGAATCAGTAAAACTCAGGAATTGCTCTGAAGCACATTACGAATTCTTATGCTGAACGAGCTGGAAATTGTGATTTGTAGTTAAACACAGCCAGTGAAAAGCTTCCCAATGTCCATATAAACGGACGTTTACCCTGTGAAAAGTCTGCTTAGTTGCACATTCATCATTGAATATGAGTGATATATGAGCAAGACTTGGTTTACTTTTATGAAATGATATGTTTTACTGTCAGGTGACTGGGAACTCATTCCTCTGGAACGAAGAATATGTGAATTGAATAATACCTCATGTGACCCATGACATTCTTGGGAAATCTAACATACGAACGAGCATAATGCACAACACCCTGTCGAACTGAATCCTTGGAACTCTTCTGTTTAAAAATACTCGAAGTCGTTGAAGGTTTCCTTGTAACATCAGTACAATATAATGAGTAACATGTTATTGTACAAATAGAAAGGAATAGACCTGTGTGACGTATTAAAGTACACCACATGGTTAAAAAGCACATATTCTTGGGTGAACTAATGTTCTTGGTATCTGGATTTGCCTAAGACGATTCAGTACATTGTGACCAAGCTTTTGAGATTGGGCTTAAAGCTTCTGACAAAATTAGAGGGAAACGTTTTGGGATTAAAACTAGTAATCCTTAATTCTCAACAGCTTTTGAACCGTATATCTAATGTCTGCAAACTAAGATTTTATCTGGATTATGAATATTCAACACCGTCCACCATCCAGATTTGATGGTGCATCACTTGAATATGATACAACATCTTATCTCATGAAAATGATTCATGAAGATGTACTAAAGAATCTTGATTTGAGAAGTGATACTTACGTTTTGGATAATGGTTTCCTGCTACACCATGTGCCAATGTCAAAGAAATAATAAAGTACGGTGATGTCTAGGAAACAACTACTGTAGATATATTCTCAGTAAGCTTGTTTGTTGTTTTGAAGGATATGCAGAAGAGCCTACTACCAAGAATGAAGAATAGAAAAGAAGGGCTGTAAGACGTTCATCC
This sequence comes from Meconema thalassinum, assembly GCA_946902985.2. Taxonomy (NCBI): domain Eukaryota; kingdom Metazoa; phylum Arthropoda; class Insecta; order Orthoptera; family Tettigoniidae; genus Meconema; species Meconema thalassinum. The sequence goes on from OX336390.1 coordinate 695,440,356, forward strand.
TGCTATACCACTTTTGAATAAAACACTGTTTGGGTTACAATAAAATAGTACTTCTTAGGCAACAAGAGAAATAAAAGGAAATTGATGTTATCTCTGGGATCAGAGTTTCTACATCATAACCAAGGATGGTGTTTCATTATACAAACTTTCAAATCGATTGTTTGAAAGGGATGTGAGAGATGAAGATGTTTTTTTTATAACTGCCACCACATTTAATTTTGAAAACGATTGAACAACATTTCCGGACACTCCAATTGATCAAGCTACACCGGGTGAGTTAGCCGTGGTCGTTACGGCATGACTGCTGGCAATCGCTCACATCCGGGAGGTGAGGAGGTTCGAATCCACCCGCCGGCAACCTTGAAGTAGGTCTTCTGTGTATCCCATCTTCCTTCCAGGCAAATGCCGGGGTTGGTCCCTAACTATAGGCCACAGCCGCTACCTTCCAACTCCTCGTCCTTACATTTAAACTTTCCTCCCCATACAACACTCCACACGCGACGGTACATGTAGCTCACCCATTGGGTGTCCGCCTCGAAGCAACTACAAAACTGGCGAGTCGAACATGTCCTCGGACACTCCCGGCACTAAAAGCCATACGCTAAAAGAATTTAAAAAATAAAAATAAAAAACAAGCTATAAATTAAGGTTCGCTGTGTCAAGTATCACTTTGCTCAGGTGATAAGATCCCTTGAAAATATATTTTAAATATTTGAAATTCGCGTGGCAACCATGTGCTGGTCAAATCTTTTAATATATCATACTAGCGGCTTCGCCCGCGAATATTGTAGTTGTAAAGAGTACACTTAGCAACATCTCAATCATGAATGCTATGACTTGTTTATCATTTAATTTTGAATAAGATATAATAATTTGGTTTTCAAATATATCAAATAAATATTTGATTGCTATGGTGTGTGTCATTGGTCGTCAAATATTGCCATTCCTGAAAATGTGCCAGTCCATCAGAAGGATTCGGTGTGTAATATAAGAACTGCACCTCCAACTATTGAACATGTAAAATACCGTATGTGTTTTCCATAGAATTTCTCACAGATTGGAAAAGAATTTGAAAGGCTAGATGTAACCGTAAGTTCAAATGAATATACAGAGATTTTCCCTGACTTTGGAACAGTGGACAAAACTAATGATGGGAAGAAATGTATTTCAGAAGTACCGTACTGCGATCACCTGTACAATGGCACTTTGTTTTGAATTCCTGTACATGGTTCTTCTTTAAAGTAAATCGTAAGTAAATTGCAATGAAACCACTCGTGAGGTATTGTTAATGAAATGCAGGTTTAACCCCCTTTAGAACCTTAATATCCAAATATCCTTCCTTAGTGGACGTTTTCGACAAACAACTAACATGTCCCCAAAATGTCATGTTAATAACTTCAATAGTTTTGGCTGGGCGATGATGAGTGAGTGAATGAATCAGTCAGGGCACTTTCTTTTATATAATAGAGAAAAAACCCTTAGACACATGTCTGCTTTTTTTTAATGATTAGTTTAGTTAGTTAGTTAGTTATTGTTGTTTTAAGGGACGGAACTACGAGGTCATCTGCCCCTAATGATTAGTTTATATGCCAAGTATCTCTTCTCCAAATGCAACCACTCGAAAAACATTGTTATTCAATGAAATGCAGACTTAACCCCCTTAACACCTCTTTAGAATCTGAATATCCAAAGATCCTTCCTTAGTGGACGTTTTCGACATACAAGGAACATATCCCCAATATTTCATGTTTCCAACTTCAATAGTTTTTGCTTGGCGATTATGATTGGGTCAGTTTGTCAGTCAGGACGCTTTCTTTCGTTCATTTCCAGAATTTCACTCCTCATGGGCCCCTTAAATTGGATTTATGAGAAAACGGTCAAACACCTATTTACTTATTTTTAAGCTGATTTCTTTCCCTGAGTTTCTAACTTCTCGTTTATGTCGTTTAAGAGATACACGCTGAAAATTTCATCTTCGACATGATTAACTTGTGACGAATCAGACATAATAATAAGTTGAATAATAATTAAAAAAGCAAAAGAACGAACGATGATAAGCAACCAACAGATGTCTTACAAGAATGGCGGGTTTTCGACACAACAGCGTGACGTCAATTTCTGGCTTGCTCTGATTGGCTGCAGTCGGGTAGTTGGCAGTCGAAGATAAAATTCTCGACTGCCGACTACTGGCTACCGACTGCCAACTGCCAGTTATCGACTGCAACTGCATGTTGTGTATGGTTCCGATTGTATACACGGGGACGACCGCTACTGCCGACTGCCAACTACCAACTACCGACTGCCGACTGCGCATTGTGGATGGAGCTTATCTCTCGCAGTAACTTGTAGGCACTGCGGAGAAAATTCCCTGGCGCCCTGTATTTAGGTTTTGCTTGACTGCATCAAGCTACAAGGACTTCGTTTTAAATGCGACGGGGATTTTCGCTCGCCCGCTCACCTACGTTGCGAGCCTGTCAGCCACCAAGCACTTTGCCGTGATGCGATGCCCGCCCGGCACTGAGTCATTGAGTATAGGAATTTGTTCTTACCTAGTTCACAGCTGTTACTGAAAATGTTCGCCATTCACTGCTACACATCGCTGGCATAGTTTTAGCCATTACCTAGCAACTGTAATAATATTGTTTGCTACAATGGAGGACACTAGCAAATACATTATTAGATGGACTATAGTTAGTTATTGTTGTTTTAAGGGGCGGAGCTAAGAGGTCATCTGCCCCTTAGATGGACTATATGTACAGGGTATTCTGATTCAACACGGAACCGTAAAATGGGTTGCCTACCCACCCGCAATCGGCTTGAAATCTGCTCGCAGCGCGCTAGCGACGGGGCGGAGTTCGATTTCACTGATTGCCGCCTTCTTATGCAGCATTGCAAAATATTTTGCTCTTTCAAAATATATTTACACAGGCTTCACAATAAGTTTGAACGATTTCTGTTTCAGAACTTGTTATTTTATGTTTCTGTTAATGGCTTTTGCAGAGCATTTCTATGAAATAACATTTTATTTTACAACATAGTTTATTACAACACAGTGAATTTCTGTGTTGTATTTTATTTACAGCACAATTTATTGCTTTGTAACCCAATACCACAAAACGTGATACAATTTGGAAATGATTTGTTACAAAATTGTAATCAGTCATCGATGCGACTAAATGAATTAATTTATCACAGACGTTACATCTACTGCAAATTGACATTTACATAAGGTATTCGAAGTGGCGTCCATCATTTTCCAAGCAGAGGGCCACTCGTCACATGAAGTTCTTTCTTGCGTTCGACAACATCTGAGGGGTAATTTCCGCAAAGGCTTCGGTAATGACGAGCTCCATTTCTTCGGGTGTTTGTGGTGATCTTAAAAATACTCTCGACCTGACGTAGCCCCAAATGAAGAATACCAGGACGGTCAGATCAGGTGAACGTGGTGGAAATTCTATAAAGCCACCATTCATATCCACCGGACAGGAAACAAACGGTTTAAAACTTCTCTCGCCAGTCTGGAGGAGTGCGCCGGATGACCATCTTGTTAAAAAGCATGTTGTTCAACTCCGCCAATGTAAAATCATCCAAGATGTCCTGGAGTATGAAGTAAGACTAAACTGTCTGTGCTCGTCATTTTATCATTTAACATTGTTGCAGGTAAATAGTTCTGAAATTGAAATCGTTGAAACATATTCTTAACTAAGCTCAATTTTGTAACAAATCATTTCGAAATTGTATCTCGTTTTGTGGTATTGGGTTAAAAAAGCAATAAATTGTGCTGTAAATAAAATACAGCACAAAAATACACTGTGTTGTAATACACTATGTTGTAAAATGAAATTTTATTTCATAGAAATGCTCTACAAAAGCCATTAAGAGAAGCGTAAAATAACAAGTTCTGAAACAGAAATCGTTCAAACTTATTGTAAAGCCTGTGTAAATATATTTTGAAAGAGCAAAATACAATGCTGCATAAAAAGGTGGCAATCAGTGAAATCGAACTCCGCCCCGTCGCCAGCCGGCTGCGAGCACATTTCAAGCCGATTACGGGTGGGTAGGCAACCCATTTTACAGTTCCGTGTTGACTCGGAACACGCTGTACATACTGTAGAAGCAAGTACACGACGGACGTCTTTATGGTAATATCCATAATGACGTCGATAGTCGAGTAACCATAAGAATATGATATTAAGACACAAGAATCGAAGTACAGGAGAATGTGGGTTTCAGTCGCGGAACAGCGAGAACATCTGCCCCTAGGTATTTTGCTCATCAGCTACATGTAGTTGGCTGTGAAGGAATTAGTCTGATAACCTGTGATATTGTAGAGTAGGTTGTAATGTGTCTAGTGGTAATTGAGGCTATGATAAGAAAGGAGGCAGCCGTGGCCAACGTTAGGAAACATTCTGGCATTCACCTGGAGTGCTAGTGCGAACGAGACCACTTCAAGAATGATGGGGTGCGAATCGCCTCACATGACTGAGTGTATCTTTTTCCTGCAGACCTTGAATTGTTCATTGACGAGGGATGTTATATTCAAATTTCACTGTTCTTTTTTTCATTTCCAGAGCTTTGTGACACCGTGGACATGTAGCCCCGTGTAATTGGGTGTGTGTATATTTGTGTGATAACCTGATTTATTGTGTTGTTGTTTGAGTCTTCAGTCTTTTGACTGGTTTTATGCAGCTCTCCTTGCCTCCCTGTCCTGAGCTAATCGTTTCATCTCTACATAGCTACCACACCCTACGTCCGAGGCAATCTGTTTAACATATTCTAACCTTGGTCTACGCCTATAGTTCTTGTCCTCGACCCTTCCTTCCATAACTAAGCTTGTTATTCCTGGGTGTCTTAGTATGTGTCCTACCAACCTATATCTTCTCTTCATTAGCAGTCGACAGAAACATCTCTCCTCTCCGACTAGTCTTAATAACTCTTCGTTTGTAACCCTATCTACCCATCTGATCTTCATCATTCTCCTGTAACACCACATTTCAAACTCTTCAATTCTCCTTTTTTCTGCTGCACCAATAGTCATTTCCATAGAGTGGCACGTTCCAGACAAAGGCCTTCAAAAATGACTTCCTAATACCTAAATCTACATTTGATGTCAACAGATTTCTTTTCTGTAGAAATGCTTTCCTTGCCTGATCTAACCTACTTTTTATATCCTCTTTGCTTCGTCCATCACTGGTTATTTTGATTCCTAAGTAACAGACGTTTCCTACTTCCTTTAGTTTTTCAACTGCCAATTTGATTTCATAGAGAATTCTGATTTATTTCGGCTGCATTCCAATATTTTTGTTTTACATTTATTAATTTTCATCATGAATTCTTTCCTCAAGACGGAGTCCATACCATTCAAAAACTCATTCAAATCCTCAAGCGTGTCGGCCAAGATGACTATGTCATCGGGAAATCTCAGAATTGAAACTATTTCCCCTTGAATCTTCACTCCCACTTTAATTTTTTTCTACAATTACCTTCATCGCTTGTTCAATTGAAAAGTATGGGTGATAAGTTGCAGCCTTGCCTTACAACTTTCTGATGCCAGTATTTGTAATTCAGGGGAAGATTGAGAAAGCGACAGCCGTGGCCTTACTTAGGATATATCCCGGCTCTTCCCGAAGTAGAAATGGGAAATCACCTCCAGATAGCTGAGGTGGGAATCCAACCCACCCCTTCTCAGTCTTGTCTCACGAGGAATTAAATTTCTTGACAAAGACGGGAATCGAACCCGTACCTCCGAGGTGACAGCCATAAATGCTAGTTGCTGCACCAGGAAGTGGATATTCAAATTTCCCAACACACACGTGTTCCCGGAGAACAACCCCTATGGTATGCGTTATTCCCATCATCAGGTACGCTACTCGATAAAAGTACAGACCGGGAAATTGGGATGCATTACCTTAGGACCCATATCAATACCTCGATATTAAACCTTTATTCATTGTATTGTAATGTGATGTACTGCCATAAGATTAATAATATAATAATAATACCTCGAAGACTGACTGGCGCATTATTCCTACAGATTCTGTACGAAATTCTACGACCACTACTACAGACAGCACTTGCGGTTCCAACATTAACACTATAAGAGACCCAAACAAGGCTTTTACACTTTCAATGGGAAATAAATCATTTTATACGTTATTTTATGACATTATTGTCCATTACCACTACAACACTGGAAATATTTGCCAAGTTATAAGGTGCGTTCCAAAAAGTAACGAGCTGGAGGCATAATTACAGAAACCAGTACCTGTATGTTAGAAGTATTGGCCCTGGCTGTTGAGTCACTTGTCCCACTGTGAGGCAGTGAATGGCTGTCTCATAAAATTCCATGGGCTGCGATGTGAACCAGTTCCGCACGTACAGCTGGACGTCGGCGTCCGAGGTGAATAGTTGGCCCCGAAGAGCCCTTTTCAGGGGAGCAAACATGGCGTGATCAGGGGGAGAGAGATCTGGACTGTATGGAGGGTGGCCGAGAACCTCCCATTTGAATTTCTGCAGGAGTGCCGCGACTGTATGAGGTCGTGCATTGTCGTGGAACGACCACGGTGGCTATGGCGTTCACTGTCACTCAGCGGTCCTGAGTAATGAGTGCATCAACCAGCTGGACGTTGTCATCGGTAATTCAGGGGGGTGCCCCAGACCGGGCATCATCGGCTACCGGCACCCGTCCTTCCCTGAAGCGCATGTGCCACGCCTTGACCCTTGCAAGGGACATGCAGTGTTCGCCGTACACTTATGACATTCGGCGATGAATGTCCGTTCCCCCTACTCCTTCCGCTGTCAGAAACCGAACAACACCTCTTTGCTCTTCGGTTGATGCCTCCATGTCAGTGTTTGCAATGCGACTGGTAGCGTTGGACGATTGATGCATGCTGCTGCTCACTTTGTATCGTCACGTGACGTGCACGCGTGCCCTCTAGCGACGTGCTGTGACCTTCCACGCTCTAGTCAGAACCACACCTCGTTGCACACGCCACGATTAGCCGATGAAGTGTACCCGCTTAGCGGAGAATGTTTAGTTAGTACTCGGCTTTTGCTACTGCGGTATCGGGGCGCGTTACGTTCCCTCCACCACTAACTTCACATCCGATATGTAGACACATTCAGGTTAACCAGATTTAGGAAAAACTCAACATTACAATTTAAAATAATTATTCATAAAAAGAAAAAGAAATTCACTCAAATGCATATAAAAATAAAAATCACTTGGTATTATCTCTTCAAGTGTCACTCACAAAATAATCAACTCAAAACACATAAGAATCAAATCACTTGGTATTGTTTCTTCAAGTGTCACTCAATCACCATTAAAAAAATCATCAAAATTCACTCTAATGTCATTTCATTGTTCCGTGAAGTTTCGTGAATACTTTGTCTTGCTTAAATTAAACTATTACCATTTTCATTTATTTCACTCAGGTGTCGAGCGCGCCTATCATTTAATCATATAATTTCTCCAAGGCTTTGGACACTTACATTCATTTCATTTACCCTTCAGGGTTTCCTTTATCCTTAATGTTTACTTAAATATTTATTTATTTATTTATCATTTATTAAGTCCTTTGGATCTTAATAATATTTCTTCACAAAGCCTTAGATTTTAAACATATTACAATACTGTACAAAAACATTCCATGTCTGTTGATCGAACCCGTAACCCTCCAGTTACCCTCCATGCATCTAGGTGATTTGCTTTGTGCTGTACTGTGCACTGTACTGTTTATTGCTGTGGGATATTTATTTATAACAAATTCCATTATTTCTTAACCCGTTATTTATTTATTCATGAAAGAAGGAATTTTCTTTATCAACAATCTATTATTTGACAAATCCTTCAAATTTGTATATAGCATTTCAAACTTTGACTTGGGATGAAATTTTAATTCCCATAAAATAATTCTACAATTAGTCTTTTTTGCTTGCACCTTTTGTTTTAAATTTTACGATTTCCGTGTAACAGTTTCTCTTTCCATTCGTCTCGACTCGACCCTACTTAGCTACCGAACTCATTAAGATGTCTCCTTTTTCTCCCTCACAAGAGGCAAGGTCGTGCACACAAGCCGCCCCCTCCTCCTGTGGTACTTCACAACTAGATTTACGATGGCTAGCCGACACTCCTTGTTTTCACGCTAGGGTAGCTCTTAAACATATGATTTCCTAGATTTACAATTCATTTCACTAAGGATATTTGTTCCGTTCTTATTTCATTATTATTATTTATCTTTCGCTCGCAGGATATTAGTATTTGATTCGGAGAGGCTGTACGGTAGTTTATTATTTCAACTTTTTACGATGCTTATAATGCCTCTGACAACAACACCTATATTTCAACAATGCCTTTTACACAACAATATCTTCCTATAACAATACCTAGCTGGGATACCCATCCTGCAGCAGGATTACATAACTTTCGACGCTTCATTCATACGACGCCCCGTTTCATAACACTTAATTTGCACTGCTGGGAATTACAACGAAGAATTGTGCACGATCGGAGACACTATGCTCGTCGTCCATTTATACATACATCCAGTCGTATAATTCATTTTAACAACAATGGCTTGAGCGACTCGAGGAGGTCCTTTACCTAGCATACCTCGCCTGCTTTGGCTATTATACTTACTTTCATTACGACGACGGCGTCCATTTATTTATTTCATTTCCATAATACAACAATACACAACGTTTCATTAGGCAAAATATACGAGGCTTCTACATTTCAACAATATATTCGGTGGGAATTTACCTCCACGCATTTCGACGATTTTTACTACATTTCCATCTCACGAATAAATCTATCCTGGCTTAACGCGTATTTATATTCAACTTGAAACTATACTTTATCATTTTTATTGGCCCTTACGGCAATGCAACTTGCTTGGATACTTTACGACATTCGCCTGATTTCGGCATTCCTACAATTTATTTCACAACCTTGGCACAGTAGCCTAATAGGTAACACATTCGTTCTTGGATGTTTTATTTCACCATTTACTTGGATATTTATCATTTATTTAATTTATTAACATATTATTTCTCGCTCTAATTTTCACTTTGAGTTCCTAGACACGGATCTTTAAATATAACTTTATTCTTTAATTTGATTATTATTATGTGCGTTCTTACTATTCCATATTTTAACTCATCTCATTATGACGCTCTGTTCTTTCGGTATCTGTTATTTGGTATACAATTTGACCATTATTACTTAACTTATCCCTTTGATTTTATACTTATATTATGGTGCGTATTTACTTTATAACTAGGCAACAATTTAAGCCATTTAAATGATCATTTTTATTCCTTCTTTCAAATTTCTTCATCATATATTTCTTTATCGGGCTTTCATTCCTTTATCTTTACTGATCCCAACAATGCTTTATTTTCACCGAGGCGGTCCTCGTGATTAACCATCATCTTTTCAATATTTCAATTATTTGCATATTTATTTCATCAATGAATCATTCGTCTAACTCCCTAGTCGACGAATGGCTCTATTGATATTCGCGCACAGTACAACAACAAAGACATATTAATAACGTTCATCAACTCACCCAGGCGTTGACTCCATTCCTAGATAGGTTCACCCATCAAGCTGAATATCTAGTCACCCATCGCAACACTTTTCCCTGACATTCCTATATTACACTTATTTATTATTTCACTGACACATAAAAACATATTGTAACACTTTAACATTATAGCACTTTTAACACTAAAACACTTTCTCTTCTAAGCACACGCCCTTATCTCAGAGCTTTGGCAATGATTTTTCGCATTGGATGATCCCTGACGATACCTCGCGTTTCTGCTTTGGACGTGCTAATTTGCTCCTTCCTCGCTCATCGAAGTTCCTGATTTCCTGTTCTCCGTGAAAGTCTCTAAATCCGCGTTCCTGCTCACTCGCTCCTATTTCTTCCTGAATATAAATGTTCCTCGTGTTTACCCTCACTCGTTCCGTGATCTTTCTTCGCTTTAATGATATAGTTCCTAGCTTGGTCTCCTGTTCGAGACCCTTAGCCTGTCTAGTTCGTATTTTTGATGCTTTATATCTTGAGTATCGAACCCGCAGTCTTCTAGGGCCCTACTCATGTACTTCGTGATTAATACTTGTTGATATTATTCATTTCTTGGATTCGCTGCTTATACTGTCTTTCTTTAACGTAGTGTATTTATATTTCGTATTCCTGAGACACCTATTTCTAATTTTTAAGTACTGTCTCTTCAAAACTTCAAGTTCCGTACTATCACTCTTATTTCGCGTCTTTCTGAATACTTTCGACTTTGCGTATTTTATTTATACTAGCCCGCACTTTTTACGGTATTATTGTTCCTTTACTTGACGCTGCGTTACTGATTCTCGCCGCGAATTCTACTTGATCCAATGCCAGGCGCTATAGTGATCAACTTTAAATAACGACACGATGACCCGTAGGTTCTGTTACGGTGAATATGATGTACTTAATGATCTCATGCTGCGATCCAGCATCTTTCCTAAATCGTAGGCTGAAATGTGACGACCAACACCCGACCTCTCAAAGGCCGTTGTAGAACTGAGTGACTGATTCTCGTTCGGCCTCATATTTATACTAGTTTATCAAAACGTAGTTCCCTCACGCGAGTGCGGAGTCTATTCTCCACGTTTGAGCCCCTATTTCCTTGAAACTTTATTTGCATATGTAAAACATGTTGACTTTGACGTTCATGTCGTGCGGAATCTCATTTAATCATCTACTTATTTTTAATTAATTAAAAAGGTTATTGTGCTCCCTCCGTGGCCAGCGGAAAGATACATCCAACCACCATATCCCTGCGTTTTAATTGACGATGACACCACTGCTGATATCGTGATTTAAATCTGTGTCAGCAACTAGGATTACCAACCTCTAAGCAGACCCAGTCCCTTTGAGTGTTTTAACAAATGATATCAATGTATAGTATTTTATCTTAGTCAATATTGCCCCCTAAGATTGATTCGCTACTGTCTGGGACTTTTGTAACTTCGGTGTGATAATTTTATCGCGGCCTCAGCTCTAATTGGGGCCAGCCTGAATCATGCAATAGTCGTTAATCACTAGGTTCAATCCCATTAAATCTGTCAGTTATACACTCATAAATTTGATAAACAGTGCTTGCCCAAAGGGTTTGTAATGATTCCTTGCTGATACCTTAACAGATCATGATTTTGCAGAACTTTCCTTATTTGTTGATATTTTCTTGACACTTATCGTCGATTACAATGTTTATGGCTTCCTTAATTGCTCCTAATCTCGCAGCTGGGTGGCTTGAGTCACGTACGGCTTGCATAATATTTTACAATATTCCTTCCCTGGTGGGCTTAAATCGTCCTTTCATCTTACATATCCAGTGTTCGATTCTTGGGCCAAACTCTCGTTGGGCACAGTAGTCACCGGTTTGCGCATTCCAGCCTCCGGCTCGTTAATTTTTGAACGCACCTTATACATAAATATGTGTCTTTAGTCTATTTCTTGCTCATTCAACGACGGCAATTGTCATTGCGCATGAGTTAGTTAGTTATTTAGGTTTTAAGTGACGGAACAGCTAGGTCATATGACCCTTTATTGCGCATGAGGTTTCTTCAAATGTTAACGAGGTGCACACAGGCACGTACATTGACGTCACGTTAGTTTTGCTAACATTTGGGACACAAAATACACCAGCGAGAAACTATTGGTCCTTGAAAGTGTCATTGAGGCCAAAAATTACTGTTCGTACTACAAGCAAAGGGGTCTGGGGCTTAATCCTCAGGTTACGTTTGTGTTCGTATGTAAAATCTTATTAATCTACAATTTGTGACCACTACTAGGTTGGCCACTGTTTGGCCGAATATTATTGCATGTACTACGAGCAAAGGGATTGATTGGTTGGTTCTTAAGTTTAGGGGCTGCGACAACGTGGTCATGTAGCCCCGTGTACTTTGGGTGAGTGTAGAATCTGTATGATAACCGGTGTTAATTGTGATGACTGTATTAGTGTGTGTTATCTGTTTTTAATTCAAGTAAGGACCGCAAACTTTTTGAATTTTTTCAAATAGTTCCTACTTTTGCCACCAAACGCCACCGTCAACGACTACTAGTTCAGAAATTAGCTACCAGACGCCACCACAGTCAGCTCTTGGCAACGAACGTAGGAACCGAAGAGCGTTGTTTACTTTCTTAACCTATACAATTTAGCTTCGCACAGGTGTAATTAGTGGAAGGTTCTTTAACATGCGATAAATCTATGACATGGGACCGCCGGCTTTACGTCCCCTCCAAAGGAAGGCACACTGAGGGATTTTAACGCTCTTAAAAATACGACGACTTCGGGCGGATTTGAACCCGCGATCTTGGGTATAGAAGCTCAGCATGCTACCAACTACGCCACCGAAGCCACCGCGAGCAAAGGGGATGTGGGGCGTATTTGTAGGGTTGGCAATATGGTATTGGCCCCATCATTCACCAGGAATATGGCGGATTCGGCTGAAATTTTACTATATAAATCGTGATCTAGAACAGTGATGGTGGGTGGGTTATAGACAAAGTAGGAGAAAACATCTCTTACTACGTACTGAAACGTGTCTCCGCTAGCCGGACAGACAGTTCTTGGGGGAGGGGCCGTACGACGAATCTACCAACGAAAGAAACCGTCCTCAGGTACGCACCCTTCTTAGTTCCTCCCAAGGCCGCCACAAATACCAAGTGTAACGAGTCACTGTGGGCCAGACAGGCGGGCGGGGTGTGTGAAGAATGCAGAATAGCCAATCCGGCCAGCTAATTAGGGTAGGCCCCTCCCCACGCAATGTTGAATAGGGTCGACCAGAATAGGCTTGAACCTACTGGAACAGGAAAGGTGATCCAGAACATCGCTGGGAGTGGCTAGATAATTCTGGAAGCCAACCACGAGGACATACTCGACGCTACTGGAAGGAGCAACAACTAGAACTTTCGAGACCAGAGGGCTGACTGCATATATACGAGCAAGCTGAGGTGAGCAGGCAGTTCTGCGTGGGAGCGAGCGAGTGTGAGATCGGAGTCAGTGTTAGTTGAAGCAGTTTGCCGTGCATAGCGCGATGAGTGAAAATAAATAATGAGGACTGTAAATAGTGAAGACGGGGTGTGAAGATAAGTGTGGAAATAAATAATGTAAATAGTGACTCTGGAAGATAAATAGTGACTGCAAGAGAAACAGACTTGTAGAGATCAGTGTAAATAAATAGTGACTTGTAACTGTATAAAGTGAGATTCTGTGTATGAGTGTGTGTGAGTAAATAGGCCTAATTTGTTTTAGTGTTAATTTGTGTAAATAATTTGATTTAGTGTTAACTAGTGTAAAGAACACTATTGTAAATAAAGATTTAGTGCATTATAGCCTGACCTATTTTTACGAACCCCGAAAACGTTACAATTGGTGTCAGATGTGTAGGGTAAGGTTATAAGGAGTGCTTCTTTGCAAAAACTGTGAAAAGGCCTACTTTAAGGAAGTGTGTACCAAAGTGAATTCTTAGTGACTGTCTTGTGTGTACCATCTGGAAGCCTGGTTAATCGTGTGCGGACTGTCCGTGTGTCTCGAATTTTAAACTGTAAAATGGCGACAAGGAAAGTAAAACTTTCAGAACTGAAGGTGTCAGAATTGCGTGAAGAACTGGAAGAGATGGATGCTGATGCAACAGGAACCAAGTCTACACTACAAGTGCGATTACGTCAGTTACTGGTGGACGCAGGTGAGGATCCAGACACATTTCTGTTCGAGATTCCTTATAGCATGTGGGAGGTGTTGGAAAATGTTGAAAATGTCAGAATATTTCGAAACACTGGGAAAGAAATTGACAGAACATTCCAAAAACTTTGGAAAGAAAATGGCGGCAACTCCAGAAAATTTGAAAAAGGAAACTGATGAAAGTTCTGGAAATGAAGTGGAGCATTGTGGGCATGAAACTAGTCAAGACGAGCTGAAACCAGTCCTAAAGTCAAAACCGGAGTGTAACGAGCTTGGAGGCGGTATGGAAAGTGGCGCTACAGAGGGTGCTGATGACCGAGCCGAACGCATCGTGGAGTCCGGTGTTCGGAATGCTGAGCCAGATGGGGACGAGCCACTGTGAAGCATCACAGGTCTGGAAACCGGTCTGAGGCTTAGCAGCTCTGACGATGGGGACAGTGTCACGAGTGGAAGGACCCCGCACGTCGATGAGGCTACACGGCAGATCTGCGGGACCGGGTTCGACACTGTGGAGAACCATGCCAGGTGCACGCTGGAGGACGGAACAGTTCAGCTCATCACGGGACTTCAGGAACACATGGCGGAGGTGCTACATGCCATCCAGTCGGGGACCGGCTACAACGGGATTGTCGCGACGCTGGAGGAGCATCATGTGGGCCACCAGCTACCGCCCATGTACCAGCTACGGCTAGAAGATAAGGACAGGTGCGCGAGTAAGTCACTTCAAGAACTTGCGCTAGCTGGCTTGCCTCCCGAGCACGTACAACAAGAGGCGGCATACATCTTCGCGGATGAGAATCGCGACGCCATGGTACCTCAGCGTTCGATGCTCAGTGGAAGACGATATCCGCGGCAGGCAAAAACCATCGCGTTGGGAATGGCGGCGGCGAAGATGACAGTTTGGGTGACGCCACCGAAGAAGAGTGACGCTGCTGGAGACGAAGAGGCGGTGGAGGTTGGCTACCCTCCACCAAAGCGGCTTAAATCACCACCGGGACGCCGTTGCAGAAGAAAAGTCACCTGTTGGCTACGGTGTGAAAAGGGCAATTTAATGAGCAGCTGTCGGCAAGGAGCAACTTCACGGCTAGAGAAGCGAGTGAGAGCCAGCCAAAACGGGGGCTTGTTAGCGCCGTCAATGCCACCTCCTCGAACAACGGACAGTCTGACGATGAACAACTCGAGGCGAGTTGTTTTTTAAGACGGGGGTAGTGAAACGTGTCACCGCTAGCCGGACAGACAGTTCACGGGGGAGGGGCCGTACGACGAATCTACCAACGAAAGAGACCGTCCTCAGGTACGCACCCTTCTTAGTTCCTCCCAAGGCCGCCACAAATACCAAGTGTAACGAGTCACTGTGGGCCAGACAAGCGGGTGGGGTGTGTGAAGAATGCAGAATAGCCAATCCGGCCAGCTAATTAGGGTAGGCCCCTCCTCCCCCCCCCCCGTTATATCTCTACAATGCCTTTACACCAATGCATTCTGTTCATAATCGAGAAAATAGATACACAAAATTAACACACCAGATTCCTATACACCGAGCCATGAAGTTCAATAAATCTTCTGTTTGCACCGCCTCACGCCTCTTCAACACCTTCGATTTATATAAGTTCGTCAACATTGCAAGCACTGCAGCTTTCAAAAGACATCTTTCATCCCGCTTCTTGGAGCAGTATACCTCTCACATTTGATTACTGTATTATGTTAAAGTACTTTTTTAAAGTTCAATTATAACACAAGGACAATAGCTGACAACCTGTCTACTTCAATAGCTCTTCGAGTACAGTATATGGTGTTTGTTTTTCGGGCTGATAGTCTGTATGCACTCTCACTCTTTTGTATATAATTTTTCCATTATCACTAGTAATATTATTATTATTGTATTGTTACTATATTTTTGTTACTATAATTGTTAGACTATGATTATTTATATTGTAATGTAGGTGAAATGTTTTATTTTTATAAGCCCTAACCTTATTTTATGTAGGGCGCTACTGTAAAGGAGCTCTTAAGCCCTAAGTGTAGCAGTGAAAATAAATCAAAATCAAAATCACGCAACGTTGAATAGGGTCGACCAGAATAGGCTTGAACCTACTGGAACAGGAAAGGTGATCCAGAACATCGCTGGGAGTGGCTTGATAATTCTGGAAGCCAACCACGAGGACATACTCGACGCTTCTGGAAGGAGCAACAACTAGAACTTTCGAGACCAGAGGGCTGACTGCATATATACGAGCAAGCTGAGGTGAGCAGGCAGTTCTGCGTGGGAGCGAGCGTGTGTGAGATCGGAGTCAGTGTTAGATGAAGCAGTTTGCCATGCATAGCGCGATGAGTGAAAATACATAATGGAGGACTGTAAATAGTGAAGACGGGGTGTGAAGATAAGTGTGGAAATAAATAATGTAAATAGTGACTGTGGAAGATAAATAGTGACTGCAAGAGAAAACAGACTTGTAGAGATCAGTGTACATAAATAGTGACTTGTAACTGTATAAAGTGAGATTCTGGGTATGTGTGTGTGTGAGTAAATAGGCCTAATTTGCTTTAGTGTTAATTTGTGAAAATAATTTGATTTAGTGTTAACTAGTGTAAAGAACACTATTGTAAATAAAGATTTAGTGCATTATAGCCTGACCTATTTTTACGAACCCCGAAAACGTTACAGTACTGTACATCAGTTCCAGAATTATTATCTCGTCATCCGTTCACTTTGATCTCTTGTTCTGCCCATCCTGTATTCCTCCGTGTTGGTTTCTCAGAACGTTTGTGTCCGTTTTAGGTTTTAATTTTGGTGTATTGTGTGAATGATTTCTTTTTCGATACCAATTTACTATGAATATTGTTATTATTAAGATCATCTGACGAGAAACATGTGTGATTGCTCGTTAGTGTAACAAGGCCGTGAGATTATCATCAATTGATCAATCTTTTATTGAGTTCATTAAACATTTAAAATAATAACAGTCCTTGTATACTACAACGGACAATCTGTAAACTTGGTGGAACTTCATAAATAGCTTTGAATGCTTCCAGTGAATGTAGCAGCAAATACATCAACTTAACATGAACCAAATAAATTGTTAAGTACGGTTCATATCACTTTTAAAAAAGCAAATACGAATCAAATATATCCTAATTGACATTCGTGTATATTCATTTTTGGAGGGTACATCTGCCAGCTCGCAGTCAAATTTTCACTTTAGCTGTGGGCACTGATCTGCTTGCGCCAATAACATTTACGGTATGCAATCCGCATTCCATTTGAACGCAAATTCTGCTGGTAGAGTGGAAGGGGTTTAGTATTGGTATTGCCTGTGAGGCAATGGTGAAAAGTAATTAAACTTAAGGTCTGTGGTTCTGAGGTTGTTTTAATCGAGGTCCTTTGCACCTCGCAACATAGTTAAATTACAAATTTTATTAAATTAATCATTAAGAGCTGGCTGTCCAAATGTAAAAACACAGCCTTAAGTAAATAAACGAGATGTTCAGTAAATAACATATAGCCTACTTTCTCCTGCATGGGTTTAGTTATAACTCTTTGTCCTTTTCAAGGAGTATGATTGACAGTTAGTTGTACAGTAGTAGCTTGTTGATATACGTTGATTGAATCCTCATCTGAAGTATAAATGCACATAATTATACAGCCATCACAATTACACAGGTTATCAGATAAATTCAACACTCACCCAAGTACACGGGGATAAATCACCATGATGTCCATGTCTCTCAATTGAAACAACAACAACAACAGCTTCCTACCTGAATCTTTCCTCGTACAAAAGTACACACACTAGTATGGATATCACAGTGACACAAATTACGTTTGCACACACCCAAGTACACGGGGCTACTTGGCCACGAAGCCGCAAACTTAAAGGATCAATAACAACAACAGAGTCTACCGCGGATGAACGACAGCTTCCTACACAAATTCTACCTCATTTACAAGTACACAATGCCTGCAAGAAGGCCTACAAGGCAAAGCCCCTAAGGAATCAACAACAACAACAACAACAGTCTGTACCGTGGTTCAAGGACAACACATTTTAAACGCTGTAGTCGAGTGTTGAATTATTTAATATTATAAGTATGTATGTGTATGTATGTCTACCCCTAATTATTCCAGTTTTTCCTACGGGGTCGGGGATGAGATGCGATGGAAGTCTTTGTGGCGGATGATTTTTACGGCCGGATGCCCTTCCTGACACCAACCTCATGAGAGGAGTTAAAGAGAGATGAAATGAATGATGGTGAATGAAACTGGGCAAGGATGTGGAAGGAAGCGGCCGTGGCCTGTCAGAAGGTACCGTCCCAGCATTTGCCTGGAGTTGAAAATGGGAAACCACGGAAAACCATTTCAAGGACGGCCGACGGTGGGGCTCGAACCCACGCGTCTACCGAGTCAGCAGAGAGACTTGCCCCATGACCTAACGCAGCGCTTTAGGGAGCGCAGCCACTACTGTCGGTGTTATTATTATAAGTATATATAATATTTTCGATTACAAATACACACTATATATGCTTAACATTATAACGTGTGAGTAGGCCTAGTTATAAATCAATAAATACCAAAAAAAAGTAAATAAATTGAACCTGCAAGGATTTGAACCACGAAGCTCCACACTATGAGCCCAGGTCGCTACCATT
Source organism: Meconema thalassinum (assembly GCA_946902985.2). Lineage (NCBI taxonomy): Eukaryota > Metazoa > Arthropoda > Insecta > Orthoptera > Tettigoniidae > Meconema > Meconema thalassinum. Next base: position 695,458,737 of record OX336390.1, read on the forward strand.
ACGCCACGAATGCGCTACGATAATACTTGGTAATCAATTGTTTTAGTATAACTGTAACATATTTTGTGTTGAAATCAACGATTTCATTGGCGTTTTCTGCCGTTTCTGTAAACCATTTGATACTATATATTATGTATTATTTTGTTCATTACATTCCTAAAAGGATATAAACTTACGCAGTTACGGAAATATATGGATTTACGAGCAAAAATAGCGGCCATTTTGACAACGGGACGGCACATGCCCACAAAGATATGGCATGGTCAACCTGACCTGTTAATCACTTCTACGGTTACATGTTCTATTATAATATGCTAATATCCCACCGGTGGAGGACAGTTTAAAACTCCCTATGTACGATAAGCTAAATTGTTGAGAACAGGCCTTGTTGAATCGTAAGTTACGGTTAGGCTATAATACTTGAATGATGCATACATCCGCCATATTGAAACTATTTGGATGATGACCTTGTAGTTTTGGCAAAAGTCGCTTCCCACGTTAAGGTATATTTTTGCAAAATTTGGTAGAAATCGGATTGATTAGGTTATTCCTAATTTGATTTAATCTCAAAACATTTGGATGGGTGCCATTTCTTTTTGTATGATGGCGGCAATATACAACATGACACTGACTTGTCCCTTGTTAGAGCCACCTCTGTACCAAAGGTGGTTCGATTTGGGTTGCATTGTGTTTTAATTGATAGGGGTTATCGATTTGCACACATACATGGCCGTCATCTGCAAACTATTGAGCTGATGACCTTGTAGTTTAATCAAACGACGCTTCCCACATGAAGGCATGTTGTTGAAAAATTTGGTAGGGATCAGATGATTAGATTAGTCGTAATTTGATTTAAGCTTTGAACATTTGGTTGGCCGCCATTACGTTTTCGTCAAGATGGCGGTGATATAAAACAAGACACTGAGGTGCCCGTTGCTAGTGCTACGTCTGTACAAAATTTCGTTCAATTCGGTTTCACCGTGTTTGAATTGATACGGGTGGAGGCAGACATGCGGAGTACACACACATACACATACACACACACACACACTCATAGACAGACACACAATGTTTTGGTCCTGTGTTGATCTCATAAGTCTACTTACATATTTTTTTTTCAAAAATCGAAACTAGGCTAAAAATACGGAAGAAAAATGCATCTTTTAATAATAATGTCGGTCGCCTCCGTAGCGTAGCGGTCAGCCTGGTTAGCTGCCGCCCCGGAGGTCCCGGGTTCGATTCCCGGCTCTGCCACGAAATTTGAAAAGTGGTATGAGGACTGGAACGGGGTCTACTCAGGCTCGGGTAGTCCAAATGAGTAGAGGGGTTTAGATTCCCACCTCAGTCATCCTCGAAGTGGTTTTCCGTGGTTTCCCACTTCGTATTCAGGCAAATGCCGGGATGGTGCCTACTGTAAGGCCACGGCCGCCTCCTTCCCCCTTCCTTGCCTATCCATCCTAATCTTCCCCTCCTCCCTTCCCTCATGAGGCCCCTGTTCGCTTGCAGGTGAGGCTGCCTGGGCGAGGTGCTGATTACACCTCACCAGTTGTATCCCCTCCGACCAGATGGTTCCCAGCTCTAGGACACTGCCTGGAATGGCGGTAGAGGTGAGTTCCCTCACTAAGTCCGTGGGAGCCACCAACCTGGAGGGTAAAATTGACTGTATGTATGTCTACCCCTTATTATTCCCGTTTTCCAACGGGGTCGGGGATGAGATGCGATGGAAGTCTTTGTAACAATGGTTTTTACGACCGGATGCCCTTCCTGACGCCAACCTCATGAGAGGAGTTAATGAGAGATGAAATGAATGATGGTGAATGAAACTGGGCATGGATGTGGAAAGAAGCAGCCGTGGCCTGTCAGAAGGTACCGTCCCAGCATTTGCCTGGTGATGAAAATGGGAAACCACGGAAAACCATTTCAAGGACGGCCGACGGTGGGGCTCGAACCCACGCGTCTACCGAGTCAGCAGAGAGCTTGGCCCCATGACCTAATGCTGCGCGTTAGCCAGCGTAGCCACTACTGTCGGTGGAGGGTAAAATTGACTAAATAAAATAATTTTTAAAAAACAAATTAAAAAAAAAAAAGTTCTTCGAATCAACGACCACTGTGTCACCGGTTAACATGGGATTGATTGTATCGTTCAGACCAAGCCTTCTTGGCTGGTCAGCTAGATCCCCACGCTCAGCCAAAATATGCACCACGAGGAATACGGCTCCACAGGTACAAAGTTGGTGGTATTGCCTTCTACTCAGGTACGAGTGAGTGGACCTTGCATAACCTCTATGAATCTGCAATAGAAGAGCTTTTAAGATGGAAACGATTTCTGCAGTGAAAATACTAGAGGTCTGTGTAAAAGAGATATAGTTATTTAATTTTAGGGCCAGATGATCTCGCAGTTATGTCCCTTTAATAACAATCATCATCAACAACAATCTTGGCATTAGAACCGCCGATTGCGTATGCATAACCCCTTTTCCGTTCGCCTGAACAAGCAACCTCAGCGCCTAGAAATTGGTGAATTATGTTGTGGATCTGCCTCCTCAGGTCCTCAGCGTCAGGGCCGTCGCGAGGGTGCGCGTGGCCTGGCTCGAGAATGTGCTCGGGACCTAGTAGGCATGTGTTCGCGGGGGAGGGGTAGTAAATGCAAATTTTAGACTGTAAGCGGCTGTGTTGTACGGAGAGTGATGTTTTAAAAGAAATTACAATTTTAGGCTAATTAAAACTCATTTTATTACATTTCTAGTTTCTAAACAAACCTCAACAAATAGGATAATCATAAAATTAGGTACGGGAAGCACCTGATCAGATAAAAGCAACAAGCAATATCAATGGAAACCTGATATAATGAGCTAACACAGGTGATTTTTTTTTGGCATAAATAATATATTATGGAAAACGAAGCATGTGCTTGACGTATTTTCTTACAGTTTTTCATGAAAGTGCTATAAGTCCACTTTCACCGACAAATATGAGCTGAACGGCCCCTTTGTTCGAGAAATAACATGGCTAACAAGGCAGGTTTTTTTATTCTGTTTTTTTTTTTTTTTTTTTTTTTTTTTGTTGTTGTTTAGAATTTAGAGCTTTTTATTTATGTAGCAGACTCTTTGCGGGCCTTTGCTAGGGCAAAAGTGCTCATTAAATCGTTCATTTCTATTTTTTTGGCCGTTTCACATTCGATTGACAGAGTAGCCAAACCGTTCAGACGCTCCTGCGCCATCGTTGATCGCAAATAGTTTTTTAGCCTATTTTCATTTATGAGAAAATAGGCTTGTGAGATCACCTTTTGTCGGTGTGTCTGTCTGTGTGTGCGTGTGTGTGTATGTGTGTCCCTAATAAAATCTAAACGGATGGAGCGATTTCAATGAAACTCAGTAAGTTCATTGCACTATTCCAGACGACCCAAACCGTGTTCTTCAAATTTTGTTACGTCTCACCAATCCAACATGGCGGCTGTGCGAAATATTTCATTAGCATTCAACATCTCAGAAACTATTACCGATAATACCCTGGAATTTTGTACGGTGATAAAGGGAACTACTAGAATTTCACCTATATGACTTTTGTAAATCTGGTAACTACAAAACCAACATGGCGTCAACGTGAAGTTGCGACATTTAAATAGACGTTTCTCGCGATTTAACCAACCAAACGCAATGAAACTTGGTACAGTATATGATTATACACATTGTAATGCACCGATATCAAACTTCGTTCAATTGGTTACATAACCTCAAGATGGCGGCTGTGCGAAATATTTCACCGGCATTCTATATCTCTGAAACTATTACCGGTATTACCCTGAAATTTTATACGGAGATAAAGGGTGCTACTGGAAGTACATCTATGAGACTTTCAAAAATCGGTTAACTACAAAACGAACATGGTGCTCACGCGAAGTTGGAAGTTTTAAATAGACATTTCTCGCGATTTAATGATCCAAACGCAATGAAACTTGGTACAGCAAATGTTTATACACATTGTAATGCACTGGTATTTAATTTAGTTCAATTGTTTACATAACCTCAAGATGGCGGCTGTGCGAATTTTAAAATTAAGTTTTTATTTCTTGTGTCGTAATCATGCGATCGAAGTGAAAGTTTGAATAATGAACCTACGCAATAATTTTCCCTTAATGTTACGTGACTCTATGGCATATACATATAACAATCCAACATGGCGACCATCCGAAATATTTAGACGGTTCTCAATATCTACGAATCTATTACAGCAATCAAACTGAAATTTTGTATGTTGATAGTGGCAATTAACGTACAGTAAGTAGGACATATGAAAATAGGCATTAGTTCTTCACGGAACTACTTGTTTTGATTAGTTTCAAAATGGAAAGACTCCTTTCCCCCAACGCAACCGTTATAGGAATTGTAAGCATAATTCGATATGCCGTCGTTAAATTAGGATAGGACTCCTTTATTGGGGCTAAGTACTCTAGTGCACCGAAAGCACTTTTTACAGATGACGGAACAGCGTACCTAAATAATTGTAGCTCCAGAAAAAGATCTTCTGCGTCCAAATCTTCAAGCTCCCCGTCTTTTAGAAAATTAGAGAGTGTTTGACAATGGTCTTTCAATTGCTTTTCCGCCAAATTGGAAAGCTTGGAAGGATCGAAAAAAATCCAAATTATTCCGGAAATAAATTAACTTTGTTAAATCTATTTTCTACGCAGTTCAGTGCAGTATCTACGACAGACGAAAAGTAATTTACCCGAAATTTATTTTCAACTTCTCTTTTAAGTTCCTCTTCGGTTTTTTCCACCTGTTGATCATTTTGCTGATTTATTTCATCAAGGAACCTTTTGCGATTGCCTTGATGGCGAATAGAAAATTTCTTTGCATAGCCCAAATTTTCCATTATTTCTCTAGCGGTGGACATTGCACTGTTAAAGCCAGTGTTGCGATAATTTTGAAAAGATGACTTTAGGCCCTGAAGTTCAGTTCAAGCCGTATCAAACGAAGTCTTCTCAGATTGGAGAGTTTTACTTGTTGAGTTCACAGAAAATTAAATATCTTACCAGATAACGAGGCTTAAAACAAATTCATACGAACTTGTATGAAGCAACAAAGATTGGGCCTCTGACCTGGTAACAGGATCTTTGGTAGTTTCTGCCACTTTTTCTAGAGCTTCGTTTACTTTGCCTAACTGGTACCTGATGGGCTTGACACTGTCAATTCAACATTCCCATCTCGTGCTAGATAAAGATTTTAGTGTGAGGAGGCCAGGAAATAGTTCGCACAAAATGTCCCACCTTTCCGTGGAAGCTATAAACAAAGTGTACAGACGCTGAACTATACCAAAAAAATGCCATAGCGCCATTTTTGCATTTAACCATGTCACTCAAAAGTAACTTAAGATTATGTGCAACACTTGCCATGAACATTGCTCGTTTATTAATATTTTTACTCGCGTCTGCACTCCTTTATACTTGGCCTTCATATTAGCACCGTTGTCATACCATTTTCCCCTACAGTCCATGATATCAAGATCATTATCCTCCAATACTCCCTCTAAAACCTCAGCTAACCCCTTTCCCGTAGTGTCGTGTACCTTCAAAAACTCGATGAACGATTCGACGATCCTTGGAATTTCTGCCATCATATCAACATAGCGGAGGACCAATTTTAATTTGGGCTGGACTGAATCAAACACACTATCTTTATTTATTTATTTATTTATTTCATTTATGGAAAAAAGATGGCGTGAAGCGCGGGGCCTGGCGCGACCGCACCTCTCGCACCGCCCTCGTGACGGACCTGCTCAGCGTAGCCTATATCCAACCACATTTCCGAACTTAAGGGGGCACCTTTCTAGATACCGGTATTCTAATGGTACAGGGACACACAGTCACGTCCATTTCATTACACGTAGGACACGTCCCTGTCATTCCATTTTAAAAGATTTGGAGTCTCAGTCCTGGCAGATTTATGTTTTAAATGATGGTTTGTTTATGCTGTAGTTCTTAAGCTAAATGTATACGTTCTAGTGACAATATTAGACGTTCTTTTAAATAGAGTGTAGGCCTATCAAAGTTATTGCAAGACCCTTACCAGTTGGGTGCCTGATGGCGAAATGGAGAAGCTACTTTCCTCCAAACATGACGTACTGGGTTCTATTCTTTGTTAATGTATATGTGATTTTTGAGGTGAAATATCACGTCCTGTGGTTTGGTGTTCACGTAAGAATAAGTTAGTTATCGTTGTTTTAAGGAGCAGAACAGCGAGGTCATCTGCCCCTCTTAACAAAGATAACATTATACAAATATAAATTAGACTAGCGTACCCGTGCGAGAAATCTCGCATGTTCATAAACCACACTTTCCCCAATAGGTTTATAATGAGAGACTTAAGAAGAAAGGTTGCTATGTTTTTATTTCATCCAAATTATTATAGAACACTATTTACATATCAGGATAAAGGAAAGACCTCAGATTGTTAAAATTACATGAAACAGGCATCACAGCGGCCCGTGGACGTCAATTATGGTCAATGGAGCGTATTTTACTACAGCAACAGTAACTGCAAATCGCACACTTCATACATTTTTTTAAAGTGATTTATTAAAGAAATTATAGATATTTATGTTCGACCCTGACTGTTATATGTCAGAAGACTGGACTATAATGAGGCTATTTTTTATTATGAGACAGTTTCTCCCACCAATCAGAGCTCAAAAAACAGTTGTTTGCCCAATTAGATAATTAGATGCGCTGAGTTCCACGACCTTCTAATATAAATTTCACTGCCTGGCCTAGTGTCATAGGAGGGTAATCCAGGAGGCCATGGTCAAATACAAGGCAATCTCTGCGTCTCATGCGCTCTGTTTAGTACATAAAACTGGCGAAATCTCGAAAGATTTTTATGAATATTTATGTTCGAACATAAAATAGTTATAATAATTATCGTCGAACATAAACAGTCGTATGCAACTCGCCTATAATGGTAATTGACACTCGTATGGAAATTATAAAACTCGCATACGCTCGTTTTATAAACATACTCGTGTCTTAATTATTGCCATTATAGGATCGTTGCATAATGTACTATTATGAAATTATAGTGCAGTTCGTCACTGCAACTGTCTATTCTCGTTCATTTGAATGCTCATTTGTCACGATCGGTCGCTTGTGGGCGCCGCAGGAGGGATCTATACTACTGAAATAATATATATGATGATACAAATGCCAAAAATTAATAAAACAAAAAAGTAAAGACATTCAGAATTTCAAAAAAGAACAAGTTCTTTGAGAGTCCTGGCCATCCAGCGAACTTGTATTGAATGAGCCGTGATCAGAGTTCTGGAACGTCTTGTATTGGTAAAATTAGAAGATAAGTTGCAACCTCCGCTGTATGGTCAATATTTTAGTGCCTCATATAAATTTAATTACAGGAACACACTTGACAACCCATTCAACATCTTGACGATATGGAATTCCATGGACGTTATTGTTTTCCTCCGGAGATATTCATGAGTGCTACAGCGCTGGATGGGAAGTAATCCCAGTGAGCACAAAGAGAAGTGTATTTCATTGTTTTGTCTAGTAGCTTGTGTAGCCGTAATAATTAGTTCTCTGTACTAACCGTGCTTATGAAATCTGTCTAATGACGTGTTCTTGTTTCCGTATTCCGTAAATGACTGAGACTTAAATTAATAAGAGACTGTCACTGTTAAATATTCGATGTTAATTCATTGGAGGGGTTGGGAACATCTTGGTTCTTAACCCCGTGTAGTTGGGTGTGTGTAGAATTTGTCTAATAACCTGCATTTATATGATGACAGTAGCAGTGTGTATTAGGGGCAGGGATGAGGTAGGTGCCCTGGGTCTAGAAATAGGATGATATCCCTATACTCCCAGGGACTCACAACTTGTGGGATGTGGGTTGGCGACACTGGATCCATGCTGAGACTACCGCTTAGAGACAGCCCAGCGGGGCTAACGAAGCAACCCGAATACTCACGACCGCAACCAATCATCCATCCCCAGTCAGCTGTTCCTCGTTGAGGCAGACCAGCGCAGCGAGGCAATAAGAACGTAAGTTACCCGAAACTTCACAACCTAGACCGATCATTAGGGCTAAGATTTTCATGTAAATACATATTCTTTCCCTTTGCTTATATATAACTAAAAATGATAAATGTCCATGAATTAGAAACTTAGCTATCCTACATTTTATTGTTACATATCTGATCACAATGATATCTTTTTTACATATTTTAAATGTAAAATTACATATTCTGTGATTTTACATATTTGATCAAAATGACATTTTTTAAACATAATTTTACTTTACTTTATTAAATCTGTCTCTTACTGCAAAAAATAAAGTGAAATATACGGTAGGCCTAATTCTAAACAGTCTGTAGGACAATATATGTTCACTAGAAACTCAAGTAGGCTACGTGAAACGGATTTTCCAAGCAATTCGTAAGCTGTTGAGAAAGAGCCAGGAAAGAATATCAAGAAATATATTAGTGGAGATAAGGGCATGGAAATTCACGTAGCACCCCGCCGGAGACTCAGTTCAGTTGTCCAGTGAGTGCCTGAGACTCATAATAATATCAACATGCAAAATATGGTCGCCTCCGTAGCGTAGCGGTCAGCATGGTTAGCTGCCACCCCGGAGGTCCTGGGTTCGATTCCCGGCTCTGCCACGAAATTTGAAAAGTGGTACGAGGACTGGAACGGGGTCTACTCAGCCTCGGGTGGCCCAAATGAGTAGAGGGGGTTCGATTCCCCCTCAGCCATCCTCGAAGTGGTTTTCCGTGGTTTCCCACTTCGTCTTCGGGCAAATGCCGGGATGGTACCTTCTTCAAGGCCACGGCCGCCTCCTTCCCTCTTCCTTGTCTATCCATCCTAACCATCCCTTACCTTCCCTCATAAGGCCCCTGTTCGCTTTGCAGGTGAAGCCGCCTGGGCGAGGTGCCAATCCCACCTCACCGATTTGATGTTCCCAGCTCTAGGACACTGCCCGTAGAGGCGGTAGTGGTGAGTTCCCTCGCTGAGTCCGTGGGTTCCACCAACCTGGAGGGTAAACGACTAAAAAATAAATAAAAAATTAAAAAATATGTACTTATCTATGTAATAATAGTAGGTGAAATATGTAATATTAATTTATTTTTTATATAAATGATATACGGTATTACACATGATATTGCTTGAAGAATCCTAATTTTATTCATTATATTTTTATGCAAAATAAAGTGTGGTACGGGGCAGATAACCTTGCTGTTCCTCCCCTTAAAACAATAATACAACAAAAGTGGTGTACAATAATTAATTAATTAAGCATGCCCATATTATAGCAAACATAAATAAATTTCATTATGTCTGAGAAAATGTGTACGAACTCGAGAAAAGTATTGTGTGGAGCACTTTTTGTTTCCGGGGTGGGAGGTTTAACAGGTTAAAAAGTAGAGTCTCACGCACTCACTGGACAACTGAAATAAACTAAAGTCCAGCCACTGAATTTCCGACAGGGTGCTACGTGAATTCCCATGCCCTTATCTCCACTAATATATTTCTTCACTTGTCCTTTCTCAACACCTTATGAATTGTTTGGAAAATTCGTTTCATGTACCTGAGTTTCTAGTGAACAAATATTTACCAACTGTTTAGAATTACCGTATATTTCACTTGCGAATAAATACTCTTTTTTACAGTAAGAGACAGAATATGTAATTTTAAATATATACTGTAGAGCAAAATTATGTTTAAAAAATGTCATTTTGATCAAATATGTAAAATAAAAATACAGAATATGTAATTTTATGTAGACGTAAAGGGAAAGAATATGTACCGTATTTACATTTCGGGTACGTTCTTATTGCCCCGCTCCGCTGGTCTGCCTCAACGAGGAACAGCTGACTGCCCCGCTGGTCCACAGTATAAGCCTATCAATACAGTAAGGACACATCGGCAAAACCGGAAGAAAGGATTTTCAAAAACAAATTGATAAGGGGGAGCACCAATACACCTGTAAGCCGCTAGGTAGCACCACTTATGGACAAACACAATCATGATAAACAGCTGATTGATGAATGTAGGCCTATATTTTATGTAATTTATTTTACTCGATTTCAACACACTAGCTCTCTTTATAATCAGATATTTTAAGAAAATAAATAACTAGAAAATAGAAAGTGTTAATATTACTGAGTTTTTACTGAAAGAAGTGTGTAATTTAATGTTTAACACCACATCCCTTCACTCCGGTGCAGTCGCATTGTGATTTCATAGTAACGAAGAAAGGTTGTGGGATGTTTTAAATTATTAAATTAACACACAATATATTGAAAAGTGTGGGGGGAAATGTGGTTTTCGTTTCGTAAGCTTTTACGGTGAGAGTTAATGCAATTCAAGTTTTCTACAGTAACTAAAAATGCATGGAAAATGAATGGGCTCCTTTTCGGAGCTCGGGGAACATCCTGAAAGAGCTTGGGATCACCGAGGATAATCGTGAGAAGGTCTGCTTTGGCATATTGAGAGCTTCAATCCACATACTGCATAATCATCTGTATGGTGTACGTGATGTATGGGCCTGTTTGCCATCTCTTGATGAATGCAATACATTTGCATTTGTCTGTTGGCACAGGCTAGAGTAAAATGTGGCTTTTCACCGATGTCTCAGTCTCACTCATGGCTGTGATTATATGGGAGCTACAGAGGTATGGGTGGTGCTTAGTAATAACATTCAGGGCACAGTCAGTGCCTGTGGACGCTGTGAAAGGTTCTACTCATAGGGTTAGTACTGCTGTACTGACTCAGTGAGGAAAGCAATGGCAAACTACCTCACTCCTCTTCTTGCCTATTACGCCTCAATATAGCGCTGCCTTGGGTTTTTGTTGATATCTACCCACATAACCTAACGGCAGTGCCTTTTGAGGATCCAACCAGCCTTCGGGAAGACCAGGGCCGTCGCGTGGTTTGTTAGCGCCCGGGGCGGAATGTTGTCAGGCCCCACGCCCCCAAACACACAATGAGCGATGCCCGTTAAACAAAGTTGCGTGGCGGGTTGCGTCGATGTCTGAACAAGAGACACCTAAACGGATTGAATTACCTTACAAAAATACAAGTCAGACCGGCCGCGGTGGCCGAGAGCGCTAAAGCGCTACCTCGTGTCTCGCTGGCATTGGGAAAGCGTGGGTTCGAATCCCACCTCGGCCGTCCTGAAAATGGTTTTCGTGGTTTCTCATTTTCACTACCAGGCAAATTCCGAGACGGTTCCTTCAAAAGGTCCACGGCCGATTTCCTTTCATAATCCCTTCCGTGACCCGTCCTGAAAAGAAATATAAATGGCCATTGGCTGCATTAATAAAAATAACATTAAAATACTAGTCAGGAATCAGGAATTAAGTTACTTAAATTTTTGATGAAAATCGTTTTTAATTGATGATAATTAAATCCATACAAATAAAGTAAGAAAATATTAACACCCTTAAAAAGTACTGTCTATATATGTTATTGTCACCTCCGTAGCGTAGCGGTCAGCATGATTAGCTGCCACCCCGGAGGTCCTGGGTCCGATTCCCGGCTCTGCCACGAAATTTGAAAAGTGGTATGAGGACTGGAACGGGGTCTACTCAGCCTCGGGTGGTCCAAATGAGTAGAGGGGGTTCGATTCCCACCTCAGCCATCCTCGAAGTGGTTTTCCATGGTTTCCCATTTCGTCTTCGGGAAAATGCCGGAATGGTACTGCCCCCGTAATTGAATTATGTAGAGACCATGGTGGCTATATTTGAAATTATAAGGAAAGTTATGGCTGTCATAGTTATGACGTGGGTAGTCATGACGTAAGCACGGATGACGTAAATGTTATGCCAGCAGGCTACTTGAGCTGAGATTCTCAGTGACGTCAGCATTTAGTCGAGAATGTTCCCAGATTTACGACGCAGTCGCAGGAAACGAGGAATTCGGCTGAGGAAGAAACTATGCTATTGGAGGAGAGGCATGAACCAATGAACGATAGTTTAAAGGAAGACGGAGATTGCTGAAACTATGGTATTTTTATTACTTTTGGAATGCAGAATTGTGGAAATCCATTTGCAGTAAAAGCATCGATTTGGAATTTTGGTGAAATTTATTTTCAGTTTTTGAATTTTGAAAATCCGTCATGTATTAACGAAGTTGGAAGTTTTAGCGATGACGCAGTATCACGCTTTGGAAGGGATGGTAACGCCCCTCGTGAAGTTAATAAAAGGGCTTGCGCAGAAGAGAGGAGCCTCCCTTTTCGTTCTCTGATCATTCTGAGACCTCATTCTCAGATCATCGAAGTCTATTGTGAAAGTTCTTTTCTTATACATTCATTATAGTGAGACGTCGAAGTGAACAGCAGTGAAAAGAATCGTCTTTATAACGCGTGGCGAGGCCACTATATTAACGAGATCCAAGTCAAACTAGGTGAAGTTGAAACGGACCTTAGAAAGCTTCTACAAGTTTAGCTTCGAACAGTTAGCGGTCTCCGATAAGCTAATTGTATTGTGCAGTGCTACATGCAGTTATAGAGAAAAGCTGAACAATTTCGACCGATTAGTTCGAAAGATATTAGCAGTTTTATACGACTGAGAAAAGTGATTATCTCGCCACAAGAGAAGCACTTTTGTATAGGCAGAATCAACGCAACGGCTGACGCTGCGAGTGGAATAGAAAGACTTCAGATTGCTTGGTTACACAACGATACAGTATAATGGAGCAATTGAATACGGCAGTTTGTTCTTCTAACTCTACAACCGAAGAGCAGATGGAAGGCTAAGGGCTTATTGCAATTGGGACATACTTCAACGGAGTAAGATAGCGACATGGAACTTCGCTAATTGCTATTCCACACAAGCGAACATGCGGTGAATACCATCTACACCCATGTTTCGTAATTAAAGGCTGAATACCATCGAACAGCCATAGAAACAATTTCATACTCTGAATATGAATAAATTCTTCGGAAATTTCTACAAAACTTCATGGCGATTGTCTACTGGAACTTCAGGGAATTTTTCAAGAGAGGTCAGGGTGGACCCGACTCACAAAGAAGATTATTGCCGGAAGGATGTCTATTCGTCTTCGAGGAGCAGAGCGATTCACGGAGAAGGAAGCAGTTCGATTCTCCGAGGGTGCTATTTCCTATTTCGAGGATGGAGCTCAACTTTAACGTGGTGAAATGGATCCATCAGCAGTCTTCTTTGGGGAATTTTCCTCTGGAACGTCAATTGGCAGATAAGGTAGTCGTGAACGTTTATTGTATTTGAGTATATTAATGATGTTTGAGCAACCATTTTTCCCATATTTTTATCCTCATGTATTTTTGCCCTATTTTCTTGTTGAGATTCATATTCTCAGTACACCTTGATGAGTTTTGCATTTTTCGACGATTTATTAAGACATTGTTATGTCATGGGCATAGTTAACGATTTTGGATCAGTTGAGACTGATATTTAGATTTTTCAGTAATTAATATTTTTTTTGTAGTCACGATTTGACTGTAAGTTAATGATTTTTAATGGCAGATTTAAATTCAGACAGCGTGTCATTTTATTAAAGTAATTCTACCCCAGTTTAATTACTTTGACCAATTTTCTGTCATCATCAAGAAGGAAGAACATTTAAATGATTTTAGAGCGTTAAAATCTCTTACGTTGTCGACGATCTTGGAAATACTAGTCGTTATTTGAATTGATTGCAACACAGACATTTATCGTCAGTTATGAATGAACATTGCATCATAGACACTTTTGTGAAAGAGTAACTTTAATATTGAATTATTGAATGCATTAAAGTCTAGTACTTTTGTTAGGAGTTTTTCTCAATTAGAGATTTATATAACGATGTTTGCATTCCCCAGTCTAATTGGATTCTATTCGACTACTTTGCATTTTTAGTCGCACTTTATTTGAAGATAGTATTTTTATACTACAATTTTTTTTAAAGATGTTAATCTTAAATTTTGATAGACCAGACAGGCGTATATAAGCGTATTCACTATTAAATTTGTTTGTGATTGGCAAGTTTTGACTTCAGTTCGGTTCATGAATGAAATCCACGAAGGTTAAATAGAAAAACAGTTTTGAAACAATTAATGATTATAAAAATTTTTAAGTGGAACTATGAATGTATAATCGCTAGTGCAGCGCGTGTTGAAAGTCGCTGAGATATAATGCCCTTGAATATGAAGGAAGTTCCCACAGGAATAAATGTTAAAGAATTATTTGTGGAAGTTTTGTAAGTTATGTGGAAGTTGAATGCCATATAGATTAATATATGATGATTTTGGGCATATTTTTAATGCAGTTGGTGCATTAACTTGTTAGCGAAGGATTTTCCGCTGGAGTAAGATTGTCATAGTTCGTTGAAAATAAATCAAGTGATTTACTGTTATAATTAACACGAGTTTTGAAAGAATTTGAGATAAGATTTTGAATGAAGGTTGCCGTCACAAATCATTATTAAAAACCTTTATTAAACCAGATTGTGACATTAATATGTATAACTAACCTTCATTGGTCGATTATATTAATCACGATTATGAAAATTACCAACCGAATGGACATGTGGTCAATGTATTTCTGAAATTAATAATTTAAACAATTTAAATGTTAATATTGTAAATAATTTCTGTAAATATTTTTGAAAATAATGTAAAACGAGAGTGATGTTAAAGACGTGCTTATAATATTTTTATTGTCTTTGACAAATATTATAAACAATTTCTAATTGTTATAAATAATTTATGTGATTTTGTTATAAACATTTAAGAGCTAATTAAACATTTGGATTGAACTTAACAAATTTAAGGAATTAATATAATGATCCAATAGGATGTGAGCAAAGTACTTGAAAGATTTGCGTAAATATAATGTGAGTTGTCTTGTAGACAGTTAAAAGTTTGAGAGAGCAAGCTGTTCTCTTACGTAACTCAGCATGTGAGAAGGGTGTGCATTTGACCAGGCTGCAACAGGTTCGAGGGTAGCTCGCAGCTGGGCCAACATCTGGTTCACAGAGAGTGAGGTCGTCCGCACTCCGGCCTTGCGACTATAAATACCATTCTCATGTTTATTAAAAGGAAACCAAATGCTCTATATATGTCACACCCTGATGTCCTTTTCCAACCCAATAGTGTTATGAATATTACGTTATTTGGAGCTCTTGGGAGCTAAAATGTTTTATATCATGTTGTAGGATAATTTTTGCAAGTCCTACTGGAGGACGTAGTCAGATTGACTTGGGCTACTGATAGCCACGTTGATTTTGTTGTGTTAGTAAAATCATGCCCTTTATTAGAAATAAAGATTTTGTACAGTTCAAAGTTCTCGTCTTCGTCTTGGCTCATTTTTAAATGTCATGGTGGAGGTTATTGTGTGAACAGACTTTAGTGATCCTGTTGTCAACTCAAACCCCGAGATAATTAAGAGGTAAGTAACGGTAAGTATGAGACCCCGTCTATTTTGGTGTGTTCCACAATGATTTCCTGTGAATTTCTGTGCTCTTATCTCGATAGTATCTGTCAGTGCCATTTTCATTGATGTAACTGTGCCGGTGCGATTGATAATTGGCAATCCGATTGAGGGGGCGGATATCTGACAGCCTACTATCCAGGTAAACGGGGACAGAAAGATTGGCGCCGTCAACGTGTGGGGCTTGTTCAACAACAATGGATCACCAGGTTGAACAATAGAAAGATTGGCGACCCAAGAGCGTGGGGCTGAGTCAACAGAAAGATTGGCGCACCTAAAACGTTGGGGCTCGATTCAACAAAACTGGATTACCAGGTTGAACGCCAGAAAGAGTGGCAAACCTAAAACGTGAGGTTCGATTAGACTCAAATAAAGAGGTTGATTCTTTGTCAGATGTCTAGGCCAATTGTAGAATTTAAGAGTGTGATTATATAGGAATTAAATGTTGTATTGTGTTAGGAAAATTACACTCAGAAAAGATCAGATCTTATACAACTTGAGAAAGGTTAAATAGGCTGGAAACTTAGAAAAATCGCCTATAATCTGGAATCTTATTTTATTTGACCGGCTTATGACAATTTAGTCATATTAAAGATAAAAATTAAATTATTTGGATTGTAAATGTAAATTATTTGTGTTAGGATATTTTAAAATGAGCCAGGGAAATTTGAACATGTGCTTGAGTTTGTTTCAACATGAAGTATCGTCGAAAGTTAATTATAAGGTAGTTATAAGTTAGATTTAAGACAGAAAATTGATCAAAATTATATATGGTGAAAAGTGTTGCTCAAATGTTGTTATTTTGCTCTTTTGGTGTATGTCCCTACAGCAATCCATTTTGAATAATATTGTAATGGCAGAGGAAAGTATGAGGTTGATGTTAGAAGAATTGAAAGCTAGCATGAATGAAAGTGCGAGGGAGATGTCTGCTAATTTGAAAGCAAGCATGACTAGTAGTATGAAGCAGATGCTGAATGAAAGTATAAAGGAGATGGAAGTTAGGAATAATAGTCGAATGGAGGAGAATGCTAGTAATTTGACAGCTAGCATGGGTGAAAGTTTGAAGGGTATCCAAACTAGTGCTGCTAATTTGGAGGATAATATGTCGCGTTTACAGATTAATACCCTAGGAATTGAAAATACTGTAAGTGACATCCGCACAGATGTATCTAATGTTCATAAAAATGTTGATGATGTTAAATTTGATGTGTCTAAGGTACAGAAAGACCTTACAATGTTAAATCTAGATGTAGCTAATGTCCGAGGGGATATTTCTTGTGCTAGAGCCGAAGTAGTTGTTGTCAAAAATGATGTAGCGACTGTCCAAGACAAGGTCGAGGAAGTCCAAAAAGAAATTCAAAAAGCTAGAACTGATGTATCTAATGTTCAGGTAGACATTAATAACATTCATGCGGATATAACTGAGGTGCAAAGTGACGTAACTAAGATTCAGGTAGAGGTCAACACAGATTTCGTAGATATTACTAAAGTCCAAACTGATGTAAATAAAGTCAGGGAAGAAATCGAAAACTCAAAAACTCTTTGTACGCGTAATATAACTGCATTAGCGACTAGGTTAGTTGATGAATCGGTTAGAACAACAACGTCTTTAGCAGAGTTGAAGTATGATGTAGAGGTCATGAGAACACAGGTATTAGACCACAATAGAGTATTAAACGAGGATATCGAAGTAGACATAGCCGAAATGTTAACAGCAAACGTAGCGGTATGGAAAGACGAGTGGAATAAGTCAAGTAAGGAACATGTAACCCAAATTCAGGAAAGGATTGAAAGAAAACTTGCCAGTACGCAGATAGAAATTAACAATGAAGTAGTACAGATTAGGAAAGATTTAAGCGTCAGGATAAATTCGTTATCCGAAAAACAAGTTGACGATCGAACACAACTAGATCAGGATATGCAAACTTTAAAATCTACATTAGAGGATCAAATTCATAAAGTTGTCTCGGATGTAAATGAAACGACGAGTAAACTGAAAAATTTGAAGTTAGGAGAGACTAGTTTAATGGAGAACTACAAAGAAGAGATTATCAAGAAAGTCTTAACAGAAATCACCGACAAGGATACAGAAGGCTTAGCTTGTGAATTGAATAGGAATTATACTAGAAGACATAACCTAGAGCCAGAAGAAAGAGACGTGACTCCTGAAGAACGTGTATCCAGATTCAGAGAGGAGGATGACGAGAGGAACATGGAACCTGAGTGGAATTATCGAGATAGTGGGAAAAACTATCCGGATTCATATCCGAGGAACGTGACGGTCATTAGGAATTTCGAAGACAAGCCACAAAAATTCAGTAACACTGATAGTTTGACACCTATAGAGTATGTAAGGAATCTCAAAGATTATTTCATCGAAGCTCACATTCCCAGAGAGAGAGAGATGAAGATAGTAGAGAGATATCTGATTGGAGGACCCCTTGAATGGTTTCGCGCATTTAGATACACATTCAGTAACTTTGACGAGTTTGCAGAGGCATTAATCAAGCGATTTTGGTCTATAGAAGCGCAGAATTCGTTAAGAGCGGAGGTGTATTCAAGAAAATACTCAGGTACTCTTCCAACGAGGTACGCTGATTTCTTTACGAGTCAGTTGTCCCGCTTGAGATTTTTGCAACCCCCATTGTCCACGGAGCAACTAATAGATGCGATTTCTCGTATGCTGCCAGTTGAGGTGAGGAGACTTATAATTTCGTCCAACATCAGGGATTTATCCAGCATGGATGAATTACTAAGAAGGTTAGACTACACAAGTCCAATGCCTAACGTAGTCCAGAAAGGTCAAAGGCAGGAGTTTAAGGAAATCAATACGGTATACATGGACCAAGTCCAACAAACTGATAAACCCAGAGTAGAAGAGATAATGATTAAGGAACATAGAGGAAATATCATGCTAGAGTAAGCCAGTAATAATTCAATTTCGTGTTCAAGAGAGTTGAGATACTTGTAACACTGAGTTTAAAAACAATTTGCAACTGTTTTTAAAACGTGGTGGGAGGAGAATGCCCCCGTAATTGAATTATGTAGAGACCATGGTGGCTATATTTGAAATTATAAGGAATGTTATGGCTGTCATAGTTATGACGTGGGTAGTCATGACGTAAGCACGGATGACGTAAATGTTATGCCAGCAGGCTACTTGAGCTGAGATTCTCAGTGACGTCAGCATTTAGTCGAGAATGTTCCCAGATTTACGACGCAGTCGCAGGAAACGAGGAATTCGGCTGAGGAAGAAACTATGCTATTGGAGGAGAGGCATGAACCAATGAACGATAGTTTAAAGGAAGACGGAGATTGCTGAAACTATGGTATTTTTATTACTTTTGGAATGCAGAATTGTGGAAATCCATTTGCAGTAAAAGCATCGATTTGGAATTTTGGTGAAATTTATTTTCAGTTTTTGAATTTTGAAAATCCGTCATGTATTAACGAAGTTGGAAGTTTTAGCGATGACGCAGTATCACGCTTTGGAAGGGATGGTAACGCCCCTCGTGAAGTTAATAAAAGGGCTTGCGCAGAAGAGAGGAGCCTCCCTTTTCGTTCTCTGATCATTCTGAGACCTCATTCTCAGATCATCGAAGTCTATTGTGAAAGTTCTTTTCTTATACATTCATTATAGTGAGACGTCGAAGTGAACAGCAGTGAAAAGAATCGTCTTTATAACGCGTGGCGAGGCCACTATATTAACGAGATCCAAGTCAAACTAGGTGAAGTTGAAACGGACCTTAGAAAGCTTCTACAAGTTTAGCTTCGAACAGTTAGCGGTCTCCGATAAGCTAATTGTATTGTGCAGTGCTACATGCAGTTATAGAGAAAAGCTGAACAATTTCGACCGATTAGTTCGAAAGATATTAGCAGTTTTATACGACTGAGAAAAGTGATTATCTCGCCACAAGAGAAGCACTTTTGTATAGGCAGAATCAACGCAACGGCTGACGCTGCGAGTGGAATAGAAAGACTTCAGATTGCTTGGTTACACAACGATACAGTATAATGGAGCAATTGAATACGGCAGTTTGTTCTTCTAACTCTACAACCGAAGAGCAGATGGAAGGCTAAGGGCTTATTGCAATTGGGACATACTTCAACGGAGTAAGATAGCGACATGGAACTTCGCTAATTGCTATTCCACACAAGCGAACATGCGGTGAATACCATCTACACCCATGTTTCGTAATTAAAGGCTGAATACCATCGAACAGCCATAGAAACAATTTCATACTCTGAATATGAATAATTTCTTCGGAAATTTCTACAAAACTTCATGGCGATTGTCTACTGGAACTTCAGGGAATTTTTCAAGAGAGGTCAGGGTGGACCCGACTCACAAAGAAGATTATTGCCGGAAGGATGTCTATTCGTCTTCGAGGAGCAGAGCGATTCACGGAGAAGGAAGCAGTTCGATTCTCCGAGGGTGCTATTTCCTATTTCGAGGATGGAGCTCAACTTTAACGTGGTGAAATGGATCCATCAGCAGTCTTCTTTGGGGAATTTTCCTCTGGAACGTCAATCGGCAGATAAGGTAGTCGTGAACGTTTATTGTATTTGAGTATATTAATGATGTTTGAGCAACCATTTTTCCCATATTTTTATCCTCATGTATTTTTGCCCTATTTTCTTGTTGAGATTCATATTCTCAGTACACCTTGATGAGTTTTGCATTTTTCGACGATTTATTAAGACATTGTTATGTCATGGGCATAGTTAACGATTTTGGATCAGTTGAGACTGATATTTAGATTTTTCAGTAATTAATATTTTTCTTGTAGTCACGATTTGACTGTAAGTTAATGATTTTTAATGGCAGATTTAAATTCAGACAGCGTGTCATTTTATTAAAGTAATTCTACCCCAGTTTAATTACTTTGACCAATTTTCTGTCATCATCAAGAAGGAAGAACATTTAAATGATTTTAGAGCGTTAAAATCTCTTACGTTGTCGACGATCTTGGAAATACTAGTCGTTATTTGAATTGATTGCAACACAGACATTTATCGTCAGTTATGAATGAACATTGCATCATAGACACTTTTGTGAAAGAGTAACTTTAATATTGAATTATTGAATGCATTAAAGTCTAGTACTTTTGTTAGGAGTTTTTCTCAATTAGAGATTTATATAACGATGTTTGCATTCCCCAGTCTAATTGGATTCTATTCGACTACTTTGCATTTTTAGTCGCACTTTATTTGAAGATAGTATTTTTATACTACAATTTTTTTTAAAGATGTTAATCTTAAATTTTGATAGACCAGACAGGCGTATATAAGCGTATTCACTATTAAATTTGTTTGTGATTGGCAAGTTTTGACTTCAGTTCGGTTCATGAATGAAATCCACGAAGGTTAAATAGAAAAACAGTTTTGAAACAATTAATGATTATAAAAAATTTTAAGTGGAACTATGAATGTATAATCGCTAGTGCAGCGCGTGTTGAAAGTCGCTGAGATATAATGCCCTTGAATATGAAGGAAGTTCCCACAGGAATAAATGTTAAAGAATTATTTGTGGAAGTTTTGTAAGTTATGTGGAAGTTGAATGCCATATAGATTAATATATGATGATTTTGGGTATATTTTTAATGCAGTTGGTGCATTAACTTGTTAGCGAAGGATTTTCCGCTGGAGTAAGATTGTCATAGTTCGTTGAAAATAAATCAAGTGATTTACTGTTATAATTAACACGAGTTTTGAAAGAATTTGAGATAAGATTTTGAATGAAGGTTGCCGTCACAAATCATTATTAAAAACCTTTATTAAACCAGATTGTGACATTAATATGTATAACTAACCTTCATTGGTCGATTATATTAATCACGATTATGAAAATTACCAACCGAATGGACATGTGGTCAATGTATTTCTGAAATTAATAATTTAAACAATTTAAATGTTAATATTGTAAATAATTGCTCTAAATACTTTTGAAAATAATGTAAAACGAGAGTGATGTTAAAGACGTGCTTATAATATTTTTATTGTCTTTGACAAATATTATAAACAATTTCTAATTGTTATAAATAATTTATGTGATTTTGTTATAAACATTTAAGAGCTAATTAAACATTTGGATTGAACTTAACAAATTTAAGGAATTAATATAATGATCCAATAGGATGTGAGCAAAGTACTTGAAAGATTTGCGTAAATATAATGTGAGTTGTCTTGTAGACAGTTAAAAGTTTGAGAGAGCAAGCTGTTCTCTTACGTAACTCAGCATGTGAGAAGGGTGTGCATTTGACCAGGCTGCAACAGGTTCGAGGGTAGCTCGCAGCTGGGCCAACATCTGGTTCACAGAGAGTGAGGTCGTCCGCACTCCGGCCTTGCGACTATAAATACCATTCTCATGTTTATTAAAAGGAAACCAAATGCTCTATATATGTCACACCCTGATGTCCTTTTCCAACCCAATAGTGTTATGAATATTACGTTATTTGGAGCTCTTGGGAGCTAAAATGTTTTATATCATGTTGTAGGATAATTTTTGCAAGTCCTACTGGAGGACGTAGTCAGATTGACTTGGGCTACTGATAGCCACGTTGATTTTGTTGTGTTAGTAAAATCATGCCCTTTATTAGAAATAAAGATTTTGTACAGTTCAAAGTTCTCGTCTTCGTCTTGGCTCATTTTTAAATGTCATGGTGGAGGTTATTGTGTGAACAGACTTTAGTGATCCTGTTGTCAACTCAAACCCCGAGATAATTAAGAGGTAAGTAACGGTAAGTATGAGACCCCGTCTATTTTGGTGTGTTCCACAATGATTTCCTGTGAATTTCTGTGCTCTTATCTCGATAGTATCTGTCAGTGCCATTTTCATTGATGTAACTGTGCCGGTGCGATTGATAATTGGCAATCCGATTGCCAAAAATCAACCGCACCGGCTCAGCTACACCAATGAAAATGGCACTGACAGATACTACCGAGGTTTGAGCACAGAAGTTAACAAGAAATTATTGTGGAACACACCAAAATAGACGGGGGTTCATACTTACCTCTACTTACCTCTTAAAAATAATCTCGGGGATTGGGTTGACAACAGGATCTCTAAAGTATGCTCCCACAATAACCTCCACCATGACATTTAAAAATGAACCAGAACGAAGACAAGAACTTTGAACTGTACAAAAGCTTTATTTCAAATAAAGGGTATGATTTTAACAACTCAACAAAATAAATGTGGCTATCAGTAGCCCATGTCAATCTGACTATGTCCTCCTGAAGGACTTGCAAAGTTATCAAACAATATGTTAGCTCCCACGAGCTCAAAATAACGTAACATTCATAGCACACTTGGACTGGAAAAGGAAGTCAGGACGAGACACATATATAGAGCATTTGTTTTCTTTTAATAAACATCACACTTATATATAGGCACAAGGCCACAATGTAGACGACCTCGCCCGCTGATAACCAGTTTTCTGGCCAGCTGCGGTCTACCCTTCAACATGTCGTACACCTGTCAAATGGACTCACTTGTCCTGCTATGTTGCGTAAGAGTCCAGTTCCCTCTCAAAAGCTTTAAATGTCCGCAAGACAACACAAATATAGTTACGCAAATCTTTCAAATGCTTTACTCACACACCACTGGATTATTCTGACAATCCCTAAACTTGTTTAATTAGCATCCAAATGTTTAATAAGCGTTGTTTAGAGAATAAAACAAACTCTTAAATGTTTATAACAAAACCCATAAATTATTTATAACAATTAGAAATTGTTTATAATATTGTCGAAGACAATTACAAAAATTTTAAACACGCCTCTAACATTACTTTCGTTCCACATTATTGTCAAAGATATTTACATCATTATTTACAATATTAACATTTAAATTATTCAAATTATTAATTTAAGAAATACATTTAACCACATGTTCATCCGGTTGGTAATTTCATAATCGTGTCAATATAATCGACCAATGAAGGTTAGTTATACATATTTAATGTCACAATCTGGTTTAATAAAGGTTGTAATAATTATTATAATTATTTGTGACGGTAATCTTCATTCAAAATCTTATCTCAAATTCCTTCAATACTCTTGTTAATTATAACAGTAAATTCACTTGATTAATTTTCAAAGGACTAAGATAATACACTCCAGCGGAAAATACTTCGCTTACAAAATAATGCACAAAACTGCATTAAAATAGGCCCAAAATTCATCATATATTAATATATATGGCATCAAAATCTTCCACAGAACTTACAAAAACCTCCACTACCAAATTCTTCAACATCATTAATTACTGTGGGAACCTTCTTCATTAATTCAAGGGCATTATACATCAGCGACTTTCAACACGTCCGCTGCACTAGCGATTATACATTCATAGTTCCACTTCAAAAATTCTTATAATCATTAATTGTTTCAAAACTGTTATCTTAAACCTTCGTGGATTTCATTCATGAATCAAAATGAAGTTTCTTGATGATGACAGAAAATTGGTCAAAGTAATTAAACTGGGGTAGAATTACTTTAATAAAGAGACATGCTGTCTGAATTTAAATCTGCCATAAAAATCATTAACTTACAGTCAAATCGTGACTACAAAAATAAGCAAATTACTGAAAAATCTAAATATCAGTCTCAACTGATCCAAAATCATTTAACTATGCCCATGACATAACAATGTCTTAATAAATCGTCGAAAAAGGCATAACACATCAAGGTGTACTGAGTATAGGAATCTCAAACAAGAATATAGGGCAAAATACATGAGGACAGAAAATATGGGAAAATGGTTGCTCAGATATCGCTAAAAAACTCAAATAAAACAATAAACGTTCACGACTACCTTATCTGCTGATTGAAGTTCCAGAGGAAAATTCCCCAAAGAAGACTGCTGATGGATCCATTTCACCAACTTGAAGATGAGCTCCATCCTCCAAACAGGAAACAGCACCCTCGGAGAATCGAACTGCTTCCTCCTCCGGAAATTGCACTGCTCCGTGTAGACGAAAGACATCCTTCCGGCAAAATTCTTCTTTGTGAGTCGGGACTACCCTGACCTCTCTTGAAAAATCCCTGAAGTTCCAGTAGAAAATCGCCATGAAGTTTTTGTAGTAATTTCCGAAGAAATATTCATATTCAGTGAGTATGAAATCGTTTCCATTGCTGTTTGATAGTATTCAGCGTTGAACCACGAAACATGGGTGTAGATGGTTATTCACCACATGTTCGCTTGTGTGGAATAGCAATTAGCGAAGTTCCATGCTGCTATCTTACTCCAACGATATATGTCCCAATCGCATTAAAGTCCTTTAGCCTTCCATCTTCTCTTCGGTTATGGTAATAGTAGAACAAACTGCCATATTAAACTGCTCCATAATACTGTAGCGTTGTGTCACAATACAATCCTAAGTCTCCCTGTTGCACTAGCAGTGTCAGCCGTGGCGTAGAATCTGACGATACAAAGTGCTTCTCAGATGGCGAGAAAATCACTTTTGTCAGTCGTCTAAAATTGCCAATATCTTCCAAAATAACTCCGCGAAATTGTTCAACTTTTCTACACTCCTTAATGTAGCACAGCACAATAGAATTAGCTTATAGGCGACCGCTAACTGTTCATAGCTAATCTTGTAGACGCGTTATAGTGTGCGTTTTAACTTCGCCTAGTTTTACTCACTGTAAACTTGCACTGCTTGTCTGCTCGATAGTTCACTGCGGTGGCTTCACCACGCGTTATAATGACGACTCTTTCTACTAATTTCACTCGACGTCTCACCGAAATGACTATATAAGAAATGAGACTGAAGATCTGAGCTTAGGTTCTGACGATTGAGATCTGACGATTTGAGATATGAGTTGAGATATGAGACTGCTCTCTTCTGCGCAAGGCCTTTTATAAACTTCATAAGGGGCGTATCCATCCCTTCCATAGCGTGTTACTGCGTCATCGCTAGAAGTTCCAACTTCGTCAATACATGACGGATTTTCAAAATTCAAAAACTGAAAATAAATTTCACCAAAATTCCAGATCAATGCCTCTACTGCAAATGGATTTCCACAATTCTGCATTCCAAAAAGTAATAAAAATACCATAGTTTCAGCAATCTCCGTCTTCCTTCAAACAATCGTTCATTGGTTCGAGCCTCCCCTCCAATAGCATAATTTCTTCCTCAGCATAATTCCACGTTTCCTGCGACTGCGTCGTAAATCTCGGATCTTTCTCGAATAAATGCTGACGTCACTGAGAATCTCAGCTCAAGTAGCCTGCTGGCATAACGTCTGCGTCATCCGTGCTTACGTCATGACCATCCATGTCACAACTATGACAGCCATAACTTTCTTCACAATTTCCAAAATAGCCACCGTGGTCTCTAGATAATTCAATTTACGGGAGCATTCTCCCCTCACCACGTTTTAAAAACAGTTGCAAATTGTTTTTAAACTCAGTGTTACAAGTACCTCAACTCTCTTGAACACGAAATTGAATTATTACTGGCTTACTCTAGGATAGTATCTTTTCAAATTTCCAGCATTGAACTTGCCATAAATGACATTATTCTCATCATCGTAGAGTTCATAACAGTTGTTTCCATAAGCGTTCGTAATTCTAAACGGACCCATAAACACAATTCCAAACTTAGGATAGATTTTCTTGCTCATATCAGCCTTGACAGGTCTGCGTAGTAATACAAGATTTCCAACTTGTAAGGGTGCACCAAAACGTTTTCCAGCTACTCTTTTCAATCGTTTCTCTGCTGCTTTCTGGAGTTGTTCCTTCGCCTTGTCAATTCTCTGCTGCCTTCCTAGGTCGGGATCTCTAGGAACGTGGTTGAAAAGATTATCCCACGGCCTTTCTGGGTTTCTTCCTAGATGAAGTCGCATTGGCACTTCTCCTGTGCTCTCCTGCACTGTAGAGTTCAGACATTCCTCAATAAGGGGCACAAATCTCACCCAACCAGAATGATCATTTGGACAGAAAATTCGACAGAATTTCGAAAATTCAGCCATATATCTTTCTGAGGAATTCGATTCTGGGTAACGCACGCTTGAAAATAAGTGCTTAATGCCAAGCCTTTCCATATCCGCTGCAAATTCCAGGGATGTAAACTGCGTTCCATGATCAGACAGTAGATATTCTGGTTTACCAGCTTTAGGAAATACAGCATTTTCCAGTCTGCTTACAACGTTCCTCGTGTTAGCTTTCTGCATGGGACTCATTGTAACAAATTTTGAGAAAACATCCACGGTAACCAACAGGTACTGGTTACCCTGATATCCCTTCGGACAGGGGCCAAATATATCCGTCGCCATGAGTTTGTTTGGTTTAGAAGGAATCATAGCCTTCGGTTTTCCTTTTAATAAAGCAGAAGCATACTTTGCTCTTTGACATTTGTCACATGATCGAATGACCTTGGCAATGCTGGAACGCATGTTAGTCCAAATAAATCTCTCTTTAAGAGTATTAAGAGTTTTATCTAAACCGGCATGTCCAGTTGCGTGATGAGCTACCCACACTAAATTGACAACAAGATTAGGTGGCACGACTTCGGAGTTTTGTATGCGCAGAGTCAGCATACTTGCATACGATGTCTCCACTCAAGACAAAGTGTCGTGAATTTCTCCGTGTAGCTGCATATTCAACATCAGTATTGTCCATGTAACCCTTGCGGAACCTGTACATTTTCCTTATTGGAGCGTGTCTCTTCTGTGACACACCGATTCGGGCTAACCTCCTAACGGTTTCTTGATTTTCTTGCTCCAATTGTACATGGTGTATCTGCACATTTTTAATAGGGTTACGTGATAGAGCATCAGCCAGTAAGTTATCTTTCCCAGGCTGGTGGACGATAGTGGCGTTAAACTGTTGGGTGAACAAAGCCCAACGTGTCAGTCTATCACTCGACATGTCAGTTTGCAGCATAAACTGTAGTGCTTTATGGTCAGTAATAATGATGACCTTATGTCCCAGCAGGATTTTCTTCCACGCTTGCAAAGCTGTCACAAAAGCTAACGCTTCAAGTTCAGTCGTGAAGTAGTTTTCCTCGTGTTTCTTCAACTTCCGACTAGTGAACGCAATGTAGTGCTTGTTGCCTGCCTCGTCTTTCTGGTATAAGACTGCACTAATGCCTATTCTTGATGCATCAGACTCAATATAGAACACCTTCTCAAAGTCTGGGCACTCCAGTTTCACGTTATTCCTGAGCATCTCTTTTGCTTTCTCAAAAGCCTCGTCTGCAGCGGTACTCCATTTCCATCTGTTATTCTTCTTGAGTAAGTCATACAGAGGAGCCATAATTTCAGAGTATCTTGGACAGTGGCTGCTAATAAATTGGCATGCGCCTACAAATTCTCTGACTTGTTTCACCTTAGTTGGCTTTGGAAATCTCGTGATCGCATCTACTTTTTGCATGTTTGGATGATATCCATCTTTATCAATAGTATGCCCCAAGTAATTTATCTCCTTCTTCAAGAATTGACATTTTCCAAAATTGACCTTGATATTGGCCTCCCTTAAATTCTCGAACAACTTTCTCAAGTGCACTAAATGTTCTGCGGCGCTGGGTGAAGATACGATTAAATCGTCAATGTAGCAGATTACATTTATTTCACTTCGTCAGTGAGCTTACTATCAAGTGCTCGAATAAGTGCTGGTCCACTGTTAACCATTCCAAAAGGCATTCTGACAAAGACCCATGACGTCTGGTCAAATAAGAATCCAGTGTACTGCATACTATCCTCTTCTAGTTGAACTTGATAAAATGAAGACGTCAAGTCAAGAACGCTGAAACAAGCTCTCCCTTTGAATTTCCGAAGCAGATCTCTAATCTTGGGTGGTCGGTCATTTTCTGGAAGAATCTTCAAGTTGATGGTCCTGGCATCGAGACAAAGACGTATCTGACCATTACTTTTCTTCACTACTGTGATGGGGTTTATATAAGACGACGCCTGTTTTTTAATAATCCCGTCTACCTCCATTTTTCTGATTAACCCTCGTACTTCTTGATAGTATTTCTCAGGAATGGGGTATATTCTCTTCTGGTAAGGGGTTTCATCTGTCAGCCTTATCTTGTACTTATAATCCTTAATCAATCCAGGCTTTTCATCAAAAATATCTTGGAATTCCTTTATCAGATCCTCAAAGTCCCCCTGAATTTCTTCAAATCCTTCAGTTTTTCTACTGGGTATTTCTGCTAAATTTTCCACTTCATTAATTATGGTATTCAAAATTTCTTCCCTAAGGTCTATTTCCAGACTGTCTTTCACGTCCTGTTTTTCGATCTCTTCTGTGATCATGTACCCATCATTAAAGCTAATACTTCTGTTCTTCATGTCAATAATAGCTCCGACCTTCGATATAAAATCGATTCCAAGCACCATATCAAAATTGATCTTGCTCACCACAATAAAGATCTGTTCATAATTCCTTCCATTGATCTCAAAGTTCAATAACACTTGAATCTTGCACTTCACTGCCTTATCTTGGAATATCCCTCTCACTTTGACGGTAGAAACAGGTAGAACTGTCATGTTCTCTCCTCTTAGCAGACTTTGATAACATTCCTCTGAAATGATGGAGATAATTGCACCAGTATCCATCAGGGCTTTGTACTGTTGGCCATCTATCAGTACAGACATAATAGGTAAGGCACATGGTCTTTCCTCTTTAACGATACCCCTCTCTTCTAGCAAATCTTCATCAGTAACTTCATATATCTCATTAATTGTAATCAGGTGTGGTGTGGCAATGTATTTACAAGTTCTCACTGTCGTTGAGAAATCAGCGTTTTTTTTTTGTGTTACCGACCTCAAAATTCTGCTGGCTCGTAGAAGGCCCAGGATCGATTACAACATCCTGCCTTTTCTTTTGGTTTTCGGCTTCTTTTTCCCGTAATTCTTTCAGGTATTGCTGGCTTTCCCTCTCTCTTTCCTGATACTGATCGGGTGTCATAACCTGACCTTGAGGATCTTGATTTCTGTTTTGGTTCTGGTTATTTCTATTATAATTTCTGTTATAACCATTATTGTTGTAGTATCTGCCTCTTCCATTGTTGTAATTTCCTCGATTATAGTTTCAGCCTCTTCTCTGTTGATACGGACGGTAACCTTGCGATCTGTTATTTCGAAACTGATTATTCCTGTGGGGACCTACATTGTCAGTTTTCTCTTCATCTGGCTTGTCAGTTTGTTGGACTTGGTCCATATATACAGTATTTATTTCTTTGAAGTCATGCCTTTGACCTTTCTGTACCACGTTAGGCATTGGACTTGTGTAGTCTAACCTCCTCAGTAATTCATCCATGCTGGTCAAATCCCTGATGTTTGACGAAATGATTAG
Organism: Meconema thalassinum; assembly: GCA_946902985.2. Lineage (NCBI taxonomy): Eukaryota > Metazoa > Arthropoda > Insecta > Orthoptera > Tettigoniidae > Meconema > Meconema thalassinum. The sequence continues at coordinate 695,488,501 of OX336390.1, forward strand.
TCTCCTCACCTCCACAGGCAGCATACGAGAAATCGCATCAATTAGTTGCTCCGTTGACAATGGGGGTTGCAAAAATCTCAAGCGGGACAATTGACTCGTAAAGAAATCAGCGCACCGTGTTGGAAGAGTACCTGAGTATTTTATTGAATAAACCTCCGCTCTTAACGAATTCTGCGCTTCTATGGACCAAAATCGCTTGATTAATGCCTCTGCAAACTCGTCAAAGTTACTGAATGTGTATCTAAATGCGCGAAACCATTCAAGGGGTCCTCCAATCAAAAATCTCTCCACTATCTTCATCTCTCTCTCTCTGGGAATGTGAGCTTCGATGAAATAATCTTTGAGGTTCCTTATATATTCTATAGGCGTCAAACTATCAGTGTTGCTGAATTTTTGCGGTTTGTCTTCAAAATTCTTGATGACCGTCACGTTCCTCGGATATGAATCCGGGTAGTTTTTCCCACTATCTCGATAGTTCCACTCAGGTTCCATATTCCTCTCGTCATCTTCCTCCCTGAATCTGGATATACGTTCTTCAGGAGTCACGTCTCTCTCTTCTGGAGCTAGGTTATATCTTCTGGCGTAATTCCTATTGATTTCGCAAGTCAAGCCTTCTGTATCCTTGTCAGTGATTTCCGTTAAGACTTTCTTGATTAACTCTTCTTTGTAGGTCTCCATCAAACTAGCTTCTCCTAGCTTTAAATTCTGCAGTTTGCTCGTCGTTTCATTCACATCAGAGACAACTTTATGGATCTGTTCCTCTAATGCAGATTTTAATGCTTGCACATCCTGACCTATTTGTGTTCTATCTTCTACTTGTCTTTCGGATAGCGAATCCATCCTGACGCTTAAATCTTTCCTAATCTGTACTACTTCATTGTTAATATCTATTTGAGTACTGGCAAGTTTCCTTTCAATACGTTCCTGAATTTGGGTTACATGTTCCCCACTTGACCTATTCCACTCGTCTTTCCATACTGCTACATTTGCCGTTAACATTTCTGCTATGTCTACTTCGATATATTCTTTCAGTAATCTATTATGGTCTAATACCTGGGTTCTCATGACCTCTACATCATACTTTAAACCTGCTAAAGACGCTGTCGTTCTAACTGACTCATCAACTAATCTAGTCGTTAATGCACTCATATTCCGCGTACAAAGGGTTTTCGAATTTTCTATCTCTTCCCTGACTTTATTTACATCAGTTTGGACTTTAGCAATATCTACGAAAACTGTGTTGACTTCTACTTGAATCTTATTTATATCACTTTGCATCTCATTTACATCCGAATGAATGTTATTAATATCAACCTGAACATTGGACACATCAGTTCTAACATTTTGGATTTCTCTTTGGACTTCCTCAACCTTGTCTTGGACAGTCGCAACATCATTTTTAACAACAACTACTTCAGCCCTAGCACAAGAAATATCACCTCGGACATTAGCCACATCTAGATTCAACATTGTAAGATCTTTCTGTACCTTAGAAACATCAATTTTAACATCAGCAACATTTTTATGCACATTGGACACATCTGTGCGGATGTCAGTTACAGCATTCTCTATTCCTTGGGTATTAATCTGTAAACGCGACATATTATCCTCTAAGTTAGCAGAACTGGTCTGGAGAACTTTCATATTCTCCTCCATTCGACTAGTGTTCTCCTTCATACTTTCATTCATGCTAGCTTTCAAATTACTAGCATTCTCCTCCATTCGACTAGCATTCTCCTCCATCATCTGCTTCATACTGCTATTCATGCTAGCTTTCATCTCTTCTAACATCATTCTAAGACTTTCATCTGCCATTACAATATTATTCAAAAATAGACTGCTGTAGGGACATACATCAATAGAGCAAAATAACAACATCTGAGCAACACTTTTTACCATATATAAATTTGATCAATTTTCTGTCTTAAATCTAACTTATAACTACCTTATAATTAACCTTCGAAGACCCTTCATGTTGAAACAAACTCAAGCACATGTTCAAATTTCGTGGTTTCTCATTTTCACTACCAGGCAAATTCCGAGACGGTTCCTTCAAAAGGTCCACGGCCGATTTCCTTTCATAATCCCTTCCGTGACCCGTCCTGAAAAGAAATATAAATGGCCATTGGCTGCATTAATAAAAATAACATTAAAATACTAGTCAGGAATCAGGAATTAAGTTACTTAAATTTTTGATGAAAATCGTTTTTAATTGATGATAATTAAATCCATACAAATAAAGTAAGAAAATATTAACACCCATAAAAAGTACTGTCTATATATGTTATTGTCACCTCCGTAGCGTAGCGGTCAGCATGATTAGCTGCCGCCCCGGAGGTCCTGGGTCCGATTCCCGGCTCTACCACGAAATTTGAAAAGTGGTATGAGGACTGGAACGGGGTCTACTCAGCCTCGGGTGGTCCAAATGAGTAGAGGGGGTTCGATTCCCACCTCAGCCATCCTCGAAGTGGTTTTCCATGGTTTCCCATTTCGTCTTCGGGCAAATGCCGGAATGGTACTGTCCCCGTTTACCCGGATAGTAGGCTGTCAGATATCCGCCCCCTCAATCGGATTGCCAAAAATCAACCGCACCGGCTCAGCTACACCAATGAAAATGGCACTGACAGATACTACCGAGGTTTGAGCACAGAAGTTAACAAGAAATTATTGTGGAACACACCAAAATAGACGGGGGTTCATACTTACCTCTACTTACCTCTTAAAAATAATCTCGGGGATTGGGTTGACAACAGGATCTCTAAAGTATGCTCCCACAATAACCTCCACCATGACATTTAAAAATGAACCAGAACGAAGACAAGAACTTTGAACTGTACAAAAGCTTTATTTCAAATAAAGGGTATGATTTTAACAACTCAACAAAATAAATGTGGCTATCAGTAGCCCATGTCAATCTGACTATGTCCTCCTGAAGGACTTGCAAAGTTATCAAACAATATGTTAGCTCCCACGAGCTCAAAATAACGTAACATTCATAGCACACTTGGACTGGAAAAGGAAGTCAGGACGAGACACATATATAGAGCATTTGTTTTCTTTTAATAAACATCACACTTATATATAGGCACAAGGCCACAATGTAGACGACCTCGCCCGCTGATAACCAGTTGTCTGGCCAGCTGCGGTCTACCCTTCAACATGTCGTACACCTGTCAAATGGACTCACTTGTCCTGCTATGTTGCGTAAGAGTCCAGTTCCCTCTCAAAAGCTTTAAATGTCCGCAAGACAACACAAATATAGTTACGCAAATCTTTCAAATGCTTTACTCACACACCACTGGATTATTCTGACAATCCCTAAACTTGTTTAATTAGCATCCAAATGTTTAATAAGCGTTGTTTAGAGAATAAAACAAACTCTTAAATGTTTATAACAAAACCCATAAATTATTTATAACAATTAGAAATTGTTTATAATATTGTCGAAGACAATTACAAAAATTTTAAACACGCCTCTAACATTACTTTCGTTCCACATTATTGTCAAAGATATTTACATCATTATTTACAATATTAACATTTAAATTATTCAAATTATTAATTTAAGAAATACATTTAACCACATGTTCATCCGGTTGGTAATTTCATAATCGTGTCAATATAATCGACCAATGAAGGTTAGTTATACATATTTAATGTCACAATCTGGTTTAATAAAGGTTGTAATAATTATTATAATTATTTGTGACGGTAATCTTCATTCAAAATCTTATCTCAAATTCCTTCAATACTCTTGTTAATTATAACAGTAAATTCACTTGATTAATTTTCAAAGGACTAAGATAATACACTCCAGCGGAAAATACTTCGCTTACAAAATAATGCACAAAACTGCATTAAAATAGGCCCAAAATTCATCATATATTAATATATATGGCATCAAAATCTTCCACAGAACTTACAAAAACCTCCACTACCAAATTCTTCAACATCATTAATTACTGTGGGAACCTTCTTCATTAATTCAAGGGCATTATACATCAGCGACTTTCAACACGTCCGCTGCACTAGCGATTATACATTCATAGTTCCACTTCAAAAATTCTTATAATCATTAATTGTTTCAAAACTGTTATCTTAAACCTTCGTGGATTTCATTCATGAATCGAAATGAAGTAAAAATTTGCCAATCACAAACAAATTTAATAGTGAATACGCTTATATACGCCTCTCTGGTCTATCAAAATTTAAGATTAACATCTTCAAAGAATTGTAGTATAAAAATACTATCATCAAACAAAGTGCAACTAAACTGCAAAATAGTCGAATAGAATCCAATTAGACTGGGGAATGCAAACATCATTATATAAATCTCTAATTGAGAAAAAACTCCTAACAAAAGTTCATGACTTTAATGCATTCAATAATTCATAATTTAAGTTCATCTTTCACAAAATTGTCTATGATGCAATGGTCGTTCATAACTGACGATAAATGTCTGTGTTGCAATCAATTCAAATAACGACTAGTATTTCCAAGATCGTCGACAACGTAATGGATTTTAACGCTCTAAAATCATTTAAATGTTCTTCCTTCTTGATGATGACAGAAAATTGGTCAAAGTAATTAAACTGGGGTAGAATTACTTTAATAAAGAGACATGCTGTCTGAATTTAAATCTGCCATAAAAATCATTAACTTACAGTCAAATCGTGACTACAAAAATAAGCAAATTACTGAAAAATCTAAATATCAGTCTCAACTGATCCAAAATCATTTAACTATGCCCATGACATAACAATGTCTTAATAAATCGTCGAAAAAGGCATAACACATCAAGGTGTACTGAGTATAGGAATCTCAAACAAGAATATAGGGCAAAATACATGAGGACAGAAAATATGGGAAAATGGTTGCTCAGATATCGCTAAAAAACTCAAATAAAACAATAAACGTTCACGACTACCTTATCTGCTGATTGAAGTTCCAGAGGAAAATTCCCCAAAGAAGACTGCTGATGGATCCATTTCACCAACTTGAAGATGAGCTCCATCCTCCAAACAGGAAACAGCACCCTCGGAGAATCGAACTGCTTCCTCCTCCGGAAATTGCACTGCTCCGTGTAGACGAAAGACATCCTTCCGGCAAAATTCTTCTTTGTGAGTCGGGACTACCCTGACCTCTCTTGAAAAATCCCTGAAGTTCCAGTAGAAAATCGCCATGAAGTTTTTGTAGTAATTTCCGAAGAAATATTCATATTCAGTGAGTATGAAATCGTTTCCATTGCTGTTTGATAGTATTCAGCGTTGAACCACGAAACATGGGTGTAGATGGTTATTCACCACATGTTCGCTTGTGTGGAATAGCAATTAGCGAAGTTCCATGCTGCTATCTTACTCCAACGATATATGTCCCAATCGCATTAAAGTCCTTTAGCCTTCCATCTTCTCTTCGGTTATGGTAATAGTAGAACAAACTGCCATATTAAACTGCTCCATAATACTGTAGCGTTGTGTCACAATACAATCCTAAGTCTCCCTGTTGCACTAGCAGTGTCAGCCGTGGCGTAGAATCTGACGATACAAAGTGCTTCTCAGATGGCGAGAAAATCACTTTTGTCAGTCGTCTAAAATTGCCAATATCTTCCAAAATAACTCCGCGAAATTGTTCAACTTTTCTACACTCCTTAATGTAGCACAGCACAATAGAATTAGCTTATAGGCGACCGCTAACTGTTCATAGCTAATCTTGTAGACGCGTTATAGTGTGCGTTTTAACTTCGCCTAGTTTTACTCACTGTAAACTTGCACTGCTTGTCTGCTCGATAGTTCACTGCGGTGGCTTCACCACGCGTTATAATGACGACTCTTTCTACTAATTTCACTCGACGTCTCACCGAAATGACTATATAAGAAATGAGACTGAAGATCTGAGCTTAGGTTCTGACGATTGAGATCTGACGATTTGAGATATGAGTTGAGATATGAGACTGCTCTCTTCTGCGCAAGGCCTTTTATAAACTTCATAAGGGGCGTATCCATCCCTTCCATAGCGTGTTACTGCGTCATCGCTAGAAGTTCCAACTTCGTCAATACATGACGGATTTTCAAAATTCAAAAACTGAAAATAAATTTCACCAAAATTCCAGATCAATGCCTCTACTGCAAATGGATTTCCACAATTCTGCATTCCAAAAAGTAATAAAAATACCATAGTTTCAGCAATCTCCGTCTTTCTTCAAACAATCGTTCATTGGTTCGAGCCTCCCCTCCAATAGCATAATTTCTTCCTCAGCATAATTCCACGTTTCCTGCGACTGCGTCGTAAATCTCGGATCTTTCTCGAATAAATGCTGACGTCACTGAGAATCTCAGCTCAAGTAGCCTGCTGGCATAACGTCTGCGTCATCCGTGCTTACGTCATGACCATCCATGTCATAACTATGACAGCCATAACTTTCTTCAAAATTTCCAAAATAGCCACCGTGGTCTCTAGATAATTCAATTTACGGGGGCAGTACCTACTGAAGGCCACGGCCGCCTCCTTCCCTCTTCCTAGCCTATTCATCCCAATCTTCCATCCCTTCCCATCCCTCATGAGGCCCCTGTTCGCTATGCAGGTGAGGCCGCCTGGGCGAAGTGCTGATCACACCTCCCCAGTTGTATCCATCCCGTCCAGATGTTCCAAGCTCCAGGACACTGCCCTAGAGGCGGTAGTGGTGAGTTCCCTCGCTGAGTCCGTGGGAACCACCAACCTAGAGGGTAAATTGACTAAATATATATATATACTAGCTGTTACCCGCGGCTTCGCCCGCAATAACATTTGGAATCCCGTTATAACATTAGTTATATAAATAGATAAGCATCGGTCGTAGTGGAAAATAATTCTATCACCTGAAACCAAAAATGCATGGGACGAAAAAAAAACATCAAAATGTCATGTTGGTTTCGGACCCTAACAGACGTGAAAAATATAATAAAAGTATTAAAAAAAATCTTTTTTGAAATTTCATTCGAATCAATTTTTATGTCATTCCTGGGACTTGGAAAATTCCGCCATAACGTACAAAATCATTAATAACTCCGTAATTATACGTCGTATGATGAAAGAGCAAGAGACTAAAAAGATGTAATGTGTTATTGTCTACAACATAGGCCATGTATAATTTTACTCTCAGACATATTACGTCCCCCCCCCCCCCATAATTTCACCCTTCCACATGGGCCCCTTAAATTGGATTTATGAAAAAACGGTCAAACACCTATTTACTTATTTTTATGCTGATTTTTTCCCGCTGAGTTCCAAACTCCTGGCCTATGTCGTTTAAGGGATACACGCTCCGTTAGGAATTCCTCAACACCCACTTTTCACCCCTTTCACCTCATAATATACACCACATCGAAAAACCCTCAGACACATGTCTTCTTATTTTTAATGATGAGTTTATATGCCGAGTATCACATCCCCCAATGAAACCAATCGGGAGAGATTGTTAGTCAATGAAATGCAGGCCTACCCCCTTAACACCCCTTTAGAACCTGAATATCCAAAAATCCTTTCTTAGTGGGCGTTTGCGGCCCTTGAGGAAGCTGCATACCAAACTTCATTCCAATCCGTTCTGTGGTTTCTGAGATTTCGTGATGAATGAATCAGTCAGTCAGTGGTATTTGAGCTTTATATAGTAGACAAGCTGACGCGGCAGACGTTGTCCTGCCAATCAAAGAAAGTGTTGTAACTTTGTTTCTTGAAGTGCTTTTGGATACACAATATTTTATTCAATTTCTGTTAACTGCCTCTAAACTATCGTGAATTGAATTAACTAATTTAGAAACATTCGTTGGAGCGTGCACAACAACTCTCCAAAGTTTCATCGCGAACGGATAAATGGCATTTAACGCATACGGGATTTGGTTTAAATGATTCGTACGTTGTCACTCATTTGTTGAATCTACTCGTGCTCTACCAACTGTGAAATGGATTTACTAAGTTAGAAAGCTTCACGTAAGTGTACACAACAACTCATCAAAGTTTCATCGCAATCGATGAATAGTATATGAACGCATACATGATTTTGTTGGAACGCTTCGCGCGTCGTCACTCATTTGTTACATCTACTCGTGCGCTACCAATATTGTAAAATGGATTTACCAAGTTGAACACATTTCCTGGCGTGTATACAACAACTCATCAAAGTTTCATCGGAATCGGATGAATGGCATATGAACGCATAAGTGATTTTCTTTAAACGATTCGCGTGCCGTCACTCATTTGTTGAATCTACTCATGCGCTACGTATTGTAAAATAGATTTACTAAGCCTGAAACCTTCTCTGGCGTGTACTCAATGATTCACCAAGGTTTGATCGCAATCGGATGAATGATATATGACCGCATACGGGACATTGTGGAAACGATTCGCGCGCCGTCGCTCATTTGTTGAATCTACTCGTGCGCTAGTTATTAAAAACTGGACTTACTAAGACAGAAACATTTCCTGGAGTGAACACAACAATTCACCAAAGTTTCATCGCAATCGGATAAATGGTATATGGACGCATATGGAACTTTGTTGAAATGATTCGCGTGCCGTCACACATTTGTTGAATCTACTCGTGCGCTACCTATTATGAAATGGATTTATTAAGCCAGAAACCTTCCGTAGGGTGTACACAACATCTCACCCAAGTTTCATCGTAATCGGACGAATGGTATTTGAACGCATATGGGACCTTATTGAAACGCTTCGCGCGTCGTCGCTCATTTGTTGAATCTACTCGTGCGAAACCTCCTGTGAAATGGATTTACTAAGTTAGAAACCCTCACGTAAGTGTACACAACATCTCACACAAGTTTCAATGCAATCGGATGAATGGTATATGAACGCATACGGGACTTTGATTAAAAGTTTGCGTGTCGTTGCTCATTTGTTGAATCTACTCCTGAGCTACCTATTGTAAAATGTATTTACTAAGTTAGAAACCCTCACGTAAGTGTACACAACATCTCACCCAAGTTTCATCGTAATCGGACGAATGGTATTTGAACGCATATGGGACCTTATTGAAACGCTTCGCGCGTCGTCGCTCATTTGTTGAATCTACTCGTACGAAACCTCCTGTGAAATGGATTTACTAAGTTAGAAAACCTCACGTAAGTGTACACAACATCTCACCAAAGTTTCATTGCAATCGGATGAATGGTATATGAACGCATACGGGACTTTGATTAAAAGTTCGCGCGTCGTTGCTCATTTGTTGAATCTACTCGTGAGCTACCTATTGTAAAATGGATTTACTATGTTAGAAACCCTCACGTAAGTTTACACAACATCTCACCCAAGTTTCATCGCTATCGGACGAATGGTATTTGAACGCATACGGAAGGGACTTTGTTGAAACGCCCCGCACGTCGCCGCTCATTTGATGAATCTACTCGTGCGCAACCTCCTGTGAAATGGATTACTAAGTTAGAAGCCTTCACTTAAGTGTACACAACAACTCATCAAAGTTTCATCTCAATCTATGAATGGAATATAAACTTATACGGGATTTTGTTGAAACGCTTCACGCGTCGTCACTCATTTGTTAAATTTAGTCGTGCGCTACCTAATGTGAAATTGATTTACTAAGCCAGAAGCCTTCCCTGGAGTGTACACAACACCTCACCCAAGTTTCATCGCTATCGGACGAATGGTATTTGAACGCATACGGGCCCTTTTTGAAACGCTTCGCGCGTCGTCGCTCATTTGTTGAATCTATTCGTGCGCTATCTATTGTAAAATGGATTTACTAAGCTAAACACCTTCCCTGGAGCTCACTCAACATATCACCCAAGTTTCATGGCAATCGGATGAATGGTATATGAACGCATACGGGACTTTGAAACGCTCTAATGTGCAGAGACAAACAGTAGAATTCGACATCACTGCCACCTTTGGTATAAAACACAACTTTTCGCAACGAGCGGAGTGTATGTAATGGCGGTAGTTGCACAGGTTGCGACCAGGTGGCTCTAAAGTGCAGAGACAAACCGTCCAAAGACATGAGCTTTCACGAAGGCCAAGGCTAGTGGTTTCCATGACGACTGTTTTTGACTGTATATTGTGGTTCTAAAATTGTGTGTAAATTGTGGTTCTAAAATTGTGTTCATTCCATCTACCGAGTCAGATTGTGAATCTAAACCATACATGGACCCACCCGAATATACATACCAAATTCCATCAAAATTGGTTCAGTCGTTTAGGAGGAGTTCAGTCACATACACACGTGTCGAAGAATTATATATATAAAGATATTCAGTGTGGTCCAACCGCCCCTTATTATTTAGTTTTATGAAACCCAACTAACATAGCATTTCTCCCGATGGTCGATATTGCTCTGCGCTCTGATTGTGTGACAGCAATGTAATTGGGTCATGGGTCTAGCAAAGGAAAACCGACCTTAAACATTTCCCCGCCAAATACTACGGCCCATTCTACTAACATATGACTTTCTGCTCCTTGAAATAACACACATACACGTAATACGATCGAAATAATAGCTTACGCCACGTGATCTGTAATAGTAGAAAGTTAAATCAACATCACAAACCGTGATTGAAGACTTTGAGATGGACTTAAACGTTTGAGGTGGGACGGCTACAGTAACTAAAGCACGTTTAGCGTGCGGTATTTACCATGTCTTGGTGGCTGCGAGGTTTAAAGCCGGACCGTACTTGGTGGGCGCGAGCGGGTAGAATGCTGCTTCGAATCCAGTATTAGGCATACTTTTTTTGAACGAAAGCCCACATTCCATTTTAGTCGGGATGTAACTACATTGCCACATTTATTGCCTTACGACGAATTTTTGTGAAGAGTTCGTTGAATTTTGATGATTTATAAAGAGAACACGATCGAATTGGTACGTTATGCCACGTGACCTGTTATGGCAGAAAATTTAAAAAACTGGCATGAATATTAACATAACATCTCGAAGTGTTGCTCCGGAAGTCCGGGTTCGATTCCCAGCTCTGCCAAGAAATGTAATACTTGTCTGAGGGCTGAAATTGGGCACACGTAGCCTCGTGGAGCAAATATGAAAAGAAGTGGGTTCGATTCCCACCTCAGCCACCCTGGAAATGGTTTTCCGTGGTTTCCAAATTCCGGGACGGATTCTATCTTAAGGCCACGGCCGCCTCCTTCCCAATCCTTAATTGCAAATACACACATCATTACAAGCCCGCAATAACTCAGGTTATCAGACAAATTCTACACACACACACACCCAAGTAAACATGGCTAAATGTTCTAGGCCCTCAAATGAAACAAAACAACAACATATCGAAGGATATTCTGTTCGCCAGTGCTTGCATCGAAGTATACGTATTCCGTAGAAATTCCCTTTGTATTATTAGCAAACAAGAAGTTCCGTGAAGAACTATACAGCCTATTTTCATATATCCTACTTATGTTAATTGCCACTATCAACATACACAATTTCTGTTTGATTGCTGTAATAGATTCGTAGATATTAAGAACCGACTAAATATTTCGGATGGTCGCCATGTTAGATTTTATATATGTAGGTCCTAGAGTTATGTACTGTTACATGCAGATTATTGTGAACGTGTAGTATTCAAACTTCAATCGCATAATTAGGACACAAGAAAAAACAGGGAGATTTTAAAATTTTTCACAGCTGCCATCTAGAGGTTATGGAAACAATTGAAATAAATTAGATGCCAGTGGATTAACATTCGTATAAGGATTTACTGTACCAAGATTCACTGCACTCGGATGGTTAAATTGCGAGAAACGTCCATGTGAATATTTATAATTCGCGTCACCGCCATGTTGGATTTGTGATCACCAGGTTATTTAAAGTCCTATAGGTGAACTTAAGTTCATAGCCCCTATGAACATTAAAAAATGCAGTTTGATTGCTGAAATAGATTCGTAGATATTCAGTATCGTCTAAATATTTCGGATGGTCGCCATGTTGGATTGTTAAATGTATAGGCCATAGAGTCATGTACCATTAAAGGAAAATTATTGCGTAGGTTCATTATTCAAACTTTCACTTCGATCGCATGACTACATCACAAGAAATAAAAACTTAATTTTAAAATTCGCACTGCCGCCATCTTGAGGTTATGTAAACAATTGAACTAAATTACATACCAGTGGATTACAATGTGTATAAATATTTCCTGTACCAGGTTTCAGTGTGCTTGGAACATTAAATCGCGAGAAAGGTCTATTTAAAATTTTCAAATTCGCATGGCCGCCATGTTCGTTTTGTAGTTAACCGGTTTTTGAAAGTCTTATAGATGGCCTTCCAGTAGTGTCCTTTATCTCCGTACAAAATTTTAGGGAGATACCGCTAATAGTTTCAGAGATATAGAATGCCGGTGAAATATTTCGCACATCCGCCATCTTGTGATTATGTAAACAATTGAACGAAGTTAGATGTCGGTGCATTACAATGTATATAGACATATACTCTACCAAGTTTCATTGCGTTTGGTTGGTCAAATCACGAGAAACGTCTATTTAAAAGTCGCAAATTCGCTTAGCCTCCATGTTGGTTTTGTAGTTACCTGGTTTTCAAAAGTCACATAAGTGAACTTATAGTAGTTCCCTCTATCACCATAGAAAATGTCAGGGTAATATCGGTAATAGTTTCGGAGATATTGAATGCTGGTGAAATATTTCGCACAGCCGCCATGTTGGATTGGTGAGTCGTAACAAAATTTGAACGGCACGGTCGAGGTCGCCGGGAATAGTGCTATGAACTTTCCGAGTTTCATTGAAATCGCTCCTGCCGTTTAGATTTTATTAGGGGGACACACACACACACGAATCACACACACACACGGACAAAAGGTGATCTCATAAGCCTATTTTTTCAAAATTGAAAATAGGCTAAAAATCGTGTGTCTATCTGTGTGTATGTGACGTTGTGTGTGAGTGTGTGTACTCTGAATGTCTGCCCCTCCCTCCCTCCCCCCCCCCCTATCAATTCGAACACGGTGAAACCGAATTGAACGAAATTTGTTACAGAGGTAGAACTAGCAAAGGGCACCTCAGTGTCATGTTTTATATCGCAGCCATCTTGACGGAAATGTAATGGCGGCCACACAAATGTTCAAAGCTTAAATCAAATTACGAATAACCTAATCATACGATCTCTACCAAATTTTGCAACAACATATATTTATAAGGCGAGCGTCTTTTGACTACACTACAAGGTAATCAGACCAATAGTTTGCAGATGGCGGCCATGTATGTGCGCAAATCGATTCCCCCTATCAATTCAAACACGGTGATACCGAATTGAACGATATTTGGTACAGAGGTAGCAGTAGTAAAGGACACCTCAGTGTAATGGTTTATATCGCCGCCATCTTGACGAAAACGTAATGGCGGCCATCCTATTGTTAAGAGCTTGAATCAAATCACGACCAACCTAATAATTTGATCTCTACCAAATTTTGCAACAACATACCTTTATGTGGGAAGCATATTTTGACCAAACTACAAGATCATCAGCCCAACAGTTTGCATATGGCGGCCAAGTATGTATGCAAGTCGATTCCCCCTATCAATTCAAACACGGTGAAACCGAATTGAACGAAATTTGGTACAGAGGTAGCACTAGCGCAGAACACCTCAGTGTCATGTTTTATATCGCCACCATCTTGACGGAAACGTAATGGTGGCCACCCAAATGTTCAAAGCTTAAATCAAATTACGACTAACTTAATCATCCTATCTCTACCAAATTTTGCAACAACGTATACTTGTATAGCGAGCATCGTTTGACTGAACTACAAGGTCATTAGCCCATTAGTTTGCAGATGGCGGTCATGTATGTGTGCAAATTGATTCCCCTATCAATTAAACACGGTGTAACCGAATTGAACGAAATTTGGAACAAAGGTAGCACTAGCAAAGGGCACTCCACTGTCATGTTTTATATCGTCGCCATATTGACGAAAACGTAATGGCGGCCATGCTAATGTTAAGAGCTTGAATCAAGTTATGACCAACCTAATAATCTGATCCCTACCAAATTTTGCAACGACATACCTTTATGTATAGAGAATCTGTTGACCACACTACAAGGTCATCAGACCAATAATGTGCAGATAGCAGCCATGTTTGTGTGCAAATCGATTCCCCCTATCAATTCAAGCACGGTGAAACCGAATTGAATGAATTTTTTTACAGAGGTAGCACTAGCAAAGGGCACATCATATTCATGTATAATATCCGTAAAGCACGTTGTATTTCAAGACGCTACTACAACCAACATTCAATTATACTCCTTGAAAAGGACAAAGGGTTATAACCATACCCATGTATTTAGGAGAAAGTAGGCTATACGTTCTTTACCGAACATCTTGTTTTGTTATTAAATTTTAACAAAAAGTCTTACCATATCTTTAGGCCCGTATCACACGACACTCGCTGGCAAGGAAGCTGGTGTGATCGCTGGTACAAAATCCTGTATAATTCTTTTCTCTTCGTCAGTACACCTGCTTGTATGACCGAAGTGTATCACACGCTAGCATTTTGGACGCTAAGTTGTATGAAACATAACCGAAGGGCTGTCGTTTGAGGGCATTAGTTGCTGTTCTTTCGCCTTATTAATGCAAAGCGGTCGCGAAAATTGCTTTAAGTAAATTAGAAAACCTGCCAGGTACTGAACGAATGCATTCCAATCAATATTTAAGATCTAATTGTAATAATTGAATATTTTACCATACGCGTTAATAAGAAGCGCAACAAAAACCTCTAGATTGTGTTGGAAATGTGTGCAAGTGTTATTGCGCCCGCTCGCTCCTTCGAAGATCCCGGGTTCAAGACCATCCAACGGCAGATTTTTTAAAGCCTTTTTAACTATTTTATTATACCCTCCCTACCTCGTACAGCAAGATTTCAACTTGGTTTTGTTCACATTATCTACGAAGACGATAGGGAAAGTTATTTTCTTGTCTCATTTAAATGGTTATTTTCCCTAAATACTGTTCTAAACCATGTCGCCTCCGTAGCGTAGCGGTCAGCATGGTAGGCTGCCGCCCCGGAGGTCCTGGGTTCGATTCCCGGCTCTGCCACGAAATTTGAAAAGTGGTATGAGGACTGGAACGGGGTCTACTCAGCCTCGGGTGGCCCAAATGAGTAGAGGGGGTTCGATTCCCACCTCTGCCATCCTCGAAGTGGTTTTCCGTGGTTTCCCACTTCGTCTTCGGGCAAATGCTGGGATGGTACCTACTGTAAGGCCACGGCCGCCTCCTTCCCTCTTCCTAGCCTATCCATACCAATCTTCCATCCCTTCCAATCCCTCATGAGACCCCTGTTCGCTTTGCAGGTGAGGCCGCCTGGGCGAAGTGCTAATCACACCTCCCCAGTTGTATCCCTCCCGACCAGATGTTCCAAGCTCCACGACACTGCCCATAGAGGCGGTAGTGGTGAGTTCCCTCGCTGATTCCGTGGGAACCACCAACCTAGAGGGTAAATTGACTAAATAAAATAAAAACTGTTCTAAACCATGTCGCCTCCGTAGCGTAGCGGTCAGCATGGTTAGCTGCCACCCCGGAGGTCCTGGGTTCGATTACCGGCTCTGCCACGAAATTTGAAAAGTGGTATGAGGACTGGAACGGGGTCTACTCAGCCTCGGGTGGCCCAAATGAGTAGAGGGGGTTCGATTCCCACCTCAGCCATCCTCGAAGTGTTTTTCCGTGGTTTCCCACTTCGTCCTCGGGCAATTGCCGGGATGGTACTGCACCATTATTCATAAAAGGGCTTAAGTACAGACATGGTTACAGTATTTTGGGAACACCCTGTAACTTCCTAACTTGCCTCTGAAGTCGATCATAACAGCTGGTCTGCAGCGAGAAAAAGCCATGCTATCATGAAAGAGATCGGCAGAGCTCGTGTTTCCGACGAGAAATCCGAAGCTCATCGATAATAACCATGTTGACTGTGTCTAACACCATATCGATCGATTCACCTGGGAGTGATTAATACAAATTAATGCATATTTAGCGCTTTATGTAAGCAGATACATGTGTCTATATGTATATTTCCATGGCAGAAAGCTATTATTAAGAAAGCCATTATTAAGAAAGTATGAAGAACAGAAGATGATATGTTAACTCACTGCTGATCACGTTTCGACTGCGATATATTTCGTATCGAGTCATGACGTGTGTGTGGTAGTGGGGGAAGCAGATGTGAGACTCAGGCGACCTCGTGCAGAGCGCAATGTATATAGAACTTGACAGCGCAGAGGGTTGAGCTGGAAATCAGTGAAAGTAAAATCGCCAGCTAACGGAAGTTTTAAAAACGTGTGACCGTGCTGAAGTGTATTCTAGTTCGTTGAGCATTCTACGTGAAGTAGAAACGTGTTTAATAGGGCTCAGACATGGTCTTAAACATGTAATAATTTACCTCTGCGACTGTGTGTCTACAGCAATTAACGGGCCATGCGGATGGATACTTTTATAACCACGACCGCGAGCTCAGCCGTGATGTGTCACGAAACTCTGCATATAATCCGTCGTGGAAATGCAGCCTAGATTTGATTCACTCTTCACTGTGATTATACTTTTTGAAAAGAGTACATTCTCAAGCAAGGTGTCAAGGGGAAGGGACAATATGAAGCTTATATCCACTACGATGGTAGGCTAAATTGATTTAAGAATACTGCATTAGCAGGGTACAGCGGGGACTTGTCGAAGGCAACTTTCATTTAGCATGAAGTGTGCACGCGACTCTCGTGTCGAGAGGGACCGCGTCGACCCTCGTGAACTTGTTCACACGCGCGTTCTCACATTGGAACTTGTTAGTGACGGTTCGAGTTCACTTTCGCGTCGTGACGAGTTGATAAACTGTGTGCGGTCCTTCCGTTGGTGTTCGAATATGTATGGGAAGATATCGCCAGGATATGTTGGAACTATTTCGACCGACCGGGTGTTGCTCGAGCCTGGGAGGACTTTGGTTCGTTCTATGGAAACCCAGTTGAAGTCCAGCATATTTTCTGTTGGTCCGGAGCTGATTATGGCCAACGATATCCTTTTTTCCTCATCTAGATTCGCCAAAGGTACTGATCACTTCAACTTGTTACAGTAGTGTAGCGTGGACATTTAGAAATACCACTTTGCCATATTTGATTTTGTAGTTTAAATGGTTCAGTAGAAAGTGCAGGTTCGATGTTCATTTCGAAACTGACCTTCTATGATGCCAGGATTTTGACTCATAAAAATGAGTGCATCCTTTGTGTAATTTTGATGAATAAATTAATAATTTCAGTAGTATTTTACAGTATTTAAACTAATATGCTCATTCTTATTTGTCGAGAAGCAAATGTAGGAGGAAGATTTACAGTTTTTCTTGTGTAAGAACATTTTTAGTAACACAACTTTCTTTTGAGAACTTTGGTTGAGTTTTCATATTCTAGTGCATTGTTCTTTAAGCACTTTCGCTTGGATCATTGTATTCTTTGGAGGGGAATTTTCCTTTTTGTATTCTTACGATATTAGGAAGTTTTCGGACCCAGTTATTCTAAATGTTACTTCGGGTCCTTGGACTATATTTTCTTCAGTTTTTTTTAAATAACAGATTTAACTTGTGTTTTCTGAGCGTGATTTTCGAAATGGATTGCCTAATGGGTCATTAGTCGCTTAGCCTTTGTTGCTAACCTAGATCCATGCTGTAGGTCTAATCCATCGACATTTTCGCGTTCGGGAAATTCAGGGAGGATCTTATTTTGAGATTGAATTTATTTTTATAGACCTCTTTACAACCTCAGTTTGTGTGGTTGGGCAGCGTTATATACAGTTTATATATATATATATTTTTTTTTGAAGTTAACACTGGATTAAATTGATATCATTGCCTTTAGTGCAATAGTTTTTTCTAGTAAGAGGGTATTTGAACGACATCCAAATTTGCGAGGATAATCCCAGGGACGACTTACTATAAGTCATACGTTTAAGAATTATGGATCTTGTAATAAATCAATGTAAGGCAAGTTTTTAAAGTTAGGTGGAATATTTCTGAAATCCACTGGGCTTTGTTGGTAATCTGTTACGGGATCATATTTTTCGAGTTCAGGATTTTTACCATAAACAGCTGATTTGCATAATTGTGGATTTATAACAGTAAGGCTCCTATTATAGGTGCATATTGGTCTTTAGAGAGGCATGTACTATGAGTAATGGTTTTGTGTTTAAATATATTGATGCAATGCTTTGTAAAGCATATTTTTCTTGTTGAGGATTGAGCTAGGTGTGCCAATCAGGATTAGATTGATTAGGGTTTTAACCCAGAGAGAGGTGTTGTTTTAACCTAGTATGGTTAATAATTGGTCATTGTGAACTTTATCGCTGTTATCGTGAAAATGCCTGTGTGAAGATTAATATTTTTCCGAGCAGTATTGTTGGGAATCTTGAGTGGATATTCGGTTAAATATTTCCAGTAAAACTAATACAACAATTTTGCCATAAGATGTATGTTTAAAAAGGAAACCGATAACTATTTAAGACTGACTTTACAATTAATTTTTGCTTAGCTTAACTGTTCGGCAGAATTTCCCTAAAACAAGAATTGAAATAATATTAAACAGAAAGGAATGTCGTGACTTCAAGTCAGTAGGAAGAGAATAATTGAAATTCTTCTGGAATTTTGTGTAAATTATATTCTGTAAATAGGCCATATGAATTTCTTCATTCAATAACAAGAACATATAAAGTTACTGAAGATGTCGTGTAGGATTAGTAATTATAACCAGGATATTTTTGTATAAGATGTTATTTCCGTTAAGGAACCGAAATTAATTTAATGTATTCAAGTCTTATAATATTTCTCTTTTTGTGAATGCTTACCCTATGGGATTGATCATCATTGTTATTATTAATATGCCTTATATTTTAATCAGCTAAAAGTTAGTTGTGATAACGGATAATATATATATATTTTTTTTTCTGGAAGATAATCCAATATAATCAATGAGATTGTTTTTTTTTTTTTTGATTGGTCGTGGTATCGACGAAATTGATATTCTTCTGTCTTGTTTGTTCTTACAATAAATCACTTTACTACTTGGTTTTAATTATTGCGTGATGCTTTATAGAGGTGATGGAAGGGTGTATTAAGGGGGCCATCGCTAGGTATTTTAGTGTTTACCACACCTTTGAGATTCTTTCTTCCTTTTGAAGAATTCTCGTGTTTTGAGCTAGTCTTTTCTTTTTCTGAGCCTTGGTCAGTCTTAATACATCCTGTTAGGTATTCGAGTGGCCCTATTATCCCTGTGTCTGTTGGTAGAACTTGGGGGGTCTTTAGAGCCGGGGCATTTTCAGGTTCTACGATCCAGCTGCTATCCAGGGATTCAACAGGTATTGGTAGGTAAAAGGGTACATTAGGTGGCGCCCAGCTCAGGGGCTTCGAAAAACTGGAATACCAGGGAGTTGAATGCCATAATTCTGCCAAAATTGAAACTGAAAGTACAAAGTGGAAATTAGTTTTATGATCATGTAACACAGATCGCGAATTGGAACACCGTGTTTCTTGTGTGACTATGAATCAAGGCGATAAAATAATGGTGAACCAATATTTTGGCACGAACTATTGGAATTCCTATGGAACAAAGCAATTACGAGGATACTCGAGCTACTTGACCCACAAGTGGTATTGCAACCATTATTAATTTTTATTTTATTTTATGTATTGGAGTGGTGCCACACGCTTTGTTAATAATTTGTTCTACTTGTTTCCGGCTGATGATCATTGCTGACATCATTAAAAATAGAAGTATTTGTAGTAAATTTAAAATTTAAGTAATGGTAGAATCATAGACCTTCGCCGATATAAACCAACACGCACTTGTATATGGTCGATCCCAAATGAAATGGGGCACTTTGTGTTTAGACATAAGTTTATTTTAAGGTAACGCCAGACAATAAGAATGAGCATATATGGTAAATGGTGGTTGTTTGTAGATGTTCTCGCTGTGCTTTGTTGGTGTGGTATTCTTATTTCTTGTGAAGTGTAGTGAAGCATGTCTGAAGGTAATATGGTGACTGTTGGTGACGTTAAGAAGATGTTTGAAATTATTCAACATAAAATGGACAATTTGAATCAGGACATAGAAAATATTAAGGTCCAAACTAAATCTGCGTTAGACCATATGTCTGAAACTGTTATTCAAAGTCAGGTAGTGATAAAAGATGCAGTTGCTGAA
Source organism: Meconema thalassinum (assembly GCA_946902985.2). Classification (NCBI taxonomy): domain Eukaryota; kingdom Metazoa; phylum Arthropoda; class Insecta; order Orthoptera; family Tettigoniidae; genus Meconema; species Meconema thalassinum. The sequence continues at coordinate 695,508,683 of OX336390.1, forward strand.
GGTATCAGGGGGGAAATTGATACTATGCAATCCTCCTTGAAGGCTATCAATGACAGTTCTAAAAGGGTAGAAAAGAAGGTTACCAGTGTAGAATCTAATATCGAAGATATCCAGGATGATAATAGAAAAACTCAACTAGATATCAGTACATTACGGGCTAATGTTGGATTGGTACAGGTTGCCCAAGAAAGAATCCAAAATAGTCAGACATCAATGCAAACTAGTCAAACATCAATCCAAACAGATCTTAACAATATGCAAACTAGTCAAACATCAATCCAAACAGATCTTAACAATATGCAAACTAGTCAAACATCAATCCAAACAGATCTTAACAATATGCAAACCAGTCAAACATCAATCCAAACAGATCTTAACAATATTCAGACTAGTCAAAGGGGAATTGAGGAAACTGTAAAGGATGTAAACTCTAATGTAAGGATTATGCAATCCCAAATCAATGATTTAAGAACAGATGTGGGATTAATAGAATCCAGTCAAAATAAAATGGAGCTAGAGGTCCGAAAAATCGAATCTAGTCAAAATCAGACGGAGGTTAAGTTAATGGAGCTAGAAAAATCTAATAAAGAATTTCAAGTTGAGATTAGACTAGACTTTGAAAAGAGTGTGAAGCTCAGTAAAAAAAATTTAGAAACACTTCAGCTGCAGTTTTCCCATGACACTAATCAGACCCAGAATAGCCTGGAACAGTTGAAATGTGAAATGGGGACACTCCGAGCTCAAGTCACTGATCATACGAAACTTCTCAGGGATGATTTTGACATCGATTTGAAAGGGATCATAAGTGATAATATTGTAACATTTCGTCAAGATATTATGAAAATTAATGAGGAATGTTTTAAAGTTGAGAAATCTAAGTTAGAATCTAAACTTGCCACTGGTCTTGCAACTAATAGCAAAGACATAATAAATGTTAGGGAAGATCTAAGCAAAAGAATGGATGGAATTCAAAATACTCAGGTTAATAACATATCCGATTTAGAGAAGCGTATTAACAATGTTGAAACTAAAGTCGACCAAAGTAAGATAGAGTTAAATGAGGTCAGGGAGAAGAAAACTTCCGAGATTAATGAAATTAGAAAGGGTCTCGAGCAAATTAATCTAGAGGGGCATATCAATTTAGATACTCTAAAAGATCAATTGCGATCACTCTTACAGTCCGATTTTCGAGTTCTAGTTGAACAACCTGAAGTGATAGTACCTGATGGTAGGGAAAGGATGATACAGGAATCTTCCAACAACGAACCCAACGTTCGGCTCAGTCAAATGGAACATTCGAGTCCCATTCGAACAAGCAGGGAAACTTTTAGTTCTCCGAACCCCAACGTAGGCGTGGGTGACTATACTTCGAAATCATCGGAAAGGACACCGAATGTAACCATAATACGAAATTTTGATGACAAACCTAGGAAGTTTAGCAATTTGGATGGAATGACACCAATCGAATTTGTCAGGACATTAAGAGATTACTTTTTGGAGTCACATGTGCCACGTGAGCGTGAGCTACGTATGGTGGAAAGGTTTCTCACCGATGCTCCGTTACAATGGTTCAGGGCTTTTCGTTACACATTTGACAACTTTGAGCAGTTTTCGGAAGCCTTCATACAAAGATTTTGGTCGATCGAGGTCCAACAGAATGTGAGATCAGAAGTCTATTCACGCAAGTACTCCAGTACAGGACCAACCAGCTACGCTGAATACTTTGCGTGTCAGTTAGCAAAACTCCGTTTTCTTCAGCCGCCATTAACCCAGGAAGAACTCCTTGAAGCTATCTCACGTCAATTGCCTGCGGAAGTAAGGAAATCAATTATTTCTTCCGGAGTATCGTCTTTAACGTCGTTAGATGACCTGTTACGTCGATTAGATCACATGAGTATGATGACGCAACCTACTATAGTCAAAAATGCCAGGCAGGAATCGAAAGTTGTAAACGCGGTAATGATGAACCGTACACAGCAGACGGATCGTTTCGAACAAAGAAGAGATGATAGAATAGGTCCTATTAGAAATACCCATCAGGAAGAGAGGAGATGGGAAAACCAACGTAGGGACGCCCAGGAGAGGCCTTGGCAACGTCGCTACGAGGAGAGAAATTTTTATCGAAGAGATAATGATCGAGACCGGAATGATCATCGAGAAACGCCTTATGATAGGAATTACAGATATGATCAAAATAATCGAGATAACAGATACAATAGGAATGATAGAGATACCCGAGACAATAGAGATAACAGATATAATAGGAATGATAGAGATACCCGAGACAATAGAGATAACAGACAAAATCAAGGGTACTCAAGATACAACAATTATCGAACGGAGGCGTCCGATAAAAAAGTGCAACAGGAGAGGCTCAAGAGAGGGCGAGATAAGTCCACGGAGGTTGGACGAAGAAAATCGAAGGAAAGAAAGGATGAAAATCTAGATAAGTCACAACCCAGTACTAGCAGGGAAGGTCGGAGTTCAGAAAGAGCTCCGGATCGAGAAAAAAAAACGCCAATTTCCGGGCGAAATTAATAACTGACGTTGCCACGCATTCCTCTGATATCACGATTTTTGAAATATTTGAAGCTACTGACGAAGACCTTCTATTTGAACCAGAAACGAAACCGAGAGGAAGGATAGTTGAACTTCCCGTTATTGATATACTAATTGGTCTACAACATTGTAAAGCCTTGATGGACACAGGTGCTATGATCTCTATAGTTGACGAGGACTGTTTTGAGAGATTGAAACCAGAAAACCAATTTACCATTCTTCCAGCATCTCCAACAAAAATTCGTGGGATATTTAAGGATAAAACTATGAAATGCAAAGTGCAGATTCTAATGAAATTCTGGATCAATGAGAGAAGTTACGAACATATTTTTATAGTCGTTAAGAATATTAATTTTGACGTCATACTAGGCATCGATTTTATTACTCAAGCTAGAGCAATCATCGACATGGACAAAGGAATAATAAGATTCAAGGAAGAAAGTATAGAGGATGTAGTGATGGAGGAAATGGATGGAAACGAAATTAATAGAGATATCCCTAGAATGGAAATCCTAGATCACGTGTTATGGCAGAAATTAGCAAGTTCGCGAGAATTTACTGTCCTGAGGATCATGCGAGCTGGGTGAAGTTCATCCCACTCATGGAAAGATGCATGAATTCCACATTCCATGAGAGCTTATCAGATATACCTATGGTTGTTCACCATAATAAGAGGCCAGAAAGAGCCTGGACAGAGATCGTGAGATTTCTACCTAAGGACAGGGAGCCTACAGTCCAAGAAAGAATTAATTCAGCTAGAGAAAGCTTGATGGATGCAGCCGAGAAGCGGCATAAACGAATCAGAAATAAAAGATATCGGCCACCGATGAGAGTAGGCGAAATGATTCTCGTCAAGAAACCGACGAAAGCAGATGTGGCTAAGAAGCAATTCACCAAGTTTTCCTATGTCTTCCACGGACCCTATAAGATTGCTAGGTCGTTCGGAAATAATTGTTATGAGGTAGTAAGCCTAAATGAAAGAGAAATGATAGGTCGTTTCAATGCAAAGAACCTGAAAAGATATGTGCAGAAGATAGACTGAGTGTTGACTGAATAATGCTACATATGCCGAGATTACCTGGAATGGTGTAAATAAAAGTTGAGAAGACTTTTATTTAAGGTATCAAAGGGAAAATGCACCATTATTCATAAAAGGGCTTAAGTACAGACATGGTTACAGTATTTTGGGAACACCCTGTAACTTCCTAACTTGCCTCTGAAGTCGATCATAACAGCTGGTCTGCAGCGAGAAAAAGCCATGCTATCATGAAAGAGATCGGCAGAGCTCGTGTTTCCGACGAGAAATCCGAAGCTCATCGATAATAACCATGTTGACTGTGTCTAACACCATATCGATCGATTCACCTGGGAGTGATTAATACAAATTAATGCATATTTAGCGCTTTATGTAAGCAGATACATGTGTCTATATGTATATTTCCATGGCAGAAAGCTATTATTAAGAAAGCCATTATTAAGAAAGTATGAAGAACAGAAGATGATATGTTAACTCACTGCTGATCACGTTTCGACTGCGATATATTTCGTATCGAGTCATGACGTGTGTGTGGTAGTGGGGGAAGCAGATGTGAGACTCAGGCGACCTCGTGCAGAGCGCAATGTATATAGAACTTGACAGCGCAGAGGGTTGAGCTGGAAATCAGTGAAAGTAAAATCGCCAGCTAACGGAAGTTTTAAAAACGTGTGACCGTGCTGAAGTGTATTCTAGTTCGTTGAGCATTCTACGTGAAGTAGAAACGTGTTTAATAGGGCTCAGACATGGTCTTAAACATGTAATAATTTACCTCTGCGACTGTGTGTCTACAGCAATTAACGGGCCATGCGGATGGATACTTTTATAACCACGACCGCGAGCTCAGCCGTGATGTGTCACGAAACTCTGCATATAATCCGTCGTGGAAATGCAGCCTAGATTTGATTCACTCTTCACTGTGATTATACTTTTTGAAAAGAGTACATTCTCAAGCAAGGTGTCAAGGGGAAGGGACAATATGAAGCTTATATCCACTACGATGGTAGGCTAAATTGATTTAAGAATACTGCATTAGCAGGGTACAGCGGGGACTTGTCGAAGGCAACTTTCATTTAGCATGAAGTGTGCACGCGACTCTCGTGTCGAGAGGGACCGCGTCGACCCTCGTGAACTTGTTCACACGCGCGTTCTCACATTGGAACTTGTTAGTGACGGTTCGAGTTCACTTTCGCGTCGTGACGAGTTGATAAACTGTGTGCGGTCCTTCCGTTGGTGTTCGAATATGTATGGGAAGATATCGCCAGGATATGTTGGAACTATTTCGACCGACCGGGTGTTGCTCGAGCCTGGGAGGACTTTGGTTCGTTCTATGGAAACCCAGTTGAAGTCCAGCATATTTTCTGTTGGTCCGGAGCTGATTATGGCCAACGATATCCTTTTTTCCTCATCTAGATTCGCCAAAGGTACTGATCACTTCAACTTGTTACAGTAGTGTAGCGTGGACATTTAGAAATACCACTTTGCCATATTTGATTTTGTAGTTTAAATGGTTCAGTAGAAAGTGCAGGTTCGATGTTCATTTCGAAACTGACCTTCTATGATGCCAGGATTTTGACTCATAAAAATGAGTGCATCCTTTGTGTAATTTTGATGAATAAATTAATAATTTCAGTAGTATTTTACAGTATTTAAACTAATATGCTCATTCTTATTTGTCGAGAAGCAAATGTAGGAGGAAGATTTACAGTTTTTCTTGTGTAAGAACATTTTTAGTAACACAACTTTCTTTTGAGAACTTTGGTTGAGTTTTCATATTCTAGTGCATTGTTCTTTAAGCACTTTCGCTTGGATCATTGTATTCTTTGGAGGGGAATTTTCCTTTTCGTATTCTTACGATATTAGGAAGTTTTCGGACCCAGTTATTCTAAATGTTACTTCGGGTCCTTGGACTATATTTTCTTCAGTTTTTTTTAAATAACAGATTTAACTTGTGTTTTCTGAGCGTGATTTTCGAAATGGATTGCCTAATGGGTCATTAGTCGCTTAGCCTTTGTTGCTAACCTAGATCCATGCTGTAGGTCTAATCCATCGACATTTTCGCGTTCGGGAAATTCAGGGAGGATCTTATTTTGAGATTGAATTTATTTTTATAGACCTCTTTACAACCTCAGTTTGTGTGGTTGGGCAGCGTTATATACAGTTTATATATATATTTTTTTTTTGAAGTTAACACTGGATTAAATTGATATCATTGCCTTTAGTGCAATAGTTTTTTCTAGTAAGAGGGTATTTGAACGACATCCAAATTTGCGAGGATAATCCCAGGGACGACTTACTATAAGTCATACGTTTAAGAATTATGGATCTTGTAATAAATCAATGTAAGGCAAGTTTTTAAAGTTAGGTGGAATATTTCTGAAATCCACTGGGCTTTGTTGGTAATCTGTTACGGGATCATATTTTTCGAGTTCAGGATTTTTACCATAAACAGCTGATTTGCATAATTGTGGATTTATAACAGTAAGGCTCCTATTATAGGTGCATATTGGTCTTTAGAGAGGCATGTACTATGAGTAATGTTTTTGTGTTTAAATATATTGATGCAATGCTTTGTAAAGCATATTTTTCTTGTTGAGGATTGAGCTAGGTGTGCCAATCAGGATTAGATTGATTAGGGTTTTAACCCAGAGAGAGGTGTTGTTTTAACCTAGTATGGTTAATAATTGGTCATTGTGAACTTTATCGCTGTTATCGTGAAAATGCCTGTGTGAAGATTAATATTTTTCCGAGCAGTATTGTTGGGAATCTTGAGTGGATATTCGGTTAAATATTTCCAGTAAAACTAATACAACAATTTTGCCATAAGATGTATGTTTAAAAAGGAAACCGATAACTATTTAAGACTGACTTTACAATTAATTTTTGCTTAGCTTAACTGTTCGGCAGAATTTCCCTAAAACAAGAATTGAAATAATATTAAACAGAAAGGAATGTCGTGACTTCAAGTCAGTAGGAAGAGAATAATTGAAATTATTCTGGAATTTTGTGTAAATTAGATTCTGTAAATAGGCCATATGAATTTCTTCATTCAATAACAAGAACATATAAAGTTACTGAAGATGTCGTGTAGGATTAGTAATTATAACCAGGATATTTTTGTATAAGATGTTATTTCCGTTAAGGAACCGAAATTAATTTAATGTATTCAAGTCTTATAATATTTCTCTTTTTGTGAATGCTTACCCTATGGGATTGATCATCATTGTTATTATTAATATGCCTTATATTTTAATCAGCTAAAAGTTAGTTGTGATAACGGATAATATATATATTTTTGTCTGGAAGATAATCCAATATAATCAATGAGATTGTTTTTTTTTTTTTTTTTTTGATTGGTCGTGGTATCGACGAAATTGATATTCTTCTGTCTTGTTTGTTCTTACAATAAATCACTTTACTACTTGGTTTTAATTATTGCGTGATGCTTTATAGAGGTGATGGAAGGGTGTATTAAGGGGGCCATCGCTAGGTATTTTAGTGTTTACCACACCTTTGAGATTCTTTCTTCCTTTTGAAGAATTCTCGTGTTTTGAGCTAGTCTTTTCTTTTTCTGAGCCTTGGTCAGTCTTAATACATCCTGTTAGGTATTCGAGTGGCCCTATTATCCCTGTGTCTGTTGGTAGAACTTGGGGGGTCTTTAGAGCCGGGGCATTTTCAGGTTCTACGATCCAGCTGCTATCCAGGGATTCAACAGGTATTGGTAGGTAAAAGGGTACATTAGCTACTGTAAGGCCACGGCCACCTCCTTCCCTCTTCCTAGCCTATCCATCCCAATCTTCCATCCCTTCCCATCCCTCATGTGGCCCCTGTTCGCTTTGCAGGTGAGGCCGCCTGAGCGAAGTGCTGATCACACCTCCCCAGTTGTATCCCTCCCGACCAGATGTTCCAAGCTCCAGGACACTGCCCATCGAGGCGGTAGTGGTGAGTTCCCTCTCTGAGTCCGTGGGAACCACCAACCTAGAGGGTAAATTGACTAAATAAAATTTTAAAAAAACCTTTTCTAAACCATGGATGGATACTATTCGTTATAATTAATATTTTTTTAGTCGATTTTACCCTCCAGGTTAGGTTTTCCCACGGACTCAGCGAGGGATCCCATCATTACCGCCTCTACGGGCAGTGACCTGGAGCTTGAAACATCTCGACTTGGGGATACAACTGGGGAGGTGGGATCAGCACCTCGCCCAGGTGGCCTCACCTGCAAAGCGAACAGGGACATCTTGAGGGATGGGAAAGGTGGGGAGGATAGGGAGGGATAGGCAAGGAAGAGGTAATGAGGCAGCCGTGGCCGTACGGCAGGTAACATCCCGGCATTTGCCCGAAGGCGAAGTGGGAAACCACGGAAAACCACGGAAAACCACTTTGAGGATGGCTGAGGTGGGAATCGAACCCCCTCTATTTATTTGGACCACCCGAGACTGAGTAGACCCCGTCCCAGTCCTCATACCACTTTTCAAATTTCATGGCAAAGCCGGGAATCGAACCTAGGACGACCGGGGTGGCAGCTAATCACGCTGACTACTAAGCAACGGAGGCGACTCTATTCGTGATAATTAGAATTTTAATAGTTCAATATTTATAATAATATGACACGTTCTGTAATTACTGGCTTGCTGCGAGGCTCAGCTGGCTGTGCCTAAGGTTGCAGGTTCGTATCCTGGTGCAGTCAGCTGGCATTTGAGGGTGCGCAAATGCGAGGGAGCCGTGTCAGTAGATTTACTGGCACGTTGAAGATCCCCTTCCGAGGCGAAGTGGGAAACCACGGAAAACCACGGAAAACCACTTTGAGGATGGCTGAGGTGGGAATCGAACCCCCTCTATTTATTTGGACCACCCGAGACTGAGTAGACCCCGTCCCAGTCCTCATACCACTTTTCAAATTTCATGGCATAGCCGGGAATCGAACCCAGGACGTCCGGGGTGTCAGCTAATCACGCTGACTACTACGCAACGGAAGCGACTCTATTCGTGATAATTCGAATTTTAATAGTTCAATATGTATAATAATATGACACGTTCTGTAATTACTGGCTTGCTGCGAGGCTCAGCTGGCTGTGCCTAAGGTTGCAGGTTGCAGGTTCGTATCCTGGTGCGGTCAGCTGGCATTTGAGGGTGCGCAAATGCGAGGGAGCCGTGTCAGTAGATTTACTGGCACGTTGAAGATCCCCTTCCGAGCAAAATTCCAGCACCCCGGCGTATCTAAAAGCCAGAGCAGTTAAAAGGGACATAAAACCAATAATGTCATAATTATCTGTATTTACTTTAGGTTTGGGGCAGATGACCTCGTAGTTCCGCCCCTTAAAACCTCACTAACTAACTAACTATTACTGTAAGAGTATAGCAAGCGCTTTTCGCACAGACGCCGTTGAAAGGAATTATAGTTTCGGTCTGATGTATTTATTTATTTGTTATGTGGGTCGTCTGAGTGAGTCGGAGTTTTCCTTTAAACAAAGGTGGTAAAAATTTCGAACACTTGCTACCTTGAATATACAGGATACCTTGCTTTCGTTCTACAGTTCATTATGTCGTCGTCCAATCTGGCTGCGTACCATCGGATAAGTATGGTCCTTTTGAGGACCAAATAAAAAATCACTCGTTGGAACAGATAGATATGCGTCCATAATACATCCACAATAAACGACATTAAGCAAAAAAAAAAAGTACTAGTTCAAGATTCGAACCTACTACAATGCGACATCATTGACGCTACTCTTGATTTAGCCACCATAGCTACCGAGAACCATGGTATATTGCTGGCACGCATTGAATCTATTCGTAGACACTTCCTGTCAAAACGTAAGCATGTGTTATTCGGAGCTCTAATCGTTTCAATCATGCATTATATTTGAGGTCATTGAAAGAAAACTGCCACTATTAATTTCTACTATATTCGCGAGGATGTACTCAACGGTAAAGTTGTACAATGGACGTAAAGAATAGGTACTAATGTTTTTAGGATGACTGTGATATACGCGTTAGTTGGGTTGCCTTCCTCCAAAAAAAATAAGGGGCTGGCGGACCACACTGTATATGTTATTAATTAATACGTCGCCTCCGTAGCGTAGCGGTCAGCACGGTTAGCTGCCGCCCCGGAGGTCCTGGGTTCGATTCCCGGCTCTGCCACGAAATTTGAAAAAGTGGTCTGAGGACTGGAACGTGGTCTACTCAGCCTCGGGTGTTCCAAATGAGTAGAGGGGGTTCGATTCCCACCTCAGCCATCCTCGAAGTGGTTTTCCGTGGTTTCCACTTCGTCTTCAGGCAAATGCCGGGATGGTACCTTCTTCAAGGCCACGGCCGCCTCCTTCCCTCTTCCTTGCCTATCCATCCTGACCGTCCATTACCTTCCCTCATGAGGCCCCTGTTCGCTTTGCAGGTGAGGCCGCCTGGGCGAGGTGCCAATCACACCTCACCAGTTGTATCCACTCCGATTAGATGTTCCCAGCTCGAGGACACTGCCCGTAGAGGCGGTAGTGGTGAGTTCCTCGCTGAGTCCGTTGGTTCCACCAACCTTGAGGGTAAACGACTAAGAAGAAGAAGAAGAAGAAGATTGATTAATTAATACAATACAAATTGAAATTAATGCAATGGTGTGCAAAACCTCAAACCAAACCTAGTCTGAATAGAATATACATAATAAAAGAAAACCTCGTAATCACAATTAGATATAAGATCCTAAACATTTAATGACATTCGCCTGGATTTTGCACGAGCAAATGTCTTGAGAATGTCTTTAAAGTCTATTTTTCTAGCCTCGTCGTTTTCAATCGACATGATGGCTAGAGAATTCAGTCTCTCCTGTGACATGGTTGACCGTAAATATGTCTTCATAAGTTTCAGCTTACTGAAGCTACGCTCAGCACTCGCAACTGTCACTGGTGTAGTTAACAAAACCCTTAGTGTAATCCAGAGATTTATAAATAAGTCTTTGCTGCCCGTTTTCTTGATTGCTCGCAACACGTCGATTGGTCGAACTTGCCGAACTTGGGGTTCATTCAGCTCCAAGGTGGAGTTCACATGTAGCAGTTCACAAAAAAGTTCATTGCCGTTGATATCTGATACGCCGTCAGTATTTTTAAAGAGAGTTTCTAGTTTCAAACAACTTTGTTTTAAGTCATCTTTTGGTAGAAGGTTAGCCAAGTTATACAAAAACCCCCACTGCGAGTTATGATTATAAATTGCAGTGGACCTACTTTTCACTGATTTTGCAACTGTATCCACCAATGGATAAAATACCTCCTTCTTGAATGTATCTTCTGCAGATGTTTGCACTTCGTCACTTGCACTTTCGCACAAAAAGACACGTTTCTTTTTGCGAATTCTTTTTTCAGGGAAGATTGGTTGTTTTTCTAGCTCTTCTGCAATTTCCTTTGCGGAAATTACTGCGTTAGTGTATCAATTTTCTCTAAATTTGTCTAAGAAGTCCAAGCAATTATTGAACTTATTCACAGCATCACTGACACCTTTGGCTTTCCCTTGAAGACTTGATTTCAAACAGCAAATCATGCCAGACTAGTAAGCATACTAAGAAAGAAAAGTCTTCCATCTGGTTGACTAAGGAATGAGCCTCACTCGCTGTCTGAGGGTCGTCCGTTTTCTCATTAAGTTCTGCCAAAGCATCCCGGACCTCGACATACTGATAGCGGACAGCCTGCACCGAAATATGTGGGCTTCCCATCGTGTTTCACATACTTGTTTAAGCGTGAGTTCTTGACATGTTCACTAATCACACACCAACGCTTTGTAGAGCCTGCAAATATCGTACGGTATATATACGCTGGAGTGTTCCAAATACAGATGTAGATTTGACCGAGGATTTCGCTCCATCAGCAATTACCAGGTTCAGACTGTGGCATCCACAAGGCATGAAAAAAGCCAGAGGGAAATCTGCTAGTACACGAGCTTGAACTCCTTTGTGGATTCCTGCCATATTGGCACCATTATCGTACCCCTGGCCCCGACAGTCTTTCATGTTTAGTCCACATTCGGCAATTTCCTTAAACATAAGGTCAGTGAGAGCTTCGCCGGAGGTTTCTTCTGCCACTCGATACGCTATAAAACTCTCCTGTATGTTAATTCCATCATTCTCTTCATTAACATAGCGAATTGTTAGAGATGTTTGCTCTCTGCGGCTAATATCCGGAGTGCAGACGAAAATTACAGAAAAAAACTTGGCATTCTTTATTTTGTTTATGATGCTTTCCTTAACTGCATTGCCTAACACATTATTATTATTATTATTATTAATCTTGATTGGTCACATTGGACCACTTGAGTCGTTCCACAATCACTTCTTCTTTGAAGGTAGTACTGCTTGGTTCTTGCGCTCTTTCCAGTACTTTTTCATTCTTTCAGATCGGGATTTTCTCAACTCATCTGAAATCTCCATAGGCTTTCTGTGTGTCATTTCTGCAGAAAATTTGTGAGTTTTAAGTATGGTGTTAATTTTATTTTTCTCCTCGGCATCTGTTATCTTGAGTCCAACTGCTTTGAGATCTTGTTGGATTTCTTGGATCCATTTACCTCCAGTTTTCTTTCCTAGATTTCTCATCACCAGTTGGCGTACAATTCTGTTTTCTGGAAGCCGTAAGATGTGAAAAAAATATGAAATTCTTTTCTTCTTCATTAATAAACTCATTTTGAATCGATACACTTAACAAGTGAAAGTTAGTTTCTCGGTTGGATATTCTGCGTAAATGTTCCATTAAAACTAAGTTACATCGAACTTCCCTAATAGCTGTCCAAGACCGAGAAAATTGCCATTGTATTTTGTAAATAACTTGGAAGACGAGCCTTAAACGCTGTGTTATACAAAGTGATTTCGACTATCCGTCGCAACACCTCCTCTGAGCGCTGTGTTTGAGTGTTGATTTGATTAATACTTTCCTGGTTAATTGAAGTACCCCTTTGAGTCTACTTTCAGCCGTGCACCACTGGACCATGTATTTAAAGTGATCCTGTGGCATTTCGTGAGATTTCAACCTCTCAGCCGTGTGTTTCCAATTATTAACCCCCCCCCCCTTCTTTTTTTGTCCAAACTGTAATTTTGAGGATGGGTCAAAAATCCTGCAGCAAATACAGTATGCCGAATCATTCTTTTCTGAATAAACTAACCAACGTCTAAGAACTTTTTCGCCGTTTTCAGCGAAACGGAATCGAAAGCCATTTGAAAAATTGTCTGTTATTGGAATTTTTTGGATACTGATAATCTTCCTCGGAAAATTCAGCAGGGTATTTTAATATTGGGTCATTGCGCTGCTCATTTAAGATGAGATCTGGCCATGTTGCTGGATCTCCAGACAAAGCCAGACTATCAACATGTTTGCTAATGCTGGTGTTATCGTCAGTCTTAGGCTCTAAAGTTAAATTTACCTCTTCCTCTTGGTTATTATCTCGACTTTCAGTTTCAATGTCAATTAAAGTAGGAAGGGCAGAAATTTCTCCGCTAGCGCTAGCCCCTTGAGAACTTTTACTTGGCACTGGCAGGTCACAGACGGTATCCCGGTATTAGGTTCTGCCGCTGGGATTGAAGAGAAGTTGAAGGATTAAAATAACCAGTTAGTTTCGGCACTTTGGACAGTAACACTTCCCGGGCTAATTCACTTTCATTATTTAATTTTCTCCGCTGAGATCCCGATAACTTTTTGGACATATTGGACACTGACACAATTCACGTAAATAACTCGTTAATCACTCATCAAACTAAGCTGACAGAGTGGCAGCTGAGCTGAGACTGCCGACTGCCGTGTGTATAGAGAGCGACACTATGCGACATTGCAATATTGATTTTTTTTTCTGCATCCACAAGCTGCGGAATAGCCGGTGACACACCTGCATGATACCGTCTTCAGCAGGGTACGAGGAGCAACATCTCTGGTGGTTGTTATCGGAATCAAGCCTGCTTTCTCTTGTCCAGCCAAAGATGATCGGGTCTCTCTTCCTGCTCATCCAGGACATCACTTGGTGGTATACTCTCAAGGAGTGGTATTGCGCTGCATCGGAGGTTGGGGGCAGCTTTTCCAGGTTCAAGTTTGTCGTGGTGGCAACAAATTTTGTGTGTCGGAGGTCAGAAAGTGATTAGTCCCCACCATAGAGGACGACCAATATTAGCTCTCCTGCTTTAGAGATGTCCTACAATGTGGCTTCTGGGTCCATGAAGACATCACTTATCTGCAACAATAATGGATTCCTCCGGAACAGGGAACAAAATTTGGTTTTACCGAACCCATAAATGTTTGACGTTGTGTCACACCCGCTGATGGCGTGGATGAGCAGCAGGTTCTCAGCGAAGTCATACATAATTGATGAGGGGGAGTACATGATGTCAGGTGAATTGCCTCTTCCTGTTTTTTAAGGTACACGTTGTTCATCGTATTTGCTGTCCCAGTGAGGATGACTAATAAATCGATGTCTTCCCCCACAATAATTACAGCGTCGTAGGAGAAGCCATCGATGCTGCAGTGGTCACAATGAGCACGTCAGCATCCTCCTCAGCTTGCTTGTTCATGATGTTGGACGCTTCAAGTGTTGTTCTGAGGAGGGAAACAAATCGTTTTTTATTGCTCTCATTGGACAGAAATTTGTCTTGAGGGGTTGTGTTAACTGTGGCTTCATCAAATATCACATCTGCTGAGGCGTTCAGCTTGCGCCTTCTTGCTCTTTCAGCATTCTTGGTACTCATCAGAAGATTCTCTGGGTACCCGTCGAAGGTGACCATCACCACTGTCTGGTGGATGTACTTGGAATAATCGGCACAAATTTGCCCAAAAGTCGAATTTCGATTCCACACAACTTTGTGGAGCAGATGCCCACCATCGATGACAGTGAGGTGATTTGAGGGGACTTGAAATCTACGGGCAGGGGTGTGAACGCTGCATATAAAGCAGACTTTGTGCCCTTGCGCATGCCATCCTCGTTGAACAACGACATAGGGTCCGGTGCAAGCTCATAAGAGAGGTATTCCTCAATGTCGTCCTGGGTTGATTTTGCTGTGATAGAGTGTGAGGGGGCACACAGTAAACTTCCGCTCCCCAACTTTCAAGATGTTCTTGTCAGCTGCTAAAGATATCACTTTGTCCTTCTTTTTGAAGGACACTTCACCAAAGGTTGTTCCCACTATTCTTGAGAGTCCAGCCATACCGACTACCTGAGCCTTGTAGCAGTTCACCTGCTCACTTCCAACTACACCAGAACTAATCCTCATAATTTCTTCTGCTTCATGGAAAGGGGGGCGTTTTGAAAACCATTCGAGCAGCCGTTGCACATCTTGTTCGTCCCGCGTGATCCTGATGGGCCTCAGCTCCACATGTTGTTCTGAAGACAATGCTGTAACTTCAGTGTACTGCTCCATTTGTTGAGCTATATCCTGAAGAGAAGTCACTCCAAGAGGCCACTTCCACAATGTACTATCTGCCATTCCCCTTTCACTAGTCAAGCCACCTCCAACTTTCATATCTTTCATGAGTTTCTGTTCGATTGTCATGTCAGTCCAAACGCCTGACCAAAATTTGTCTGACCTTCGGATTGTGAAATTAACTTCTTTTGCAAATTTTTAGAACTCGGTAGGATTCATTCTGTCTTCCAAGCAGGACAATTCTTAAAGGTACAAATGCGCACTTTTTACATAATGCCAATGTCCAGCAGCATGGAAAAATGGTATCATAATCTTGATAGTGTCCAAGTGGAGTTGAGAGTTGCCCATCCTCTCTGCTTGTATAAATTTCTTCACAAGAGTCACCATGTTATAGTACTGAACCCAGAGCTGAGCTGTTGGACCTCTGCTTTACAATTAATTGCAAGAAACAGTTTTTGTCAATTATCTCAATTCTTACAAAAATGACTTAGTGCCATCTAACAATTACCGATTCAATTATATATGCGTGTGCGAGAGAGTGTGAGTGTATGTGTGTGGTTACATTTATAAAAAAAATGGTTTAAATATGATTTAGATGCACTGCTGTGGTCAAAAAATGGTTGTAATATAATGAAAACGAAAAACTTTCACCAAACGGCACTCCAGGGCTGAATCACAAAAAACGCATTTCCACTAGTTTTCTTAAATTTACCCCCACTCCTACCCATTGCTCGTAATTGTTTTATTGATACACGAGTTTCCAAGGAAATTAAATTCTCTACAACTTTCATTCAATAAACGTTTTGCTGAGATCAAGTCTGCCCCCTGTTTTTGCGATGGAAAGTGGAGCGAAAGTGAAAAATTTGCCGAATCGCCAATTTTTGACCTTTTTCGCCTTCTCGTAGCTGGAATACGCTTGGTCCTACAAAAGAACTTCCCCATCAACGTTGTTGGAAATTTAGTAATCTACATTTTCTTATTTAGGCATATCTTCAAATAAATAAACTGGGAATGAGCTAGAGGCCAAAAACTGAAAAAAAAAAAGTCGATTTCTGACAGTTTTTTCAAGATGGCGGACGAAGCAAGGGGATGGGGATGACGGAAACTTGGATTAATAACTACCTAATGGTCCTAAACAACACCAAAAAATAAAAAAACGATCCCGCATCTGATGTAAGGTGAACCCCCTTTTTGAGCCTCTATTGACTGGACTATTAAGAGAGGTTAGAAAATTGACACTTTAAAGGAAACCATACTTTCTCTAGGATAGATATTTATTATTGGTAGGGCATTAGGGCGTAATCTCAGAACTGACCTCATTTGTGGGGTAAAACATTTCCTGTGAGAAATGAAGGCTGCACACCCTATACATTGACTTGTGTAGATTTAGCACGTATTCCAGCAAATCCTCCCGATTACAGGCCGTTACCCAGTCATTGCATCTGGAATAGGAATTTGTGAATTGGTGGATAGGTTTCTGAGGGACTGGTATTTCATATTTATTAGAACCAAAATCATTCAATTGTAATGTTCGGTGCTTGTACTTACCGCTCCAGTCGCCGAGGAAACCGGAATAGCTGTTGTGGCCGGTGAGGTAAGAGCTGCGGCAAAATTTTACCGCTCAGACGTTGGTCATTTCTGCTGTTGATTAAATTCCAAAATTAAAACACTGTATTGTGTTTAATAATATTTCGCAATATTATCTTCAGACAAAATCGACAGGCCGCACTGAAAGAATATGGGTACGCTGCTCAGTGCTCTCTCGCGGATACATGTCATCATTCTGTCAGTCAGAAGTGACATTTTTAGGTCATAGAGTGTCGAGTAGAGGTGTAACACCAGAGGAAAGTAGGGTTAATAAAATACTTAATGCAGAGGTGCCACAGAATGTTCAACAGTTGAAAACATACCGGGGAATTTGCAACTTTTTCAGAAGGTTCGTTCTTAAATACTCAGGGTTAGTAGAACCATTCAGGAAATTGCTTAAAAGTGGTAATCGGTGGAGATGGGAGCCCAAGCATGATCAGGCTTCTAGAGCGCTGAAGGAAGTTTTCGAGAAGGCTGTAGTGCTGAAATATCATTTGAAAGATAAGGAATATGTGGTTATGACGGATGCTTCGCATATAGGTGTTGCTGGAGTATTGTGTCAGAGAGATGAAGAGGGTAATCTGTGCATTGTATCTTTAGCCTCGCGAGGACTTACTGCAGCAGAGAAAAGATACACTATTACTGAGTTAGAGCTTTTAGGTATTGTTTTCAGTTTAGGGAAATTTAGAATGTATTTAGTAGGGCGGAAATTTGAGATCCATACAGATCACCATACATTACTGTATATGAGGACTTGTAAACTCAGTTCTAACAGAGTTAGTAGATGGATTATTGCACTGCAGGAATACGAATTCACAGTTAAATATATTAAAGGTAAAGATAACATTCTTGCAGATATGCTATCAAGGGACACTGATTTATGTAGGGATTATCCTGTTGTCAAAGCAGAGGACGGTATTTTATTTATGTGCATGTGTGGACAGTAGCAACAGGGCATCGTTACAGACACTGAGAAATAGGTAAGTAGAGCAACGTGATGACGTTCATTTAAGGGAGCCACTTGCAAGGTTGGAAGCAGGTGACACAGAAACATTTGTAGTCTCCAAACGTATTGGCAAAACAGCAAATGTGCTGGAGGATGGTAAGGAAAACAGATTATACGGGACGTATAATATACATAGTCTACGAAAATATGTGTCTTAAAGTGGGTATGTTTAGCTGGCGAGCCAGCCTATCAAATGAGTAAGGGAGGTATTTGGTGCGTGGGAGATCTGGTCTTCCAGGCAGGCGTATCAGAGGTCACAAAGGGGGTAGAATATAAGTAATTGAGAGTTTTAAGGTTCGGTACAGGGAAATATGACGGGATTGTCGGATGCTGTTGAGCACTAAAATGTCTCGATACACCAAGGCCAGAATTTGGTAGCGCTGGTGAATTCCCATTTGTCTCCAAGAGATGGGTGAGCGCTTGTACAGGGCATGTTTGCTTAAGGCGTCCACGAGACAAAAGATGGGCCACCAGAATGCAAGACAGTCCTTCATGAAACTCATACATAACAGCACACGTGATTTCTGTTTATGGCCTCGCCATGTAAGATCTGTATAAGTGAATTTAAGGTAAGTAGTACATAGGTATTATTTGAGGGTGGTGGCAACTAGGTCAGGATCGTGGAGAACTGGTCTGGGTTGTGCGCTGATGAAGGTGTGAGGCATGGTGGGTGATGAACTAGTATTAAGTAGAATATGGTCGACGGGAACTCAGTAAGACAGGGCAATTACGGCACAGAAATATTTGGTGTTATATGTAATGCGCACGTACTGTTTTATTTTTCAGAAGTCAATAGATGGTGAACATCTAAACTTAAAGATTATGTCCACACATTTTAAAGCAAAACCAAGTAAAAAGAAAACATGGGTCTCCCCAAATGCGTTGCTGGGTGAGTTTCAACTAGATCATGTAGCTATCTCTCGAAATTGTTTCAAAGAAATTCAAAATGTCAAGGTCAGAAAATCTATTAATGTAACTTCAGATCATTACCTTTCTCAAATCAAGATGAATTTCATACCTTTTACACGCAAACAAAATACAACTAGAATTAAAATTCCGAAAATTAATAGAGAGGTTCTTACAAATGAAAAAGGATAGAATTTCAAGGAAAACTAAAAATACCAACCAATTGGAATGATGTTACTAATAACCTTCTTGAACCAGCTCAGGAAATTGCACCGTTGAACTTTTATAGGAAACATGCTTGGTGGAATGAACAATGTGAAAGAGTGATCAAAGAAAGACATTGTGCTTGGCACAAGTGGAACAAGACTCCAGAAAATTTAGAGGAAGTACTGAGACCGTTAGTCGAGTCAACAACCACGATGACTTTCCTAACATCCCATAAGTCGAATAAAATTACCGTGAGGATCAGGTGAACTTCCTAATAGGCTGAGTGGCACGAGACACTGTAGTCCACGGGGGATCGTGGTACATGGTGACGATGGTCATAGACTGCCTAAGGAAAGGTTCACCTTAAAAACTAGACTGAGAAATTAAACATCCAGACTTAAGTAAAACACCGTGAAAATTTATTAAAATTCACAAGCCCCTAGCCAAGTTCGGAGGGTTATGATCGGCTAGTCCGCAAACTAATAAACAAAAGAAAATAAAGAGCAGGTCCCTACCTGAGAAGTTACTGAAAACCCTCGCGAAAGATCTATCTCACAATAATAAAGCAACAACATCAACACTAGGAAAATGGTACGACGCAAGTCCCTAGTTCAAGTTACAAGATTAAGCTAATATCAGAATTTACATTTAACAGGGTAGCAAAACAAATCTAAGTTAGGATGATACCATTTCCACATTTACATTTAACGGTAATCATCTAGCTAAGTCCTAACAGTTAATAACAAAATTTACGGCGATGACGTCCGTAACCGAAAACAATTACAACAAATCTAAGTGTACAGCCATGAAAAACATTTAATTATTCTTAATAACTACGTGCTATCAGCACACAATAAGGTAACATGTAGGATTTACACACTTGTACATCATAAATAAGTAATGAAATAGACACAAATCTTTATTACATTCCTGCCTACACCTTGGTTTACTCTTTGTAAGCCATAGTCATCTAATGTGTGTAATTACGGTGACGAATGCGTAGTTGAGACCACGTCTGACATCGCATGGCCTGAGCTCCACAAGCTACGAACTCTAGGTTCGCGCATGCTTCAGGTCGCTACAAAAGTGTCAACTGTCCTAGTCATTTCCACACAAGAAATTACCTTCAACTGCACGGCTATGTCAACAGTTCCAAAATGCAACAGAACAAAGTTAAAAGAATTCATTAGTTAGCTTTTGTTTTACCAAAATTATGCGTTTTATTATTAAGATGTCGGTTTAGGTTTATCGTTGGTTTATGGCGAATAATACTGACAATAGCTCGGGCACAGAGTGTCTACACTGAGATCATTCTCCACCAAAAAGCCTCGACTCAACAGTCGGAATAAGATCAACGAGCAATAACAACTCGGACACACAATAACACGGGTTACCAGCGGCGCAAAGCTCGCATTCAATAACTCTGGGATAGGCCTGTCCACAACAGTTACCTTCCAATAACATCTGGTCAACGGGAACCCTCCCGGACAAGGTAATCACAAGTACCTTCATACAATAAATTCCTGCATTTAACAGGGTAGCCTGCAACTCACTATAGAAAACCTGACCTAATTGTACACGTCAAAACGGTACACGCAAGAAGTGTGCTCAACTAACAAAAAGCAATCTATAAAACATGTGATCTGAGACAGGGTTGAAAACTGGGTTACATAAGCTAAGTTGCAATGAAAGAAAGAGCGAATACAATTGCATTCTGTCTCTTGTCAAAGTAGTTCTGTCTCACAAACAAATGAAGCGTGCTCTCAAGGGCACTGAATTACAAAACCAGTTTATGTCACCAGCAGGCTACCACATTCCTGCGTTCGGTCGACACAAAACACACATTATTCAAGGCCGGCGATTCAATCAAAATAAAACTATACATCTGGCCTGTTCATAAAAAAAACTTTACCATGGGTTATGAACCTCTAAAGAATCCGTGTATAAAAAACACGCAATAAATCTGAATAGAATAATATAATTCCGTCTTTCTACCAAAGACGTCTAAATGATAGTAATCTTACAATTACTGGAGCTCTTTGCTCTCAAAATACAATTCACTAGTTGCTAGTACAACAACAAATAAAAACGTGTCTTACATGACACAAGAAAAATGATAATTGTGGTGCAGATTCCATACAAGGATCTGCTTAATGATACGTTGGGAACTGAGTTCGATGCTAAGCAACGAAACATTCCTTCTAATCGTTAGGTTCAAACTTGACCAAGAATAGCTTCTGAGCTTATTCAAAATGAAAATATAATGCATTTACAAAACTGGCAATTACAGTCGATTGCCTAACTGATACGACTGTTCTAACGAAAGTCAGGGGTGTATCAAAACTGGCTGCAAAGAATGCAGTTAAAGAAATAACCATGACATCTGATTGTCATAACTAAAGTCAGCAAAGACTTGAAAAATCACGCCAAACAGGGTTGTACAAAATAGCCTCGAATGACTACGGTCACATCTAGCAAAAGATAGTCTTTGACGTTCTACGACGTTCATCAAGCTGCACCAGGGTTAACCAAAATGTCAGACCCAAGGGTGTCTCACTATACTGAAATAAATGACATTAAATTAAACTAGATACAATCCCTACCTAGAAAAATGGCTGACACAGAGTGTGGTCGATTCACAAACTACATTAAATCTAATATACCACCAGAACTAGAACAAGAGAAGGGATGTCCAAAAACTCACGACATGGAGAAGCTATCACTCAGCCCTCTATTCAATAACCAGGGTTGTACAAATTCCTCTCTGGATCTCTGGAACGGTATTATCCTCATCAGGATTCCCATCTGGACTCCTCCAAAGACCAGGGTTCGATTCGTCCCTGTCGACAACTCCGTGAATATGCTGGATATCCTGGAAATGGCATCTTGGATTCCTTCCTTCTCGTCCTCGGTTCTGCAAGCTCCACCATCATGCTAGTTCTCGTAGAAACATCACCCTCATACCAGGATGGTATTAGCCCATGATGACTGATTCAAGCATGGTGTGGAATAGTCTGGTCACTTTGACGGTGAAATAAATTATGAAATTCATTCTTTCACTTTCCAAAAATATAATGTTCGTCGTAAATGTTGTAGGATTTGATAGTAATTGATAACACAGCCTTAATTTCGTGGATGTGAATAGATATGTGAGCTAGCACTGCTCTATGATTCTGCACGTGCTAATGACGCTACTTTTCTATCATGCAGCATCGGTAAAATGTACGTCGTTTTGGAAATAAAAACTTCACTCTGGCAATCCAAATATGTCACACTATCATAATCACACTTATTTGAAGTAGTTGCAACACATTTACCTGTATATTTTCCACAAGGCATTTGGCCCGCCACAAACACGTGGGTACTAAAATGTGGTGTTCCGGTAAAATTATATAATTCACTAATACTTGCCAATAATTATCTTCAATATGTTTCTGTGGCTCACTGTGCATAAATACCAGTATTTTACAATATGCCAGTGCACGATGGCACCTGATAATCAATTCAACGCTAACAAGCGGATATTCTTCTATGTCTTACAGGACAAAAACAATTACACGCCTGTACTGGGCGGATTCTCCAGACGTAGTGCAAGGCACTGGGTGTCTCAAGGAAGTAGGTAGTCAAACCGAAGTCGTTGAGCGACTACTTACGTTCCCATTTGCGTATCTGCAAGGGTATTACCTTACCTTAAGCTAAAATAACATTCTCAAAAATGTTTTAATAATGCAGCATGACGAAATGGAATATTCTGAGTCTTGTGAAAGAATAAAATTAATTAGTAAGACCTCAGATGAATAATTAGCAGTTCTCACCAAAGTCAAAAGTGCGATTCAACGCTACTTCAAAGAGTATAGCGTGAGCTCTCAGCTCCACGTGGCTTCCTGGGTGTGTTCAAAGGTACAACATCCCATCATAAATGTTCTGTCATAAACAATATCACATGAACCATAGCTCAGCGGGTTCAGTACAAATATCAAGGAAAATGGCCCACCAGACTTTAAGAACGATTCGAAGAAAATATATGAAGGACCAAATAATGGAAATGGACGACAATTTTAAGAAAAATGACACCCGATTATTTTATAGAGCATTTAAGAATGAAATCACTGGATATTCAGCGCCGAGTTTAAATTTCAAAAGGGAAGATGGTACGCTAGCATTAAACAACAAGGAAAATTGTGATATATTGGCTGCGTATTTTGAGAAGTTGTTAAATTGTCCAAAACCGACAGACAAGTTGAGTTTCAAATTTACAACACAAAATTTTGACTCTACGCCCCTAGATGTAAATGAAGTTAAATGTATTATCAACTTACTTAAAAATAATAAAGCCTCAGGCAAGGATGGAATAATTGCAGAAATGTGGAAGCTTGTAGATGATGAATTTTTAATAGCGACGACAAATCTATTCCAGAAAATTTGGATTGAGGAAGCAATTCCAGAAGACTGGTTAATCGCCTTAATTCACCCACTACATAAAAAAAGGCTCAAAAATTGATGTCAATAGTTATAGGGGGATCTCATTGTTGTCTGTCACATATAAAATATTTGCCAAATTACTTTTAAACAGACTTGAACCACAGATCGAACCACAGCTTGGCGAGTTCCAAGGAGGTTTCTGAAGGAATAGATCGTGTGCAGAACAAATTCTTAGTTTAAAATTGATATTAATAAATTACAACAACAGGCCAAAATATCTTTATCTCATTCGTTGATTTTCAGAAAGCGTATGATTCAGTGGATAGGGATACTGTTTTTGACACATTGAAGGAATACCAAGTTGATCAAAAAAACATAAATTTAATAAAACTTACATTAACTAATACGATTTCCAGAGACAAATTTTTAAATGAAGTTAGCGAGCCCTTCGAGGTAAAAACTGGGCTAAGACAAGGGGACAGTCTATCACCACTGCTTTTCAATTTGGTCTTGGATAAAGTCATGAGGACGTTTTGGGAGAAGAACGATTCAAGTGCTAAAATTGGTACAAAGAATAAGAACCTCAAAGTCAAAGGTTTAGCATTTGCTTACGACGTAGCGTTGTTTGCTGAATCAGAACAAGAAGCTATTAACCAAATTGATCAGTTAAAAGAAACGGCGGAAAAAGCGGGCTTACAGATTTCGTTGGTAAAAACAGAGATGATGACAAGTGATCAGAAATACACTAAGAAAATGATAAAAACAAATTATGGGAGCATCAGGGTCACTGACCGATTTAAATATCTTGGAGAAATAATTAGTAGCAATGGGACGGATAAATTGGCAATCGAGAACTAAAAAGGAAAATTGGAAAGATTAAATTTTTGTACAAAAAATATATACAATAAAAAGAACCTGTCTATCAATGCAAATTTACGACATTTTAATACTGTTGTTAGACCAGACATCTTGTACGGCAGGAGTGTGTTTGTAGCGGTTCTACAGCCACCGCCACCGCTCCACCGCTGGAATACTAAAATGGCAATATCTCGCGAACCAATCAGGCTAGAGACTTGTACGAGGTGTCATTGAACTCGGGCTGACACACACTTTCCAATGAACAACATATTTCCACCCCAAAATAAAACCTACCCCTACTAGAGGGTGAAATTGTATTTTTTAGAGAATCTCTCTTTCCAAGTGCAACATGTGAGAGTTTGAATGCCAATAAGGAATTAAACGTTGTTCTACATAAAGTGCATGTGTTCGGTGGGTAGCCACTATGAATTAACATGCTTGTTTTTTGTTTTTACGCATGCCCACTCATAGGTTTGGTAAGAGGGCGGGCTTTTTAAAAGATGGTGGCTGTAGTGTAACCTAACCCAACCTAACGGGTCCTTGTGGACAGGTCATTGTGGACGAGTCCTTGTGGACAAGTCCTTGTTGACAGGTCATTGTGGGCAGGTCATTGTGGATGAGTCTGTGTGGACAAGTCCTTGTGGACGAGTCCTTGTTGATGAGTCCCTTTTGACTGATCCCTTTGAACCAGTCCCTTTGGACTGGTTCCTAATGATATGATGAAATTAAACGTTGTTTCACATGAAACGCATGTGAAGAGCCGATTGCTACTATGAATTAACATGTTTGTTTTCTGTTTTTACGCATGCGCACTTGGGGTTTTCGTAAGAGGGCGGACTTTTTAAATAATGATTTATAGATGAGTTATTTAAAAAAATAACCAAAAGATCCAAAACTAAGAGGTCATTGGCTTTTTAATATCTCATGAACCAATAAAGCTAGGGACTTGTATGAGGGGTCGTTGGACTTGGTATGACGCCCCGTTTTTCAATGTATTTTTGATTTTTGTCAAAAGGGCCTAAGTACACTTTTGTTAATATCTCGTGAACCAATAAGGCTAGGGACTTGTATGAGGGGTCGTAGCGCATGGGATGACATTCCCTTTTTAAATGTATTTTTTGAAATTTTGACAAGGGCCCTAACTACACTTTTGTTGATATTTCCTGAACCCATGATGGGATTTTGACCTGTGATGTGTCGTTGGACTTGGGCAGACACTTTCTTTTTGAATGTATTTTTGACATTTTAACAAGGGACCTAACTACACTTTTATTAATATCTTGCGAACCAATAAGGCTAGGGACTTGTATGTGGGGTCCTAGCACTCGGGGTGACGCTCTGTTTTTAAATATATATTTAATGTTTTGTCAAAAGGGCCTAACTGCACTGTTGTTAATATCTCGATAACTAATAATGGGAGAGAGTCAAGTGAGGTGTTATAATACTAAGGATTGCCAACCCTTTCCCATGACCAACGAATTTACCCCAAATATTCAAAACAACAAGGACAATGACCTGAGATTATATAAACTAATACTTGGATATCGACATGTGAGGTGTCATAGGACTTAGAATGGTCAACTCTTTCCCATGACCAATGAATTTACCTAAAATATCCAAAATATTAAGGTCATTGACCTGAGATTTTATAAATTAATAATTGGATACGGACATGTGAGTTGTTTACCGTGAGTGATGAAACATAGCTAGGTAGAGGAAGAACTAGTGTAGGCTACATGTATGGTGACTGACAAGTCTTTCACTATTGGAACTTGTTTTCAGATCAGACTGTAGTACAGAGAGAGTATAGGTTGCAGGCATGGGTCAATAAATGACAAACGGTGTATACAAAATCGGATTTATTGATTCAAGAATTAAGAGTAGACTATCTGTAATTGATTGGTTAAAGAGGATAGCTAATGAAACAAAATGGTGACTACATTGAACTAAACTGAACCAAGCTGAATCAAACCCAACCAAACCGAATCAAACCTAATCGAAAACAAGCCAAGGGTTTAAGTGTAAAACTTGTGGGTGAATGTGGTCATTGGTAATGTCAAAAAGGAAAGGGATAACTCTCTACCTATAGAGGGTAAGGTAAAGCTAGTGCATAGTGCTAATGCACACACCCAAGTACATGAACATCACACAACTATCCAATGCAGTTTTTATGGGTTGACTGTTAAAACTTGCTCAGTGGTTACTGGGACAAGATGGTCGCTACACACAACAAGCTTTAAATACCTGAGCCTAATAATCTATACACACACTCACACACACTTGTTCTAAACTAAACTGTCTTGCTGGCAGAGCTCACACAGTAGGCAAATGACAGAAATGCTTGGCTAACAGAAATACAAACCATTTCGGTTGTCTAATGTTACCAGCTAAACATTACGTGCTATAGAGGTGAGCACATGTGCCTCTTTCACTGGAGATCTTAACTCGATTTCTAGCTCTAAGGCCTAGAACGAATCAAACTAAGAAAAAGGGGTATGGTGACGCAGTGGTTAAATTATTAGCCTTTCACTAAGGTAGACTAGGGTTTGATTTTAGGTTAATATGCATGTCATAAACAAACAAATAAAAGCAGAGATAATGTTTAAAACTGATTACACTTGTCTCTTTTCAAATTATTACTTAGATTACAAATACAAACGTGGACTGGGTTTGACATTCAGTTAATGCTTCCTATCACATACTAGACTGTAAGAAAGCCAAACAAGCAAAAGGCGTAGGTAGAGCAGTGGTAAAATCGCTATGTGTAGAGAAATACCTAACGGTTTTATGAACTGGCAAAGGTATGTCGCATAAACAGTGCAGGATACAATCCAGCAACCATAATTTTTATCTTGTGGACAAGAGAAAACATATATATAGAGAGAGATATATAGAAAGCTTGTGTATGTGTGGGTAGCATTGGTTGTTTGACCAGAGAAAATACGGTGAGGTAGGGTGGGGAGAGGGAGAATTAGCACTTTTATATGAATGGAAAATAGATTTTTTCAATCGTTTTGTTTTTCAAATGCAGTGGTAGATAGTCGTTATTTTGTAAAACATTCTTACTTGCAGTAGTAATAAGCCTCTATGGTTCCGCTAACACATAGATAGACAGTATTATTGCCATGGTCAAGCACTCACATTAAGATCATTTACAAAATCATAAAATGAAAAATAAAAAATCTTGTTTTGGAAATATCGTTTTTCAACATACACAAAATAAATATATAAAAAAATTGTAAACAGCAAAATGGAAAATCCATGTTTCCATATAGACAAAATTTAAAAACCTAAAACGGACATTTAAGAAAATATATGCAAATGGGAAATTGACAAATGTGTAAATATGAAAATGGAAAAATCCATATTTCCATATCATGAAATTGAAAAACATCAAACTGTCATTTAAAAAAATGCAAAAGGAAAATTCACAAATTGACATGTGTGAAATGTGAAATTGAACAAATGGCTATCATTATTTAAAAAAAAAAAGAACATGGTGCTCTATGGTTGAGGTGTGAATCAAACCCTCTCTACATATTTGGACCACCCGAGACTGAGTAGACTAGTTTTAGTTGTCATACCACTTTTAAAAGTTTGTGTTAAATCTAGGAATTGAACCCAAGAGCTTGTAGGAGAGATCCAAGGTTATAATATGTTAAACAGATAGCCTTGAATGTAGGGTGTGATAGCTATATAGAAATGAGACGTTTCGCTCGGGGCAGGGAGGCATGGAGATCTGCGTCAAACCAGTCAAAAGACTGACGACTCAAACAACAACATGTAGAGCTCACCAAAATAATGTTGTGTAACGGTAAATGTTAGTCAACGAACAGTAATGCATTACTAAAACCCATGACACGATACCTAAGAGCTTTTCTAAAATTATTTTAAAATGCCTTTAACCCTATATTAAACACCCAGTTCACAAGACTCATAACTGCAATGTTATGGTCAAACAAAACAAAATCTATATTTCAAAACAAACAAGTGGTTTAGTCAATGTATACTGGAAAAAGTTTTATAAACACTCAAGTCCACAAAAATAATTAAATTAGTAACTGTCAGGTTGGCCGAGTGGTTATGGTGTTTGACTTAAGTTCAAATTTTCTGTACAAGAAAGCAAGGGTTCGAATCCCTTACCTGATATAACTATTACCTCAACATGGCTTGACCACACTGTATTATTGTGTACTCGGTACACAAACCATAGATAGAGTGTATTGTTTCAGGTCACTCTCTTTGCGAACATAGTCAGAGACTGTTGATGGTTAACAATTGCATTAATAGTGGGACATAGGGATAGCAATTAAGTAAAACAGACAATACCCATACACTATTTTTATTTATTTAATGTAAGTACTTGTACAATAGTTATATACAAACTACAACTCTCTTTTGTCTATTACTATCTAGTCCTTTTCGATCCACTTGCATATCAAGGGCAGATGACTTTGTAGTTCAGCCCCATAAAACAACAACAACACTACCTCTTGCATAGTCTGTGATGTTGATGACTCTTGAGGCGTGGAAGATGGATACAACATAACTTTTACAACAGGGGTTAAACGTTGCTTAACAAACAATGCACTATTTTGAGTAGCAACATCTTTCTCTTGTACTAACTTTTTAGCATTCTGATGATTTTTTGTCAACACCATCAGTGTTTTATCTGGAGCACTACATTGATGATCACTCACACTTAAAACCACACCATTTCTACTTTTCATATTGCCTCGACATCTTGTTGACCTCTGTTTTGAGCATCGCCAGAATATTATTCCTTTTACATTTTGTCCTCTATAGTTATAAGAGTAGCCTTTATAGAGTACACGTTGTTTACCTCGGTTAGTTGTAGTAAGTTCCGTAGTAGTAACTAACCTGTTAGTATGATTTGCACACTACAAAGGTTATCTCTGTTCTGGTAAGATAATTATTTAGCGTTGGGTTTTATATTTAATATGTACAGTTTAAAGTGATAGAAAAGTGGTAGAAACGTGGTAGCAAAGTGTTAGACAAGTGGTAGACAATTGGTAACATAGTGGTAGCAAAGTGGTAGCAATGTGGTAGAAAAGTGGTAGAAAAGTAGTAGAAAAGTGGTAGCAAACTAGAAAAGTGGTAGAAAAGTGGCAGAAAAGTAGTAGAAAAGTGGTAGCAAAGTGGTAGAAAAGTGGTAGCAAACTAGAAAAGTGGTAGCAAATTAATAGAAAATATTACATGTATTGTTAAGAAATAGTTTAAGCGGTTACATGGATTCATTACACTATAATTTTAGCATCACGAAGCTCATTTTCTATATCCAAATGTTCTTCCTCATATATAGTATGACCAGCCTGTTAACAGGTATGCAAGTACTGAAGCCGCTGGATTAGCTTACTGGGATTGTTCCAGTAAACAAATTTAACAAATTATTTTTTTGGGTGTAAATCATCGTCATCATCATCATAATCATAATCATCATCATCATCATCATCATGGTTATCATCATCAATATAATTATCATCAATATAATTGGAATAAAGTACAGGGATAGGAGGGTGATATACAATCTATATAGAAACCAGACAGCAGTCATTCGAGTTGAAGGACATGAGAGAGAAGCTGGTATTCAGAAAGGTGTAAGGCAAGGCTGCAACTTATCACCCATACTTTTCAATCTTTACGTTGAACAAGCAATGAAGGAAATTAGAGAAGAATTTAAAGTGGGAGTGAAGATTCAAGGAGAAATAATTTCAACTCTGCGATTTGCTGATGACATCGTCATCTTGGCCGACAAGCCTGAGGATTTGAATGAGTTTTTGAATGGTATGGACTCCGTCTTACGGAAAGAATTCATGATAAAAATTAATAATTGTAAAACAAAAATACTGGAATGCAGCCGAAATAAATCAGAAACCTCTATGGAGATCAAATTGGCAGGTGAAAAGCTGAAGGAAGTAGGAGACTTCTGTTACTTAGGAAGCAGAATAACCAGTGATGGACGAAGCAAAGAGGATATAAAAAGTAGGTTGGCTCAGGCAAAGAAAGCATTTCTACAAAAAAGGAATCTGCTGACATCGAATATAGATTTAGGTATTAGGAAGTCATTTTTGAAAGCCTTTGTCTGGAGCTTGGCGCTCTATGGAAGTGAAACTTGGACTATTGGTACAGCAGAAAAGAGGAGAATTGAAGCATTTGAAATGTGGTGTTACAGGAGAATGATGAAGATCAGGTGGGTAGATAGGGTTACAAACAAAGAGGTATTATGACGAGTGGGAGAGGAGAGATGTTTCTGGCGACTGCTAATGAAGAGAAGAGATAGGTTGGTAGGACACATACTAAGACACCCAGGAATAGCAAGCTTAGTTATGGAGGGAAGGGTCGAGGACAAGAACTGTAGGGGTAGACCAAGGTTAGAATATGTTAAACAGATTGCCTCAGATGTAGGGTGTGGTAGCTATGTAGAGATGAAACGATTAGCTCAGGACAGGGAGGCATGGAGATCTGCATCAAACCAGTCAAGAGACTGAAGACTCAAACAACAACAATATAATTATCATCACTATTACTATCTAATCCTTTTTGTTCATCTTGCAATGCAACAACCTTTGGCATAGTTTGTGTTGTCTTTGATAGTGTTAGAGGTTTCTTAGACGTTAACGACTGTCCTAACATGTCTTTTTCAGGAGATAATAAATGCTCTTTAACAAACAAAAGCACTATCTTGAGCCACACTATTCTTTTCTTGGTCTTGCTTTTTTACCTTGGTTCGATTATTTTGTCCATTTAAATGAGTATTATTATGAGATTTACAATGATGATCGATTGAAATAAGTATGTTGGAGCCTTTTGTTTTAATCATTCCTCGACACTTTTTAGATCGTTGTTTCGAACAGCACCAAATAACAGTTCCATTTTTATTAGTTCTTTTTACAATATATGCATATCCTTTATAGTAAGCACATGGCTTACTATAGCTAGTCGTTGATACTTCCATGTCAACTGTTAAGCATAAACTAATCTTTAGTAAAGTTAACTCAATAATAAAAATGATAGTTTGTAGTATGTGCAGTTTAAAGTAAGAGAAGAAGTGAGAGTCAAATGGTAGAAAAGTGTTAGCAAAGTGGTGGAAGAGTGGTAGCAGTTTATAGTAGTCATGATCTTTTTTTACCAGAATGTGATATGAGTAAATGTAATTTCTAAACCTTAGCAGTGAGTAGTCAGTTAGTCTTGTTTCAGACAAGCATAAACAGTTCTCCAATGAATCAGAGATTAAGATTTTCATTATGAAACAGCTGTGTAACCAATTAGGTATCGGTACTTGATAGCTTCACACATGAACAAAAATTCCAACATATCTGACATGAATTACATGATTTGAAAGTTGACAAAGAATATCCAATCAACCATTGTAGTTACAATGTCAAACACAAAGACAAAATCAGCATGAACTTTTAAGTTACAGGAAAATTATATGAAATAGACTATGTATTATTTTTTGAATAAAGCACATTATAGCTATTGTGTTTTGAATAAAGGATATTATAGCACTTTAATATGCACACACATCTGAATCTACATCTTAACACAATGAACAAATTACAACTGACATTGTCACAGAGTAAAAGCATATTTACACTCCGACCAAGTTCCATAGTGGACATAAACTAGATACATAATAGTCTCCCCCACTTATATAAAAACAAATAAAAGGAAGTATTATTATTCATTTGGGCACATAGTCTTGCAGACACTGAGGAGGTCGCCTGTCTCTGGCTGATCTTCTTAAATAATTATCAGCAGGTGGTGGAAGGCTGTTTCGATCAGGGCGTTCATCTGGTTGCAGGATGGTCTACCTTGTATCATCTGAAGTGTGGGTTGCAGGAGGAATATCCTCATTTTCTAGTCTGGACTGGGTTGGTGTTGGTATGTTTGGAACACCACGCACTGGAGGATTTGTTGGAGCAAAAGTGACATGCTTATCTTTCTTTGGCACGAGAGTCGATAATAACTGGTCAACATGCCGCTTTAAAATTCGTCCCGAATCCAATTTCACATCATAGTGACGCTGGCCGAGTTTAGTTTGTATAACACCAAACTGCCAAATATCACGGTTTTTCTGGTGAATCCGGACTTGCACTCTCTCTCCCACTTTGAAAGAGCGAACAGGGGGTGAGAAACTGGATGTAGTCAAGCTCTTTTGGTTTGGAAGTAGAGCATCCCACCGGATACGTAGCCGACGTTTCAAATATAGTTCAGCTGGAGACCGTCCACATGCCAATGGCGTTGCTCTGTATTGAAACAAGATGTTCTGTAACTTAGTCGATAATGGTGCCGGGTCATTTACAGCAGCACGAAGTCGCCTCTTCAAAGTTTGGATGTTTCTCTCGGCTAGCCCATTGGTTGCTGGGTGCCCTGGTGCAATATGTTTCTGAAAAATCCCTCTCTCCTTGCAATAGGATCTGAATACATCACTCGTGAAGATAGTGGCATTATCTGACACAAGGACATTCGGGTACCCATGTACGGTAAAGATATTGTCAAGCAGACTGATAGTAGTTGCAGTGGATGGAGCGTCTTTCACCATTCGTACTTCGACCCACTTGGATTTCGCGTCAACACACATCAAGAAATGGTGATTATCAAATGGCCCCGCATAGTCAATGTGTATGCGTTCCCAATTTTCTTCTGGTTCATCCCAGGGGTGTATTGGAGCTTTTGGTGGATTTGAACGAGTCTGCGCGCACTCTTCACAAGATTTGATAAGCTTCTCAATGTCTTTGTCTAATTGCGGCCAGTAGACATATCGTCTTGCTAACTGTTTTGTTTTCACAATGCCGAGGTGTGTTAAATGTAACTCTTCCAAAAATTTTCTTTGTAGTTTCTTTGGGATAACAATTCGGTCTTGACGGAATAGAATACCATTTTCAACTGTATATGGTTCATCCAAGGATTGAGTTTGAAGACGTTGCAGGGTGGCACTAAGTTCTGGGTCTAACATAGTCTCATCACGGATAGTTTCGT
The DNA here is from genome assembly GCA_946902985.2 of Meconema thalassinum. Lineage (NCBI taxonomy): Eukaryota > Metazoa > Arthropoda > Insecta > Orthoptera > Tettigoniidae > Meconema > Meconema thalassinum. Next base: position 695,541,635 of record OX336390.1, read on the forward strand.
ACGTAATGGCTTCACTTGACACTTGAAGAATCGTTTCAGCACAGAGTTGTGAAACTTCTGCATTTATTGATGTTTCAATGTTTGGCGAGGTAGATGCAACAGGGGCTCGGGATAGGCAATCAACATTTTCGTTATCTTTCCCTTTTTTCACTCTTACCGTGTAGTCAAACCCGGAGAGAAATGATGCATATCTTAGGAGCCTTGCGGATGTCATTTGTGGCAGGCCCTTGTTCTGATGAAAAATACGAGACAGAGGTTCATTGTCTGTCACAAGAATGAAATTTCTTGCAAAAATATAGTTGTAGAAGTGTGTTGTGGCGAAAATTATTGCCAGCGCTTCCCGGTCAAGCTGACTGTAATTACATTCTGCTGGTGTTAGGGCACGAGAGGCATAGGCGATGGGTCTTTCTTGGTCATCCATCTCATGACTTAATACTGCTCCAACACCAGTAGGACTGGCATCGGTTGACAAGATGATAGGCAGTGATGGGTTGAATGGGGTAAGGACACGTTCACTACATAACTCGGACTTGAGATTCAAGAAAGCTGCTTCACAGGCTGCAGACCAGAAAAACCGTACACCATTCCGCAATAACTGCCGTAATGGGTGGGACTTTGTTGAAAAATTAGGAATGAACTTTGCATAATAAGCCACCATAGCAAGGAAGCGTCTCACTTCTTCATTGTTTTTAGGGCGTGGCATTTGTGACACAGCTTGAACTTTCTCTGGTGACTTGCGGATCTCATTATATGATACAATATGCCCTAGGTAGTCTATGTTTTCCTTGAAAAATGAGCATTTGCTTTTGTTCAAATGCAGATTATTTTTTGAAAGCCGTTCTAGACAGGCTATTAAGTTCTTGGTGCACTCCTCCTTCGTTGTACCATGTATTATGATGTCAAAATAAGCTTCAGCTTTTGGAAGACCATGAAGGATCTGTGATAATATCCTATTAAATTCTGAGGGGGCAGGTTTGATGCCAAAACTCAGTCGGTGCATCCTGAAGGTTCCTTTGTGAGTGGATATAGTTTAAATCATACTACCTTCTTCATCAACCTAAGTCTAACTTGCAGAAAAATTTTGAGTTTCTAAGACTATGTAGAACATCATTAACTGGTCTTATGGGATGGTTTGCAGAAATCAACCTTAAATTTACTCCACATTTGTAGTCAACACATAACCTAACTCCCCATCCGGTTTTTGGATAACAACAAGAGGCGATCCCCAATCACTTAAAGCTGTGGGAGAAATAACTCATTCTGATTCCAATGAAGCAAGTTCCTTTTCAACGCGTTCCCGAAGAGCAAAAGGGACATCACGTTCACGATTGGACAGGTTTCACCCCCTCTCTGAGTTGCAGTTTTACAATATTGGGAACGCATCCAATTTTTTTCTTCAAAGATTGTACTATACTGATGTAAAATATCCTGAATTGACTGCACTGAGTTGACAGATTCAGTGTGAAGTGAATGATTTGTGTCCTTGTCAATTTCCTTCAGATCAAGGCCGAGGCCCCTGATCCGAACACGACCAAGCAATGCGGCATGACCTTGCGGAACTACAAAAAGATCTGCAACAATTCTGTTCCTTTGTATGATACTGTGACAACAATTTTTCCTCTGGGTTTGATAACCAGAATATGATCGAAAACAGACATTTGTTGGCTGCAATGGCAAACCAAGACCCAAGGTTGAACATTCGTTCTCTGGGATGAGTGAATATTTTGCTCCCGTGTCGACTTCAAATCTTTGTGATTTATTGTTGAGTTTAACAGTGATAAAATATTTATCTGATTCTTGTCCTACTTCAAAGAGATCTTCGTTGCATTCCAGTTGTCCTATCCCGAAATTGGTTTCAGGGTGGCCATGCAAGTTGTCATCTTTGTTCTCAGTTGCAATGTTGTGTGTATTTGACTGTTGAAGAAGTGTAGTGATACAAACTTTTGAAACATGTCCCACTTTCCTACATGACCTACATTTAAGAGAGTTTCTGTTTGTGCGACAATCTCTTGATCTGTGGTTTGAATTTCCGCAATTCAGGCATAATCCATCAATACCTAGTGCTCTATAATTGACAGAACTACGGCGGCCCCTGGACTGTGAACGTGAGTGAGAGCCTGGGTTAGGCTGTTGAACAAAACGTGACTGAGTATCACTGCTATATTGATTCATACTTCGGTCATTATATGAACTTGTGGCTTTTGTTACTTTGTTTGTGTCCTCTATAGAGTCTGACGGTGCAGTGAGCTGTTTTGACAGCTGATTACTCTCATACCGCGATGCTTCCAAGGCTATAGCCTTCTTCAGGAGATCATCAAATTTCGTGTCATTAGACTGGAGAAGTTTCTCTCTGATCCAATTATCTCGCAAGCCACGTATAAATTGTGCACGAAGAAAAACATCCGCAATTGAAATTCTGGCGTCACATGTACACTGAATATAAAAGTCACAGTCGAGTAAGTGGCTTCTAAGAGTGGCAACAAATCCTGCAATATTTTGACATTCTTTTTGATTGACGTTCAAGAAATAGTGTTGGGAAACTACGGTTGAGACTTGAGGTGACAATATTTGCTTTAAATGCTTTACTAGGTCATTATAACCGAGAGACTTGATTGGTTTATCAGGGCCTAAAAATGCAGAGAGATTGTTATAATGAATTGCCCCTATTGATGTACACAAGAGTTGAGCTTTCTTTGTTGGATCGGTGGCATTGTTGAAGTTTGCGTAATTTTCAAATCGTTCTAAATACGACACAAATTTTTCCTTTTCAGAATCAAAATTTTCAAAAAGTGTGATGTTAGTGGCTTGTGGGGTTGTGACGGGCTGGTGAGCTTAATACCTTTCAAGTAACTTCTCTTGAGAATTAGTAAAAATGTTCAGTAATTGTTGGAACTGATTTGCGTCCATTTTGACGGAACTTCGAAATAATTTTAAAAATCACAGTTCAAATATAATAAAACGTTTCAAGATAACAGAGTTAAAACACACTGGGTAGTGATCGATGACCGAATATTGTCCTGGGCTTGAGAAAAAAAACATTGCATAACCTCAAAGTTCGAACAGCGATACATATTATTTTGAATATGTGGCATGCAGGCACACGTAGCTGAATATACGATGAGTTGCTTAGGATCGTTTACAAGTACTCTGTGTACATTTCATGTCGATTTGCCTGATTCTTGATTTTACTCACATGGCCGTTGAAACAGACGACGTAAATACCGTACTTCATTGATGTAGGCTATATCTGAACCGGATAATCAAGTCCCAATTCCTCGTCGCCAACTATTATGTTTTGAATAAAGCATATTATAGCTATTGTGTTTTGAATAAAGGATATTATAGCACTTTAATATGCACACACATCTGAATCTACATCTTAACACAATGAACAAATTACAACTGACATTGTCACAGAGTAAAAGCATATTTACACTCCGACCAAGTTCCATAGAGGACATAAACTAGATACATAATACTATGCAGGGAATTTGGAAATAGACATAAGAAGTTTGCAACACCATTCTTCTAGCCTATATAAATTATCGACATGGAAAGTGTGCACTGCCCCTAACATTAAACCAATTTATCAATAACACAAGTCAACAATCAAAACATTTTGTGTTGAGTCTATCATTTAATGCATATATTCTGTCTACATTGAACAGTAACAAAAAACGCCATTCATAATTAATTAAGTTTGCTTTAATTCTTTATGTAATGATAAATACATATTTAAAGTTTTGGCTGACTGTTCAGGGTGAATCGGCTTTGAACACATAAGAGAGGGAATATTTTAAGACTTAACCTCAGCTCACCTAACATAACCTAAATTTACCTAACCTAACCTTGTCATATAGGTAAGAAACGGGTCAAGCTATGCTTTCGACTACCGAGTTTCAGCTACTTTTCAAGGTTACTCTCTCGAACATTGCCGGAGACTGCTGATAAACACTTATGTTCCCACGGCGGCGGCGCGCAACGACTTACATGACGCGCTTCCCCCTTTTCATTGAAGATGGCGGCCGTAGTTTAACTTAACCTAGCCTAACCTAACAAGATGACGGCCGTAGCTTAACTTAACCTAGCCTAACCTAACAAAATGGCGGCCGTAGCTTAACTTAACCTAACCTAACCTACGAGGTGTGATCAAAAAGTTCCAAAAAGGTGGCTGCGACTTAACCAAACCTAGCCTAACCTAACCTAACCTAACCTACAAGGTGTGATCAAAAAGTTCCAAAATGGCGGTTGTAGCTTCACTTAACCTAACCTAACCTAACTTAACCTAAACCTACGAGGTGCGATCAAAAAAAATCAAGATGGTGGTCATAGCTTAACTGAACCTAGCCTAACCTAACCTAACTTAAACCTACGAGGTGTGATCATAAAGTTCCAAGATGGCGGTCGTAGCTTAACTCAACCTAACCTAACCCTACGAGGTGTGATCTAAAAGTTCCAAATTGGCTGCCGTAGCTTAACTTAACCTTTGATTGACCCCTGTTGATTAACCCCTTTTGATTGATCTCTGTTGATGTATCCCTTTGGACTGGTCCCTGTTGACTAGCCCCCCTTTTTGGACGGGTCCTTTTTAAAGGGGGTCATTTTCTTACGGGTCCCGGAGGACAGGTCCTTGTGGGCGGGTCCTTTGGACTGATCCCTATGGACTGGCCCATGCATTTTATCCAAATTATGTCAAAGGGACCCGCCCACAGGGACCCGTCAACAAGGACCCGTCCTCCGGGACCCGTCAACAAGGACCCGTCCTCCGGGACCCGTAAAAAAATGACCCCCTTTAAAAAGGACCCGTCCAAAAGGGGGGGGGGGGGCTAGTCAACAGGGTCCAGTCCAAAGGGATACATCAACAGAGATCAATCAAAAGGGGTTAATCAACAGGGGTCAATCAAAGGTTAAGTTAAGCTACGGCAGCCAATTTGGAACATTTTGATCACACCTCGTAGGGTTAGGTTAGGTTGAGTTAAGCTACGACCGCCATCTTGGAACTTCATGATCACACCTCGTAAGTTTAACTTAGGTTAGGTTAGGCTAGGTTCAATTAAGCTATGACCACCATCTTGAAAATTTTTTGATCGCACCTCGTAGGTTTAGGTTAAGTTAGAGTAGGTTAAGTGAAGCTACAGCCGCCATTTTGGAACTTTTTGATCACACCTTGTAGGTTAGGTTAGGTTAGGCTAGGTTTGGTTAAGTCGCAGCCACCTTTTTGGAACTTTTTGATCACACCTCGTAGGTTAGGTTAGGTTAAGTTAAGCTACGGCCGCCATTTTGTTAAGTTAGGCTAGGTTAAGTTAAGCTACGGCCGTCATCTTGTTAGGTTAGGCTACGTTAAGTTAAGCTACGACCGCCATCTTCAATGAAAAGGGGGAAGCGCGTCATGTAAGTAGTTGCGCGCCGCCGCCGTGGGAACATAAGTGTTTATCAGCAGTCTCCGGCAATGTTCGAGAGAGTAACCTTGAAAAGTAGCTGAAACTCGGTAGTCGAAAGCATAGCTTGTCCCGTTTCTTACCTATATGACAAGGTTAGGTTAGGTAAATTTAGGTTATGTTAGGTGAGCTGAGGTTAAGTCTTAAAATATTCCCTCTCTTATGTGTTCAAAGCCGATTCACCCTGAACAGTCAGCCAAAACTTTAAATATGTATTTATCATTACATAAAGAATTAAAGCAAACTTAATTAATTATGAATGGCGTTTTTTGTTACTGTTCAATGTAGACAGAATATATGCATTAAATGATAGACTCAACACAAAATGTTTTGATTGTTGACTTGTGTTATTGATAAATTGGTTTAATGTTAGGGGCAGTGCACACTTTCCATGTCGATAATTTATATAGGCTAGAAGAATGGTGTTGCAAACTTCTGATGTCTATTTCCGAATTTCCTGAATAGTCTATTTCATAGAATTTTCCTGTAACTTAAAAGTTCATGCTGATTTTGTCTTTGTGTTTGACACTGTAACTACAATGGTTGATTGGATATTCTTTGTCAACTTTCAAATCATGTAATTCATGTCAGATATGTTGGAATTTTTGTTCATGTGTGAAGCTATCAAGTACCGATACCTAATTGGTTACACAACTGTTTCATAATGAAAATCTTGATCTCTGATTCATTGGAGAACTGTTTACGCTTGTCTGAACCAAGACTAACTGACTACTCACTACTAAGGTTTAGAAATTACATTTACTCAGATCACATTCTGGTAAAAAAGATCATGACTACTATAAACTGCTAACCCTCTTCCACCACTTTGCTAACACTTTTCTACCATTTGACTCTCACTTTTGCTCTTACTTTAAACTGCACATACTACAAACTATCATTTTTATTATCGAGTTAACTTTACTAGAGATTAGTTTATGCTTAACAGTTGACATGGACGAATCAACGACTAGCTATGGTAAGCCATGTGCTTACTATAAAGGATATGCATATATTGTAAAAAGAACTAATAAAAATGAAACTGTTATTTGGTGCTGTTCGAAACAACGATCTAAAAAGTGTCGAGGAATGATTAAAACAAAAGGCTCCAACATACTTATTTCAATCGATCATCATTGTAAATCTCAAAATAATACTCATTTAAATGGACAAAATACTCTAACCAAGGTAAAAAAAAAGCAAGACCAAGAAAAAAATAGTGTGGCTCAAGATAGTGCTTTGTTTGTTAAAGAGCAATTATTATCTCCTGAAAAAGACATGTTAGGACAGTCGTTAACGTCTAAGAAACCTCTAACACTATCAAAGACAACACAAACTATGCCAAAGGTTGTTGCATTGCAAGATGAACAAAAAGGATTAGATAGTAATAGTGATGATGATTATATTGATGATAATTATATTGATGATGATAACCATGATGATGATGTTGATGATCATGATGATGATGATGATGACGATGATTTACACCCAAAAAAATAATTTGCTAAATTTGTTTACTGGAACAATCCCAGTAAGCTAATCCAGCGGCTTCAGTACTTGCATACCTGTAAACAGGCTGGTCATACTAAATATGAGGAAGAACTTTTGGATATAGAAAATGAGCTTCGTGATGCTAAAATTATAGTGTAATGAATCCATGTAACCGCTTAAACTATTTCTTAACAATACATGTAATATTTTCTACCACTTTGCTACCACTTTTCAAGTTTGCTACCACTTTTCTACCACTTTGCTACCACTTTTCTACTACTTTTCTGCCACTTTTCTACCACTTTTCTAGTTTGCTACCACTTTTCTACCACTTTGCTACCACTTTTCTACCACTTTTCTACCACATTGCTACCACTTTGCTACCACTATGTTACCAATTGTCTATCACTTGTCTAACACTTTGCTACCACGTTTCTACCACTTTTCTATCACTTTAAACTGTACATATTAAATATAAACCCCAACGCTAAATAATTATCTTACCAGAACAGAGATAACCTTTGTAGTGTGTAAATCATACTAACAGGTTAGTTACTACTACGGAACTTACTACAACTAACCGAGGTAAACAACGTGTACTCTATAAAGGCTACTCTTATAACTGTAGAGGACAAAATGTAAAAGGAATAATATTCTGGCGATGCTCAAAACAGAGGTCAACAAGATGTCGAGGCAATATGAAAAGTAGAAATGGTGTGGTTTTAAGTGTGAGTGATCATCAATGTAGTGCTCCAGATAAAACACTGATGGTGTTGACAAAAAATCATCAGAATGCTAAAAAGTTAGTACAAGAGAAAGATGTTGCTACTCAAAATAGTGCATTGTTTGTTAAGCAACGTTTAACCCCTGTTGTAAAAGTTATGTTGTATCCATCTTCCACGCCTCAAGAGTCATCAACATCACAGACTATGCAAGAGGTAGTGTTGTTGTTGTTTTAAGGGGCTGAACTACAAAGTCATCTGCCCTTGATATGCAAGTGGATCGAAAAGGACTAGATAGTAATAGACAAAAGAGAGTTGTAGTTTGTATATAACTATTGTACAAGTACTTACATTAAATAAATAAAAATAGTGTATGGGTATTGTCTGTTTTACTTAATTGCTATCCCTATGTCCCACTATTAATGCAATTGTTAACCATCAACAGTCTCTGACTATGTTCGCAAAGAGAGTGACCTGAAACAATACACTCTATCTATGGTTTGTGTACCGAGTACACAATAATACAGTGTGGTCAAGCCATGTTGAGGTAATAGTTATATCAGGTAAGGGATTCGAACCCTTGCTTTCTTGTACAGAAAATTTGAACTTAAGTCAAACACCATAACCACTCGGCCAACCTGACAGTTACTAATTTAATTATTTTTGTGGACTTGAGTGTTTATAAAACTTTTTCCAGTATACATTGACTAAACCACTTGTTTGTTTTGAAATATAGATTTTGTTTTGTTTGACCATAACATTGCAGTTATGAGTCTTGTGAACTGGGTGTTTAATATAGGGTTAAAGGCATTTTAAAATAATTTTAGAAAAGCTCTTAGGTATCGTGTCATGGGTTTTAGTAATGCATTACTGTTCGTTGACTAACATTTACCGTTACACAACATTATTTTGGTGAGCTCTACATGTTGTTGTTTGAGTCGTCAGTCTTTTGACTGGTTTGACGCAGATCTCCATGCCTCCCTGCCCCGAGCGAAACGTCTCATTTCTATATAGCTATCACACCCTACATTCAAGGCTATCTGTTTAACATATTATAACCTTGGATCTCTCCTACAAGCTCTTGGGTTCAATTCCTAGATTTAACACAAACTTTTAAAAGTGGTATGACAACTAAAACTAGTCTACTCAGTCTCGGGTGGTCCAAATATGTAGAGAGGGTTTGATTCACACCTCAACCATAGAGCACCATGTTCTTTTTTTTTTTTTTTTTTAATAATGATAGCCATTTGTTCAATTTCACATTTCACACATGGCAATTTGTGAATTTTCCTTTTGCATTTTTTTAAATGACAGTTTGATGTTTTTCAATTTCATGATATGGAAACATGGATTTTTCCATTTTCATATTTACACATTTGTCAATTTCCCATTTGCATATATTTTCTTAAATGTCCGTTTAAGGTTTTTAAATTTTGTATATATGGAAACATGGATTTTCCATTTGCTGTTTACAATTTTTTTTATATATTTATTTTGTTTATGTTGAAAAACGATATTTCCAAAACAAGATTTTTTATTTTTCATTTTATGATTTTGTAAATGATCTTAATGTGAGTGCTTGACCATGGCAATAATACAGTCTATCTATGTGTTAGCGGAACCATAGAGGCTTATTACTACTGCAAGTAAGAATGTTTTACAAAATAACGACTATCTACCACTGCATTTGAAAAACAAAACGATTGAAAAAAATCTATTTTCCATTCATATAAAAGTGCTAATTCTCCCTCTCCCCACCCTACCTCACCGTATTTTCTCTGGTCAAACAACCAATGCTACCCACACATACACAAGTTTTCTATATATCTCTCTCTATATATATGTTTTCTCTTGTCCACAAGATAAAAATTATGGTTGCTGGATTGTATCCTGCACTGTTTATGCGACATACCTTTGCCAGTTCATAAAACCGTTAGGTATTTCTCTACACATAGCGATTTTACCACTGCTCTACCTACGCCTTTTGCTCGTTTGGCTTTCTTACAGTCTAGTACGTGATAGGAAGCATTAACTGAATGTCAAACCCAGTCCACGTTTGTATTTGTAATCTAAGTAATAATTTGAAAAGAGACAAGTGTAATCAGTTTTAAACATTATCTCTGCTTTTATTTGTTTGTTTATGACATGCATATTAACCTAATATCAAACCCTAGTCTACCTTAGTGAAAGGCTAATAGTTTAACCACTGCGTCACCATACCCCTTTTTCTTAGTTTGATTCGTTCTAGGCCTTAGAGCTAGAAATCGAGTTAAGATCTTCAGTGAAAGAGGCACATGTGCTCACCACTATAGCACGTAATGTTTAGCTGGTAACATTAGACAACCGAAATGGTTTGTATTTATGTTAGTCAAGCATTTCTGTCATTTTCCTACTGTGTGAGCTCTGCCAGCAAGACAGTTTAGTTTAGAACAAGTGTGTGTGGGTGTGTGTATAGATTATTAGCCTCAGGTATTTAAAGCTTGTTGTGTGTAGCGACCATCTTGTCCCAGTAACCACTGAGCAAGTTTTAACAGTCAACCCATAAAAACTGCATTGGATAGTTGTGTGATGTTCATGTACTTGGGTGTGTGCATTAGCACTATGCACTAGCTTTACCTTACCCTCTATAGGTAGAGAGTTATCCCTTTCCTTTTTGACATTACCAATGACCACATTCACCCACAAGTTTTACACTTAAACCCTTGGCTTGTTTTCGATTAGGTTTGATTCGGTTTGGTTGGGTTTGATTCAGCTTGGTTCAGTTTAGTTCAATGTAGTCACCATTTTGTTTCATTAGCTATCCTCTTTAACCAATCAATTACAGATAGTCTACTCTTAATTCTTGAATCAGTAAATCCGATTTTGTATACACCGTTTGTCATTTATTAACCCATGCCTGCAACCTATACTCTCTCTGTACTACAGTCTGATCTGAAAACAAGTTCCAATAGTGAAAGACTTGTCAGTCACCATACATGTAGCCTACACTAGTTCTTCCTCTACCTAGCTATGTTTCATCACTCACGGTAAACAACTCACATGTCCGTATCCAATTATTAATTTATAAAATCTCAGGTCAATGACCTTAATATTTTGGATATTTTAGGTAAATTCATTGGTCATGGGAAAGAGTTGACCATTCTAAGTCCTATGACACCTCACATGTCGATATCCAAGTATTAGTTTATATAATCTCAGGTCATTGTCCTTGTTGTTTTGAATATTTGGAGTAAATTCGTTGGTCATGGGAAAGGGTTGGCAATCCTTAGTATTATAACACCTCACTTGACTCTCTCCCATTATTAGTTATCGAGATATTAACAACAGTGCAGTTAGGCCCTTTTGACAAAACATTAAATATATATTTAAAAACAGAGCGTCACCCCAAGTGCTAGGACCCCTCATACAAGTCCCTAGACTTATTGGTTCGCGAGATATTAATAAAAGTGTAGTTAGGTCCCTTGTTAAAATGCCAAAAAATACATTCAAAAAGAAAGTGTCTGCCCAAGTCCAACGACACCTCACAGGTCAAAATCCCATCATGGGTTCAGGAAATATCAACAAAAGTGTAGTTAGGCCCCTTGTCAAAATTTCAAAAAATACATTTAAAAAGGGAATGTCATCCCATGTGCTACGACCCCTCATACAAGTCCCTAGCCTTATTGGTTCACGAGATATTAACAAAAGTGTACTTAGGCCCTTTTGACAAAAATCAAAAATACATTGAAAAACGGGGCGTCATACCAAGTCCAACGACCCCTCATACAAGTCCCTAGCTTTATTGGTTCATGAGATATTAAAAAGCCAATGACCTCTTAGTTTTGGATCTTTTGGTTTTTTTTTTTAAATAACTCATCTATAAATCATTATTTAAAAAGTCCGCCCTCTTACGAAAACCCCAAGTGCGCATGCGTAAAAACAGAAAACAAACATGTTAATTCATAGTAGCAATCGGCTCTTCACATGCGTTTAATGTGGAACAACGTTTAATTTCATCATATCATTAGGAACCAGTCCAAAGGGACTGGTTCAAAGGGATCAGTCAAAAGGGACTCATCAACAAGGACTCGTCCACAAGGACTTGTCCACACAGACTCATCCACAATGACCTGCCCACAATGACCTGTCCACAAAGACTCGTCCACAAGGACCCATCAACAATGACCTGTCCACAAGGACCCGTTAGGTTGGGTTAGGTTACACTACAGCCACCATCTTTTAAAAAGCCCGCCCTCTTACCAAACCTATGAGTGGGCATGCGTAAAAACAAAAAACAAGCATGTTAATTCATAGTGGCTACCCACCGAATACATGCACTTTATGTAGAACAACGTTTAATTCCATATTGGCATTCAAACTCTCACATGTTGCACTTGGAAAGAGAGATTCTCTAAAAAAATACAATTTCACCCTCTAGTAGGGGTTGGTTTTATTTTGGGGTGGAAATATGTTGTTCATTGGAAAGAGGGTGTCAGCCCGAGTTCAATGACACCTCGTACAAGTCTCTAGCCTGATTGTTTCGCGAGATATTGCCATTTTAGTATTCCAGCGGTGGAGCGGTGGCGGTGGCTGTAGAACCGCTACAAATACACTACTTACGGCATGGAAACTACAAATATAACCGGAATGGAGAATTTGCTCAAGATAGAAAGAAGAATTTTAAGAAGGATTTATGGTCCTAGGAAAACACAGGAAGGTTATAGACTGAGATCGAATGCAGAAATTTATAGTAAAATCGACAACCTTGAAGTGATGATCAGAAAACGGTGACTTCAGTTCTACGGACATATGGTCCGCATGGATTGCTCAAGGTTAAACAAACAAATTTTTGATAAAATATGGAACTATAAAGGACAAGGAGGCTATGTAAAACAGATGAAAGAAGAACTTCAAAAATTCAAAATTACTGAAGAAGATTGTCTAAATCGAATAGAGTACAGAAAAAAAATTGTTGGTCTCAAATTTCTTGTCGGGGAGAAGAAAAATCTCAACAGAGGAGAATGGACTGCTGAAAGAAGAGCTGCACAGTCGACCAGGATGAAAGACTTCTGGAAGAGAAAGAAGGAAACTAGACCTATAAAGAAGTGATATTTGCGTGGTCCTTGTTGGCCTGTCCGCGGTGTATATATAGATGCTGAACCGTCGCTGTCATGCGTGCGTGCGTGCGGTGCTTCCGGTGACGGCCGTTTCAAAACCATGACGAAAAAATTACATGATAATGGCCTAATGTGTCCAAACTGTATTATGGTTACTATACTGTGGCTGGTCTGTCTCGAGGGGGATGGATAATTCGGTTGCGGTCGTGAGTATTCGGGTCGCTTCGTTAGCTAGTCTCACGTTACCAATTCTACCAACAGCACGGCTTGAGAATTGTAGACGGCGATGCTATAACTCGTAGCTTCCGTCACAATTTAGCATTTAAACGGGTCAAGTTAATGCATACTATGCTAATATACCGGTAACAACTGGATAGCAAATGATTATAATATCCTCACATATAACATATTTAATTGACACCAACTTAATACAATATTAGTCTAAGATATGTTAGACCAACTTGACGTTACAGACAGTTAGGAACGGGGCTTCGAGTGAAAGCCGAAGTTAAACGATTGACTTCGCGTCACCACATGGTAGCTTTACGATTGGTTACAAAGTGAGAAGCTTATTATCCTCTCTGTTTCAAAATAAATCATGTGATTGTGCCAGAACTTATCTATATTTACGACACTTTACTAAATGTAAAATACTGTAGTGTAATATTCAACATATCATATTCTCAGAATACATTACATTGAAGTACCTCCATTTTCTGCACAATGCACATCGCTTTGTTGGTCTAGGGGTATGATTCCTGCCCTGAGTGCGAGAGGTCCCGGGTTCATACCCCGGAAGATCCTAGCATTTTTATTACCGTACTTTTGTTTTTATCTCTTGAAAAGATTCAAAAAGTATGTAGGGGAAATGTGCCTAAAATGACATACCATTTTTATTTTTTGCTCGTTCTCTTAAACTTTTATTAAGAGTTTGTTTTTCACACATGTTTTAGAAACATTGACAGAATATCTTCTCAAAAACGGTCAACAACCATTAAATATAATACTATACTATTCACAAGAAATTAAATTAAAAAATGTACCAACGTGTCATTTTATCCCTACTGTTTGGGTAAAATGACATACGTTTCACCATGTATATACAAAAAGTGAAGACACTAAACAAAATCCTCAACAAGGTCTTATTATGTCTTTACAATTGGTTCTATGGCTTACAAAGGTCACACATAAAATGTTTAATCCTTGCAGGAACACCAGCACACTCACTGTGAGCCCACATCTTGCATCTAGCACACTTAATCCATGATTCTCCTGGCCTAGAATGTGAGAAAATGTCATTGCAGTAAATGCAAACACAGTCGTCATCATCTTCATCTGCACAGGGGTCTGATTTATAGGCTTCTGCGCTGCTGAACTCGATTCTTTTCCGAGCTTTTCTAGTTGATCGGCGTTCCTCAGCTAATTTCTTCTGGTGTTCTTTATCTTCTAGAAGTTTTATATTGGGACTGCTGTTTAGGAGGCCTGAAGAACCCTGGGTAGTTTTACGTTTCTTTGGGAAACATAACCCTGCTGTAGGAACTGGGGAAAGTTCATGAACTGATATTTTGAGTCTATTGTCTGATTTGGGAGTCCGAAGGCTGGTCGTGGGAGCAGATTTCTCTTCAGGTGTTGAAGAAGCATGCAAATCATGAGAACATCCCGGAATACTTTCCTCTTGACATTCATTATTCAATAAGCTTACAGTGGGGGATGGAATGTGGTCAGTCTCTACAAATGTAGGTCTATCAGTTGTCTGAGCCGGGGCAAACAAATGTTCTTCAATAACGTCAGGATTTAATGGCCAAACTTGCTGCTTTCCCATATGCATTGGCAAAGAGCTCACTGATTTGATATTGAGTGACTATTCGACCAGGGTGGGTTTTCAGCCACTTTGAAACTTCTTCATTATAATAGGTCTTCATGGGACCAAAAAATGACACATCTCATGGCTGAAGTCGGTGAGTGCAGTGGGGTGGTAGGCAAAGTAGAAACACTCCATTTTCTTTAGCATATTTCAGCACCTCAACATGTTTGTGGCTCGAGTGACCATCAACAATGAGCAACACTTTATCTTCTTTGTTTGCCTTAACAACATTAATAAAATGCCGTAACCACTTGAGGAAAACTTCTCCAGTCATCCATCCACTTTCATGCGCAATGCCTAGATTTCCCATAGGTGCTCCATCGATCAATTCCTGTTTCCAGTTTTTCCTGGGGAAGATTAAAGCCGGAGGGACAAAGTTTCCTGCAGGGTTCATACACGCAACCATTGTAACATGCATCCCCCTCTCAGCGCTTGTAAGTGCCCCCACTTGCTTTTTCCCAGTCGTTACAAAAATTTTCTGAGGATTATGTACAGTTAAGAGAGCAGACTCATCAACATTATAGATTCTTTCAGGCGATATTCCTTCTTTATTTAGGATATCTTCACAAACCTTGTAAAATTTATCGACTTGAGGTTTATTGAACCCCATCGCACGAGCTGCAGAAGTAGCTTCTGGCTTCCTTAGAGATAAGTCTGGATTGCGACTCCGAAAACCTTTCAGCCAGTCCCAGCCAGCCATTTTCTTCTCTTTATTAAATCTGTGGGGTATACCATTTTGTTCTGCAAGCTGGTATGCTAGTTTCCTTACTTCTGTGCATGTCATGCCAAACAGACGAGATTCTAGCAGCTTTAAGTGACTGACTATTTCCTGCTCTAATTCTTTTTCAAATGTCGACTGGAACCTCCCTAATCCTTTGCCTACACCCATAATTTGTTTGTTTCGATTTCTGGCACGCCTTCTTAAAGTCGCCTGCGGTACACCAAATTGTTTGGCAGCTCTAAACCAGCCCATTTCCTCATTGTTCACAGCATCGATGGCCCTTTGCATGGCTTGTTCATCCCATGACTGGCGTGTAGTCTTTCTGATATACGTCCCTACCATCTGCAAAAGAAACAGTACATATGATGAGAATTGGATGCCCGCTTATGTTGAAAATACATTCTAAGAATGCTACTTAAATATTTGTAAACATGGAAGAAGAAAGGCACATAATCTTCTTAGGCCAATATATAAGGGTAAAATGACATAGTATGTCATTTTATCCTTACTAATGGTATGTCGTTTTACCCTAGAGTGCACCTTGTAACAGAGTGAGAGGTTATGCAAAGAATAACAAAGCGATGAGACTAACGTCAATACCAATAGAAGCGTTGAACAACCTATAATACTATTTGTATATACTTATAACAAAAGGAACTTACCGCTAACAGCAAAGTCGCATCTAAAATGGAACACAAAAATATTCTAGCAACCTTCTTTTCACTTTTTGTTCACTGACTTTCAACACGTTTGATATTCAAGCCCGCCATTTGCAGAATACAGTTTAGCCAACTTCCGCATATGATAGAGCATTCAAAATAAACGACACTAGCGCCATTTACGAGAAAAAGCCACGATGTCGTTTTACCTGAGTATGTCATTTTAGGCACTTTTCCCCTAAAAGAACCTTAGGAACGTTCTTTTTTCGGGCGTAAATATAGATAAGTACTGGCACAATCACATGATTTATTTTGAAACAGAGAGGATAATAAGCTTCTCACTTTGTAACCAATCGTAAAGCTACCATGTGGTGACGCGAGGTCAATCGTTTAACTTCGGCTTTCACTCGAAGCCCCGTTCCTAACTGTCTGTAACGTCAAGTGTTAGACCACTGCCGTTTGAAATGTGCAAATCGCACACCTTTTGGGCAAGCTGTTTGTTATGGTCGTTTCTCTAGCGAAGTTTTACTAAGTTAATTATTCTTTTAGGAGACACTTGCCTTCGGAATTTTCATGAAAGGCCAACCCTCTAGTTCTTATTTCATAAGTTGAAAGCCTAAAAACAAAACCACAATCCGAAATAATGAAGAAAATAATCACGAACGATTCATTGCCAATGAAAATCAAATGGAGATTCGCGGACCGGAAGGTCTCTATGCATAAGTTACGGTGCCGTTTTAACTCGTGGAATCTCATACAATATCGCGACTGGGTAACGTGCCTGGCTATGCCCATAAAAGTAACGTAAGGAAGAAGATTGTTTTCAACGGTTTCTAGTTTGTGTTCCCCAAGATAGTTGACGTATTTGCAATCTTAATTTGTTTACCATTGTTTAGTTGAATTACTGGTGTTTCAATTCTGAAGGTCGGCATCATTTCAGTATATTCCTTTTTATTTTGAGACAAATCACTTTTCTTTTGTGCCCACACTTGCATCAACTCCATACCAGCAGGTAGTTGGTTGGTTCTTCAGTTTAGGGGCTGCTACAACGCGGTCATGTAACAATGTGTACTTTGGGTGTGTGTAGAATCTGTCTGATAATCGGTGTTAATTGTGATGGTTGTATTAGTTAGTTATTGTTGTTTTAAGGGGCGGAACTACGAGGTCATCTGCCCCTGGCTGTATTAGTGTGTGTTATCTGTAATTCAGGTAAGGACTGCACACGATCAATTTCAAATAGTTCCTACTTTTGCTACCAAATGACACCTAGCTGTGAACTTGGCTACTAGATGCCACCGACACCTGGCGGCGAACGTTTAAACTAATAGAGCCATAATCGAATCTAACCTACAGATTTAGCTTCACACACTTGTAGTTGGGTGGAAGGTTCTTTTACATGCCATAAATCTATGACGTGGCACCACCGGCTTTACTTCCCCTCCGAAGGAAGGCATACTGAGGGCTTTTTAACGCTCTTAAAAAATCCGATAATTTGGGCCGGGTTTGAACCCGCGATCTTGGGCATAGAAGCTCAGCATGCTACCAACTATCAATACCAGGTAAAGTGTTCAAAATAAAATTAATGTAGTGGGCTTATAATTGCATTTGAATATAAGTGCTCATGTTTAGGATATTTCCAATTGTACTGTGTATTAATTGGAAAACCCCTAAAATATCCTATTCGTCAGGCCCGAGTAATGCTCATTCTATGCCCACACGTACCGGTTTAAGAGGCTCTTATTAAGTACCACACTGTAATTCATATATTATAATCTAATCAATCGCGGGTACATACAGCTAGCAAAGTATAGAAAATTCGTACTATATAGGGCCTACCTATATTTCTATGCCCAGTAGGTGTTTTGAGGAGTTCTTGATTGGATTGATGACATGAAGCGTTTGAAGATGGCCCTGTGTCTGCTTGTGGCAAAAGAGTACAGGTGCTAAAACAAAGAATGAGCACATTGCACAACTTTTTGTTCTTTCTGTTAAAAGTTGTTGAGCCCAGAACCAGCTCTCGTATGAACAGGTAGAGAAACCTTGGAATATATATAGGCTACATCAATGACACCGACGTAAAGATTCTCATGTAAATCCGCTGTTGGGAGACTACTAAAACATTTACCAAGAATGCACTCATTCTTTGTCTAAGCGACTGTACAAGTTATTAGTTTTCTCAAGGTTTCATATATTACATTTATTATATAACACCTACCTGCATAAGCCTACTCATTGAAAAGGACAACATCTAGGACATGGATGGTGAATTTCCAAATTTGGTTTTATTTCCACTTGATTGCAGCCTCAGCACTTCCCTTGGTCATCCTAATTTTCTTTCAATCATAACTGCTTCAGAGTATTCTCACCTTTGCGGCCATTGTCTTTCATGATTCGTTCTTTCCTTTGTGTGTGGGGGCAACTTCCATCTATCATCTTCCTTAAGAAGCACTTTGGGCAACACCGAGTAAGGCTCAATGGTAAGGCTGATGAATTTGAGAATTGACAACCCAAGGCATTCTTTTATCAAAGACTTAAAGAGCAGATCACCTAGCTGTTCATTTTCTCTCTCCTTCGCTTGCCCCTGATTTTTTTAGCCTATTTTCATTCATGAAAAAATAGGCTTACGAGATCACCTTTTGTTTGTGTGTGTGCGTCCCCGTTATAAAATCTAAACGACTGAAGCGATTTCAATGAAACTTGGTAAGGTCATAGTACTATATCGTCCGACCCTGACCGTGCCCTTCAAATTTTATTACATCTCACCAATCCGACAGGGTGACTGTGCGAAATTATTTCACTGGCATTCTATATCTTTGAAACTATTACTGATATCACCTTGAAGTTTTGTATGGTGATAAAGGGCACTACTGGAAGCTTACCTATGTGACTTTCAAACCCTTGTTAAGTACAAAACTAACATGGCGGCCAAGTGAAGTTGAAACATTTAAATAAGACTTTTCTCGCGATTTAACCATCCGAGTGCAGTGAAACATGGTACAGCAAATGTTTATACACATTTTAATGCACTGACATGATTTAGTTCAATTGTTTACATAACCTCAAGATGGCGGCTGTGCAAAATTTCAAAAAAAAAAAAAAATTCTAGTGTCCTAATCATGCGATCGAAGTCTATGTTTGAATAATGAACCTATGCAATAATCTTCATCTAATAATTCATAACTCTATGGCCTACATATGTGTGTGTGCATAAGAAATGTGACCACTTCTCAGTCAACAGTTCACGAAATAACTTAATTGTAAAAAAACACTCAAGGGAGTAAAATGTCGAATTTTGTTTTTGATGCCTATGTACTAGTTAAGACAGTCATCTACTCACCTCGTGAATTTTAAATCCCTCTGACAATAATCACTGCTAAAACATGAGGTTTATTTAATACTAAGAAAAGGGACCACTTTTCGCATCATAAGCGAGGCTCTACTCACTTACAATGCTGCTCATTAAGGTCCGTATTAACGTAAATTATTATAAAAAAATATTTAATTAACATATTAATTAATTTAATATTTAATTGAAAAGGCGGAATTACAGTAAATATTTTCTTATAATCCACACACTTATTCGTTTGGGCTCACAACTGCGCAAACATAAGATAAGAGGACTCAGAAATCTTATCTTATGATAAATAAACCCTAGCTGGGCACTTTTAAAGGCAGTAGTGTTGCAATTAGTTGTCTTCGATGACCTTCCGCAAGTCATAACAAAATCCCTTTCGGTACGCTGGAAGGCGGAGGTAGATTTTACCGGGCACAGTACACACAAGTACACAGGGCTATATGATCACAATGTTGCAGCCCCTAAAATAAGCAACACCACATGAGCTGGCATTGTCATGGTAACGATACCTACAAAAATTCCACCAATATAGCATACAAGAAGACCCATTTTTTATATTTATACTGGAATTCCAAAAGCATTTTGCTCATCCCTTGGGGTACGGGTGGGTCATATCAAATTCTTTTACACAAAAGTTTTAGGTAATTGCTGTCATAGATTAGTAGATATTGAGAAACATCTAAATATTTCAGATGGTCGCCATTTTGGATTTTTATATAAGTAGGCCATAGAGTTATGTACTATTAGATGACGATTATTCCGAAGGTTCAATATTCAAACATCAACTTCGATCAAATGATTAGGACACAAGAAATTAAAGCTTAATTTTAAAATTTTGCACAGCCACCATCTTGAGGTTATGTAAACAAGTGAACTAAATTAGATGGTAGTGCATTACAATGTGTAGAACCATTTGCTGTACCGGTACCATGTTTCACTGCGCTCGAATGGTTAAATCACGAGAAAATTCTATTTAAATGTTTCAACTTTGTTTGGCCAACATGTTTGTTTTGTACTTAACAGGTGTTTGAAAGTCACATAGGTGAACTTCCAGTAGTGCCCTTTTATCAACGTACAAAATTTCAGGGTGATATCAGTAATAGTTTCGGAGATATGGAATGCCGGTGAAAAATTTCGCAGAGCTGCCATGCTGGATTGGTGAGACATAATAAAATTTGAAGGTCAGGGACGGAAAATATAGTAAGTACTATGACCTTACCGAGTTTCATTGAAATCACTCCAGCCATTTAGATTTTATTAGAGACACATAAACATACACACCACACACACACGGACAAAAGGAGATCTCATAAGCCTATTTCTCATACATAAAATACATAAATAGGCTAAAAATCTACATCTACATCAGAATACCGGTGAACATGAAATTGTAAATGCCTGCGTACCTTCTTAATAGTTCAGTAGTTATTTGCGTCTTAATGTAACCAAATTTTTGAACAGGTCTACAAAAAAGTTTTGAAATCTTATGTTGTATCATTACGTGCTAATTTAAGGTCTTAATTTCTTTCAGAGGCATGATATTAGTAACATATTACAGAACACGACAGTGCCTTTATCTCAATACCCGACATGTTGGTCCTTTTCATATGCACGCACACATATGTAAGAATCCAACATGGCGCCCATCCGAAATATTTAGACTATTTTCAATATCTACGAACCTATGAGAGCAATGAAATTAAAATGTTGAATGTTGATAGAGGCTATGAACATAAGTTCACACATGGGACATTCAATAACCTGGTGAGCACAATTCAAACATGGCGGCGACACGAAATTTAAATTTTAAATGGACGTTTCTTGCAAATTAACCATCCGAGCGCAGTAAAACATGGTGCGGGAAATGCTTATACAAATTTTAATACACTGACATCTAATTTATTTCAATTGTTTTTATAACCACAATGCAAAATTTTAAAATCTCGTTTTTATTTCTTGTGTCCTAATCAAGCGATTGAAGTTTGAACCTATGCAATAATCTTCATGTAATAGTATATAACTGTATGGCCTACATAATAAAAATCCAACATGGCGACCATCCAAAATATTTAGACGGTTCTCAATATCTACGAATCTAAAACAGCAATCAAACTGAAATTCTGTATGTTGATAGAGGTAATTAACATAAGTGGGATATATGAAAATAGGCTATTTAGTTCTTCACGGAACCACTTGTTTCATACTCTTGACTCCTCTTGTCTGAATATTTATTTTTGTTTTATCGATCTTGTCTTACATCCAGTCCAATAGCCAAGCAGTTGGAGCAACACTAGGGTGTTCTACTGGAAACATGGCCAAAGTTCAGTCCTGATGATAATTTTGGAACATATGCTCTCCTATGCTGAGGCAGTCCTCTCTTGAGAGCAATGACTTGACTGTTGATGTTCATAGCCTCACTTATTGAATGAGAAGAAATGCACATATAATTTGCAATTTTGTATAAACAAGTAGCACGAAAAGTTGACATACATGATAAATTTATTTATATATAACAAACAATGCGCTGATAATATGTACATGATATTCTCCTTGACCAATATTATCAGGGAACACACACACACACAATACACACATGCACACACCAACATTTTATCCTCTGTCGAGTATTGTCTATTATCCTATGCACACTTTAAAATACTTTTGATCAGAACAGACACTTTATGTAGTTTGTCAATAAACAGCTACAGTTTTTACACATCACAAAAATCATGCAGAAAACTAGAACTGATCTTATCAAAATATAAATTAAACTAAAAATTAACAAAGCATTTACATATCATCTATAAATAGTCTTCACATTGTGT
This sequence comes from Meconema thalassinum, assembly GCA_946902985.2. Taxonomy (NCBI): domain Eukaryota; kingdom Metazoa; phylum Arthropoda; class Insecta; order Orthoptera; family Tettigoniidae; genus Meconema; species Meconema thalassinum. The sequence goes on from OX336390.1 coordinate 695,563,803, forward strand.
GACATTTCAAGAGAAAACCATACATTGATAGTTCTTGAACTTGCCAATCTACTGATTTACATAACTTTGCAAAGTATACAGTTCCAACAACAGACAAATGGTAACATAGTGCTATTAACTTCCTACTCATGACTTGCCTAACTTCAAATAAATTCACAATTCTACTGTTCGATATGACAAAGTATTAAAGCCGTATGTAAAATGCACCGAGCTGACCAACATTAACAGCATCGTAATATTTCAAACTGTGGAAGTTTTATTAAAAATTAAATCCCACAATCGCAAGCTCTATATCCATTAGTCACCCCTATAAAATCCGTATTTGTCATGCCAGAGTTATATAATAGCTTTCTCAAAAAATGTAGTAAATCGAATTATCTTTATTCTATGAACTAGACAATAAATATGTGGAAAAAAAAATCTTGTATTTTTACATGGCATTATATAGATCAGAAATTCTCAAACTACAGTCTTAGTGTCTTGGAAACATTATAAATTATCGGGTTCCACAGATCAATTTCCCAACAATAATAGCTACTTGATCAAATATATGTAAACTGAAAAAGTAGTTTTGGAAAGAAACGGCCATATTTAATTATATTTTAGTCCTGTTCATAAAATAGCATATTTTGCAGAATTTGAAAAAATAGTTACATTTTTTGACTGACCATTTTCTTCTACCATGATGGAATGTGCTTGCTGTCTTTCCCATAATGGTATCACATGACATGACATGACATTGAAAACAAAGAAATATAACTGCATTAGTATTGAAAAGTTGTTGCAGGCACTGAGAAGCATTTAAGGAATTATGAATAGTGATAGTCCTTTGATTACATTACTGTAGTTCGTCTTTATGCCTACTGATATTCTCAAGTCCATACATGTTTATATGGGCCTAATTCGACCACTGAAAAAATAAATTGTAATCCATACTTATTAATAATCCAACCACCTCAGTCTCAATATTTATGCTGGATTAACAAGATCACTTGGAAATCACCAAGAAGAAAGCCAACTTATTAACAGTGCCAAAAGAAAAGAGAGTAACTTTCCCAGGATGACGACTTGTAAAACAATTGAAACTTCCACACTTTGAAATTGATATAAGATGTGTAATGCAACTTCAGTTGATACAAAATGCACATGATTTGAATATTCCTTGCTTTTGCTGTAAAGCATGGATTAGAAAATAAGTTTCTCCTCTCATCATCTCAGAATCAATATTGTGTACCTCCTGTCAAATATATCACATCATTAACTCTGCAACTGAAGTTTGCTGCAGGCTGTACTGCTTTGTCAATCTGGAAGATAACCCTTCTATCAGGAAGTATTTCAGGGGTTGTAATAGTCACATCACAATTACATAGCTGTATAAATGATGGATCTTGGAAGTGTTTTAGCTTTAGCTACAGTGCTTTGTTGAAATCAAGTCCAGGGAAGATGTACATGTACCAGATTTTAACCTTACGGTACGCCAACATACAAGATTTTAACATGGCACACAATATTTTTCATGGCCACAAGAAGAACTATAGATCATCAAATTATACAATAATCTACAGTATGAGGGAAGAACTGTTAAAGAGTTGTAAACAAGGCATTAAGTGGCAAAGGAAGTGTGCTCCTTCGTCTGTTAATTTGTCATAGTATGACATAGGCCTACTACATGTAGTTGGTGCTCGTCGTTTTAAGAGAAGGAATATAGAGATCGTCTAAGCCAAATGGACACAGTTGTCTCGTTACAAAATTGTAGTGATAGCCTCATAGCCTTGATGTAGCTGACATGTGCTAATTAATTTTTCTTTAAAAGGATATAGTGTCTGAAAGAATGGTTAATTAGGGAAACTGCAGCCCAGGGCTTGGAAGAGAAGGTTGAACATGGAAGGTCAAAACAGGGAAGATGTGGTAAAGAAGCCTGGTGTAGGGAAACACCCAAGGCTGTTAACCTCTGGGAGATCAAGTGATATTCGTTATCAGTGTAAAACCAACTTTTGACATACCAGGTGGTACCCAAAAACTCCGAAAATTTGATTGTACGCGTCAAACCAGTAGTAGGGCGACATTCTACCGCTAGGTGTCTCGAGGTACATGTCTTTAGCTACTGCGGTGCAAATTTACTTCATCTTTGGCCATGCAGTTGTGAGTTGTGGAGTGTGCGTGTTAGGACGTGTAAATTGTCAAATGGATAACTTGAAAGAGCAAAGGATTTGCATTAAATTCTGTTTCAAATTGAAGAAAATGCAGCTGAAACCCACCGCATGCTGACAGAGCATTTGGTCATAGTGCACTGAGTAAAGCAAGAACATTTGAGTGGTTCAAGCGCTTCAAGGCCGACAATCTGTGGAAGATGACAAACATTCTGTCGACCGTCAACATGCAAAGCACCGGATCATGAAAACAAGCAACATGATTCACGAAGACAGAAGGCAGACAATTCACGATGTTTGTAAAACGCGCCATGCAGCCAGTCTTGTACAATTCTTTCCCTCCCTTCTCTAACACATAATCTCAGTGAGAAAACATCAAACTGTTACATGGCTTAAAATCCCCCCTCCTTTAGAACTATATAAATAATTTGTAGCTTAGTGTTATTGTAGGGATGCCTTCCACTTAAATACCAAATTTCATGCCATTCACTCCAGTGTCTCTGATGCCAACCCAACAGACAGAAAAGAATTAAACTGAAGAGTATATTTGGTACAGATTGGTTTAGGAACAAGACTGGACTAAGACAGGAGAGTGTGCTGTCACCTCTCTTGTTCATAATGGTGATGGATGAAATTGTAAAGGAAACAAAGGAAGCATATGGACATAAAGAAATTAAGTTACTGTTATTTGCAGATGATATTGTGGTCTGGGGAAGGAACACCGAAGAAGTGCAAAAACAACTAGATGCACTGAACGAAAATATTCAAAAGTACGGCCTGAAAATCAGTATAGAGTAAAGCAAGACCATGGTGATGACAAGAGGGGAAAGACAAGGAAAGGGCACTGTGAAAATTGGAAGTCAGAGTTTGGAAATTGTGGACACGTTCAAATACCTAGGAAGTGAATTGATGCAAACTGGTAGGTTGGACATGGAGATTGGCAGGAGGGTACAGCAAAGCAATGCATTCTATCAAAGTGTAAGAAAACTTGTTTGGGATAAGGAAGTATCAAGGAAAAGCAAGGAGGTAATGTATAAAGTGTACTATGTTCCCATATTAACTTATGCAGCTGAGACTTGGACCCTGATAAGCAGGCAAGAGAGTAGAATCCAAGCCAGTGAAATGAAATTCCTAAGAAGTATGATAGGAAAGACAAGGAAAGACAGAGTGAGGAATGAAGATGTTAGGAAGGAAGTTGGGATGGAAAAACTAAATGAGAGAATTGAGAAGAATAAACTAAGGTGGTTTGGACATGTAAAGAGGATGGAGGAAAATAGAATACCAAGACAGATGCTGGAGGCGAAGTGCAAGGGTAAGAGAGCAAGAGGAAGACCTAGAACAAGGTGGATTGATTCAGAGAAGAACAGCGTAAGAAAAAGAAATCTGGACTGGGACAAGAATGGTGGAAGGAAAGAGGAAAGTGGTGAAGTGCCATAAATACCCCGACCCGGCAGGAGCTGGATAAGGGGAAATGATGATGATGATGATGAGTATATTTGGTCACTATACCCCTCACCTGGGGTAAATACAAAGTTGTAGCTGAAAATTCAGAATGTTCAGACAGAAAACTTACTTAGGATATTGGCATGGGTGAACAGAGTATTGGAGGTAGGCATAAAAAGACATGCATCAACCCATACAAAAAATAAAATAATCTACAACATCCTGTAATCATGTGTCTTGCCTTTTGGTTGGTACAATGTTCTCACTCCTATTGATACTATGGCATAATATCCTGAAATAAGCTTGTTCATGTTACAATGAAAATAATTAAAAGCAAGATTATTTCTTACGGACTTGTCAAGGCTTGTTTGGCAACCCAGTCCATATAAATTCAACTAAAGCACTGCAAGAGTTTATGAGGGGTTCTAAATAGGAAAAATCTATATTCTGCAACAGAGTCATAAACTTTTGTAGTCAAGGTAATAAATGTTTCAAAAACTTTCTTCCAGGTATGTACTGGTATTAAATATATACACACACATAAGATTATGTCACAACATACTTCATATGGGAAAACATTTTAAATATCAATGTAACAAATGTAGTTTACATGAGTCTATTATGTCGAGATTAGTCCAAATTAATCCCAAGTATGGCAGTGTAGCACTGTTTACCATTCTGTGAAACAGGGGAAACCAATATCAGGATGTCTACCAGTATTGAAAATACTACACACATATGGGAAAGTTAAACAGAGCTAGAGTCATGGTGCGGGTTCTTCTGCTGGTGGGTTTGGTCATCATCATGGCGACGCGAGCATCTATAGGCCAAATAAATCAGCTGAACGTGGAATGGTTTAGAGACAGCGACAACAATGGACATGGGACCTTAATGGCATCATAGAGAAGCTGCCCTACCTCCAGGACTTAGGGGTAGAGGCCATGTCTCCCTTCAATATTCCAGTCACTGATGGAGGACCAGAGATTCGGCGTTTCGGACTTCCGTGCCGAAAACCCAGTCTATGGTTCCATGAACGACCTTATGAACCTATTAAAGCTGGCCAAGAAACACAACCTGATGGTGGTTTGGAATTTGCTCCCAGCCATTCAAGTGACCAACATGAATGGTTTCTCCAGTCCATCAGGAGAGTAACGCGCTACACAGATTACTATATATGGAGAGATGGGATTACCTGCGCTGCCAACTCTAATCGGCCCGATCACCTAATAACTTGACGAGTCTCCACGGAGGATCTGCCTAAGAATGGAGATCCGGAAGAAATTATTATTGCTTACCGACGGAACTACATTCCCAGGCGGATCCTCCGTGGAGAGTCGTCAAGTTATTAGGTGATCGGGCTGATTAGAGTTGGCAGTGCAGGAAATCCCATCTCCCTATGTACTGTATAGTAATCCGTGTAGTGCGTTACTCTCCTGATGGACTGGAGAAACCATTCATGTTGGTCACTTGAATGGCTGGGAGCAAATTCCAACACCACCATCAGGTTGTGTTTTTTGGCCTGCTTTAGTAGGTTCACAAGGTCGTTCAGGGAACCATAGACTGGGTTTATGGTATGGAAGTCCGAAGCGCTGAATCTCTGGTCCTCAATAGGTGACTGGAATATTGAAGAGAGACACATGACCTCCACCCCTAAGTCCTGGAGGTAGGGCCGTTTCTCTATAATGCCATTAAGTTTCCCAATTATTATTGCTTTCTGATGGAATTCCATTTCCAGGCAGATCCTCCAAAGAGAGTCATCAAGTTATTAGGTGGATCGGGCCGATTAATATTATTACTCTCACTTCCTCTCCAAACATGAGCCTGATCTCAACCTCGGATCTGTCTCAGTGATACAAACTATATGTATATCCTCAAGTACTGGCTAACCACCATAGCCAATCCCAAGCCCGTGTTGAGAAAGGAGGAGGGAAGGAGCTACAACCTGGAGGGAGGAAAGAATTCTCATCCCAGGGAATAACAAGAGTATTGAACACCGAAATACCCTGAAGTAGCTCCAGGACAGCCCCTTCATCAGGCTCGGGGGCTGTAGGCTAATAACCTACACCCTTTAAATTTACTTATCACTGAAACATACAAGAGCAAACAGGATGGAGCTCACAATGATAACTTTCAGCATGAAGAGGAAAACGAGAATTGGTTTATGGAATGTGAGAACAATGTGGGAGACAGGAAAACTGGCACAGGTGGAAAGAGAGATGGATCGGTACAGACTGGGTATACTAGTTCTATGAACAACTAAACAGTGTCTCTTCATCCATCAAACGTAAAGATGTCAAGATATTAATGGGAGACCTCAATGCAAAGGTGGGAGAGGGCAACGAGGGGCAGGAAAATGTCCTTGGAGTCCATGGAGTCTGAACCCGTAACGACAATGGAGAGAGATTAGTTGATCTTTGCTAGTACCATGGAGTGATAATAGGAGGCACAGTATTCCCTCATAAGACAAGTCACAAAGTGCATGGGACTCTCCAGACAGTTGAACAAAGAACCAGATTGACCACCTTGCTATCAGCAGAATGTGGAAGCGCTTGCTACTGTATGTAAGAAACAGAAGGGGAGTGGATGTGGGTAGTGACCATCACCTGGTGACGGCAGAAGTGAGGATAAAGATAGCAACGGCCAAACAAAAGAACCCAAGAGTACATAGGCGATTCCATCACAGGCAGCTGACGAATCCAGACATAAAGAAAGCGTTTAATCTTGAATGCCTACAAGAAGAGGAAGTAGAGCAGAGGGATGTAGAGTCAAGATGGAGACTTTTCAAAGACACCATTGTAGACACGTGCAGAAATGTTCTTGGGTTCGAGAAGAGGGAAGCAAAACCGTGGATGTCAACAGAAACATGGAAAGGAGGAGAGAAGTGAAGACCCGTCAACTGCAGTGCAACCCTGAAGAGAAGGCAAGACCCATAGAGCAATACAACACACTAGACCGAGAGGTGAAGAGAAGCGCAAGGAATGGCAAGCGTAAGATGATAGAAGATATGGCAAGAAAAGCAGAAGAGGCAGTGGGTAAAGGAGACACCAAAGAGTTGTATCAAATACCTAAACAACTATCTAATAAGAAGTTTAACTTAAGGAAACCCATCAATGATGCTGCAAGAAATATATTGACGAACACCCAAGACCAATTGATTCGTTGGAGGGAGTTCTTTACACAGACCCTCAACAGAGAGATACCACCAGCCACTAAAGCAGTTGAGGAACATGATGCACCCCAGATCAATATTAATACAAGTCATATCACCAAGGCTGAGATAGTCAGAGCAATAAAGACTGTAAAAGTGGCAAAGCACCTGACATAGATAACATCCCAGCAGATGTACTTAAAACCGAGACTGGCCTTATCGCAGAGAAATTGCTTCCTCTTTTCAACCAAATCTGGGAGTCCGAAGTACTGCCTGCAGAATGGAAAAAAGGAATACTTATCAAACTACCAAAGAAAGGAGACTTAATGGAGTGTAATAACTGGAGAGGCATCACATAGATGTCTATGCCTAGTGAGATTTTCACAAGAATTATTTTGAGTAGGATTCGGAAAGCACTGAAGAAGGAACAGGCTGGGTTCAGAGAGATTAGATCGTGCACTGATCAGATCAATACACTGAGGATAATCATTGAGCAGACATTGGAATATCGGACACCATTGTATCTCTTGTTCATAGACTTTGAGAAAGGGTTTGATAGCGTGAATCGAGAGCATATGTAGTTAATTTTGAAGAGCTATGGTATGCCACAGAAGATCATTCAGCTCGTAAAGGCTATGTATGAAGGATACAGTGCAAAAGTTGCTCACGAAGGCCAACTTTTGGTTTGGAATATCATCAGGGGTGAAAAAGGGTTATCTGCTCTCACCAATCTTATTTTTGGTGGTACTACGTCATGAGAAGGGCTACAGAAGGAAAAGCTCGAGGCATTGAATGAGGACTAACACCGCGACTAGAAGATCTGGACTTCGCCGATGACATATTTCTTTTGTCACAGGCACATAGAGGCATGCAAGAGAAAGTTAACTTACTGAAGGAAGAAGCAGAAAAAAATGGATTGAAAATTAACATCAAAAAGACCAAAGAAACGCATATCAATTCTAAGAACGCCAAGCCTGTCATGATGAATGGGAATGAGATTGAAGGTGTCCAATATTTCTGCTATCTTGAGAGCATGGTATCAACAACTGGAGGCTCAGAAGAGGACATCGCAAATCGGAATAGGAAGGCAAAGGCAGCATTTGCCCAGCAGCTGTTTCTTCAGTCTCCCTCTTTTCTGACTGCCTTGTGGGTTTCAATCCAAAGCTTGCCTCGGGATTTACGTTGGGCTCCTTCTTAGGGTGTGGTCTATCTATCTCTATTTTCTTCTTTTGATCTGCGTTTCACATTGACTATGTCCCATTCTCTGCCACAGGTCCACGTTGGAAATGACATCTGGCCAGTCGTCCTGCGGACCGTTCTGGTTTTCCAGGTGGATTCGAACACAGATCAGTGTGGAGATCCAGAAAGATTGCGCTGAGGACCAAATTGATATTGCTGGACACCAACTGCTGTCAACAGAGTTTGCTGGAAAGCTCTTGTGGAAGCCCTTTGCTCCTTGGAGGAGCTTAAAAGGACATAAGTCAAAAGTAAGTAAGTGCAGTACTGGCTGCAGAAAGGAGTGGATGGTTTCCGATTCATCAGTATGAACTTCAGTGACGTATACCTTCAACATCACACCAACACGTCCAATGAGGCCCAACAGTGGAGCCAACTGCAGAAGGAATGCAAGGCTCTCAGTGAAAATGAAACCAAAATTTTCCTGGTGGATCCGGACACAGACAAGCTGCAGGCGAGGTCCGACAACAGTACGAGCTCTCGGCCCACCAACCGGGCCATCACCTCCAACTTCATTCAGAGTATCAGGAGGAAGCAGAGAGAACGCTTATCCGAAAGGATGTTGGGGAGTGAAAAACTGGGAAGCCTGGACGGTCTGGTCTCAGCCCTAATAATGTGGACTCTGTGCACATCTTGTCGCTACTTCTTCCTGGCACGGCCATCACCCCCTATGGCCAGAAACTGGGTGTGATGGACAATCGGACTGGGACACCATTTCCTTGGGACAGCACCACCTGCACAGGGTTCTACAGAAACAGCTTTCCCTGCTTTGATGGTGTGAAACTCCTCGACCAGCAAGGCGACAACAGCAGCCACTACAACCTCTACACGTGCTGGTGGCGATGTGGCGAGAACCGTCAATAGCCAAGGGGCGAGTTGAATTCTAAGTACTTTCTGATACAGTGCTATAGATTACAAGGACACTCAAGACTGCTCATACTTTCACAGTGGTGACCAATTTAGGTGACATTGCTGAAAATGTCATTCTTAGAGCTTACAATTTGCCAAGAAAACTGTGTATATACAGTACTGTATTGACAACGGGAACTCCAGACTGGAGCCTGATGACTCCGTGCCCCTGGAAGGACTACAACTTCAGCCAAATCTGGTGCGGTCCTAACAGCAGATGACTACTAAAAAATCATCAAAGCCATATTAAACTACAATATCGAATATGGCATATATTAGTGCTAGGTAATACAGGTCCAGGAAAAAGCACTTTTATGCAAATCATTGCTGGGAACAATGATGATCTGATGCCCGAGGAGCCAGTGAGAGGTTCAGACAATAACAGTAATGTCAGTGCTTCAAATTAAACAATTACCCCGGAAATAATTTTACCTAATCTAATTCTGTGAAACAGGGAAAACCAATACCAGGATGCCTACCAGTATTGAAAATACTACAGACATTTGGGAAAGTTAACCAGAGGTTCTTCTGCTGGTGGGGTTGGTCATCATCGAGGCAACGCGAGCATCTGTAATATATCAGCTGAACATGGAATGGTTCAGAGACAGCGACAACAATGGACATGGGGACCTCAATGTCATCATAGAGAAACTGCCCTAGCTCCACGACTTAGGGGTAGAAGCCATATTATGTCTCTTCAATATTCCAGTCACCTATGGAGGACCAGAGATCAGTGTTTCGGACTTCCGTGCCGTAAACCAAGTCTATGGTTCCATGAACGACCTTGTGAACCTATTAAGGGAGGTCAAGAAACACAACTTGATGGTGTTGGAATTTTCTCCCAGCCATTCAAGTAACCAACATGAATGGTTCCTCCAGTCCATCAGGAAAGTAGCGTTCTACACGGACTACTATGTAAGGTGAGATGAGATTACCAGCGCTGCCAACTCTAATCGGCCCGATCACCTATAAACTTGACGAGTCTCTACGGAGGATCCGCCTGGAAATGGAGTTCCATCAGAAAGCTCACTCTCACTTTCTGTCCAAACATGAGTCTGATCTCAACCTCAGATCTGTCTCAGTGATACAAACAATTATGGATATCTTTAAGTACTGACTGCTGAAAGGAGTGGATGGTTTCCGATTCGTCGGTATGAACTTCAGTGACGTATATCTTCAACATCACACCAACACGTCCCATGAGGCCCAACAGTGGAGCCAACTACAGAAGGAATGCAAGGCTCTCACTGAAAATTAAACCAAAATTTTCCTGGTGGATCCAGACACAGACAAGTTGCAGGCGAAGTTCGACAACAGTAGGAGCTCTCGGCCCACCAACCGGGCCATTACCTCCAACTTCATTCAGAGTGTCACGAGGAAGCAGGGAGAACACTTATCCGACAGGATGATGGGGAGTGAAAAACTGGGAAACCTGGACGGGTCTGGTCTCAGCCCTAATAATGTGGACTCTGTGCACATCTTGTCGCTACTTTTTCCTGGCACAGTCATCACCCCCTATTTCAGAAACTGGGCGTGATGGACAATCAGACTGGGAAACCATTTCCTTGGGACAGCACGACCTGCACAGGGTTCTACAGAAACAGCTTTCCCTGCTTTGACAGTGTGAAACTCCTCAACCAGTAAGGCGACAACAGCAGCCACTACAACATCTACAAGTGCTGGTGGCAATGTGGCGAGAATCGTCAATAGCCGAGGGGCGAGTTGAATTCAAAGTACTTTCCGATACAGTGCTAGAGATTACAAGGACACTCAAGACTGCTCATACTTTCACAATGGTGACCAATTTAGGTGACATTGCTGAAAATGTCAGTCTTAGAGCTATATACTGTATTGACAACGGGAACTCCAGACTGAAGCCTGGCGACTCCGTACCCCTGGAAGGACTACAACTTCAGTCCTATTCTAGTGCGGTCCTAAGAGCAGATGACTATCAAAACATCATCAAAGCCATATTGAACTAATATATCGAATATGGCATATATAAGGACGTTGTATTAGTGCTGGGTAATACAGGTTCTGGAAAAAGCACTTTTACCTAATTCATTCCCAGGAACAACGATGATCTGATGCCAAAAGAGCTAGTGAAGGGTTCAGACAATAATAGTAATGTCAGTGCATCGAATTCAAGAACTACCTCGGATATTATTTTACCTAATCTAGTAGTAGATATTAGAATAAAAACTGCATTTTATGATTGTCCTGGATTTAGTGACACTAAAAGTGCAGCTCAAGAAATATCTGCTGCTTATTTTATTAAGAAAGTTATTGATTCTGCAGATACTCTGAAACTGGGATAGACAGGACTTTATGCTATTAGTGAAACATGCTGTTGCCATGATAGAGAATATAGATCTTTTAACGATAGTATCGCTCTTATTGTAACTTATAGTGAGTGGAATACAGTGTTGTGAGTGACATGGTAGCGAGTACTACAGTCCAGTATTGAAAATACTACACACATTTGGGAAAGTTAACCAGAGCTAGAGTCATGGCACAAGTTCTTCTGCTGGTGGTTTTGGTCATCACCGAGGCGACGCATCTATAATACATCAGCTGAACGTAGAATGGTTCATAGACAGCAACAACGATGGACATGGGGACCTTAATGGCATCATAGAGAAGCTGCCCTTCCTCCAGGACTTAGGGGTGGAGGCCATAAGTCTCTCTTCAATATTCCAGTCACCTATGGAGGACCAGAGATTCGGCATTTCAGACTTCTGTGCCATAAACCCAGTCTATGGTTCCATGAACAAGGCCAAGAAACACAACCTGATGGTTGTGTTGGAATTTGCTCCCAGCCATTCAAGCGACCAACATGATTTATTCCTTCAGTCCATCAAGAGAGTAGCGCCCTACACGGACTACTATGTATGGAGAGACGGGATTACCATCCAATCGGCCCGATTCACCTAATAACTTCACGAGTCTCTAAGAAGGATCCGCCTGGGAATGGAGTTCCACCAGAAAGCTCACTCTCACTTCCCGTCCAAACATGAGCATGATCTCAACCTCAGATCTGTCTCAGTGATTCAAACGATTATGGATATCCTCAAGTACTGGCTGAAGAAAGGAGTGGATGGTTTTCCATTCATCGGTATGAAATTCAGTGGCATATATCTGTTAGTCAAAATTCAGTGAGAGCTGGCGGGGATGGTCAGGACTTGATGCTATTAGTGAAACATGCTGTTGCCATGATAAAGAATATTGATTATTTTAACGATAGTATCGCTCTATAGTGTGTGTATTACAGTGTTGTGAGGGACATGGTAGTGTGTACTACAGTATAGTGCAGCTCCCAGTAGTGTGTGTAATAGTGTTGTGACGAGCATGGTAGAGTGTACGAGTGTACTACAGTCTCTCTTCAATATTCCTGTCATCTATGGAGGACCAGAGATTGGGCGTTTTGGACCCCCATGCCGTAAACTACTCTCATTTCTTCTCTGAACATGAGTCTGATCTGAATCTGAGATCTGTCTCAGTGATACAAACGATTATAGATATCCTCAAGTACTGGCTGATGGTTTCCGATTCATCGGTATGAACTTCAGTTCATGTACTTGTCTCTGCTGCTCAACCAATTGATCTAACATATGAGACACTTTAATTCCTAAGTCAAGGAGTTCACAGCCTAATCACTAAAAGCCTCTATTTGTCATCAATGCAGTCATGAGAATCAAATTCTTGTAACTGATAGAATTTTGAAAGAAAAAAAAAGTTCCAAGTGAAAGAATACCAGAAAGATTCTCGCTGATACTTACGACTGAATAAAACTTTACAAAACAGAAACACAACCTTAAAAATTGTAGTTACAGTAACAATACGATTACAAAGTACAATTAATCTAGCGACAGAGTCATGCAAATTCTCCACTACCATCAGAAACTAAAGTCAATACTCAGATTCCAGACAACCGTAAAACTAACCCGATGTTAGTTTCAATCATTAAGGAATATCTTAATGATTAAGATTTAAAAGTTCATTAAATTTGAAAGTACCAAATAAGTTAAAAGTAACCCATATTTTTAACAATTAACGTTAATCGTTTATCCCAAGCCTGATCCTGGAAGTACTGCGATTAGATAGGGAATATTTTAACTCTTTGGACTCTTCAATCACATACTGGAAAATTAGAGCAAATGCATAGAAAATAAGAATCATACTCAATTTCAGGTGAATCTGAGTTTTACAGTGCATCCATACAACTAGCAAGTGAGGAGTAACTCTCTATGAATGGGCAACTGCTCGAGCGAAGTTGCATAAAGATTCAAGTGTAGTAGCAGTATCAAAAACAACTCAGAAGGCCTCCCAGGTGTCACAATTTGTGGGTTGTGGTTTGGCAACCGTGTGGCCCCCGTGGCATACTATGCCAATCCAGAAGGTACAGTAAAATCTGCCTAAAACGGAGCAAGTTCATGATCAAAATTGACTAAATTTTCAGCTACATCTGGCAGATGTCATTGCTTATAGATTTTCTGAAAATTGTGTATCTGTCGTGCTTGTGCTGGAAAACCAACTTTAAGGAAACACTTCGTCACTGTTTTGGGGAGAATTTTCTTTTTGGCCTGATGATCCAGTTACAGCAGGACAGTCTTTGTTAACAAGCTGAGTAACATTGGCAAAACGCTATCTGGGATGATTTCTACTCAACTGACGCCATAATGACTGACGAATGGAAACAGGCAAACTATGAACTCCGACATGTAATGACATGATATGCTACACATGGCTTTCACTACAAGTTCTGCCAAAACAAGAGATTCCACCATCCAACTGAAGAATGTGTGTGTGATCTATGCAGTGAATGCTGTTCTCGATATCATGCAAAATATTGCTGACAAAGACATACATCAATAACCCAATATTGTGATTGGAATAATGTACAGTAGGTTACTCTGTCTTGTATTTTGCATATTGTGCGTTTTTTTTTCTTTTTTTCAATAATAAATTAGCAAAGGTGTATTCTTTTTTTTTAGCAACAAGTGACTGCAATGCAAACTTCCTTGTAAATAAATTACACCCTGATCCATAGGTTGTGAAATTGAGGTTGAATTAGGGGGGGGGACTAGGGACTTACTACCCAGGTGTCGGAAGGATCTACTGCATCCTTGTGAAAAAATTAGAGTTAATGGTTCCTAGAACATTGATGGAAGTACAGTGGTGCTCAAAATTTAGTATGTAGCTATGTATTATGGATAAAACATCCGTCTCAGGTTATTTACGCAAATAGTTCACGAAAATGTTTTGTTTCCGCGTTAGGCAGCTTTTCGGTTTAGAGCATCAATTTACATAGGCAATAGCACCGTTCTGAATTTTTCTTTCTGTTTGTCCAGGTTTATAGAAATAGGGGGTCCGGTTTAAGCAGGTTTACTATATTAGGATATCCGAGACCTAGGGAATCTTTCATAGTCTTTCTCTATCCTTTTTCCTTCTTCTGTAGTATAACTGTACGTTAAGAGGGGTAGACGATAACAATCACCATCACCATCTGATAAAAATGTGAAGCATACGCGAGTATAAACAGTTCAGCAGTCACGAAGAGTGTATGTTAGCAACAATGGATATAATAGTGGGAACATAATATCTGCTAATACTCAGAAAACTAAGAGACCAGCAGTTGCCCTCTAGTTGTTCTTCCCACGGCTAAGGGCAAGTGTACTCATTATCTAATGTATCTTACACATACCCCGCCTGCCAGGAAATTCACCCAAACAAAGAGTTGATAGAATGTAAGGTATCACTCTTGATGTTATGGGTTTTATGTCCCTTTCAACTTCCAAGGCTTCAAAGATGCCTGGGTGGCAGAATTTTTCCCCAAAGGAGATCTTTAATATGTCAATAAATCTACAGACACAGGTCTCTCTCCTTTAAAATCCTGACCGACTGTGCTGGGATTCAATTTCATAACCTTGGGCAAAGCAAGCAAGAACCTTACTGCTGCATCATGCAGCCATCCTAGGAACCTGATTTTACGACAATGGTTGTTTACATAATGACTATCTCAATTACTACCTGGACAAACACACTTAATTGTCAGACTTCAGCCTTTATCACAATGATTTATTTCCTGTTCAAATACTTGGGTCTCCCTTTTCCCTTCTCCAGAAAACCTTCCACTTAAGACACCTGGATTAGGTGAATTAAGTAGAGCCTTCAAATAGTTGTGAGAATGAATTAAATCAATATTTGTGGGAGTAGGGACTGAAAATGGGATCATTGCCGGTGTGTGAACCAATTACATCACAGTCTACAACAAAGGTAGCACCTTTGCCAACTCTTGTAATAGATGCATTCGTGCACCTGCCTGGAAGGGGATTTGGGTTGAGTCCCCAGGGTGGTCTTGTTTTCAACTTTTGCAGCACTTCAAAGTATGTCTACCTTAGAGGGTCATACTCTACAATAATTTCTATGAATCTAGACCAATACTAGTCACAATACACATTCCAATTTTTAATATTTACCCTGAAATCACTGGCATAGTGATATTGGAATTTTTCTCAGATATATACCTGAAATAAAGTGGAATTTCAAACTTTCAAGCTAGTAGACATCCTGAATATGATAAAATGTATTTCAAAATTGAATACAAAACTGATTAATTACTCTTCCAAAATACATTTATAATATGACTTGTAAGCACATGCTCTTATTTTAGTCTTACATCTTAAAATTATCAAATGCTAATGTCATGGCAAAACATCCTGATCAAAATATACTGATCTAAAAATGCAGGAATACTGAAATACAAGTTAATCTCAATATAGAGAGTAAGAGCCTCAAAAGCTCCTTTACTTACTTGCTAATCACTGGGTAATTGCCCGGTCAATGGGACCTAGTCACTTAAGTGGTGGTTAATTTGTGTGGGTGTGGTGTTAGGACTTGCCAGTCAAAATTAAGTTGTATTATCAAAACATCTTACATAAAATACAAGACAATTCTTCAGTAAATCTTAACTTCTGAACTAAAATAAAATATGAAATCTATTCATGATTTGTTCATTGCAGTAACAAATGTAGAACTTAATATTGCATTTACTTGAGGTTAACATCACAGATGTCCCCTTGACACGAGAATTAAAAGCACCACCTGTAATAGCTCAGTTGGCAGAGCGACTATATGGCCTATACTCTTTATATAATACATGACCGCATAGCTAAAAAGCCTTCTTGGTCATCCATACAGTAGTAAAAATACAATTCTTGGAAAGAAAACAAAGTTTTTGTAATTTCAAAGATTTGTAGCAATAGCATGACAAATGTTCATGGTTGGTATGCGACAGGTTTGTTCAAACACACAACTAGTTTGGAAGATATGCCTACTGCCCACTAATGAACAAGAGAGAGATGAAGAGGAAGTTGTCTGTTAAATTTGTAACTTTTCAGTATCGAAAATGTGCATTGTCTGGAAACTCTTGGATATCCTCCAATGAACAAAACAAATCATGGATGCTCCCAATTTTACAGCAAGAGTGATAAAAATGAGAATTAAAGTTATGGGAATAGCCATGCAATGCCCTATATGATATTATTATTATTATTATTTTTTGTTTGCGAATTTGAGTGTCATGAATTTCAATTATTAGTCAATGTCTTTAGTACATTAATCCTATGGAATTGCACAAGTTGCATAAGTGCAGTGCTGGTCTAGATCAGGGCTGAGCTCATGAAGACATGTTAGTTGTCAGCTAAACAAATATTACTTGGTTATTCATTTCTATGATGAACATGTGATAAGCAAATAGCAATTACTGTATGAGTGAATGGGTCAAAATATTCAGAAGGTTTAAATAGGGATGGTGGAGTGCTAGCCACAGACAGCCAATGGGGAGATGTGGACACTTGGAGGGGATACAGACTGCTTGCTCCACAGTGCACACGCCTGGTCTACAAACCAAACATTTGGCACATTAATAATAGAGTAAGAGGAAAATACTCAGATAGGCTTTGTGTTGCTGGAATCATGAAAAACTGCTAAGTGCATGGAAAATCTGGTATCAGGTACAAGCTTACTGCATTTGGGACATGTTCTCTGAAGCAAAGGCAGTAGCCTATAGGAAAATGTACCTTGAAAAAATTGTCCTTGTTGTGCTGAACAGACTGACACTGCATCCACTTACAGTTCACACGCCAAGCTCTCCATTAATCATTTCTAATTAACTCCTCTTTGTATCTGATCCTCAACAAAAGTAAAATATTAAAAATAAAATAAAACCTTTTTTAATATGGCCAGAGTAAATATTAAAATAACATGATGAAAAAAAACATGAAAAAAAAAAGCTTGAAAAACTAAACATTATTATTAGTCCATAAAATAATCTAAAAGAGAAAGATCCAAAAACTACAACATGCTCACCCTTGCACCACAAAACTAATGGCTGTTTCAAAGGATTCCTCTCAACTATATACAAGTTGTTCAGGATGTGTTCTCCCAATGTATTGTCAAAGACTGTGTTCAGTATTTTTAAGAGTCCAATTCCCCTGTAAATCAGCAGACTAATGAAATAGAGAGAGAGAGAGACGAAGAGGAAGTTACTTTAAACTTTTCAGCTCAAAAAACGTGCATTGTCCGGAAATTCTAGGATATCCTCTATTGGACTGTCCACTGCTGGCCAACGGAGGGAGCAGACCCTTGAAAATGCTGAATGCAATCTTCGATAAAATATCGAGAGAACACATCCTGCCTGGAGGACAGTGTACAAGCCTGGACAACTTGAAAGCCGAATCTTTTATATCAGGATTTCTATTATTAATATTTAGATCTTTTATTTATTACCTTAGCAGGTTTTCGCCATGCCAAATGGCAAGCTATGATCAATTCAGCCAAAAGACTCCTGTATTTGATATGTCATGAAAATTTATTGCCAATTAACATGCCCAAGACATGATAGTTGAAAGAATAGGTAAAATAAAAACCTTGCATATAGCCCCTAATCAAGCTGTTGATCCTAGCCATTGGATAAAAAGTCATATAACACCACACATACACAGACAATGTTACCCACATGAGAGTCCAAGTGCTTTATTTGTAATATGCTTTTGATACCTTTCTGTTCTCTTACATGCAAGTCTGAGACATTCATTTTTCAAAACCCTCCCAATTTTTGGGAAAAAGATCAAGAATTATTTCATGCTCTCTGCTGGAATGCACTTAGTGCACAATATTTTACCAAACAAAGTCATGAGACTAAATTAAAACTTCCAGTACTTTTTACTGTAATTCTACAGTAATTTGAAGGATATTTTTCAAAACAGGATTTGTAATTTACAAATAATGCAGCCAATCAGTTTGGAAATGAATTTCCCAATAACTAAAAGCAAATCTAAAATTTCAGGGAACTGATTGGGTTTCAAACTTATTTGTTGCTGCAAATTTTCATTTTTGAGTTACTGAAAGCATCATTAGATACTACTGTATATGCAGTGATGTATCTATGATGATCCACCTTCAGAACTTGTCAATATTTGTTTTAGACTTTGAACCATTCCGGAGACAAAGTCATGAAAGCGAGTGAAAGACAATTCATTCTCCATCAACTCATGGTGCCCGAATCTTGAAGCGTGCACAGCAGCTTTTTCCTACAATTCTCATGTCGGGTAGTGTCCACAGGAACAAACATGCACTTGTAGTACGGTAATCATAGTAATAATTTAGAACAAGGTTTCCTCCACTTCATGGGGCAAGAAGATTCTTGATATTTTTTGGAGTAGCTTCTTCATTCAAATGTTTCGTAGTATACCTGAGAAAGAGTAAAAATCACTTCAATGATTACGGTTAAGAGCTTAGGACATTCACTAGTCAGAGCTGTAGTCACACGGTAGGTGGAGCAAGTGCTAGCAGTGGGAGGGGGACTATGGGCCTCACCAGCCCAATTGACACAATTAGCTTGAAATTTATTGAACTCCAATTAAAAACAATTTTGTTTTTACTCACTGAAATAACATAGGAAGTACTGGGTCTTTATATTTGCTTGGCTAGGACATTCTCGCTTACGTGCTCACCAGTGACGCCTCAGTTGCCGGCTGCCGCGTGCGTACGGTAGAATACGGTGCTTAAATCAGTATCATGCATTTTTACTCACTTTGTTTACAGTAGATGCTGAAAATGTTTCCCATCCGCTGTCAAACATAATGGGCATCTACTTATGAAGATTCCGGTTAATTTAGCTTCACTAAGGAAATAACGACCTTTACGTCTATTTTTATCGTTTACTGAACCTGTATTTTTGAATCTCTTAGTCAGTTGTTTTATTGTGATTGTGTATAGTGCTGTAATGCCTTATATGAAATATTCGTTACTTGAGCGTGCATATCTGCACAATACGTACATAAAGTGCAGGAAATCGTGCGCTAGAACAAGACAAAAGTTTCGAGTGAAATTCCCAGGGAGACTCATTTCTATAAATCGGACAATACAGCAACTGGCTAAGTTGAGATTGAAACGTACAGGTTCAGTAAACAATAAAAATAGATGTTAAGTTCGTTATTTCCTTACTGAAGTTAAATTAACCGGAGTAACCGGAAACTTCATAAGAAGATGCCGATTTTGTTTGGCAGCGGATGGGGAACATTTTCAGCAGCTACTTTAAACATAGTGAGTAAAAATGCATGGTACTGATTTTAATCACCGTATTCTGCCGTACATACGTGCGCGCATGGCAGCTGAGCTGTCACTGGCGGAGCGCAAGAGTGTCCTAGCCAAGCGAATATAAAGACCCAGTAGCTCAGCCATGTCGGAAGTTATCCAATATTTTACATTTCATTTAAAACGAGTGAAACATCAGAAGAAAAAAAAACTTACCTCAATGCATTAAGGAGTCCTTCTGATCGAGCAGCAGGTTGCTCTTTAAGCAGCTTTACACAACCTTTAACCTGTAAAATAACATGACTTCGTTAACCGCCAAGAATACAAGCCTATAATAAATCAAATTTATGCAACATTAAACATTAAAAAGCAAGTTATTAATTCTTTGTGGTCAGCATGAATAATTATGCTTCTAACAAATGTACTTTCACGACTGTTGTAAATTCATGCTGAAAAACAACAGAAGGCCAATATAGATGATATATTCATATACCAATCAAATCACAATAATATGTACAGTACTAGATAGAATGTGCAGTCTACATGAAGTGATAATTGATAGGCAATTCTTTGAGATTGGTCAAAGATCCAGTTGGTCTTAACTGTGCTGAAACATAGGATCCCATGTTCCTATGTTAGCCAGACAACAAGGGTCAAGTACATAGTAGGCACTTACATCTTTGCCAACCAGACAAGTCTGCTGTGACTGCACCCAGAATCATTCAATATGCCATAGAAATAACTAAACACCTTAAGAGCTTGTGGTGATGTTTAACTTTAGAGCTGATAAGGCAGTCCTTTATAGTTAAGGTACAACCTTCTTCTCTGACTTGGGATGTTATGGAGTAGCAATTTACATTTCAAAACGAACTCCTAATATAATTTTATCTATGGAGGCAGTATGTCATAGTTGGCTCATTCTTTATTTTTTTTCTAACCTTAATAATGGGACAAGCTATTGTCCCAAATCATGTCGGTTCTTTTGCATTACACTTCAAAGCTACATTATAGTTATAGGTTATGTTTTGTTTTCAAGGATTGCTCATCTTCGAAGCCTAATCACGAACACGTCCCTGTGCAAACAAGTGGCCTTTGCCCGTATGGGATGTCTATAGGCTAATTTTATTTATTTATTATTATTAATTACCTTTTGAACATTATGAATACTACAGACTCCCATAAAGAACATTATACGACATGGGCAGTTGCTTTCCTCCCGTATTGGAGGTTCTAACCTATAATTTATCAATGGCATATTAAATGGAATATTCCATTCTACTGAGTTAATATTGGCAACATAATTAATTTGTGATGATCAGAAAATGATATTCAAGTTGCAATGTAACTGGCAGTTTTAATTGTTTCATTTGAAGTTGACATCATGGTCATTTAGCATCGTGTACTCAGGTGAGGGTAGAATTTTGTCTGAAAACTTATGTTATTGTGATGGCTGTATGTGTGAGTATTAGGTGAGAATTGGGAAGGAGGTGGCCATGGCCTTAAGTTAGGAACCATCCCAACATTCACCTGGAGTAAAGTGGAAAACCATGGAAAATTACTTCTAGGATGGATGAGGTGGGGTGGGAATTGAACCCACCTCTTCTCAGTTTTGCCTCACAATATCTTGGTAGAGTATGGAACTGAACCCGAACATTTGGAGCAACAGGGGACCGACAGTTTTAGTGTCTGTAAACCTGGTGACATTGAAACATGATTACCAGTAGCATCAGTGAATGCAACTCAACAACAAGAAAATTACTATAAATTACTATGATGGTAGTGATGGGGTACATATGGTACAGTTTCACCCTAAGTAACTTTTTAGGATGACATGGACTACTCTATAATTACTGGGTCTACAAAGAAAAAAAAAATCTTCTACTGTCAGTTGCTGGCATGGAGAGGTCATACCAGGATGAGCAGTGAAAGAAAGGGAATGCTTGGTGCTGTGCAGAGCCTGTTATTTCCCTCTCAACCACTGCTCATCCCTTGTCCCCCCGAGTGTCGGAGGCCTGGTCTTTCTAGACGACATCTGTGGGCGGCATGCATGTTGTGATGAGAAACAAATGATAAAGAAGACATCACAAATACCTGGTTCCCGAGGCAGAGAAATTAGTTTTTTGAGACCAAAACCTGGGATGTCTGGTCACCCTTTGATCAAGGAAAGTTGTTGCAGATGTCACTCAGATTCTTTCCATTTTGGTATTTATTCAGAGTTTTATGTCATGTTCCAAACGAGCTGCCATGGACATATTGCAACTGTACATGCTCCTCCATTGTTACTGAACATCTACTGATAGGTCACTGCCCACTTAGTCACTGCCTACCCTGATATAATTCCATTTCATATTGAATGACATTGCACTAGGATCACAGTAACAGGTAGCGATTTTTTTTTTTGAGAATATTTAATAACTAAATAAATAGCCTATGATCAAACACAATACACGAGTACTCGTCTTAAGCAGACAGAAACTCATTTATAGTGGAAAACGTTTTTCAGTACCTTGATTTAAGTGTAAAGTGCCAGACAACTGCCTCATCCCCTCCTGCTGGAGGGGTGACTGGCAATAATAGTTAAACAGTGGCTGTAAAATGCCCTTCATTTGTAGTTACAAGTTCTAAAATAATAGTTGTTGGTGGGGTTTGAAGCAATTTTTCCTTGAATTTGAGTTGAATAAATTTCAACGTAGTTAAGTCGATCAGGCTGGTCTTCCCCCTCCCCCCACCACCACCACCACCACTGCCAGGACTTTGCTTTGCCTACTGTGCAAGTACATTTCAGGGTTCAGGCTAGCAACTATTGCCTGCAACTTTGACAGAACAGCTATTTTGATGCTAAAAATTGAAAAATTATTAATTTTTTTGTGTCTTAGTAGGGCAATATTTTCTGAAAATTATAAAATATTTGCTAAAAAGGTTAAATTATTTTCTCTTAATTTCACATTAGCAAATTGTAATAAGAGAGGAAAATCAACTATGGGATACTGCGACAACATACAGGTGGCTTAAATATAGTTCCTGTTAAAGTGGGTATATATTTTTCTGGGGACCTCTATATCATTAAGAACTCTGGGGGGGTGATTATAGAGAAACAGAAATGGCCTGTTCATAAACTTAAAACCACATTCTTTATGGGCCTAGTGTCTCAACTTTTTCTTTTTTGAATTCATGACTTTCCTCTTCTTTAGACCATGGGGAGAAAGTGTGTATGATGTCTCGATTAATCACACTTACATCAACATTTGAAGACTTAACAAATGCTCCTTGAGGATGCACATGATCATAAAGGATGACTAGACCAACCATGACTCGTAAAACAAACAACTGAGTCTCTTCTCTCTGGAACTGAGCAATTAGATTCCTGAAAGAAAAGTAAAGTGCCAAAATGAAATCTGGTTTAATAAAAAATTGTAAGTTGTGCAACTGATTTCTTTTACACAGAAATGTAGAAGTACACCATATTAAGCACTGTATTTATGAAAAACAAACTTATGTATGATATGGTAAACTGTAATCATTGTATACACTATTTTTAGCTGAAACAATTGAAGGGATTATTTCCAAAGTGACGCATCTCCAAGAATACAAATTTTTTGAAAACACAATATTTTAATACATGGATTGCAAAAAATTTAAAATGTTCAAAATACATATAATATGAATCTATTAAGGTGAGTTTTGTTAACACGAGATTGAGAGAACGATAGAACCAGTGGATTAAAATTTGTATAAGCATTGTCCTTATCAAATTTCACTGCACTCGGATGGTTAAATCGCGAGAAACGTCCATTTAAATACTTTTATTTCGTGTCGCCGCCATGTTCGATTTGTCTTCAACAGGTTATTTAACCTCCCATAGGTGAACTTATGTAGATAGCCTCTATGAACAAAAAAAAAAAAATTAATCATTGCTGTAATAGATTCGTAATATTGAGAACTGTCTAAATATTTTGGATGGTCGCCATGTTGGATTGTTATATGTATAGGCTATAAAGTTATGTACCATTAAATGAATATTATTGCGTAGGTTCATTATTCAAACTTTCACTTCGATCGCATGATTACGACACAAGAAATAAGAACTTAATTTTAAAATTTTGCACAGCCGCCATCTTGAGGTTATGTAAACAATTTAACTAAATTATATGTCAGTGCATTATAATCATGTACTGAGCCCGAGTGAGCTCATGGCTCTGTGATATTTGTTGGAATTAAGGAGGAACATGTCATGTCATTGTAACTGAACGCGCCCTGTTGCAGCGCGAGGCATGCAGGAAAAATGGGAGATGTCTTGACTTTGGACACTCACCTTGAATATTTTATTCTGAGCACAATTATTACCTATTTTGCATTTAAAAGTCTCAGATTATTCCATAATGTAAATCTGCTTTAAGTAAACATTACGGTGTTTACCAACTCTTGATTTGAGGTAAAAGGTATTAACACCGCAGATTGGCGGCAGGAAATGGACCGTCAACGACTCGACTTTTTGACCTGCACGAGGCAGGTAGAGCTTAGCTCACGGCTCTTTCTATTTGGAAGCAGTCTATTGCAGGCGTGCTGTTTTGTCCGTCCTGAGCGACGAGGAATATTACAAGTCCACCAAGTGGTGAAGAATATTATTTGTGCATCCGAGAACGTCGTCGAACAGTATTACTTTCGCACAAATGTGTGCAGTGCTTCGCTGCGTGGAAGTATTCTTTTGATTGTGACTGAAAAGTGAGTAATTTTCGTCCACGAGACGATCACCACAATATTTCGCCCACGAGGTGATGAGCAAATCAACGATCATCTACGACAAACGCCGTGTAAATTAGAATTGCTTGTGAAAATTCTAACCAGTGATAAACCCATCGAAATGCACATGTCAAGTGCCAAATTTTTGTCATATTTTACTGAATATTTTTGTGTTTGTAACACCACATTTCTTCGTGTGAACATCATATCTTATGTACACGAGGGTGTTGAATTACAGTGATTTAACTATGATCTGCAAACCATCCATTTATGAACAAGTGCTTAATATTATCACATGTCACGACGCACTTTGCCATTAAATTTTTCTCCAGATCAATGCGATATTTTTGGATGTAAAATACTTTGCGAATCTGTGATTGCTGACACCACGTGTCAAAATAGATTCAGTGAAGCAGACAGTGGAAAGGCCATTTGTAATCAGTCTGCGACGTAAAGCCAGTGATTTGCTTTATAGTACTGTGCTAATTATAACATCAGTGGAAATCACGTGTGAATCTGTAAAAATGCAGCATAACGTCGACCACGTGTATACTATCCTTACCACGCTGACAATGGTCAGTGTAATGAAGTAAGCACCCATTATGTGAGGAATATTCAACAAGGAAACAATCTACACAATAGCAGGAGGATTGACCAACTATTCCTCGGGAAATGGAGCCCAAGGAGCCACCAACCCAATCGCTGACCATGAGAAGGAGATCTTTGCTCGAGAGACAACAAGTAGGAGGAGGAGAATGGAACGGGATAAGCTCGATGCCCGAGCTGCTATTTGGAATTATTCCCAACCATCCAGGTCTCTGTAACACCATAATTTTTGGATCTACGAATATGGTGACTTCTGAGTGAGTTTGTTCTTTTTCTCATGTACGGGTTGATCTGTGGTGGAGTAGATAGTAGTCTAATTAACCAAACTAGTGACACCAGATAGGCAGGGACTTGTAGATAGTTTCATCTTGTTCTTTTTCAGTGGAGTTAGTCACCAGGTGTTTGGTGCATTGTGAAAGTGTTCGCAGGATGTTATGTCCTAATTTGGATAGGCAGGACCACAAGTCATTTGGATTTGATTTGGGCCAGCTTAGGATTTTGAGCAATGGACAACCATTTCTCAGTCATATTTTCGTGACCCCTTTAGCGAACCTCCTTTTCACGCCACTGTAGGATTTATTTTAGGCATTACTATGGCCGTATCGTTTCATGACCAGCAGAAGTCGTGACCTTTTGAATGTAATTAATTTATGCTTTGATGTGTGCCCTGAAGCCACATAAGTTCCAGATAGAACTAATATGGGAGTATATTTAAAGATGCCAGCCAAGCATCGAACCCAGATACACCTCGTATCGTTTCTGACATCCTAGCAGTCTGTAGGATTGTCGCAGGTTATATTTGTTTGTTAGTGTCGAGTTGTACGACACGAGAAAGTTCTTCTGATGCCCACATGTATATATTTGAGGAGTGGAATATCTTTGTCCACCTCCAAAGCAACTTATTCCGAGGAGAATATCTTTAAATTATTATCTTTGCAATACTTTAACATTGCCCATGTGTATAATTGATATTTTGACGTGGTAATAAAGCCACGGACCATTGGTTACTACATGTTTTAGTTTATAAGCCAGCGTTATACAGATAGAGACTTCTTTTGACTGAATTAACGCCTGTGAAGAGCCTGATGCGATGAGTTGAGAGTGCTTTGACAAGCCAATGTTGAATGTTTGAACTGTAATGGATCTGCAGCGCTCGAGTGAGACGACTGGTTTACTGTTAGACTCGACGCGCATGCGCACGTCCGTATTTCACGGAATGGAATGTATTGATTATTTCTGGATCAAGGCTATGCAGTTTTTATAGCAGTCATATGTTTGCTTACGTCATTGGACATTATTGTAATTGTTACCGCTTTAGGAAGCGAGTTGTTTGAGCACTGGGAGAGTGCATTGATATGAAATGAACAGAAGCTATTGTCTATTATGTTAGGTATTTTGACACAGTTTTTAAAGGCTTCTCTGTAAGAGTTTAGCGCTTTTGTTGCGCCATTGTACAGATATTGAATCTGCGACCATGTTTGTCCAGGATTTTACCTGAAGACTGTATAGGAGAGCTTTGCGCCCCTTCAGTGTTGTTGTGAACCGAGTATGGTAACTCGTGTTATTGTGTTTTCCGGCCATGTGTGAGCCGATGTTATATTAGTAAGGGCCTTATTTTTTGGTGAAATAAAACTGTTGATTTCGGTGTTAAAACTGACACTATTTCGGTGGGTATTTCGCGAAATAAATTGTCATAATAATCGATGTGTCATCTGAAATCTTCCTTATAGTATGGGATAAATCTAACAAATTACAGTATGTGATAAGGGGGTTCTTCAACTTCTTTGCGTTGAGTAGGATATCGCTGAATGTTATTTGCCGCTTAGAACTGTGTTCATTTCTTTCTTTATTTCGATTTTTATGCGTTTCTGAATTCCTGGATTGTTTAACGCACGTGTCTTTTCGTTCCCACGGAATAAGAACATTGGAGTATTCAGGGCCGGATTTACCCAATGTTACGCTATAGGCACCTCTCCATTGAGCGCCCCTCCTCACTTGAGCCTCCCCCCCCCCCCACCCCCCACCCGATTTTTATGATAAGGCATAGCCACTCGCATGAGGTAAGGTTCGGAAAAAAGGAATAACCAGATATATGGCTGACAGCATAAGTTTCGGCTTGAATTTTTACGCAGGGATACATAGTCAATTCAATAAAAAAATAGCAGCTTGGAGTAAAACTACATGAAACAGTTTAACTTTTATGCAACCAAACACTTTATGAATACCCTTTCCAAAAATAATGTCTAGCCTTAATTCATACAACAAAAATGAAGAGTAGCTTCAAAAATAAAAACATAATTTACTGCTGTAACTGAATGAACTGCGTTAGACGAAATATAATTTAAAAAATAGTAGAACACACACTAATTTTAAAACGCATGAAGAGCAGTGGTACAAACGACATTTCAAATTGAACAAAGCGCATCTAAAATAAGGTCAACTGCATATCTTCCTACAATATCTTTTAGAGAAATTAAAGTGCAGATTAAAAACATGAATGAAGACATAACGGTGCCTGCCTCAAGCACAACGAGAACTACTTCAAAAGTTTCCTTCTTGCCTTCTTTTGGGCAAATTCATTAATTATGGCACCGCGGTTCAAGTTTATTGTCATATCTTTTCCAATCGCTAGGAGTGCAATAGAGTTTAACCTTCCTTCTTTAGTGACTGACCGCAAATAGTTCTTGACGCGATTCAGTACCGAAAATGATCTTTCTCCAGAACAATTGGTCACTGGAATGGTGAGAAGTATCCGTAAAGCAATGTTTACGTTCGGGTACATTTCGTGTAAATCTTTTCCATGAAGGAAAGTGCTGAGCTCAGAGGCTGACTTACCTTTAAACTCTGCAATTTTTAAACGTTCCATTAAATGCAAGCACACTTCAGCCAGTGCACTTTCTAAGTCATCCACATACTTTTCTGAGAACTCATCAGCGAATTATTTTATCATTGGTCTAACAGGATTTCTAGAAAATAAAATCTCTTATGGAGGACTTTGTAAGCCTCACTTCGCCTCTTAAGCTCAGCAATTAGTACACCTAGAATTACATAAAATACATTGACGTGAAAATTTTCTGAGCCCTCTGACGGTACATATTCTCCGTGCTTTGTCTCATCATTCCTAGTCTTTCGTTCCGGTCTTCTCTTTAGGTCGTAGGAATATTGAGCAATACCGCTTAATTCTTTGGCTTCTTTCTCAGACATCGAAATTATCTCTTAAACTTTGCACAAATTCCGCTAACGAAGCGTAACATTCTACCACAGTTCTCAAATTAGTGCTAACTTTTTGGAGCTTCTGGCTGACAGTATTAAAACTTTTTAGAATGGTACTCCAAAAAACAACTAGGAAAGCAGTTTATAATTGTAGGATATTGCTTAAGATGCCTTTGGCTTCACTTCGAGTGTTTGCCTTTTGAATTTTTGTCTTCGTGAGTACTCTCAAGAGCTGCCACGACGCCTCACCAGCCTTCCCTCAGAGCTTTACAAGCGTCATATCGTGCCGACCACCGAGTTACTGACGGGATTTTTAGTACGCGCGCAATTAAGTTCTTTAAAATTTCCCATCGGTAGGTCGAAGCAGTAAAAAAGTTGTACAGTTCTTGAGCTGTTAAAAAATACCTTACAGATTCTGAACAAGATTCAGCGGCATGAGTTCCAACCAAATTTAGTGAATGGGGTGAGCATGGTGCATAGAGAGCTAAGGGATTCAAGGCCGCTATTCGAGCTTGCAACCCGGAATATTCACCGGACATATTACTTGCGTTATCGTAAGATTGGCCTCGAATATCCTCCACTTTCAAATCCAGATCTTCCAACTTAGCCTTTACTGCATCAAAAAGCTGCTCTGACTTGTGCCCGATGCTCTCCATAAAACCTAGAAACCTTTCTTTTGGTTCACCATTGGCCTTAACATTTTGTTTGTCCGCTGAGGCAAATTTAAATTTTTGTTGCTTTCTCCCCCTAAGGTGTCATTTGATTTAAATGTAGGCCTAGAATTGTCATTCTCTTTTTCATCAATTTTGGCTTGTTGGAGCTGAAAAGGAAAATCCCGTATTAATTAGAGCACTTCAAACATAGTAAATTTAAAAAGAACAACTTTTAATATACTCTGCAGGCACGGTACGGTTTCGAGGCCAGTCTCAGTTTTTACGTATGTTACTTTGTGCAACAGCGTATCAAGGAATCGCCTATTGGGAAAGACCAACTTTGCGTAAAGTAATTCGTGTACGGTAGCTTACCTCAAGTTGCTGAACTCCATCGCAGTCAATGTCGTGAACCGCAGAGCAAGAACAGTTATAGTTATCCGAATTTGTCGTTGGAGGAGTAGGATTCACACGCCCACTAAACATCTCATTTATTTTCCGACATTTTGATAGTGTCACCTTGGCTTTCTTATCCTCTTCAGCTCTGAGGACACGGTTTTGGTAACCAGACAACTTTTTGCTGCCCGTAGTTTAAAACATTTACTTGCAGATCACATCACAACAAAACAACACAAAGCAAGCTCGAACTCACACACAGCACAGGCAAGGGGGATGGGGCGCGGGGCACTTCGATGCTACTACAATGCAAGCCAACCCAGCTACCGCAACATCAGCGCGCGCAGCACAGCTCCGCTCGCCCGCATCCTCGCCCCTCTCACACTTGTCGGGACGAAAGAGCGTCGAGCGGCATAACGAAGAGCCAAGTGGAAGGGCATGCGACAAAGACACGATATTATTTCTAAATGTCTCTGCTCATTGCTCAATATTTATTTTAGCATATATAGACTACTACTATAATCCTAACTTAGCACATTTAAAGCCGTAGCAAAGAGGGCGCCTGACGGCGTTGCCCTTCGGGACGCCTCCAGTAAAGATCATTGCCGGTTGCCTAACCGAAGGGGCGCCTTGCGGCGCCCCTTGGACTGCGGCGCCCCTAGGCACGTGCCTATTTTGCCTTACGGTAAATCCGGCCCTGGGAGTATTTACACATTAGAATCTTTCTTACAGCGTCAAATACATATAACCCCTCACTGTTGTATTCCTCGAACCTCGAGAAAACTGTTGTGACTTTAGTTTTCGGCATTTTATACTTAAATGCTGGATGTTTGCCAATAAAGTTTTATCAGTCGCGAACTCGCACTGCTGTATCTACGACCACAACGCCATTTGATGCAATTGATAGCAGATATAGATTTTTATCGATAGCCTTAGAGATCGCGGAACTGAATACACATACTTCCGGCCACTGCCGGCTGGATCGCAACACTCCTGGTTGCTTTAAACTGCCTGCCCATTCGACACTCACAGGCGTACAAGATATATGCATTAATTCACCGCTAGGTGCAGCACCAAGGCACTGAGATTGCCGCGGCATTTTAAAGGGGAAGATACCTGAAACGAAGTATTGTTATGTTTGGAGGCTTAATATCGAGATTGACGGACGTGAAAACATTACACTAAGTTAGTTCCTTTGTTATTCTAACTTCTAAAAGTATTCAGACACATACTTACGGACAAATTTTCAGTATAAAGGAAAGCAAAAATACATGTGGTGGAGGCGATTGTTTTAAGGGGCGAAATGTCTAGCTCATTTTCCCGTAATTATGCAGACGATAATAAAAATATAACTACTTCTAACTGACTTAAATCTAACTTACATACTTGGCGAGATGAAAAGAAAAGAATAAGGACAATAAAGACAGGGAAAAGAAATGTCTCCGGCCCCCGAAAAATGGGATGATGATTTATTTAGGGGCTTTGCGACATCGTGGTCATGTAGCCCCATGTACTTGGGTGTGAGGTGAATTTGTCTGATAACCCGTCTTATTGTGATGGCTGTTTTATACATTTTTACAGATTTTTTTGGACAGATTGTTTATTTTTTTACTTATTTATTTAGTTACAAATTTATTTATTTTCTTATTTATTTACTTATTTATTTGCTTATTTATTTACGTATTTATTTACTTATTTGTTTCTTTACTTACATGTTTATTTATTTAATTATGTATTTTCTTATTTATTTGCTTACTTATTTACTTACTTAATTGTTTATTTACTTACATATTTATGTATTTAATTATTTATCTTCTTATTTATTTGTCTACTTATTAATTTACTTATTTATTTATTTATTCACGTATATATTTATTTACTCATTTACTTGCATATGTATTTATTTAATTATTTATTTACTTAGTTTTTATTTATTTCTTTATTTACTTATGTATTTATCTATTTAATTATTTATTAACTTATTTTCTTATCTATTGATTTACTTATTTATTTGCTTATTTATTCACATATTTATTTACTTATTTACTTACACATTTATTTATTTAATTATTTACTTTCTTATTTATTTGTTTACTTATTTATTTAATTATTTATTTTCTTATTTATTTGTTTACTTATTTATTTGCTTATTTATTCACTTATTTATTTACTTATTTACTTACCCATTTATTTATTTAATTATTTATTTTCTTATTTATTTGTTTACTTATTAATAATAATAGCCTTTATTGCAGCCAGTTGGCCATATTACATGTTACAGATATGTACACTTACTAGATACTATGGTTCGCTTCTAGTCCTTACTATAAGCCACTATTGATAAAGTTCTGTTGGGGCATGTCGTGATATGGTACCTGTCGCATTCGTTCCTACACAGCTCACATATACACCTCTCATCCGGGTCATGAAATGTCTTTCGTGAGCAGACCTTATGGTGGAACCCATGAACTGCGAGTCTCGTCACGACGTGTCTCATTTCGGATATGGGTTGCATCCATCTTTTGTCCACCATGGCATCAGTCGCGCAGAATTCCTTCGGAATGTCAAACCTTTTGCTTTGCAGATCCTGGAGTAAAAGCTTTCTGTGGAAGGCAACAGTAAAAGTGACCGAAGGTCCTCTATTAGGAACGTTTCTCTCGCCAGTTCATATACCAGCCGAGATTTGGCTGACTTGGAGACTCCGAGGGCTCTTTTGAGGAACCTAGATTTCACCTTTTCGAGTTCCTCCAGCTGTTTGTAGTTGAGAAACTCCCATGTTAGCTCCAGACCGTATGTTAGTACGGGTATGACCTTGGCTCGGAAGAGCATCATTGCTGTTTCCAGCGATATTTGGGTAATATGGCTTATGTCGTTTATGGCCTTCACTGCTGCGGCCGCTTTCGCTCTTGTATGTATTCTGAAGCTTCGGCCTGTTACCTGGAGCGTGAGGCCGAGGTATTTGAAATTGTTTACTTTCTTCAGTTCCTTGCCGTTGCATAGCACTTGGTCTGATTCCGCTGACCTGCCCCCGTTCCGGAAGACGACCATCTCAGTCTTGTCCTCGTTGATTGTTAGTTCGTTTTTCTGGGCCCATTCGCTTAGTATGTTGATTGCATCTTGCAAATCCTTTATCTGCTCTGAGGCGATTGCCATGTCGTCTGCGTATATATACAGTTTGAACTCAGTCGATTCCTTTATTTTGTCTCCTGCATCGTGTGAGAGCGCATTGAATAGAATGGGACTGAGGGGATCCCCTTGAAGTACTCCATTCGTTTGTATCATCCATTTGGTTTGTCCAACTCCGTCCTGCACTTGTATATAGTTTTCTGCCAATATGTTCGATATAAGGGTCGTCAGCCTTGACCTACCTATGAGTGTTTCCAGCTTATGTATCAGCAGCTTTCTCTTTACCAGGTCAAAAGCCTTCGTAAAGTCAACAAAGACTACATAGAGTTTGCTCTTGGGTTTCTCTAGTGTTGTTATGTGCCGTAATAGGCTTCCTGCAGCCATAGTTGTCGATCTATGGTTCCTGAATCCACATTGCTCTTCTGGTAGTGAAAATGAAAATCCACAGCCTGCTTCCAGTCTCCGACCGGGTCAGGAATGGAATGAATGAAGCCCCCATCTAGCGGCGAGGATATGAACTGTGCCGGCTGCCGAAGCCTGTCGCACTCCTCTGGGGCAATGATTACATGAATGACAGATGAAATGAAATGATAGTGGAGAGTGTTGCTAGAATGAAATTTCGACAGGGAAAACCGGAGTACCCGGAGAAAAACCTGTCTGCCTCCGTTTTGTCCAGCACAGATCTCACATGGAGTGACCGGGATTTGAACCACGGACCCAGCGGTGAGAGGCCGGCGTGCTGCCGCCTAAGCCACGGAGGCTCACTCTTCTGGTAGTATTGGGTCTATTTTTTTGTATATTCTCGCTGTCAATATTCCTGTTAGTAGCTTTAGGGCTGCGGATTCCAGCGCTACTCCCCGGTATGAATTTGGGTCGTCAGTACTCCCTTTTCCTTTGTATAGTAGCTTGATGGTTGACTTCTTCCATTCGTTTGGTATTTGCCCAAGTTCTAAGCATTTGTTTAGTAGGGCCGTCCATATCGGTGCCAGTCCCTCAGTAGTTTGTTTTAGATGCTCATTCCTTAGTCCATCTGGACCGGGGGATCTATTATTTCTTTTCTTCTGTATGGCCATGGTGATCTCTTCTTCTTTGATGGGTTCTGACACATCGCGTTCTTCTGGTTTCGGGTCTAGTCTCCTTTGCACAGGTGACGTTCTTGATATGCTCCTCCCATGTCTCCAATGATATGTTTGGTTGGAAGCTATGGATCTTTGGCCTCAGGGCACGGTATGGGTCTGTTCCTGCTTCTGCAATGACCGCTCTTTGCGTCTCTTCTATGAAGTCCCTTTTTTTCTTTTTAATCAGTTCTTTGTAGGTTTTCCTGTGTTGTCGGTATTCTTCCAGTGCTTTGTTGTCTTTTGTGACTCTTATGTTGTGGAGTTTGCCTAGGGTTTCCTTCCTTTGAATAAAACACGACTCATCGAACCAAGGTTTAGCCTTTCTCCCATGTGAAGGCGTGGTAGCTGCGCCGGTGATGCAGTCTTGTATCCAAGCTGCCGCCTCGTCGATTCCTCCCTCTTGGATGCTTTCCATCATCTTGTCTATGTCTTCCAACTTTTCTCTAATTTTATCTCTGTTTAGAGTTTTGCTCACTCTGGTCGGTCCTTCTATAGTTTCCCCATCGCAGATCTCTCCATCTATTTCTAGGCTCACTGGTATGTGCTTGCGTATAATAGCTCCCTCCGACCTAATTGTACTTGCGTTCCTTGTTTCGAGTGTTCCTCTTGTGCATATTAAGTCTATTGTGCTGGTCCCGTTGGGGCCTATGTACGTCCAGTCATGAGTTTTGTTCCGGATTTTAAAACCCTCTAGGCTTAGATAGTTGAAAACTTCTTCACTCTTTGCGTTTTGTCGATCCATTCTGCAGTTTAAGTCTCCGGCAAGGATAGTCTTTCTTCTTCCTGGGAATGTATTCAGTGCAGCTCCAAGGTGGTCTATTATGTCCGGGGCGGTCTGGTTGGGATTGAAGTAGGCCGCCACTATTACACCGATTTCCGTTTCCACGACTAGTATGTCCTCTTCTTTCCATAATAACTTTATCGGGGCCATTTTAGGCTTAACTATGCAGGCAACGCCACCTGATGGTCTTCCCCTCTCCCTGCACTGCCTCGCAAATGCATGAAAATTGTAGAAATTGGGGACGTCGAATCTCTTTTCTTCTTTAATCATAGTCTCCGTGAGAATACAGATGTCATATTCGCTTAGGATTTCTCGTGATAGGAGGTTCATTGCACCTCGCAGCCCTTCTACATTCCACGTTAGTATCCTCGTCCTACTGGCGCGAGCCTCTGAACTTCCAGGGTTGCCGAAAGGGCCGGCAATAGACGTCCGTAGGCCAAAAGTTGCAGTTGTAGACCAAATCTCTTTTATTAAAGGGTATGCCGACTTTAAAAGCTTTGCTGCCAATTTTCTGGTTCACTACGTCACAGTGGATCACTCCTTCCACTCCATTTTCCTGCAGATACGCAGTTAAGTCCTCTGGGGAAGTGTCTTGGCTCAGTTTTGAGACGTAAAGCCACGCACTCTTTTCTGCAGTTTTCAGTCTTGTGACTCCCTGTCTGGTGCCTTTCACATATTCCCTTCGGTGTGCGCTTTCTTCCTGGGTTGGGGAGCGTTGATCCCTTTGCACACGACGCCTCAGCACCACTTCGGTCCATTCGGTTTGATTTGGTTCAGACATTTCTTCTTTTTTCCCCCTCTCTTCGTTTTGGACCTCGTCTTGTGGGCTACTATCGGTGGTACCATCGTTCTTTCCAATATTGTGTGGTGGTTTTTGTTTTTGTCCTCTTCTGCTTTCTGTAAAAGATGTTTCCTTTCCTGTTGTGCAGTTCATTTGAATTTCAAGTTGATGGTTCTTATGTTGTTCTTCTAGGTGTTCTTGCCTTGTTTGTTGCATTACTGTTAGTCGGGGGTGTTATAATGTTGTACCACATCGGCTGATAAGTTCAGTATCATGAATGGAAGTTCTCTTATTAATTTCCTCACGCACCATCCTCTTAAGATTGACTGATAAAGTCTCCACCATGGCTTGCATATCCTGCGTTAATTTCCTTGTAATTCTTACCTCCATGTCGTGTTCGGGGAGACGACCTATGTTGTCCAATTGGAGGTTGACCAGTTGGCCACTAGATTGCTCCTGACCCAGAACATGCTGTTCCGAAAGCATGGCCTCATCTCTCACCTCGAAAGGTGTAATCTCCATGCCATGTCCGTTGCTCCTAGAACTGTTCAGCGAGTGTCCGCTAGAAAGCACCTGATGATGACCACGTTGTTCTGTATCAATTGCATCAACTCGTCGCTCACTAGGTGTCGTCTTCGAGTTCATTCCTTCATTCTTCTGAATGTTCTGTGATCCGTCATGCGACTGCCTATTGCTGTGTAAACTAGGCGAGTTGCCGTGAGATGGCGCCACCAGTTCAGTAGGTATTCTATCTAACATGGATATACCATCCTTTTGGATAACCTCATTGACCTCTTGCTGAGGAAACTGATTTATCGTGCTATTGTTAGTAACTAGCATGATTTTCATGTCATTAAAACAATTTACAATGACACCATTTTATGAATATCATCTTTAGTTTCTTTCTTCATATATCCACCTACATCAGCGGTATTCTGTAGAAATCTGAGAGCAATTTGCAACCGACTTTCGATCTCGTCCGCCATCTTATTTATTTGTTTACTTATTTGTTTACTTATTTAATTATTTATTTTCTTATTTATTTGTTTACTTATTTGTTTACTTATTTACTTATTTATTTGCTTATTTATTCACTTACATATTTCTTAAATTATGTATTTACTTACTTACATATTTATTGTATCACGTATTTACTCAATCATTCATTCATATACCGGTATGTATTTATTTATTTATTTGCATCCCCTGCGTCACCTTCTCTGGAAATTGCACGTAACCACATCCCACGCTGTGAATTGTCCGATCGTATCTCATGAAATGAGATTCCCCGGAATTCTAACTTGCCCTGTTCTGATTTACAAAAGCGCACGTAGCAGTACAGCATTATAAAATCATTCAGAATACATTCTGAACACAACTTCGCCATTAACATCAATACAAAACTTATGTCTGCCGCAGAGCCTTGGTGCTGCTTCCTAGCGCCTTTATTTGGAAACGAGGTTGTACGCTCAAACCAATGCTGTAATCGTCAAATGGGCAGGCAGTTTAAAGCAACCAGGAGTGTTGCGATCCAGCCGGCAGTGCTTCCGGCACATCACTATCAATCAAATGACAAGGAAACCACGACGGTCAATTCCTCAGAAGCATTTAAACGTGTTCTGGAGAGCTTTTTCGACAACATTTAGCATTTTCGTACCAAGTGAAGTATATTTCGTGATTTTTTGTGCAATTTGCGCAATAACTCAGATTTCGTGAAATTTCGCGAGTTCATTTTGCTAAAATGCGCTACTTTAAGTACCTAGAAGGCCATATATATATGCAAGAAAGAAGATATGAGGAAAGTTTGCGCGTATCGCTATTACCAAAAAATACGGCCCCTATATATTAGTGATGTTTTTAGCTAGACTTCACGTTATTTAAGCCGAGGTGTCCATTGAGAATAAGCCAGTATAAACCTACGACAATGTAAAAATAATGCTTCTAATAATAACAAGAACTAATTATTCTAATTAAGATGACCATAATGATTGTAAAATTTCTATGACTTGCGATTTAATGCGAACTGGCTGACTCCACCATGGATTAGTCACATTTCCAAGCGGGAAATGACTTACAGACTTTGTAACACAATCTTGAGATGACAGAGCATGTCGCGGACCATTAATTCTCAACTAGTGGCACTCGACGCTCAAGTAATGTAAGACGTGAGTTTGATCACGCTATTGCCAACGTAATTAAACACTAGATGACCCAAGAAAACAAACAGTGTTCTTGCGTGTACGCAGGATGTTAATAAGAAGATTTCTGAATGCTGTGTTTTATTTATTCATTTATTGTGTAAATTTGTATGTTTGCCCATGTACCTATTAGCTAGTAAGATTGACTTAGATATTTTTTTTTAAACTGGTTGTCACATAGCTTTTGCTATAATTGTTTGATTGTTATGGTAGTAAGTCACCGTATACTTTGTTGTAATTGTCAGGATTTAGCTAGATTAATAACTTATTTAAAAATAAATAAGGGAGTGGTACCATCATAAATTCTTTGATCATTATTGCTGTTAACTCAACTTCTCTTATAAGTAACCCATTTCATTTGTGTAGGGTGTACTTTACGTCCCACTGCCCTAGCTTGCCGCTTTTGCATTTCTTGTAATTAGATCTTTCGCGAGGGTTATTTCAATTTACAATCAGTTTAGGATCTACGACATTTATCTTTTTTTTTTTTTACTAGCTTGCGGGATTACCCCGAAACTAACCCTCCGAACTAGGCTAGGTGTTTGCCAATTTTTTAATAAATTTTATCCGAGTCTACATAAGTCTGGATGTTGTTATTTTGTAATCTAAGTGTTTCAGGGGTGTACTTCTTGGGTCCTCTCACTGTTACTCCATGTCTGCCCGATCGCCCCGGGATGCTGCATCTTCGTGCGCAATGACCTATAGGAAGTACATCCAATCCCCTTCGGCATATGTGTCCAGACGGTGAGTTGTCTGGGAAGTTATTGCGGTTAGTGACAACCCAAACAACTCGTCTGACGGGCTTGGTACTGTACCAAATTCACTGCTTTACAGGTTTTTGAAAGTTACATAGATGAACTTGTAGTAGTGACCTTGATCACCGTACAAAATTTCAGGGTGATATCCGTAATAGTTTTGGAGATATAGAACGCCGGTGAAATATTTCGCACAGCTGCCATCTTGAGGTTATGTAAACAATTGAACTAAATTAGATGCCAGTGCATTACAATGTGTATAAACATTTGCTGTATCAAGTTTCATTGCATTTGTATGGTTACATCAGGAGAAAAGTCTATTTAAAAGTTTCAACTTCGTTTGACCGCCATGTTCATTTTGTAGTTAACAGGTTTTTGAAAGTCTCTTAGGTGAACTTCTAGTAGTGCCCTTTTTCACCGTACGAAATTTCAGACTGACATCGGTAATAGTTTCGGAGATATAGAATGCCGGTGAAATATTTCGCACAGCCGTAATAAAATTTGAAGGGCACGGTCGGGGTCGGCAGAAATGACCTTCGAATGAAACTTAATTTAGAAGGAATCTAAAGTTCACTTGTTGAATACTTGACCACTTGAATTTCTTAAAACCAGACTTGAATAATAGTTGCATTTTTGAATGTGACATGTCATATTGACAAAGAAAATGGTTTCTTGCCCATGTGATTTCAGACGGAGGTTTCTTCTGTATAAGAAGACTAAATATTTTCTTGCCGAGTGCCTATTGAAGCACGTCAATAAAGAAGAAGAAGAATGGGCCCGTATTCTTGCTTATCTGAAGTTAGCTGTTTAAAGTTTAAAGTTGCCTGAGCGAAGGTCGCCCGTGGAGTGCTGCGGGAGCTATGACTCTAGATAACGTGTGGACCCGCTAGCAGTGAAAGCGGCCGCTTATTTATTTTTATGTATATAGCATGGATAACTAGTGTTATGTTGATGTCATGTCACATCACGCTTTGATTGATTGTAAAATCTTGATAGTACAGGGCTGAAGAAGGACTGTATAAGTCCAAAACATGTTCCCATTTTAATTGTGTAAAAATATACAAGTATTGATCGACGGTGATTCTTTCTGAATTAAGTTTCATTTGTCATTTGTCAATACGGACCTAACAAAAATTCCAATATGGAGTTAAATACGAAATGACCTTACCGAGTTTCACTGAAATCGCTCCAGCCTTTTAGAAGGAGACACACACACACGGACAAAAAATGACCTCATAAGCCCATTTTTTCATAAATGAAAATAGGCTAAAAAATCATTATTAGATTTGAGTTGGACATAATTTTTTTCTTTGTGGGTTTCTTCTCTTTTTTCCCTTATTTTACTGCCATTTTACAGGTAGGCCTACTTGTGTCCTTTTTCTCGCGTAACCGTTTACCTGTCGGGTTGGTGGTTGGTTCCTGGATCAGTTTACCTGTCTCTCAATTTCTTCATCAAACGTTGCCATTTGCACCAATATTTGCCACTAATTCTGAAAACAGCTGAGAAAAGACAAAACCACAAGCGAAAGAGCAGAGTTCCGCCATACCAGTCACGTCATAACGTGCCGGGTTATTTGTCGTGTGGAGTGTAATATAAGCAGTGAGGAGTTGCGTCACATTGGAAATAAATACAACGTTTAGAAGCCATTTTAACAAAGCTATTCTCCACTTTGGAAATAAATACATATCCACATGATTCAAAACTATTATGGTACATTTGCACGTTCAGCTTGAAATCCAAAACGAGTGGAGTTATGTCACTTTGGAAATAACCCTAAATTTATCAACAAAATGTAAGGTTCACATAATACACAATGCTTTCCTGTAACTTGCGAGTTAGTTGCTAACCTTTTAACTAAAAAGAAGGGTACATTTATTTTCAGTTTTTCTTATTCAATATGGGGCATTCCCTTATTTTGGTCAACACAGGTTTCACTGCAAATACAAAGAGTGTGGCACTTTGTTATCTGTAAGGAATCGACGGAGTTTTTCTGAACCACACATGGAATATCTAGTTGAAAATTTAGAACCACTGAACCAAAATAATATTTTAACCTGCCTGTAATCAGAGGACTGCAACTGTGTCACCAGTGCTATGTCTGTCTATAGATGCACGAGAACTTTATTTTTTTTCATATTTCTCGTTTGCTCTCAAGTTATGTAGTACTACTTGAGTTTGGATTTTTGTTTCCGGAAGTAACTAACAGACCATTTTGTAGACGTCTCTCTTACAGCTGGAGTTAATCGCTGATGTAAACAAGCAAGCCGCGTTGTGGTTTCAGATCAAACAATCCTTCAGTTAGTAGTACAGTAAGGAGCAATATATATTAGTTACCTATTGATTTAGGAATTATATTTAGGGCCCTGGTAGGGAGATAATGCAAACATGGACACATGAATTTTAATTTTGATTTTCTCACTTGAGTTATTACATGCATTTTTCTTAGAAGGTTGTACTGTTTGGTTCTTGCTATCCGCCCAGTACCTCTTCATTTGGTCCGATCGCAATTTTTTCAATTCATTTGGAATCTCTATGGGTCTTCCGTGTGTTCATTTCTTTGTTCTCTGTATCTACGATCTCGAGGCCAACTGTTTTGAGGTCCTCTGGGATTTCTTGGGTCCATTTTCTCCCTGTCTTTTTTTTTTTTTGAGATTTCTCGTCACTAATTGTCGTAAAATCCTACCTTCCAAAGATATTCAGGCTTTATTCACATGCCTTTTCCACATACTAATATGTATGCCTTGGGAAAGGCAGAAGGGGCACATGGTATGGAAATGTAAACTCAATATACTGCTAATGAAATATTCTGATTTGCACCTCTCAACTATTTTTTAAATGTAAGACGGCTTTATGTAACAGCTTAGGCTTTTAAATAGTCATCAGAATAGTTGTGAAAGTTATCTAGACTTGTAGGCCACGGTTCAGAGGAGTTTGAATTTTCTAATGTTTCACTGGACATCACATCTGAGGTCCTCAGACTCTGACAGTTGGCAATTAACAGGAGCGGGCCTCCCTGCCACTCATATATTAAAGGGTGTCAAGATATTCACCGTGGGTCTGCCACTTGGCTGCGACAGAATTGGCTCATTGCTGATACTTTCCATTCTGGAGAGAAGGTTATTGATTGTCTGAGGATGCACTTGCTTGTTTCTGGGCGATAATTTCCTTATAGTTTCCTAATTTTTGTGTTTCTGATGGGGATCCAGGTGTTACTGACCCATTTTAATTCCCCCTTAAACTTGAAACTATTGAAGTGCTTTGTAGTAAAGCTTAGCAAGGTAATGAAAGCATATCTGTGTCCATGTAACATACTGAATTTACTTGTACATAACTGGTCATGTCCAGTATATCTTGAAATTGCAGGGTAAAAATCCTCTCATATCTCGCATTAATTTCTGACTTCTTAAAATCTAATATTTTGTTTTATATTTAAATATTATATGTCGATAAAGATCTTTTCCAAATTAATGCTTTTCAGTCAGTCATCGAATTTATTTATTAACCTCATTTAATTTTCTTCAGATTTAGGGAAACACCCATTACAACTGGGTACAATTGTGTTGACCAACTGAAAGGCATTAATTTCGATTATTAAGGCAACATTGAAAAGTGGCATCCAACACTGTAATGGATCTTTTAAAAAAAATTGTTCAAATTACATTAATGTTAATTTTTAACACCATCATAAAGGTGATCATAATCATTTTAACCCTCAGAGGGCGGAATGTAATATATTAATTCGTAAGACAGGTGCGTAATATTTGTTTATGTCTTAATGTATATTTGGGCTGAGGAAGCACTAACGTTTGTGTGAAACATCTACCCAATTGTATAAATAGGCTATTAATATTGTATTGAAAAGACGGAGAATATTGATAGTTTTATTAGTAAGTCAGGTCAGCCGCGAGCAGAATTTAATATATTATATCGTCAAAGATCCGTCGATACCGGTACACTAAGAGCTAAACAGATGGCAGTAAACTACACTTTTAGTACTGGCCTAACAGGGAATCCCCGAATTGAGTGGTGTTATCTCCTTGCTAGCTTCTCACAAGCTCTGAGAAATTATCGAGTTCAGTCGAACTTGCGTCGCGAGTTCTAAGAACGGCTTTTTGTGATTTATATAGTTATTTTGTGACATGTGTAGTAAAAAGAGGGTCAGTGAACAAGAGATTGCTTAAATATTGGATTCCACGGACGTAGACGAAAGTGATTTTTCATTTGAAGAGTCCAAAGATGGATATCCAAGTAGTGTCTCTTATGCCCTTTATGCACTAAAAAAAAATTTGATTAATATCCTATGCACTTCTGAGACAGAGTACATCCAATAATCAAGGTAAGCCATTAATATTATATACATATTATGCATGTTTATAGGTAGTGTTCGATAATTCTGGAAGAGTTTTAATTTTCGGTCCGGGTACAGACATAAAATCATCCACCCGCGTAGGGTTAAGTTTAAACCCCCACCCGCTGGACATCACGCCTTCCCCGCGAGGTTGTTTTGGTGAGAGTTGCTTTCCTTTCTTATACGGTACTTGTCCATCTATAGCATTGTCGGTAAGTAGCAGTATTCTGTCTTCTTGTTTCGTTGTTGTTTCTGAGTGTGATTGTGTTCTTGTGCAGGGTGAACTTTAAGTTATGGAGAAACGTGGAGGTTATACGGCTGGGTCTAAACTTACAGTGATAAAATATGTAGAAGAACATGGTAAAAGTGCTGCTGGTCGAGAATTCAGTAGGGGTCTTCGGTACTGAAAATTTGGGTTCGGTACGGTTCGGTTCGGTAAAAAAAATTGTACTTCGGTTCTCGGTACAAAATCGGTTCGGTACAGCTCGGCTGATTTTCACACGCTAAACTATAGTAATTTGTAAACCATTAACAAAAAAGTAACACATGACTTCTAATGATTATAAAGTAAACCAAATATTTTCCAAATAGCACAATTTTTATTTAAAATACAGAAATAATGTACAGCTAATAATCTGATAAAATGTTCCATTAACTTTCAAACTTGCCCTTTTAGTGTGGAGTAAGCCAATTGATGCATACATTAAATAGACATTAGGCTCACACTGAGAGTCCATAATTTAAAATTTTATTTATCAGAAGAGTTATTGTGCTCTAATACTTAACTACAGTGAAACCCCCATTTAACATTTGCCCTGGGACCTGCAGATTTGAGCCTTAAATTGAGGTGAACTTTAAATAGGGGTTTTGTGAAAAATACAATGTAATGCCCTTTTATGGCGAGTTTAGCATGTATACATTGACTAATATATGCACAAATTATTCTTCCATATGAGTTTAATACAATGTATTTATATTTCATGGTTAAATAAAAGGTTTTCGAAAAATCATCACAATATTCTACTGTGGTGCTTTCATATTTTATTCAAAAGAAACGGCTGCAACTG
This sequence comes from Meconema thalassinum, assembly GCA_946902985.2. Lineage (NCBI taxonomy): Eukaryota > Metazoa > Arthropoda > Insecta > Orthoptera > Tettigoniidae > Meconema > Meconema thalassinum. Next base: position 695,607,068 of record OX336390.1, read on the forward strand.
CCTCAAAATACAACCTGTATGCTATTAAATAATAAACGATAATCTATTAAAAATTAGTATTGAACGTTAACCAGAAAAAAATGTCCATAATATAGGCTAAATCACAAAAACCGCCAACTTTAACGACATAAAACCTCCCAACTTTTAGCAAATGTACTGTATGAACATTTTAAAAAAATGAAATATGATACATAGGTTCTTTACAAGAAAAGTTCAGGATCGTTGGTATCACGAGATGGCAGGCTTGAAGTAGTTTTTTTTTTTTATCAAGACAAGTGGGAGTCTTACGATAACATTTACCCTTTCTCCCAAATCCAACTTGTACCGCGAGGAAAGCAGTAAAAATAAGACCTTCTCCGTTATCCTATTCCGTAAACCACTTTTGACGAGACTTAGACCTTATTTTGAACTCTCCTGAGAAAGCGTGTATTATTTATGTGTGCCCACTCCACTGTAGTTAGTTTTCAAACAGAAGTATTGTTGTAAATAATTTACATTTATTGTTGATGTCCTATCCAACGTTGCCACATATCTGACATCACAACAGAGGTGTAGATTTAAAAAAATCTTAGCTATTTCAAAATTCAAATCAACTCGTAATTGTTTGCAACCGTAGAAACATTAAAATCGACATACTGTGTTTTTATTTCACGCACATACGTCAACAAAGTTTTTTATTTTCCCGGCTCAAAAATCGAGCCTAAATTGGAGGCTAGTGCAGTTATTACGAACACGTTCTTGTTCAAATAAAGGAAGTGAGGTTAAGTTATCTGACGTTAATCTGGCGCTAATATTTAATTTCAAAGGAGTACCGTACTTAATGTCTGTTATGAAGGAATCAACTGATTGTGTACTTCATAAGACATCTAACGAAAACTATCTAGCCGTATCCGGGGAATGATATACGGCCAAATGTACGAGATGCCTTGCCGTCAAAAATTCGTTTCGTCATTTCGTGACATTAACTCAAAATTGGACAAATTTGGTGGATTTATTAATCGATAAAGCTTTTAAAAACCAGCGAAAGGAATTGAAATATTTTTCATTAACTAGTTGCCTGTTCCTTTAACTTGACTCACGATTATAACAAATGCGACTGAACTAGTCTGCGGTACGCCTGCAGTGATGGGTCAGTTTCTCAAGGTTGCTGCGTGGCTGACCAATAACAGAGCGTCATCTCGCGGATGTCCGGGAGTACAGTGTTCTGACGGGCGCTTGAGTTTCAAGCAAGCTGTTACACACGTAGGCTAGCCGCATCTACGAGACGGTACACGGTCAAATGTACGAGACGGCTTGCCGTTAAAAGATTGCTTTGTCATTTCGTTCCGATAACTCAGAATTGGAAAAATATGGTGGATTTACTGTTCGATTAAGTTTTTAAAAGCCAGCGAAAGGGATTGATATATTTTTCATTAACTATTCCTTCCTTGTTCCTAAAACTCGACTCACGATAATAAATGCGCCTGCGGTACTCCTGCAGTTATTGGTCAGTTTGTCAAGGTTGCTGCGTGACTGGCAATGACCAAGAGTCTTCTCGCGGAAGTTTGGAAGTACAGCTGGAACACGCGTACATATTCATACATTTCCTCGGGCAATTAAGACTACGAGCAGGACATGCGTGGGTATCGAGTAATGTCCTGCCGTTGTGCGGTAACAACTTGACTTTTTTTTTAAGCGTGTTCTCATTCACAACAAATTGTGGCACGGCTTAGTGATTTGTTTATCTTACGTCATCTTAGAGGGAGTGGCGTCATACTCTTCACGAAGGAAGGGAGAAAATACCAACTTGCATATTGTTTGGGACTCTACCAACGTTAAATCGACACAGATTTTATTCCAGGGGTCCAAGAATTCGAGCCTAAAATGGAGGTTCAACGTAAAATCGGCAAATATTAAAATGAAGCCTGATATACATTGCAACTTATGGGATAATAGCCGGGACCTACGGAAATGTACGTTAATTGTGGGCAAACGTTATTTCGAGAAACGTTAAATCGGGAGTTCACGTGTAACTATTGAAGTAAAACAGATGATAAAAGACAATACTTTGGATGTCTAAAAAAAAAAAAGATTCCCTTAAATTACGGTATTTATGTCTCTTGTACCAAACCGAACTTTTTACAGAGTTTTTTATCGTCTCGAGCTCGGTAATTTCCTTTGCACCGTACTGGAACCGAAAAATCGGTGCACCGTCGACCCCTAGAATTCAGTATGACTGAATGCAATGTTCACTACTGATGTAAACAGAAACATGCGCTAGAAACCACTAACCAAACACGTAAGGTATACAGAGGGCTGAAAACTGATAAGCTCAGAGATTGGCAGCAATGATGGCAGTGACAATGAATAGGGCAAGTATGTCAGTTGCCTGTTTCAATAATGCAAATTTTGCATTTTTCCTTTCTTGGAATAGCCTACAGTGTTTTCCACACAAACCCCACATATATCATGCATCAAAATTTTTCAGACAATTTTTGGTCAAAAAAGTGTAAACAAATTACCATAGGCTAATAGGGAATATCAGTGACCAATGACTTCTCATTTCCAGGGTGACCGCTGGTTACCTGAAATTATTTCCCCTGTGTTTTCCCTGTGTTGTTATATTTTTTCCCTGTGTTAAATTTAACCTTTCATTAACACATACCTCTTATAAGGATACTATAAGGTGTGTTCAAAAAGTAACGAGCCGGAGGCTGTAATGCGCAAACCGGTGACGACATCGGCTAATTGTGGCATGTGTAACGAGGTGTGGTTCCGACCAGAGCGTGGAAGGTCACAGCCCGTCGCTAGAGGACACGCGTGCACGTCACGTGACGATACAAAGCGACCAGCAGCATGCATCAATCGTCCAACGCTGCCAGTCGCATAGCAAAAAGTGACATGGAGGCGTCAAACGAAGAGCAAAGAGGTGTTGTTCGGTTTCTGCCAGCGACAGGAGTAGGGGGAACCGACATTCATCGCCGAATGTCACAAGTGTACGGCGAACACTGCATGTCCCTTGCAAGGGTCAAGGCGTGGCACAAGCGCTTCAGGGAAGGACGGGTGTCGTTAGCCGATGATGCCCGGTCTGGGGCACCCCCCTGCATTACCGATGACAACGTCCAACTGGTTGATGCACTCATTACCCAGGACCGCCGAGTGACAGTGAACGCCATAGCCGCCGTGGTCGGATTGAGCGTCGGAAGTGGGCACACCATCATGAAGGAACGACTGCACTTGCGCAAAGTGTGTGCCCAATGGGTGCCCCACAGTCTTCAACCACACCAGGAAGCATGTCGAATGGCCTACTGTATTGGTCTTGGTTGGACGATTGATGCATGCTGCTGCTCGCTTTGTATCGTCACGTTACGTGCACGCGTGCCCTCTAGCGACGGGCTGTGACCTTCCACGCACTGGTCCGAATGACACCTCGTTACACACGCCATGATTAGCCGATGTCGTCACCGGTTTGCGCATTACAGCCTCCGGCTAGTTACGTTTTGAACGCACCTTATATTTATGTTTAGTTTCAAAAAATAAAACAAAATTTATGTACGGTAAATACTTCTTTCTATTTATTGTACAGTAGAACGTAAAATAATAACACATATAGTGTGTGTGTACCAATTGATGAGCCCAACGGCACACTGGGGTGAACCGCTGGCATTTTATGTTTGAGCTAACCGGACCAATTTTATCATATTATTTGATAATTCATATGCACAAACGGAAATTAACATCATATTGCCTTCGGGAATATTCGAAACTTATTTGGATTGACAAGGTAAGGTGTTTGTTTTATGAAAGGGAGTTGGACTCCCGTAGCACATTGGCATTGCTCGTGACGTCAATACTACTGGTATTTTGTGTCTTGCAATGGCCTTCTCAGTATGTGCTAGCCACGCTTATTGGTGAGGTGTATCTGTAACAAGTGACGAGCCCAACGGCACACTGGCGCGAAACGCTGGCATTTTATGTTTGAGGTAACCGGACCAATTTTATCATAATTATTATTTGATAACATAGAGTCTCTTACGACAACGTATAAAAAGACGCTTTGATAGTCTGCAAATCATTTACAGACACAAGTCGACAGTGCAGGAAGGATGCCTGGGACATAAGTAAACTCAATTCAGATTTTGTGCCATCTGTTCAGTGAATTACGTTACACCACAACTATACCCTATTCCTTATAAGTTGAGAGTCAAATGACAAAACGCCAGAGCTCTTACCTCTTACTGACGTGAAGTTCAATCCAGCTTATAACTAATACGGTGTCTGTAATATTTCAATTGAAGGTAGTGTGCTCGTATAGGTAAGAGCTCTTCTTCGCGACTCTGGCGTGTTGTAATTACTCTCAACTTATATGGAATAAGGTATAAACACCCGAGTAATTATTTTTTTGCGAACCTAATTTTTCTAACCTTGGATACCCCGAAAAGGCGAGCATCTGAAAAGAAGAAATGGCAGAATGGTCAAATTACGGTACTTAATCTTTAATCTTAACGGTAATTAATCTAGTATGCAAGATTAATTAATACCGCCAACGATGCATTATTATTAAGCACAATCATAGGTCAAGATATTTTTTTTCATCGTGCCAATTTTTTCCCCTGTATTTTCCCTGTTTATTCTATGCAATTAAAATTCCCTGTGTTTTTCCTGTGTTCCCTGAGTTTTCCAGAAAGCGGTCACCCTGATTTTGTGCCATGCTCCTTTAGTATGGTGGCAACTCGACCCCTGCCACAAACAGCCAATCAGCGAAAAGCCTATTATAAGTTATGTAGCAAAGCACATAGAGAATGCTTGGCAACCCATTTATATAAAAGTAGCTAGGTGCCCTGCTCCAGGTTACTTTCAACTTCCATTAACCAAGGACCCTCTGAAGATGCCAGATGTAGTATCTGGTGAAATATTGGGAATTTAACAGCCTACAAATCTGGAAAACTTGTACAACTGCTATGATGACATTACTTATCACAAGTTTAGTCAGGTCTACTTACGGACTCTCCAACATCCTTAAACAGACTTTTGCCATTGTACTCAATGTTTCCGTTGTATTTTCGATTGGGATGTCTTGATTCTGTAAAAGGAAGAAAGATGGTCACTTATCAGTAAAGAAACTCTGAACATGAAAATAAATTATATTTATGGATAATGAACTACCTCCGCCACAAACTTCGTTGTTGCTTCGCTCAGCACTTTGAGCATTGGTGTGGCATGAGCATAAAATAAGGACATCCTATTCGCTAAGTCATTAGTTACTTCTCTTGTGTCATCGAAACCATCTTGGCTAGACATGCGTTGCCGTGTGATTGTACGCCTATAATAACTGAAGTCATTTTGGATGGCAGGAGTCTTCATCTGAAAAAGAAAAAAAAAATACAGTTTATTTTCAAAACAGGTTGTTTTGATTATAAGTTCAATCAGATTGTAATTGAATTTTTTGTAAAAGAAGCTCTGGACATTTTGTTAATTACAGCACACTCCTGACACTTTGAGATAAGTAATGCAAAGACTTCAATGGATTATTAAAAAAACACTAATTATTCACAAGATATTTCCATATCAAATAAATCACCACCACTAAGAGGTCGCTCGTTGGATAGCGTGTGTCTAGCAATAAGAAACAATATGAAGTGCAGAGCAATGAGTTTAGTTAGTTAGTTATTGTTGTTTTAAGGGGCAGAACTACGAGGTCATCTGCCCCTGAATGAGTTTATTATTAGAAAAATTACTTGGGTAGAAAATGAGGAAGAAATTTAAATTGTAGTATCATGATTGGATTGCATTACAAATTACAGTATCTGTGTTTAGACAAGAATGTCAAAAAATTTAGAGATGAAACGGACAATTTTTGGGAAGAACTTGCCTTACTAATATCAAACATTCCAGACACTCATATTAAAATCTTGCTTGGGGATTTTAATGCAAAAATTGGTCAAGAAAGAAAATTTCGTCCAATAGTAGGTAAGTGGCCAGCTCACAAATTCACTAACAAGAATGGTCAAAGATTAATTATCCTTTGTGAAGAACATGGCCTACGCCTCGAAACTACTAGATTTAAGCGAAGACCACACAAACTTATGACCTGGAAATGCCCTAATAGTGCACTAGGAGAATTCCAGATAGACCATATTGCAATGGATAAAAAGTTCTACAAAGAAATATATAACGTGAAGGTACTACGTGAGGTCGATGTTGACTCTGATCATTATATATCCAAGATAAAGATCAAGTTAACTCCACGACGTAAAAAAAAAATCGTCAAACTCGACCATGCAAAGGCAATATGACCCTAGTTATTTAATAAATAATGTGTCCTATAAGGAAAAGTCTAAAACTCTCTTAAGTGACAAGCTAGAAACGATGGTTGACACACTGAAAACCGTTGCTGTCGAAATTGCCCCTATTAGGAAAAGGAAAAAGCATGCATAGTGGAATGCGGAATGTGACGCTGCAATTCGGAAGAGACATACAGCATGGCTCAATGATCAGCAAAAGAGGACCATACAATCGCGAGAAGAATTAACCATTGCTCGAAGGGAAACTGCCAAAGAAATTAGGAGAATTAAAAGAGAAATTCAAAGAAGTCCATACAAATTATTGATGATTCCTTTAAACAACACAAAACAAGGGACTATTACAGGACATTTCGTCAATATCATTCTAAAAACAGCCCTCCTACACTATTAATGAAAGATAAATCAGGTAAACTAGCCCACAATTATACTGATAATGTTAAAATTCTAGCAGATTATTTTAGAGAACTACTAAATGCTGATGAACCTAAGGAATATCTTGATTTTGAGCTTAATCCAAAAAATAAAACAAATTTACAGAATATTATTCCTTCTGACTTGACTGAAATATGTGCAGCAATTAATTGGCTCAAGAATTATAGAGCAGCAGGAGAGAATTCATTGGTAGCAGAACTATGGAAATATGCAAATGAACAAACCATCTCCAACCTCCATAAACGCCTCATCGATGTATGGAATTCGGAACAAATACCAGAGGAATGGAGAATGGCTGTAATCCACCCAATTCATAAAAAGGGTGATAGATCAGACCCGAACAACTACCGTGGGATTTCTTTGCTTGATGTAACACACAAGATTCTATCTAGAATTATCTTGACAAGAATTCAACAACAACTCGATCAAGAACTAGGAGAATATCAAAGAGGGTTCCGACCAGGTCGCAGCTGTCCGGAATAGATCATCAGTCAGAAATGGATAATGAAATATCATAGAATGAGACAAAAGGATTTGGTCATTACTTTTGTGGATTTTAAGAGAGCTTATGACAGTATCCATCGAGGGTCATTACTTAACATCCTTAGGGAATTTGGGTTACATCAAAAGCTTATCAACCTCATCGGCGTTACTTTGAAAGATACTAAGGCTGTGTCCCAATACTCAAGTTGTCTGCTATTGACTAGCTGCTAGCTACTATGTGCTATGCACTACGGAGATTTGGGACATGTCTGCTTGATCACAGCCTCCTTCATAGACTTGTGTTCTGAAACGCACTGGACTTACATGCTGGTACCAACCAAACCAACACTCAAGATGGCGGTGACCTGCTGCTCCTTGTAAGCTCTTTGCGCTTTCATCAGCTGTTTTAAATAAACAATACCTGAACGATTACGTTCATGGATGCGCCAAGAAGATAATATCGGCAGCGGCAAATTGACAATTTGAGACGAGGCCCTTACTGTGCGCCGGAGACCATGAACCGAGTTGTCGTTGCAATTCTCAATCGTGATTACTACAGAACCAAACAACATATTCGCGTGAAAATAATTAACACAACACAACAAGATATTATGCTTCCCTCGTGGGTTGTGGTTTGAAGCGTCGAATTTGGTAAAGAATATAGGTCAAGCATAAAGTAGATTCAACTCAAAGACAACCTACAATTTACATAACCTACAATTCCGATAAGCTACAATTTCTATAACTTCCTTGTACAAGTCGACAAGTCGGCCAATCTAGCAAGCACTTTCGTTGACTAGCTACTACAGACTTGATTGCTATGTGCTAAGCAGTATTGGATCATGACTTCTGACGTCACATCCGGCAAAGTAGTCGACTATCTAGTTCACTACGGCTGAAATAGTACTATTGGGACACAGCCTAAATCAAAGGTTAAATTTCGAGGAGCCTTGTCTGAACCATTTGATATTCGGACTGGACTTCGACAGGGAGATGGTCTATGTTGTTGTTTGAGTCTTCAGTCTTTTGACTGGTTTGATGCAGCTCTCCATGCCTCCCTGTCCTGAGCTAATCGTTTCATCTCTACATAGCTCCGACACCCTACATCCGAGGCAATCTGTTTAACATATTCTAACCTTGGTCTACCCCTACAGTTTTTGTCCTCGACCCTTCCTTCCATAACTAAGCTTGCTATTCCTGGGTGTCTTAGTATGTGTCCTACCAACCTATCTCTTCTCCTCATTAGCAGTCGCCAGAAACATCTCTCCTCTCCCACTCGTCTTAATACCTCACCGTTATTATTTAATTGTGTTCTTGAAAAGATCATGCATGAGTGGAACAAAACTTGTCCTCCAAATGTAAAGATTGGTACTAATATAAAACTGAATTGCTTGGCTTTTGCAGAATACCTTGCACTGCTTGCAACCAGTATAGATGAGGCTAAACACCAAATTGAAGAACTTGGGTCTATTGCAGCAAAAGTAGGACTTCAAATTTCATTTGAAAAGACTGAAATAATGGCATCCTTTGATGTGGAAACACAAGCTATTACATTGATTAACAATAAAGAAATAAAAGTTATACATAAATTTAAATATTTAGGGGAGATTATAACATGGAATTTGAATGAGAAAGCGTCAATCGAAAATAGAACAACAAAGTTAAGACAAGCGCAATATATTACTTAGTCTAGTTACAAAAAAAAATCACTCTCCATAAATGCCAAATTACGACATTACGAATCAGTTATTAAACCGGAAGCAATATATGCTTGTGAAACACTTTTCAAGTTAAACACTCGGTCAGTTACTGACACATTACAGAAGACTGATAGAAGAATTCTCAGAAATATAATTAATAAAAAACATCAGGTGGATGGTCAATGGCGTCTATTACCAAATGAAGTGGTTTATAAAGAAACTGAGTCTATAGTTGATACTATGCGAAAAAGGCGAATTGCTTTTTTTTTGTCATATCTCACGCCTGCCGGATGCCAGACAATTAAAAGTATTATTTAATTATTTTTTCAAAAGTAAAACAAAGAACTCTTGGTTTATGGAAATTCAAAATGATCTGGATGAACTCGGCTTGACAATGTCCCAAATTGCTAACAAAGATGAGAAGAATATCTTGAGAAACAAGAACATCCGACTTCCCTTAAAAACCTTTACCCGCAAAACTTACACCATAAGCGATGCAGAGAGAGCGGCAAGGTCGACTAGAATGAAAATGTTTTGGGAAAAGAAGAAAAATAAGAAGCTGAATCTTTAATATTGTTTTTGAGACATGTATATACTTGTTTTGGTTAAGTGCTCCAATGAGGGCATAACATATGTAAATAAATACATAAATACCTAAATCTGTATTTAGAATTAAACTGTAATTGATTGAATTAAACAGTGAAGATGCACTTAAGAGTTTCCAGACATTCTTCGAATTAGGAGGGATTTGAATTATCTGGTTTCGATTAACTAATTGAGATTCTACTTAACGCAATATAATACAAAAAAGACTTAACAACATTTACACCAGGTAATACAGGGTGGGTAGGGTATCGTTAGGCAGTCGGGAACACACGAATCCTGGTTTATGACTTCGAAAACTCCTCATGGTAATAGAAGATGATGGAAAAACTGGGTTTTTATACAAATTTAAGATGGCAAGTTTAACAGCGCGAGGAGTTTGAATATGTAATATAAAACTGGAGGTACATTGCACTGCAGGAAGTGAGAATGTGATGATAAAGCTATGGATATGGTAATTTCCACAGTGAAAAATTAAAAGTATTGTTTGATCTCTGTAATAAAAAGCCTGCAAATTTGGTATGCAGCTCTTAAGCAGAACAAAAATGTATGCACATTATGGCTGAGAAACGAGTAAGTACAATACATTAATTTGTATACTCAGCCGCTGAAGGTAACGGGGGGGGGGGTCAAATGACACCTGAATGTGTTAAAAGTTGTTGAATTATGAATAATATTTCAAAAGAGTTCGCTAAACTTCATGATTGTAAAACTTTGCATCGTAATTCTGCATCAAGAAGTGTTAACTAAACCTTTGCCATGTCGTCCAAGACATGTTTAAAATCATCCAACTTGGATTGAACTTTACCGTGTTCTTGCAACACAAACTCAAGTATACATCTTCGTGTACCAAGGAAATCTACTCCGACTTAAGTGAATATTGTCACTTCATCTTTCTAAGAGCTAAGATCTACCTTACTATTCTGCGAGTGCTTCAGCTCCGTCAAATACTTTATGAAAGCAACCACAACTGGAAATGAACTTTCTCAAGTGTTCTACGCACGTGTGGAATGTTAACCACACCCTTTCAAGTTAAGTGCTTTTGTGCACGCAATCTGGAACTAGACATTACCTATGTATTCTTTGTGCTACGCCAATATGGATTGTCGTCATCATTTTACAAAGTTAAGTAATCACATGTATAATGTATTTAATATTTTGTTATGTTTATTCTAAAGCAGACCTGTATCTGCCATTGCGCTGTTCTTATACACTACGCATTACGCTGTTCTTTCTGTTTTCATGTTAGTCTCATACAAGCAAGGTTTAAAAGATTCCTCAATTTTGATATCTGTGTGATCTCTCCCTTCCCCACTAGGCTTACTTTAGACATTTTTATGTTTCTTGAGAACAATCTCAGTATTGCTTATGCATATCTGTAATTTTCACTGCACTTTGCCTGTGCACCTTCTCTCTCATGGTTCACTTTCAGGTTATAGGCTACTTGCCCACCTGTTTCTGCCATTTCACCTTCGCAGTAAATCTTGTATGCAGTTCACATATTCTGTTCCTGCCATTACATTATTTCATTTGCAAGTTATTCTGCTCCAATATTACAATTCTTATAGGGTACTGCAGGACTGAGCCCCTGACAGCTACTGGCCCCCTTAATAGGTCATGTCTTTTTGGATAACTTCTCTAGTTTCCCCTTTTTTTCTTTCCCGGTATGACAGGATTTGCTCCCTGTCAGCCAAACCAAAGCTGCGTCACTAATTCTCTTTTTTGCAAAGGCAACTTAATTCTTCTTGTAAGGCATTTACACATTATTAAGATTGGTAACTTTAATTTAGTTATGTTTAAGGCATTAACCTTGTGTATTGCTAGACGCAACCTTGTAAGGAAAATTATAAACTTGTTTGTGATTTTGAATATATATTTATGTTAAAGCTACTTGCTCTCTCGCTTTCTTTGTTTTAGTCTTTTCTCTTATCATGTGCCATCCCACATACTTTAAAGCTCAAACTTTACCAATTCTGAACTCACTCAGAATTCTCTCTGAAAATGGAGACCTTTAATTGGTTGATCCAATGGTGTTACCATTACACCATATCTTGTGGTGCTAGAAACCCGGGAACTAGTTTCACTTTATGTAAACTTAAATCATCTTGGAGAGCACGTTGCTTCATAGTAATACCTGGTCTAATACTGTGCCTGATTTTTCGCAGCTATTACGGAGTCCATCAAAGTGGAAAAGGTGCAGGACCCTGACGAGAAGCCGCAGCCCTCTCTTGTCAAGCCTGACGTCTCCTTGCTGCCAGCAAGTTCTCTGGGGGTAAGGGTGAGTACTTCGGTCTCCACTATGGCCAAGGTTGAAAAGTTATTAGGCACTCGTGCCCTTTTAGAAAAGAAACTGTCTAGATTTCACTCTTTCTTAACCGAAAAAAGCTTAGATGATCATAATTTAGGCATCCTTAACGAAAGGTTCAAAACCTACCAATCTAACTTCACGTCTTATGACACTTTGCAAATAGAGCTTGAGCTCCTCGACTCAACTCGTGAGCAGGATCGAGCTGAGATGGAGGACAGCTACTATGAAGGCTTTGCTGAAGCTGAGAATTTAATCAAAACCTAACTATAAAGCATAGGGACCAACCTGTCACTCCCTCTAAACCAATCATACCCCGGATTTCCTTGCCAACCTTTTCTGGCAATGAGAAGGAATGGGATTCCTTCGAGGAACTGTATATTTCATTAGTGCATAATGATTCTGCCATTCCTGAGATTTAGAAGTTTCATTATTTGAAATCTACATTGCATGGCTCCCCGCTTAAGCTGATAGAGGCACTTCCTCTCACAACAGATAATTATTTTGTTGCTTTCAATTTGCTGCAACAACGTTTTGGTAAACCTAAGCTTCGCATCCGCAGGCATATTACTGCTCTATTTAACCTTCCTTCCTGTTGCCCAGACAATCTTTTTTCTATACGTCAGTTAGGTGATACTGTCGAGCTTCATGTTCGAGCTCTCGAGCACTTAAAGCAACCAGTCCAGCATTGGGACTTGTTTCTGATATATCTCACTACTTCCAAGTTCAATTCTCAAACTTTAAAGGCATGGGAATCAGAGTTAATAGTTCAGCCTGATCCCACATTTCAAACTCTAGTCACGTTTATCAAAAATCGTTGTCAAATACTTTCCGCCGTTGCTCCACAATCTGAGCTACCTAGCTCAAGCAAAGGTACTATCAGTAAAACCTCTTCTCTTAAGAAATCTCTCCGCTCTCAGGTACTTACAGTTCAGAGTACTGTACAAACCTGCTTTCTCTGCAACAATTTGCATCCGCTATACACTTGTTCTGTGTTCAAAGCCATGACTGTCGATGAACGTAGGAAAGCTGTTGCCAAGCACAAATGTTGTTATAATTGTTTGTTTACCAAACATGCAGTTTCAAACTGTTCATCTAAAGGTGTCTGCACACATTGCAAACTGCGCCAACATTCTTCGTTACACCGGTTTGAAAAACCCAAATTTAAGCATCCCCAAAATAAGCCTTTGGAAAGTGTTGTTTCTACGACTTCTCAATCCAACGTGGCATCCAGTAGTAAGTCGTACCTTACTTCTGGCACTCATGCTGACTATAGCGCTCTGTCGTATAATCAGACTGCTAATTCTTGGCGAAGTACTCAGGTTTTGTTATCCACGGTGAGACTTCAGGTCCAAGACTCTAAGGGCAAATGGCATTCTGTCCGAGCTCTTCTCGACAATGCTGCCACACACGATTTCATAACCTCTTCTTTGGTTAAGAAATTAAACTTAACGCCTAATACTACTTCTATAGAAATATCTGGTATCAATAACAGTAAGTCTACTTCCTTACAGTTCGTAAAGCTCAATATTAAGGATTCGGTGCAATCTGGCACTAACCTTAGTTTAAATTGTCAATCCCTGTTATTGGAGCCCCGACTCCTAGTCATTCATTTTCTATTGATACTTGGCATTTCCCCTCTGATCTGAAATTAGCTGATCCCTACTTTCATCAGAGTGCTCCAGTTGACATTTTGCTAGGTGCTAATGTCTTTTGGCAAAAATTTGCTTCCCTCTAGAATTAATATAACTTCTAGCATCTATGCCCACCATACCAGGTTCGGTTGGTTGGTCACGGGTCATATCCCTCTTGCCACTGTGCAGTCTTCATCTTTATGTCACTTAACTCACGTTGAGTTGGACAACAATTTGGAAAAGTTTTGGAAAATTGAGTCTATCGATTCCACCCCTTCTTCTTCCACTGAAGATGACTTTTGCGAACAGCTTTATCTCTCCACTACCACTCGCAACCCAGATGGTAGATTTGTTGTCACTATGCCTCGTATTTCTTCTCCCCCAGTTTTAAAGGATTCACATCCTCGTGCACTAAAGGCTTTGTTTGCTGTGAAATATCAGTTGAAACAAGATTCTTCAGCCAAAGCTCAATACATTGACTTTATGGAAGACTACGAAGCCTCTGGTCACATGGAAGTCCTTCATAAACAAAACATCTCTGAAGATAGTGTTTATTTGAATCATCACCCTGTTTGGAAGAACCCTTCCACAAGGGAAAACATTCGAGTCGTTTTCAATGGTTCCGCTCCAGATTCTAATGGTATTTCATTGAACGATACCTTACTTACCCGTCCCGCCGTTCAGTCTGATCTTTCTTCCATTCTGTTAAACTTTCGCTTGTTCCCTGTTGGTGTGATCGCCGATATTAAACAAATGTATAGGCAAATTTTGATCAACTCTGAACAGCAAAATCTGCAACAAATTCTTTGGCGTGAACCCATTAAGATCTTCAAATTAAAAACTGTCACATATGGTTTAAAACCATCTGTTTTCTTGGCCATCCGCACTTTAAAGCATCTCGCTGACCTAGACTCGAACCTCTTTTCCGTTGATACCTCAAATCTCCTCAAAAAATCTTTTTATGTGGATGACTTTCTTCATTCCTTTAGCTCCCCTGCTGAAGCACTTGAGCACTCACTTGATCTCCAAGCATTGCTTCATGGAGGAGGTTTCTTCCTTCACAAATGGAATTCTAGTTCTCAAGAAGTACTATCTAAGCTCTTATCCAAAGGAAACACTGATACACCAGTCGAGCTCTTACCTACCGCTGATTCCACTAAAGTTTTAGGACTTCACTGGTATCCCGTATCAGATTCTTTCTTCTATCAAGTCAGCTTGTCTCCTATTCTTCCTCAAACTAAGCGACAAGTTCTTTCAGAGATCGCCAAAATCTATGACCCCCTTCAATTTCTAGCTCCGATCATAGTCAAAGCTAAGATGTTTATGCAGGAATTATGGTCTCTCAAAACGGATTGGGATGATCCTATCCCTCCTCCTCTTTTGGAAAGATGGCTTTCCTTCCGCACTCATCTTCTTGATCTGTCTGTCATAGACATCCCCAGGGTTCTTATCCCTACTTCATTTTCTGCTAATCTAGAGCTGCATCTGTTTGCAGATAGCTCTGTGAAAGCTTATGGATGTTGCGCTTATGTGGTCAGTCGTAACACTCCTTCTTCATTCTCTAATTTAATTTGTACCAAGTCAAAGGTAGCTCCTATGAAAACAGTATCATTGCCTCGCTTAGAGTTATGCGCTGCCCTGCACGCAGCCGAATTATCTCAAAAGCTTGTCTCCAATCTCAACTGTCATTTCAGTCATATCTACTACTGGACTGACTCCTCCATAACTTTAGCTTGGATCTCTAAGCCCCCCACGCATTGGCAATCTTTTGTCACCAATAGGGTGGAAAAAATCCAAACTCTATCCGCATCTTCTCAATGGAAACATGTCTCGGGTAAGGAGAACCCAGCAGACATAATTTCTCGTGGATGCCTTCCACACCAGCTAGTCAAATCTAGTCTTTTCTGGCATGGTCCAACTTGGTTGTTGCAAGAACCCTCCTTTTGGCCAGCCCTATTTTCTTCTACTTTAACGAATGTTCCTGAAACTCGTAAAGTCGCCTCTTCTCTTGTAACCACGGTTACCCCTTCATTGCTGGAAAGATATTCTTCTTTTCAAAAGCTAGTTCGTGTTGTTGCCTACTTGCTTCGTTGGAAATATTTTGTGTTAGAAAAACCATTGTTTCCTCAAGCTTTTCTTTCAGCTGTTGAATTACAGTCTGCTACTACCACAATCTTATTGCTGCAGCAAGAATTTTTTTCTGATGAAATTAATTCTCTATCTAAGGGTCTACCCCTTAAAAAAGCGGAATAGATTATTCGCTTTATGCCCCTTTCTTGATGATAACGGATTGTTAAGAGTAGGTGGTAGGTTATCTTTTTCTGATTATCCTGAAGATAAGAAACACCCCATCATTCTTCCTTCAAAGCATCACGTTACTAAATTGATCATACGTCAATTTCACTATCAGCACTTACATGTTGGTACACACACTCTCTTGTGCTTACTCCATGAGCATTACTGGCGGCCCATCAATGTCTTGCACGAAGTAATCTCCGTTGTTAGAAAGTGTATTCTTTGCTTTAAGGCCAAACCTAAGTTTTCTCAGCAACTTATGGCTGACCTTCCTTCGTTCCACTTCGCTTCCCAGCAGACCATTTCTTCTAACTGGTATTGATTATGCTGGTCCGTTCCTATATCAAACCAATAGTCTACAAGCTAAACGCAAAATTCTTGCCAAGCTTTACATAGCACTTTTTGTCTGCATGGTTACTGGTGCCATTCATCTCGAATTGGTCACCAATGCATCCACTTCATACTTTCTTTCTGCTTTTTCTCGCTTTGTTGCTAGAAGAGGAATTCCCTCTGAGGTTTTCTCTGACAACGCCAGAAACTTTCTTGGTGCTTCTCAACAATGGCAAAAGGCACTCTGCTCTCGTTCTGCCAACGAGCAACTTTCTAACTACGCTCATTTAAAAGGCTTTAAATGGCATTTCATCCCCCCTTAGGCTCCTCATCATGGAGGGAGATGGGAAGCTTATGTCAAATTAACTAAAGCCCATCTCAAAAGAACTATAAGAAACTCTATCATGTCGTTTGAAGAATTTAATTCTTTCATCATTCTTATCAAAGGCACTGTCAACTCCCGTCCCTTGTCTCCTGTGTCTAACGACCCCTCCGATCTGCTTCCTTTAACCCCTGGTCATTTCATAATAGGTAGCTCCTTAAATGCTCCGCCACCTCTCATCAACAGCAAGCTCTATATTTCTTTGCCCATTCTCTGGAAAAGAGTCGAAGCTCTTAGGGATAGATTTTGGAAACGGTGGAGGCTGGAGTATTTGAACTTGCTTCAGAGGAGAGGCAGCTTGCTCAACCAAACCTCAAGGAGGGAGATTTGATTCTCCTTAGAGAATCCAGTCCTCCTCTTGTTTGGCACACCGGAAGAGTAGTTAGGTGCTACACCGGTCGTGACAACAGAGTTAGGGTGGTGAAATTAATCACTCCATTTGGACAGTGTGTTCGTCCAATTTCTTCTGTTGCTCTTTTACCACTCTAGTCCTGTTTTTTGTGTGATCTCTTTCTTGTTTTTCTTGTTGCCCCTCTGGCAGTATGTTCGCATTTGCGAATGATTAACTGGTTAATTTTTGTAGATATTTGTTATTGCAAAAGTCAGACTAGTATTTGATTTCATAACCTCATTTTTCGTCACCACGTGTTAGTGACAAATATACTTAATTTCACTTTCTTGTTTAATTCAATTATATTTTAAATTATTTTCATACCCACCTGTTGTGTTACAATATATTTCTCGCCTTTAAGACATTTTTCCAAGTGTTAATTAGGTCACCTTTCTGATACCGCGTGGTATCATGGACTGTCCAGCAGACTTCAGTTGGTTCGCGCTCATTGGTCGTCTCCTTGACATGGCCACTCTCAGCCAATCAGCATGCTTCTTCCCGGCCACATGTTTGGGACACGCCAATGGCCGGACATCGATGTTTCTCGACTCCCGTGCTGTCTGCTATTTAAGCTGCAGTCGGACACATCTTCTGTGTGATTTTCTCCGTTGGTATTCCACCAACCACCCATCTTGAGCACCGGACGCTAAACTTCATGATTGTAAAACTTCGCATCGTAATTCTGCATCAAGAAGTGCCATGTCGTCCAAGACATGTTTAAAATCATCCAACTTGGATTGAACTTTACCGTGTTCTTGCAACACAAACTCAAGTATACATCTTCGTGTACCAAGGAAATCTACTCCGACTTAAGTGAATATTGCCATTTCATCTTTCTAATAGCTAAGATCTACCTTACTATTCTGCGAGTGCTTCAGCTCCGTCAAATACTTTATGAAAGCAACCACAACTGGAAATGAACATTCTGAAGTGTTCTACGCACGCGTGGAATGTTAACCACACCCTTTCAAGTTAAGTGCTTTTGTGCACGCAATCTGGAACTAGACATAACCTATGTATTCTTTGTGCTACGCCAATATGGATTGTCGTCATCATTTTACAAAGTTAAGTAATCAGATGTATAATGTATTTAATATTTTGTTATGTTTATTCTAAAGCAGACCTGTATCTGCCATTGCGCTGTTCTTATACACTATGCATTACGCTGTTCTTTCTGTTTTCATGTTAGTCTCATACAAGCAAGGTTTAAAAGATTCCTCAATTTTGATATCTGTGTGATAAGGATATGGAAACTGAAAGAAGGGGATAGAAGGGTCGAGTACCTCAAAATGGTAAAGGAAGGAATTCCAACAGATGAAGAAAGAGGGGTGGAAGAGGAATGGGCTAGATTTAAGAAGACACTAGTGGGTGCAGCAGAAGCAGTATGTGGGAGGACAAGTAGTAAGAAGAGGTGGAAGGAAACACCATGGTGGAATGAGAAGACAAAAGATATAGTAAGGGAAAAGAATAGAGCCTTTAGGAGGTGGTATCAAAATAGGACGGTAGAGACAAGGGAAGAGTACCAGGAAAGAAAGAAGGAGGCGAAGAGAGTGGTGGCTGAGGAGAGAAGGAAGTGGATGGAAGAGTGGACAAAGATGATGGAGGAGGATAGTGAAGGTACAAAAAAGGTCCTGTATGGGATGGTAAAAAATAAGAGGCGGAAGGATCCTACGGATTATGTTAGAATGGTGAACAAAAGGGGACAAGAGATAGAAAATAGGGAAGAACTGAAGAAAATGTGGAAAGAATATTTTGAAGAACTTCTGAACCCAAATGGAAAAGATGGTGAGGAGGAAGAAATCGGGGAAGAGGAAGATGAACTGCAAACAGAAAAGGACTTAACATGGAAAGAAGTGGAAGATGCAGTGAACAAGATGAAAGGAGGGAAGGCACCGGGTGTGGATGAGTTGAGTGTGGAGATGGTGAGAGCAGCAGGAGAGGTGGGGTTACAGTGGCTGTACCGAGTGATGAGGTCAGCATGGAAGGAAAGGAAGACCCCAGAGGACTGGAAAAAAGGAATCATTGTCCCGATCTTCAAGAAAGGTAGTAGAACAGATTGCAGAAACTATCGGGGAATAACACTGATGAGTCATTGTGCAAAGATCTTCGAGAAAGTTTTGGAAAAGAGAATTAGGACAAGGATAGAAGGAGGGATGAGGGAAGAACAACATGGCTTCAGAGCAGGAAGGTCCACAGTGGATTTGATTTTTGCTGTAAGGCAGTTACAAGAACAGCACTATGAGTATGGAACAGATCTACTGATGGCCTTCCTGGACATTGAGAAAGCATATGACAGTGTATGCAGAAACAAAGTATGGAAGTCCCTGGAGGATAGAGGAGTAGAGAAATGGACTATAAAGAGGATAAAGGAGATGTACAAGGGAAGCGTGAGCTGTGTGAAAGTGGGAGGAGAGAGATCTGACTGGTTGGAACAAAGAAACGGCCTGAAACAAGGAAGTGCACTGTCACCGTTACTTTTCATTGTGGTGATGGATGACATAATGACCCGAGTGGCACAAGTAATTGGGGACGGAAAGATGAAAGCAATGGTGTTTGCAGATGATTTGATGATTTGGGGAAACAAGGAGGAGGAGGTACAGGAACAGTTGGACGTGTGGGAAGGAATAATACAAGGATATGGGATGAAATTTAGCATAAATAAGAGTGAGATGGTGATCACAACAAGGAAGAAGGAAAGAACCACAACGGGAATAACAATTGGTGGGGAACAGCTGAAGAAAGTGGAGAGTTTTAAGTATCTGGGAAGCCTGATACAAGATAATGGAAGAAACGATAGAGAAATAAATGAGCGGGGGAGGCAGGCAGAAGCATTTCGGAGGAGTGTGAGAAGCATGTTATGGAGCAAGGATGTCCCTCAGAACAGCAAAAAGATCATATATCGGACGTACTATGTCCCTATCCTGACGTATGCCTCGGAGACCTGGGTTATGAAAGGAAGGGAGAAGAGCAAAATACAGGCCAGTGAGATGAGGTTCTTGAGAAGCAGTATTGGAGCTACAAAGATGGACAGAATAAGAAATGAGAGGACCAGAGAATTAATGAAGGAGGAACCATTACAGGATGGTATAGAGAAATCTAGACTTAGATGGTATGGACATGTAAAACGAATGGAGGAGAAGAGGATACCCAGGAGAGTACATGAGACGAAGTGGGAAGGAAAGAGACCGAGGGGAAGACCGAGAGACAGGTGGCTGAAGGGGGTGGAAGAAAGTGTGAAGAAGAGAGGAGAAGACTGGACAAGGGTGGAGGCTGAGAGATGGTGGGAAGACAGAAGACGTTGGAGAGGCTTGTGTTCCAAACAGACCCGGCCAGTGGCTGGAAACTGTGCAAGATGATGATGATGATGTGATCTCTCCCTTCCCCACTAGGCTTACTTTAGACATTTTTATGTTTCTTGAGAACAATCTCAGTATTGCTTATGCATATCTGTAATTTTCACTGCACTTTGCCTGTGCACCTTCTCTCTCATGGTTCACTTTCAGGTTATAGGCTACTTGCCCACCTGTTTCTGCCATTTCACCTTCGCAGTAAATCTTGTATGCAGTTCACATATTCTGTTCCTGCCATTACATTATTTCATTTGCAAGTTATTCTGTTGCATCTTGGCAACTGCTCCAATATTACAATTCTTATAGGGTACTGCAGATTGAGCCCCTGACAGCTACTGGCCCCCTTAATAGGTCATGTCTTTTTGGATAACTTCTCTAGTTTCCCCTTTTTTTCTTTCCCGGTATGACAGGATTTGCTCCCTGTCAGCCAAATCAAAGCCGTGTCTCTAATTCTCTTTTTGGCAAAGGCAACTTAATTCTTGTTGTAAGGCATTTACACATTATTAAAATTGGTAACTTTAATTTAGTTATGTTTAAGGCATTAACCTTGTGTATTGCTAGACGCAACCTTGTAAGGAAAATTATAAACTTGTTTGTGATTTTGAATCATCATCATCATCTTGCACAGTTTCCAGCCACTGGCCGGGTCTGTTTGGAACACAAGCCTCTACAACGTCTTCTGTCTTCCCACCATCTCTCAGCCTCCACCCTTGCCCAGTCTTCTCCTCTCTTCTTCACGCTTTCTTCCACCCCCTTCAGCCACCTGTCTCTCGGTCTCTTTCCTTCCCACTTCGTCTCGTGTACTCTCCTGGGTATCCTCTTCTCCTCCATTCGTTTTACATGTCCATACCATCTAAGTCTAGATTTCTCTATACCATCCTGTAATGGTTCCTCCTTCATTAATTCTCTGGTCCTCTCATTTCTTATTCTGTCCATCTTTGTAGCTCCAATACTGCTTCTCAAGAACCTCATCTCACTGGCCTGTATTTTGCTCTTCTCCCTTCCTTTCATAACCCAGGTCTCCGAGGCATACGTCAGGATAGGGACATAGTACGTCCGATATATGATCTTTTTGCTGTTCTGAGGGACATCCTTGCTCCATAACATGCTTCTCACACTCCTCCGAAATGCTTCTGCCTGCCTCCCCCGCTCATTTATTTCTCTATCGTTTCTTCCATTATTTTGTATCAGGCTCCCAGATACTTGAAACTCTCCACTTTCTTCAGCTGTTCCCCACCAATTGTTATTCCCGTTGTGGTTCTTTCCTTCTTCCTTGTTGTGATCACCATCTCACTCTTATTTATGCTAATTTCATCCCATATCCTTGTATTATTCCTTCCCACACGTCCAACTGTTCCTGTACCTCCTCCTCCTTGTTTCCCCAAATCATCAAATTATCTGCAAACACCATTGCTTTCATCTTTCCTTCCCCAATTACTTGTGCCACTCGGGTCATTATGTCATCCATCACCACAATGAAAAGTAACGGTGACAGTGCACTTCCCTGTTTCAGGCCGTTTCTCTGTTCCAACCAGTCTGATCTCTCTCCTCCCACTTTCACACAGCTCACGCTTTCCTTGTACATCTCCTTTATCCTCTTTATAGTCCATTTCTCTACTCCTCTATCCTCCAGGGACTTCCATACTTTGTTTCTGCATACACTGTCATATGCTTTCTCAATGTCCAGGAAGGCCATCAGTAGATCTGTTCCATACTCATAGTGCTGTTCTTGTAACTGCCTTACAGCAAAAATCAAATCCACTGTGGACCTTCCTACTCTGAAGCCATGTTGTTCTTCCCTCATCCCTCCTTCTATCCTTGTCCTAATTCTCTTTTCCAAAACTTTCTCGAAGATCTTTGCACAATGACTCATCAGTGTTATTCCCCGATAGTTTCTGCAATCTGTTCTACTATCTTTCTTGAAGATCGGGACAATTCTTCCTTTTTTCCAGTCCTCTGGGGTCTTCCTTTCCTTCCATGCTGTCCTCATCACTCGGTACAACCAGTGTATCCCCACCTCTCCTGCTGCTCTCACCATCTCCACACTCAACTCATCCACACCCGGTGCCTTCCCTCCTTTCATCTTGTTCACTGAATCTTCCACTTCTTTCCATGTTAAGTCCTTTTCTGTTTGCAGTTCATCTTCCTCTTCCCCGATTTCTTCCTCCTCACCATCTTTTCCATTTGGGTTCAGAAGTTCTTCAAAATATTCTTTCCACATTTTCTTCAGTTCTTCCCTATTTTCTATCTCTTGTCCCCTTTCGTTCACCATTCTAACATAATCCGTAGGATCCTTCCGCCTCTTATTTTTTACCATTCCATACAGGACCTTTTTGTTACCTTCACTATCCTCCATCATCTTTGTCCACTCTTCCATCCACTTTCTTCTCTCCTCAGCCACTACTCTCTTCGCCTCCTCCTTTCTTTCCTGGTACTCTTCCCTTGTCTCTACCATCCTATTTTGATACCACCTCCTAAAGGCTCTATTCTTTTCCTTTACTATATCATTTGTCTTCTCATTCCACCATGGTGTTTCCTTCCACCTCTTCTTACTACTTGTCCTCCCACATACTGCTTCTGCTGCACCTACCAGTGTCTTCTTAAATCTAGCCCATTCCTCTTCCACCCCTCTTTCTTCATCTGTTGGAATTCCTTCCTTTACCATTTTGAGGTACTCGACCCTTCTATCATCCCCTTCTTTCAGTTTCTTTTGAATACGGTATATATTTATGTTTACTTGCTCTCTCGCTTTCTTTGTTTTTGTCTTTTCTCTTATCATGTTCCATCCCACATACTTTAAAGCTCAAACTTTACCAATTCTGAACTCACTCAGAATTCTCTCTGAAAATGGAGACCTTTAATTGGTTGATCCAATGGTGTTACCATTATACCAAAAAGGATTAGCAAAATCATGAACACTAGTATGAAATGATGAGTAAAATTACAAACTCTTCACAAAATCAAGGTATTGCAACTTTGTTTTCCTGTATCATTTGCAATGTAAGAATATCATGTTGCCAAGGCTTTATTTTCAATGACAAATATTGTTCTGGGAAATTACAACCTTAAAAAAGGGTCTCTAGCAGACCCACGGAATACTGGGAGTGCACTGTACTAAAATAAAGTTCACCAACTTTAAATTATGAACAAAAGAAAGTAGATTTATTATACGTGTACACACCAGTTCTATGGCTTCATTTATCACTAGAAGAATGACAATAAGATCCAGAGTGAAAAAAATACAGTTTATTCATCTGGCTGCAAATATAGCTGATCTTGAGGTCCTGAATAACTATAAATGTGCTATGAACTACAAGTTCGTTAACTAAGGGCCTGCTTTTTAACAGGTTTGTAAAGTATCCAAACAATTTCAACCACATACGTCTCTCCAATGTCTGGAAATTGGCAAAAATTACCTCTACACAGAAACAGCTCCAGCCAGCCACAGGCAGCAAGAGGTTTCCAACATGGTCCAACACTACTGTATAAATATGAGGCAAAGGTCTCCTGCCAGGGCTAAGCCTACTGTAACGATGGTGAAACATCGGCAAGGCAGCAACATTGGACTCAGTAAAATAACCAGACACACTACAGTTAACAGCAAAGTTTATGAAACAAAAAGGAAATTATTCTCAGAATGCCTTTGGCACAGGCTGTTATCATTGTCAAAATAGGAGTGATGGAATGTTTTCCTCTAGGGTGGCGGCCAGTAATGCTATTGATGATGTCTACAGATTTTACACAACATATAAGAAAACCTCAAACTTTGAATATTCATACTTTGTACTCATCGAATTTAAGCACGAACTCCAGGATTTCTGCCAGCTGCTTAACAAGAGCTTGCTGCGTTTCAAGATGCTGTGTGGGTGTCATGGGGCCAGAGCATAGCTGGAACAAGATTCTTGGAACAACTGCCTCTGAAAACACAAGCATAGTAAATAAATCAATATTTATGTGGGACTGACACTGGACGGAGGCAAATCAAGAATTAAGGCATGTCATCCCAAGTTTAGCAGTTCATGGATATCACCACAAACTATGTGTGACGACACATTTCCATGAAGTAGGAAAGGAGTGTGTGTGTACTTTGTGTGCTGAAGGATGTGAACGCTATCACATCAACCAATGCAAAAATAGGACAAAATCAGTTTTAGAGTATAGCAAAGATCTATAGACTAAATAACCAACATGAATTGTATTTGGCTTTTCGGCTGCAATTAAATTTATATAAATAAATCAATATTATTGATACGGTAAGTGCCTCAAATAGAAATTGCAAGGATATATGGAAGTTTGTTTTGTGTGACCTGTGAGCAATTCAATGATTAGGCTACATTTTATTTATTCAAGTTCCAGGCAAATAGGTTTGTTTGCAAGACATCAATGCTCGAACACACCAAGCGTTTTAACTTTTGGTCATAATTTTTAATTAATTTGATGTAATGATGTTTATGCTATTTTCTTGAGAATTGTTATTATTATTATTATTACTATTACTACATGTAACAATAGTGGTACTTGCTCAAATCTTTTGGGAGTTCCTTCACCCTCTCTGGGCAAGTCTCTTTTGTTGAATAGTCGGGCTTTTAGGCACTTCCCTGTAGTAAACTTGAATTATTTAAATTGGGTACCCATAGGGGAGACTCGGCAAATTTGGCAGTAATTTTAATAATTCGACTGGTTTTAAAAAGACAAAACATATTTTCAAAATCTGGTACATAAAATACTTACATTCAGACAATTAATCAGGAGAATCTATATTTTAAAACAAAAGCTAAATGCAGAAATGCATCATAGTTTGATTACAATGAAGGAAAACACACTCGTCTAAATTGGCAAGTCTCTAGGGTAATTTGGCAATAGTACTCGTTCAATTTGGCAATAGTGCTATTTTTTATAATTAACAGCATTTAACTTAACGATCTTCAGATATTATCTAATATTTAGGCCTATGTTAATTCAATTTTCATTGCACTCATTATATTTAAAGTTCAGTCGGTATCGCATCAGGCCTTGGCAATTCTCATGATAACAATCCAGACACCCTGTACATTGAATCCAGGATTCACCATCACGGTCCTCATCG
Source organism: Meconema thalassinum (assembly GCA_946902985.2). NCBI lineage: Eukaryota > Metazoa > Arthropoda > Insecta > Orthoptera > Tettigoniidae > Meconema > Meconema thalassinum. The sequence goes on from OX336390.1 coordinate 695,632,343, forward strand.
AATGAACCATCACATGTTTTGCAGACATCTCTACTCGGCGACGTGCTTGCATATGTGTTTATGTTGCGTCTGTGAGTATCACTGGTCTCCGTATGAATATTCGTCATTTCATCATCATCATCATTATTGAAGCCAGCACTGGCAGACGTTGATGCAAAACTCTCGAACACACGAGCTCTTGGCGCTGCGTTACGTCTTTGACGCTCGCTTGGAAACCACTGTGGCAAGTGCATATTGCCTCCTAGCCGTTCCACTTCGACCATGCCATGCTATGTTCCAGGATGATACACATCCTCAGAAAGGGCATTCCTGTTCAAAGAATACATCCCGGTGGTTCGGAAACCAATCCCTAAACCTTCTTCAGCGTTGAATGGATTTTTATGCCCAATCTTGGCAACGAGGTCATAGGCTTATTTGCGGACATCTGTAGCATTCAATCCAAAGCCAATATACTGCATTTCAATGATATAAGAGAGTGCCAGTGAGAACCAGAGGTCTACCCTTCTTTACTTCTGGAACATCGTGTGGTCCGGAAGAAGCGGTCAGATATCTCTTTAAAGTATGAAATGGGATATTAAACTCATTGGATGATCGGTACATTGACCAGCCATCAATATATTAACACCTTCCCTACGGCAGACTTTATATCGGCCTGATAACATCTGAAGTCGTACTTCCCGCGTTCCCCTGGCATACCTGCAACACACCTTACACCACAAAAGTGATAAAATATGATGCGGTTACAACAGCCAACATAAGAATTCGTTATGATACACCTTGTGGCCCATATGTGGCAGGAAATATCAGAATTCGTAAACGTGGCCTTGGAACAACTTGGAGCAACTGTGTCATGCCATTAAGAAAAGTCACATTTATGTTAAGCTCTTATTCCACTTCAAATCAATATATATAGAAAATATTGATCATACCTTGTATACAGATGTTTAATCTTCAAACTTATGTATAATTAACTTACTTCCTGCTGCTAGTAACGCTACAATCTTGAAAACAATACCAGTATCACACACACCACTCGCTGTTACACAACTCCTAACAACAAGCAGTGTGTGTTTTCCCGTACAGCCACCGGTAGCACTCGAAACACTCAGCAAAAAATCCACAAGGTTTGAAACATGCTGCACTCTGTTGGTGCAAGGTTGAATCTTACAAAAACGACTCGGATAAGTTAGAAATAATTATAACATAAAATATTGCCAAATTAAATGTACTGCCAAATTTGCCGAGTTTGTCCTACTCCTAATAATTAAATTCAATTGTTGATAGAATATCTTACATTGCAATACCACTACATAAATTGTAATATTAATAAGATACAGAAGTATAAGAATTATTCAATGAATGTCTCTTCATGTCAGATTTCAAGTACATACAATTTCACCTGTTGTATGAGTCTTTGTTTTACATATGCCACATCCTTCAAATCGAAGTCCATGACTATTCTGTATATAAATGGTACACTTTCTATATTATTTTTTGTGCTTGCAACTGTTACACACTGTTCATTACAGACCGCTTGACTGAACCTGTCACATCTCTGTTTGATCTTATGACCCCTATCACAAGGGCACATGAGAAATCTTCGTATTATCCTGTTGCTGAACTTCTTCTGGATGGGATGGTGGGTGTTGATATTTCCCAGTGAATTGACCCATTATGCATTGGATTCCCTTACGAAGTCGTATGGTGAATCTCCTCTGATTCTGAGGCTGGATGAATTTCTCGGCAACAATTACAAGGAACAACTGTCTAATTGGATGCTTCCTGAAATTCCATTTTGGATGAAATATTCTCCACACAACAAAAGCAGAATACCGCTCACATCCAGACAGTTCATAAGAGTTGCAAATGGTGTGTGCGTTTTTTTTTTCCACATGTATGAGTGATCCTTGGGAGTGAACTACACTTTTTGTGTCGTTATAATGGAGTATAATTATTGTAATTCGTCCTTTGTTCTTCAACAGTTTCATTGGAGAAATGCGTACTAGAAATTAGTAACACTGGTTTTTTAGGCTTGAGAACATAAGACATTAAGGTACAGTTGCTGGTGTATCCAAGAATGGACAACTCCTCTTGGCTTTTATGGGATTGAGAAATAAAGAGTTTATTTTTTCTTACCAGTCCGATTAAAGTGAGACCATTCCTTGGGAGATTCAAAGCCAGTTCCTTATCCGTGAAGTACTTATCAGAGGTGGTGTTTCTATTAGTCCTTTGGTATGGTTTGTTAAGAGTCAATTCAGTTCGGCGCTCTACACCAAGAGAAGCCCTACCACTATTTGCCTCGCCAATATAGGGCAAACCATTCATAGGCTTGGACATTTTAGAATCACAGACCTACCAAATTTTCATGCCATCCAGTTTACGCCACCGTTTTTGGCTGGTCAGCCCCGGTTGCGCAGTCGTACAGAGGACACTTGGCAAGCCTCATGCATGTGCAATTGATATGCGAGTTGCTTTCCGCACAACTGTTAACTCATTTAAAACTAGAAACAACCATTTACTGCTTAAATAAAAGAGCACTCAATCAAGAAAAGAAATGAGGCGAACATTTTCATGTTCATGCGCAAATATAATTAACCTCCCCTCCCTCCCACATACGTACAGTAATTATGCATTATAAAACATTTTCCCTGCAAAACTGTGCGATTTCCGACCAAGTATTAGCAATAAAAGTATCTACAACGAAGGTGAAAGAAATTTTGCTGTTCTTACCTAATTCTGTAGAAAATTCATAGAACCTCTTTAATTTTGATACTAGTGGCATTACCGCCTGCCATGCTCTCCTTTGGTATTCCTCGGTAGGAGTGGAAATAGCCTGCAACCAACAAGAATGCAACTTAAAGAAATTAAACAAGAAAGACTTTCAAACCTACAATAAAAGAGTGAGAATCTATTTCTAGTGTACATGAATATTACACGCTGCACTTCATTTACATATAGTAATACACATAACATAACACAGAAATTACCTAAGAATGGCTCATATCTGCCTAGATAGACTTAACACGATTGCAGTTGGGATTCGAACTGAATCTCCTGCTGTACAGACAGGTCTACTCTACGACGACCTAGACACACTTTCAATTCTATGATGGAATGGGCGCTGAGCAGTGACTTTTGGAACTTTCTACTGTATTTTCTTTGCAGCTGATGTGTGTGATATGTAATTACCATAAGGAGTGTACGATTGTGAAAGTTATAGAAAATCGTGTGTGTTGCTCCAAACAGAAGGAGAGTGTTAATGTCAGTGTTTCACGGTACTGTATAAACTTTATCCACAAGAGTACCATTCATCATTGTTATATATGTATATAATTGTGTGCAACCAGATAAATAGGTTAGAGTTGTATGAATCTTTAACATTTGGGTACTTAGGCATACCTTTTCCTGTCTGTCTTATAACCATTCACAGGGAGATTGGTAATACCCGGTGTAAATCAGCGAAGCATGATTAATGTTCACTCCTTGGGGTAGCAGATCTACACTGACCGGCACGAAAAACGCAACACTTCAATTTCTCACAAGAACTGAAATTTATTTTAAATTTATGACACTAATCTACTATATTGTAAAGATTCGTGGAATTGCCCAGCGGTCGCCATTTTGTAGTTCACGTGGTGACGGGCGAGCGGGGTGTGTGAGGAGTGCAGAGTGGCCAGTCCGGCCGGGGCTGATTAGGGTAGGCCCCTCCCCGCGCAACGATGAATGAGTCAACCACAATAGCCCACGAGTCAGGTATACTATTGGCGCCTTGGCTACTAGACTCTTCTGCTTCTCGAGGCCACTGGATGCAACAGGGAGTTCCAGAACAACCAACCAGAATAGGCTTGAACCCACTGGAAGGGGAAAAGGGAGCCAGAAAATCGCCGGAGAGGGGCTAGACAGTGCTGGAATCCACCACTAGAACCTACTCGCTTTTGCGAGAGGTGGTTTGATCGGGAATATTCGAGACCAGGGAGCTGATTGGATATATACCGGCAAACTGCGGCAGGCAAGCCAGTCCTGGATGAGTCTGCGCTGAAGGAGTGTGCCGAGCGACCTGTGGATATAAATGTGGACAGTGCAGTGGATATAAATAACATAAATAAAGACTTATAGCGGTGTAAAGTGAAACTCTGTGTGTGCATGTGTGCCAGTAACTAGGCATAATTTGTTTTAGTGTTAATTTGTGTAAATAATTTGATTTAGTGTTAATTAGTGTAAATAATAATTATTGTAAAATTTATTTAATAAAGATTTAGTGCATTATAGCCTGACATATTTTTACGAACCCTAAAAACGTTACATTATGATGAAATATTGTACTACGGTCCCATGTAGGTGTCTAACAATGAAAAATAAAAGACAATTATAAACAAATTTAATAAATTAAGCCAGAGATGCACACTTCAAGGAAAAAGCGCCTAAAGATCAGGAAATTTTGATTAAGCTCATAAAGGTAATGCACTTCTGATTTGATCTTATACACTTCACACTTTACTTCACAGACCTCTGAGACCTCTGTTCGCATCTTCAAAAGTGTGTATTGCCACCCCTTGCACCAATAACCGCATTCAACCTTTCAGGCATGCTCCTGATTAATGCTGTAATGTCCTGTTGAGGAATCATCTCCCATTCTTCCAGGAGGGCGTTCCGCAGGTCCTGTAGGGTCTCTGGATAGCGCTGACGGACTCTTCTCCCCAGCCGATCCCAAACGTGCTCAATAGGATTCAAATCAGGGCTTCGAGCAGGCCAAGCCATAGCATGAATCCCTGCTTCACCCAAGAACTCTACAACAACTCTCGCAACATGTGGGCGTGCATTGTCTTGCATTAGTGTGAAATCATCACCAATAAATGGAGCTTTTGTGTTTTCTAAGATTGAACATTTATTATGAGGAAGCCAAACAATATATACAGAACAATACAGATCAGTGCGCCGCAATAACGGCTCTAGTCGCTCGAGTAATCGATAACTGAGTCTCTGGTGGTTTGTATGTGTTACCAACTGTTGAGGATGAAATTTCTTTAAAACATACATTTCTGAGGGTCCGAATACACAACATTTCCTCCCTCTTTTAAATTGAACTTATGTCTGAAAATCTTAATGGTGGGCGGCGTTTGCGTGTAGACATGCGCGGTATTACTGGAGTAGCTGGTGTTGGTGCTCGGTTTCCACGGATCACTTGTGGCATCCTCTCGGATGGTACTGCGGTAGCTGGTGCTGGGAAGAACCGAACACGTCGTGGCCTAGGTGGAATTTCGGTAGGTTCTTCGCTGGTCGGTTCCTGGTTCTCTGTGTTTGGCCGTATTCCTGGAAATGGCCTAATTTGGTCGATGTGGCGCTTTATTCGTTTCTCCCGGTAGTTGATATCATAGTGAAGATCTCCAATGCGGGCTGCGATGGTACCGGGGAGCCACTTGTCCAGGTTCGGGTTGCCAGAGAGGAAGTAGACTGACTGACCCGCTTCGAAGGTGCGGAATGTAGAGTCCATTTCTGCTTTCTGTTTCTCGCAGACTCTAGTGCGAACGTCTTCGGGTCTCGCCAGGCTGAGACGTGTCCAAAGTTCTCGTCCCAGGAATAGTTGAGATGGAGATTGTCCGGTGGTAGAGTGCGGCGCTCTTCGAAATTGTCGAAGGAACTCGTTCAGGTTTGTCTGCAGAGTTCCTTTGGTTGTTTTCATCGCGTAGAGGGCATCCTTCACCGTTTGGACATACCGTTCTGCTTGGCCATTAGTTGATGGATGGTATGGTGCTGTAAGCTTGTGGTACTTCACACCACTGTTCTGCAGGAAGGCCTTGAATTCTTCTGAGATGAACTGCCTGCCATTGTCTGAAACGACGGTGACTGGGGTGCCGTGTGCTGTGAACAGGTCATCCATCAGGGAGATTGTTGCTGCAGCTGTCGTGGTGGTTGTTGTCTTGACCTCGAGCCACTTGCTGTAGGCGTCTACAACAATCAGAGGAGCGTGCACATGGGTTGCGCATGTAGTGCAGGACTTTGCGAGCTTCTCGATGTCGGAGTCGATGCCTGGCCAAAACACAAAGGAACGTGCCATTCCCTTCATTTTGACGATCCCCAGGTGAGCTGCATGGAGGTCGTTGAGGATAGCATCTCGCAGTGCAGGTGGAACCACTACTCTGTGCTCGAACATCAAGCAGTTGGCGGCGAGCATGTATTTTACCTCGGGTGCCTTGAAGTCGTGGCGGGTGAGATCTTGGCCTCCTTCCAGAAGTTTGACAATTCTTCCGAGATCAGGGTCCTTCCTCGTCTCTCGTGCAATGGCTTCGGATTTGACGGGTAACTGCTGCGTCTGGTGAACCGTAAAAAAATCAAAGTCGTCGTAATCCTCCGTTTCCTCCCTCTGTTGCAAGATTGAGTTTTGGATCTTGTTGACGGTCGATGGTAACGGTGCTCTAGAGCAGTAGTCAGCGTTGGCGTTTTGCTTCGATGTTTTAAAAACCACAGTGTAGTTAAAGTGTGCGAGGTAGTCGGCATAATTGGCCATGCGACTAATGCACAGGACTGGTAGCGACTTCTCTGGATGTAGGATCTGCGTCAGGGGCTTGTGATCAGTGATTAGCGTGAAGTGTCGAGCGTACAGATAGTTGAAAAACTTTTGTACTGCCCAACGATGGCGAGCGCTTCCTTGTCGATCTGGGGGTACCTTTGCTCCGTACATGACATTGTCCGACTAGCATATGCGATAGGCCGTTCTAGTCCGTTGCTGAGCCGGTGAGACAGCACTGCGCAGAGACCGGTTTTGCTGGCGTCCGTTGCCAGCAAAAGTGGTAGTGTTGGATCGTACTGCATAAGGACCTGCGGTGAGGTTAGAGCGTCCTTGATGTCCTGGTAGGCCCTGTCGCCGTCTGGTGTCCATATGAGAGGATCCTTCAACAGCATGTCTCTGAGTGGCCGATCTCTCGTTGACAGGTTATGGATGAAGGCACTGTAGTATGTCGCTTTACCCAAAAACAGCTGGAGTTCTTCTGGAGTCATTGGTTTCGGCGCATCCCGTACGGCTTGGATGTGCGAATCAGACTTATGAATGCCTGAAGCATCGATCTTGTGGCCAAGAGCTTCCAGGACAGGATCTGCAAAGCGGCATTTTGCTCGGTTGAGCTTGTGACCGTGTTGGCGAAAGCACTCTAGTACCACGGTGAGGGCCTCCATCAGATTGCCAAAACTATCAGCAAAACCAATGGTGTCGTCGAAGAAACTCACAACATTTGGGAGTTTCTGAAAAACCGTGTCCAATCGCCGTTGCCAGATAGCGGGGATGTTGGCTGCTCCGTAGACAGCACGAGTTGGACGGATCAGGCCATGGGTTGGAGTGTTGAGCGTGAGGGCTTGGCTAAACTCATCATCGACCTCAAGATGAGTGTATGCGTCTGTGACATCCAGGTGACAGAAGAGGATGGCACCACGCAATTGGTTGAACAAATATTCCACTTTCGGAATCGGGTGTTCATCAATGATGATCCGCGGGTTGAGAGTAGGTTTGTAGTTTCCCGTGATTCTCAACTTGCCGTTCTTCTTCACAACGACATGTGTTCACTTTTCAGTGAAATTTACAAAGTTCACTTATTTTTATTATAACATAACCTCTCACCTGTCATGTCATTCCATTTTTCTTCAATCTGTTCTTGCTAGCACGTGTTCCATGACACTGTAATGATTTCCGGAACTAATGTTGGTCACGAGGTTCATTTTCAGTTGGCCCCTTGCTCTGATTGGCCTCAGCAGTTTTCGAGAATTTTCCATGCTCTCGGATTGGCCGACGCCACCTGTACTCATCACGCATTCCGCGTGACCTCCGGTATATAGCCTGCCCTGGCCTACATCAACTGTCTGTCTCCAGCAAGTCACAATGCCAGTCACTCGTCGTCAGCTGTCTTCACGCTGTTTGCACAACGCTTGAATGTGTCTCAACGCTGTGTGCTAATACATCGCAAAATGCTTCTAGTCAAACCAGCAGTGCATTCTAAAATCTACGAAATCTATATAAGTTAACATCGATACTTGGCCTACGTCAGTTTGTCGTGAGCAAAAAACGGTAAACAAATTTTCTTCTGTGCTGGGCACGAAGTCTTCAACATTTCCAAGACGGAAAAAAGTGATCAACACGCTCTTCCTCTATTTATATTATGTGGAAATTCCTCTACACCAACGCCAACAAGCTAAGTGTTTATTATAACCTCAAAAATTTCTAAACCTTAAAAATATATCTTTCTTTTTAGGGTTTGTTACCTGACTTAAACAACTTGTCAAACTATGCCAAACTCAACTTATTTCTTTCTATTAAGTGGTTTAAGCATGTATTATGCCTTTAAATTGTAGGCTATGAGAAAACGGCTGTTCTCTCTCTTTCGCATGTTAACTTTCCTTCAAAACAAATCATTCTTTTCTCTATTTTTGTACAAACTATTGGGCTTAACACCAGTTCACCTATCTGACGAAGTGAATGGCTTGTTCTTCATTTAATCTATCAAAGTGTTTTTGGGAATGCTCCCATTTCAATTGCAAACAACTTTGTCTTATAACTATCAAGCGACTAGCAGGATGTTATCCCTACTGGCATGTTAATTAATGTTGATTTTTTTTTCTGTAAATAAACTAGCCTACTCTCTGTGTGCAGTCCTAGGCTAAATTTTAAGCCTTCATTTGAGCACTATAGTTACTCACTATTTTACCCTGCATAGTTCTACTTCAGACTAACTGGCCACAAAGTGGTTACTTATTCTCAGGGTTGTTGGCATTCAAGCTTATGAAATCTTGTTCGCTTGTTGTAGGCCTGTCAAAGGTCACATTTCCATTACATGTTTATATATTCATTTATTGTTAATCTTTTTCAAGCTTGTGAAATCTTGTTCGCTTGTTGTAGGCCTGTCAAAGGTCACATTTCCATTACATGTTTATATATTTATTTATTGTTAATCTTTTGAAAGTTGTTTATGAATAAAATACCCCTGTTATTGGCAAACTGTTTCCATTGCTATTTACTCATCAATGTTCAATCTGTTCCTACTTAGTAAAGTTCATTTTCTTATTAGACTAGAAGCTTCACTTCTAGTCCTTCCCGAAAAAGGAGGTCTCGCATTGACAGATCCTATCCATGTTGGTGCCGAAACCCGGGACCTTTAAATAACCTTCATAATTGTTTATTGTATGAAACAGGTTGCCAAGCCATTCGATAAGCTATTGCAGCTTTTCACTTCTGTCACTAATGCTAATTGTATTTTTCAGCTATCGCTATGAAAGCTGTGTTGGGGTGAGCGGAGATGTCCCTTGTTACCACCTCTACCAGTACCAATACTACTACTACCACTTCAGACGCTCGGCAGTCTAGCAGATCGGTGAGTGAAAGTACTCCAAGTTCCGCCATGTCTCTTCCTAAGGAGCTTGTAGCCAAAAGAACTGCTTGTAAAAATAAACTTACTCGTTTTCAGCAGTTTTTAGGTTCCAAATCTTTTGATGATCACAATTATGACGTTCTAGTTCAACGTTTTAATGTTTATCAGCAACATTTTCAGAGTATGATGTGTTGCAAACCGAAATTGAAACAATCGAACCTGATCAAGAACAGGATCGTAGTTCTGTTGAAGAACTGTATTACAATATGTATGGCGAAGCTAAGGATTTAATTAAGCAATTAGCAACCCATCAAAACACCGAAGTTAGCAAACCGTTTCTTCCTAAAATCCAACTTCCTACCTTTTCAGGGGAGGAAAAACAGTGGGATTCCTTTTTTGAACTTTTTTCTTCTCTAATACATGATAATAGATCATTCCCTGAGATTCAAAAATTTTATTATTTAAAGTCTGTTCTTCAGGGTCCTCCTTTAAAGTTAATTGAAGCTTTACCTCTCACAACCGAAAATTACTCGGTAGCTATTGACCTCATCCAACAGCGATATGGCAATGCCAAACTTAGGATTCAACGCCATATGAACGCCTTGTTTAATTTACCAGCTTCACGCCCTGATAATTTATCATCCCTTAGAAATCTGGGAGACACCGTTGAACTTCATGTAAGAGCCCTAGAACATCTTAAACAACCTGTTGAACATTGGGATCTTTTCCTTATACATCTCACTACGTCCAAATTTGACCTTAATACTCGTAAAGCATGGGAATCCGATTTAGTGGACAAACCTGAACCCACATTTAAAGTTTTGATCTCTTTCATAAAGAAACGTTGTCAAATTCTCTCTGCTTTAATCAATAAAGCTGAAGGTTCCACCGATGTCAGCAAAAGTAAACCCATCAAGCATTTATCGGAAAAAGCTTCACATTCTCATGTTTTCTCCATACAAGGTAACAAAACCTCATGCATTCTTTGCAATAATTTGCACCCCTTATATTTCTGCAATACCTTCAAAGGCCTTTCAGTTGACGATCGTAGAAAAGCTGTGTCGCAAAACAAATGTTGTTTTAACTGCCTTTCTTCAAGGCATATCTTAGCGGACTGCCCTTCGAAAGGAGTTTGTATGCATTGCAAGCTAAGACATCATTCTACCTTGCACCGCTTCGAAAAGCCACGGTCTATTCCCGGAACAGTTTCAAATCCTAGTGCCCAACCTGCGCTGAGCCTCACTAGTGATGCTTCTCCACCTAGCTCTTCTTTTTCTACTGTAAATACCGTTGCCCAATCCTACAATCAAACAACTCCCTCATGGCGTAGTGCTCAAGTTTTGTTATCTACGATCCAGGTCCAAGTTAAAGATTCTTCCGGCAATTGGCACTTAGTACGAGCCTTGCTCGACAATGCGGCAACTCATGACTTCATAACCTCATCATTAGTTGAAAGGTTAGGTCTCAAACCACTCTCCACCAATATTGAAATATCTGGTATCAACAACAGCAAGTCTACTTCCTTAAATTATGTCAAGCTGCAGGTGAAAGATTCAGTCCAATATGGCACTAACTTTCATCTAAACTGTCTGTCCATTCCGAGTATTGGCAGTCCTACTCCCAGTCGCTCTTTTTCCGTTGACGAATGGAAATTTCCCTATGATCTAAAACTGGCTGACCCTCAATTCTATAAAAGCTCTCACGTTGACATTCTTTTTGGCGCTAACACATTTTGGCAAAATCTTCTTCCGTCAAGGGTTAATATTTCATCTGGTATCTACGCCCACCATACTAAATTTGGCTGGCTTATCACAGGTTATATTCCTCTTCAAACTGTTCAAGGTTCCTCTCAATGCCATTTCACTAATGCAGATCTTCATCAGCGTCTGGAAAAATTTTGGCAAATCGAGTCCATTGAATCTGCTCCTTCTCTTTCATCAGAAGATGAATTTTGTGAACAACATTTTTTAGAAACCACTGTTCGTAACCCAGATGGCAGATTTATTGTCACAATGCCACGCATTTCTTCTCCTCCTTCTTTATGTGATTCCTATCCGAAAGCTCTTAAAGCTTTATTTGCAGTTGAGAATCAACTCAAGCAAGATCCTTCCACTCGCAAACAATACCTTGAATTCATGGAGGATTATGAAGCTTCAAACCATATGGAGACTGTTAAAGATTTCGACCCTTCTTTAGATTCAGTGTATTTAAATCACCATCCCGTTTGGAAGAATCCCTCCACCAAAGAAAAGATAAGAGTTGTTTTTAATGGTTCTGCCCCTGATGCCAATGGCATTTCCTTAAATGACACTCTCCTATCTGGACCTGCCATTCAGTCTGATCTCCCGTCTATTCTTTTAAATTTCCGTCTATTTCCAATTGGAATCATAGCCGACATACAACAAATGTATAGACAAATTCTGATTAATTCCGAACAACAAAATCTTCAACGAATTCTCTGGCGTGATGCTCCTACCAAAACCATCAAGATCTTTAAATTAAAAACCGTAACGTATGGGCTTAAACCATCGGCTTTTCTTGCCATTCGTACTTTGAAACATCTTGTCGACCAAGATGGTCACTTGTTTACTTCTGAAACTCCTATTTTGTTGAAAAATTCCTTCTACGTTGATGACTTTCTTTTTTCTTTCAAGAATGTATCTGAGGCTATCGAACTCTCTCAAAGTTTAAAAACTTTACTTAGCAGAGGAGGATTCTTACTTCATCGTTGGAACTCAAACTCTGAGGAACTTCTATCCAATCTCTTGCCACATTGTCCTGTTGATACTCCAGTAGAGCTTTGTAAATTGGAGGATGCTACTAAAGTTTTGGGAATACACTGGTATCCTAAAGCTGACTCATTCTTTTACGAAGTAAATTTGTCTTCCTCACCTCCACAAACCAAAAGACAAGTGCTATCAGAAATAGCTAAGATATATGACCCGCTTCAGTTCATTGCACCCGTAATTGTTCTAGCTAAAATCTTTATGCAAGAGCTATGGTCATTGAACTCGGATTGGGATGATCCCATTCCTCCTTCGCTTTTACAAAAGTGGCTTACCTTTCGGCACAGTCTTTGTGATCTCTCATTAATAGACATTCCTAGAGTGCTAGTTCCGTTCTCTTGCTCTCTTGTCCTGGATTTGCACCTTTTTGCTGACAGTTCGACCAAAGCATACGGATGTTGTGCTTACATTGTAAGCCGCTCCCCCTTTTTCTCCAATTTGATATGTGCTAAATCTAAGGTTGCGCCTTTGAAACCCGTTTCATTACCTCGTCTTGAACTCTGTGCCGCACTACTTGCTGCCGAATTAGCTAACAAACTCAAACAAACACTCAACTGTAAGTTCTCGCACACATATTTTTGGACAGATTCCTCTATTGCTTTGGCATGGATTTCTAAACCTCCTTCTAATTGGCAAACTTTTGTAGCTAACAGAGTTGAGAAAATTCAAACTGTTTCTAAACCAGAACAATGGAACCATGTTTCTAGCAAAGACAACCCCGCCGACCTCATTTCTCGTGGTTGTTCACCTAAGTCACTATCTCAATCCTGTTTGTACTGGCACGGCCCTTCATGACTTTCTGAAAGAATTCAAAACCGACCTTCCAACTCTATTTTCCCGTTAGAGGATATTCCTGAAATCAGCAAAAAAGCTTCTGCCTTTGTAACTGCCAACACTCCTTCCTTGTTGGAACGTTACTCTTCTTTTCAAAAACTAGTGCGCGTCACTGCTTATGTGCTCAGATGGAAATTTTTAGTACTAGATCAACCTCTATTCCCTCAGCCTTTTCTTTCGGCTGTTGAACTGCAAATTGCCACCATCAAAGTTCTTTGGCTCACCCAGAGAGAGGCATTCTCAGTCGAAATAAACATATTGGCTAAAGGTAAAACTCTCAAGAAACACAGCAGGCTTTTTGCCTTATGCCCTTTTCTAGATGACGATGGTTTGTTAAGAGTGGGCGGCAGACTTTCTCTTTCTGACTTCTCCGATGAAAAAAAGCACCCTATTATCCTTCCGTCTAAACATCATGTCACTCGGATAATCATTCGTCAGTTTCGTTATCAAAACTTGCATGTTGGTTCTAGAACCCTTCTATGCTTGATACGGGAAAAATACTGGCCTCTTAATGGTTTACACGAAGTCACTTCTGTTATACATAAATGTATTACTTGTTTCAAAGCTAAGCCTAAACCTAATCAGCAACTCATGGCTGACCTTCCCCCATTTCGTTCAGCTCCCTGCAGGCCTTTTTCCTTCACCGGCATTGATTACGCCGGTCCGTTTGTGTATCAACAAAATCACCCCAGTGCTAAAAGGAAAATCCTTGGAAAACTATACGTTTCTCTATTTGTCTGTATGGTCACTGGCTCTATTCATCTTGAGCTCGTAACTAGTGCCTCCACCTCATACTTTCTTTCCGCTTTCTCTAGATTCATTTCACGAAGAGGCATTCCTTCAGAAGTCTTCTCTGATAATGCCAAAACCTTTGTTGGAGCTTCGCAGCAATGGTATAAAGCCCTTTGTTCCCCTCGTGCGAAAGAACAAATCTCCAATTACTCGCACTTAAACCAATTCAAATGGCATTTCATCCCTCCTTACGCTCCCCATCATGGCGGACGATGGGAATCTTGTGTGAAACTCATAAAAAATCATTTAAAGAAAACTCTAGGCTCTAGTATTGTAACTTACGAAGAATTCAATTCTTTAATTATACTCATTGAGGGAATTGTCAACTCACGACCTCTTTCTCCTCTTTCCAACGATCCTTGTGATTTCCTTCCTTTGACTCCAGGTCATTTTCTGGTGGGCAGTTCCTTAGCTGCGTCTCCCCCGTTGCTTGATCGTAAACTTGATCTGTCTTTGCCTATCTTGTGGAGAAAGATAGAATCCCTTAAGGCTCAATTTTGGAAGAGATGGAGACTTGAGTATTTTCACTCGCTCCAAAGGAGGAACAAGTGGCAGCTCTCTCAGCCTAACCTTCAGGAGGGTGATTTGGTTCTTCTCAAAGACCCAAGTCCTCCTCTTGTATGGAAAACTGGTCGTGTTATAAAATGCTATCATGGCAGAGATGCTAGAGTTCGAGTGGTCAAACTTAAAACTTCATCAGGACACTGTGTTCGTCCTATTTCAGTCATTTGCCCTCTGCCACTCTAGCTCTTCTCTCTCATGTTATTTTTGTTTTGTTTTTTTTCTCTGTTGCCCCTCTGGCAGTATGTTCACTTTTCAGTGAAATTTACAAAGTTCACTTATTTTTATTATAACATAACCTCTCACCTGTCATGTCATTCCATTTTTCTTCAATCTGTTCTTGCTAGCACATGTTCCATGACACTGTAATGATTTCCGGAACTAATGTTGGTCACGAGGTTCATTTTCAGTTGGCCCCTTGCTCTGATTGGCCTCAGCAGTTTTCGAGAATTTTCCATGCTCTCGGATTGGCCAACGCCACCTGTCCTCATCACGCATTCCGCGTGATCTCCGGTATATAGCCTGCCCTGGCCTACATCAACTGTCTGTCTCCAGCAAGTCACAATGCCAGTCACTCGTCGTCAGCTGTCTTCACGCTGTTTGCACAACGCTTGAATGTGTCTCAACGCTGTGTGCTAATACATCGCAAAATGCTTCTAGTCAAACCAGCAGTGCATTCTAAAATCTACGAAATCTATATAAGTTAACATCGATACTTGGCCTACGTCAGTTTGTCGTGAGCAAAAAACGATAAACAAATTTTCTTCTGTGCTGGGCACGAAGTCTTCAACATTTCCAAGACGGAAAAAAGTGATCAACACGCTCTTCCTCTATTTATATTATGTGGAAATTCCTCTACACCAACGCCAACAAGCTAAGTGTTTATTATAACCTCAAAAATTTCTAAACCTTAAAAATATATCTTTCTTTTTAGGGTTTGTTACCTGACTTAAACAACTTGTCAAACTATGCCAAACTCAACTTATTTCTTTCTATTAAGTGGTTTAAGCATGTATTATGCCTTTAAATTGTAGGCTATGAGAAAACGGCTGTTCTCTCTCTTTCGCATGTTAACTTTCCTTCAAAACAAATCATTCTTTTCTCTATTTTTGTACAAACTATTGGGCTTAACACCAGTTCACCTATCTGACGAAGTGAATGGCTTGTTCTTCATTTAATCTATCAAAGTGTTTTTGGGAATGCTCCCATTTCAATTGCAAACAACTTTGTCTTATAACTATCAAGCGACTAGCAGGATGTTATCCCTACTGGCATGTTAATTAATGTTGATTTTTTTTCTGTAAATAAACTAGCCTACTCTCTGTGTGCAGTCCTAGGCTAAATTTTAAGCCTTCATTTGAGCACTATAGTTACTCACTATTTTACCCTGCATAGTTCTACTTCAGACTAACTGGCCACAAAGTGGTTACTTATTCTCAGGGTTGTTGGCATTCAAGCTTATGAAATCTTGTTCGCTTGTTGTAGGCCTGTCAAAGGTCACATTTCCATTACATGTTTATATATTCATTTATTGTTAATCTTTTTCAAGCTTGTGAAATCTTGTTCGCTTGTTGTAGGCCTGTCAAAGGTCACATTTCCATTACATGTTTATATATTGTTAATCTTTTGAAAGTTGTTTATGAATAAAATACCCCTGATATTGGCAAACTGTTTCCATTGCTATTTACTCATCAATGTTCAATCTGTTCCTACTTAGTAAAGTTCATTTTCTTATTAGACTAGAAGCTTCACTTCTAGTCCTTCCCGAAAAAGGAGGTCTCGCATTGACAGATCCTATCCAACATGAGTTGTTGACACCCACTCTGAGTAGTCTACCCTCTTGTAGAAACCAGATGCGATTTTTGCGTCGATTTCTTTGGCATAGGCATCTCGCAGGGCTACAGGAATGTCACGTGCTCGGGAGAAGATTGGGGTGGCGCCATCCTACAGGTGCATCTTCACTGGTGGGCCTGACAGCTTCCCGGGGGTATCACTGAAGACATTATGGTAGCGGTTGAGGGTGGCGTCAAGTTCCAGGGACAGAGACTGTTTGACGGAGAGTTGGTGGAACGGTTCCGGTTTTCCAAAAAGCTGCTCGAAATTGATCTCTCGCACAAACTCAGAGATCCACTCTCGACCGAGGAGTGTCTCAAATTCATCATCGACGATGTAGAGGTCGAGGTTCCTGGAGATGGTGCCAATGGTGGCGGTGACTGGTGTCTTCCCGATGCAGTTAATACGGTGGCCAGAGTAGCTCGCAAAAATACGATCAACCTTCTGTAAAACACAATTTGGTTTCATCATACCTAACCTCAGTTTACTCATCATCGAACAGGGGGCGCCGGTGTCGACTTCCATCTTGACGGTGGTTCCCTCTATGATGACATCTATCAACTGCTTTCTTGGAGACTGCATTGTTCCGATGACCTCAAGTTTGTTGAAATGATGTATGACATCAACGCTGTCAGCTGGTTGTTCTCCTTCGGTCACGTGATTTGTATTCCGCTGCTTTGGTTTGGACCTACAAACTTTAGCAATGTGACCTCTCTTGCCACATGTCCGGCATTCAGCGTTGAGGAACCTGCACTGACTGCGTGGATGTTCCCCACCACACCCAGCGCACAACGATTGGTTACTTGATGTTCCCTGATTTGCTAGATGCAATCCTTGTTGAGGCCTTGATTGGTCGGATTTCTGTTGACAATTGGTCGATATCCCACGTTGCCATTGGTTGCCACCCCTCCGCGACTGTTGCTTTTCGAAGCCTATCCGATTGGTTGAATCGGATTTTGAGGTTATATTCGAATTCTTAACCTCGTCAGCAGTATTCCGGGTGGCTTCAAGTGCGCAGGCTATCTCGTACGCAGCAGTGAAGCTCTCCGGTTTCTTGGCAATAATTTCGTCACACATGTCCCTCGATTCCAAACCTTTAAGCAGTTGCTCAATTAGCATGCGGTCTAAAAATTCTCCGTACTCACAGTGTGTTGCCGCTTGTCTTAATCTGAGAGTGAAGCTGGCGATCGTCTCCCCTGCTCTCTGCATGACGTTCCGGAATTTTATGCTCTCTGCATATTTGTTACGGCTGGCGTCGAAATGGTTCGACAATCTTGACTGGATTTCGCTGTATGAGAGAGTTTCCGGGTCGACGGGACTTACTAGATTCTTCAAAGCTTCGTTAAGTTCGGCGCCCATGTAGACACATGCGTACTGCGCGTGTTCGTTTTCCGGGACCTTTCTCAGACCGAGCGCCCATGTGAACCGTGTGAAATAGTCCCCTATGGTGGTCCCATCGGCGGCGTGGTATGCTGACATTGAGAATTGTGGTGGTCTAGGCCGTCCCGGTGACATCGGCTCATTCCCGATGCCGCCTCGAGTGGTGGATTCCCTGATAGCGCTAGCAATAATCCCAGAAAGTGTCTGAAGAAGTTCTGTGGATATTCCTTCTGCCATGATGAAGGGAGATTCTTCACTGATACACTAACCTGCGTGGAGTTGAATTTCGTTCGGTAGCACGTTTCGCACAAGTTTCACGGTGTGCAGTTGAACTTCGGCACCGTACACATTATTTATCAATCCTACTTCTGACACCACTTTTGTGTTTTCTAAGATTGAACATTTATTATGAGGAAGCCAAACAATATATACAGAACAATACAGATCAGTGCGCCGCAATAACGACTCTAGTCGCTCGAGTGATCGATAACTGAGTCTTTGGTGGTTTGTATGTGTTACCAACTGTTGAGGATGAAATTTCTTTAAAACATATATTTCTGAGGGTTCGAATACACAACAGGAGCAAAAGGCACAACATGCTCCAGAAGGATTTCCTCCACATACCGATGTGCGGTAAGGCTCCCACGCTCCACGAAGACCAAATCCGTCCTCGCAGCCATAGTGATTCCTGCCCACACCATCACAGAACCACCCTGAAAAGGCGTCCTGAATGAGAATGTGCAAGGGGAATACCTGGCCTTCTCCAGACCCTCTCTCTTCCGTCAGGTGATCGGAGGCCAAATAGCGACTCATCGGTGAACAATACTTGTTCCCATTGTTGTACTGTTCAGCCATGATGTTCCCTTGCGAAACGTAGTCTAGCTGTGCGATGTTCTCTGGTGAGTTCAGGGCCTGTAGCTGGTCTTCTGGATTGAAGATTGGCTTCTTCCAATCTTCTTCGGACGGTTCTCTCACTAGCATCGACCCCACGAACTCGATGGAGTCAATTTCGTGCTTCAATGGCAGTGGTGTGACGGTCGCGCAGAACTTGAAGTTGTAAGAAGCGGTCATCTCTCTCCGATGTTGCTCTTCTCGGGCCTGTTCCTGGTCTTCTTGCAAAGCCTCCAGTTTCCCTGTACCTTCGTACGGTTCTGGAAATAGTGAGAGGTGTAGTTCTCAACACTTCTGCAACATAAAGCATGCTGCGACCATCTTCCACCAAAGCAACAGCTTTTGCAGCTTGTTCCGGGCTTAACGGCATGTTTGCTCGAGAAAGCTGATTACGATGATCACAGAAAGGTCCTACAAACACGTGTGATTGAAAACGGAACAATACAAAGTACAACAATGAGCGCTATAAGAGCAAGAACACATTATTGGCTCACATCCAGTGATGTGTTTTCCAGGTTGCGCGGGAAAAAACAATTGAGGTTAGTGCAATCAACAATCGACACTTCATTGTTTGCTCTCAAAGCAACGACAATAACATATCCAATTAAAAAATTAGGATCAAAAACTTCATTTTGATTAAATAGATAATTACACAATGATTACACATCATTTATTGTGTGTTGCGTTTTTCGTGCCGGTCAGTGTAGTTTACCAGATTTTTTAAATTTAACTATTTAGACGGCGAGGGTCCATATGACATGAGCCTGATACTCATACTTGCCAGGATTGCAAAGGGCGATTTTTGTACACATGTGGCCTGTACGTGAAGATGGTAGATTCAGTAAATGTTAAGGGTAGGTTGCAATGGACGACACCCTTGTGGAGGAGTCATTGCAAATAAAAAGTTACAAACTTTGTCTTCATGGAATAGATTTAAGACATTCATAAGATTAGCAGACGATTAGTGTACTTTCATGGTAGTATTAGAATAAGTGATATAATAATACTACAAGCAACACAGCAGTACACAATCGCCTAGTGTCAATAACACTTCATGCGGAGTGTACATGCCCTACATCTTACCCCTCACTCGCCTTGATGTGCTGATACACAGGTGTAAACAGTTGATTGCGCATTCAATTCAAAAAAAGTCCTCTCGGCACGCCGGAAGGCGGAGGTAGATTTCACCGGACAAACTTGGGGATAGGCGAAAATAGGCAGAATATGCAGGTTTTCGTAGAAGGATCAGACTTCATTTATTGCGAGAAAGTATTTTATAATTGGAGATTAATTAACTTTGTTTTTCGTCATTTTATGCATATTTTAAACATTTTATTGTCTTATGATGATGGTAACCTTCTTGTCATTCGAAGTCAATTTTTATACTTGTGGTCACACTGTCCTTATGGTCACACTGTCCTTATGCAAGGTTTCGACACTGATGTGCAACTATGTAACGGTCTGTTACTTCTTCACGCAAAATTATATCTCCCGCAGAGATTTTGGTTGGTTCCTCAGTTTAGGGGCTGCGACAAAGCGGTCATGTAACCCCGTGTACTTTGGGTGAGTGTAGAATCTGTCTGATAAACGGTGTGAATTGTGATGGCTGTATTAGTCTGTAATTCAGGTAAGGACTGCAGACGGTCAATTTCAAGCAGTAGTTCCTAATGTTGCTACCATATACTACCATCAACGACACCTAGCTGTGAACTTGGCTACTAGATGCCACCGCAACCAGCAACTCGCAACGAACGTTGGAACGTCCCCTCCAAAAGGAAAGCATACTGAGGGATTTTTAGCGCTCTTAGAAAATCCGACAACTTTGGCCGGCTCTGAACCCGCGACCTTGGGCATAGAAGTTCAGCATGCTACCAGTTAAGTCACCGAAGCCGCTTCACACTTAGTCAGATGGAAATCTGAATCTGATCTCGTGCAAGTGCGTTATCTTGGCAACGTCTCATGGCTCATCCCTCATCAATTTAGTAGTGATGCCATGGCAACCACTGATAGCTCTTGGCATTTTCTTATAATTCCGAAATCATTTTTCTCACCCCTTGGCGTAATGGTGGGTCATATCAACAATTCTTTCAGACAAAAGTTTTTGGTAATTAATAGGGGAATATTGTCCATTTTGTACGGTTTTGATATTGTGCCTATTAAGAGAGATATGATTAATGTTTCCCGAAAAACCCACTTTTTCCCACCCCTTTGGTCAATGGTTGGTGTTATAAAAAACTCTTCAAACATAAATTTTTGGGCTTTATCCGACACATAGTATGAACTTGGAACGGATTCGATATTTCACATAGTAAGAGAGTTATAGCAATATTTCACTTTTTCGAAAAAAGACCCCCATTTTCACCCCCATCGACCGATTTAGCCCATTTACGAACTCGACCGAGATTTTACAGGTATACATATTCGGTAAAAAATTCAAAGTGATTGGTGCAAAATTACGGCAGTTATCGTGTCCACAAGAAACTGATATACATATATATATATACATACATAAATTATATATAAACTTTTGAACTGACTGGTTTTGGGGTCTGGGGGATGTGAAACGCGAAGATATGTCGAAATTTTCCGGAAGTCGAAACATGGTACCCATTGCAATAGTTAGCTTTCTAATTAAATCTACCTAACAGCAGACACTTGTCAGATGGGTAATAATACATGATTTTTATGTTTATGTTCAAACATTACTTTAATAATCTATACAAGAAAACACAACAAGGTAGACAGTGCTACAAATATTACTTGAACCACTTTATTGGTTCATTTAACCTAAACTATATTTATATATTATATTTATATTATTTGTTGGTTTTCCATGGTTTCCCCATTTTCAACACCAGGCAAATGCTGGGACGGTACCTTCTGACAGGCCACGGCCACTTCCTTCCACATCCTTGCCCAGTTTCATTCACCATCATTCATTTCATCTCTCATTAACTCCTCTCATGAGGTTGGCGTCAGGAAGGGCATCCGGCCGTAAAAAACATCGCCACAAATACTTCCATCGCATCTCATCCCCGACCCCGTTGGAAAACGGGAATAATAAGGGGTAGACATACATACATACATACATTTATATTATTTGTATTTACCGGTATATTTTCTCGATCTGACATTTAAATTTACCGCTCAGCTTGTGGTTGGTGCGTGTCTCAAATTCTGTCATTGGTTGACGTTTCATTTATCAATTTGTGGATTGGTCAATCCATTCCTGGCTGCCGAACTGGCGCCAAATTTAGCTCCGATCTCTGCATTTCTCCGCCAACAGTGTAACAGACTAGACGTTCAATATGTAAAGTCCTCCTATTAATATGGTAGGAACTCTGACTATCCAAATGTGCTAGCTTCTGTTTTTCTTGTGTGTTCGCTGTGGAGTGGGGTATATACCATAATGTAATTTACCTTCATTTTAATTGTGTTTGTTCATTATTGTATTTTGTGCTTCGGAAACTGCAACACATGGTGAGTTGCAGAAACATTTATGTTTGTTTAATTTATCTTAACTTCCGTCCCTCACTTCTCTCGAGTATGTTACGTGGATGGTAACTTTGCCTGGTGGCTTTAGTTTTGTCTGGGTCCCTATTTTTAGCCTTTTTTCTCTTATGAAAAAAATAGGCTTATGAGATCACCTTTTGTCCACTTGTGTGTGTGTATGTATGGGGGCTGCATGGCGCAGTTGGTAGAGGAGCTGAGCTTCTAACTGAAAGGGAGTTGGTTTGATCCCCACCCTGGTAGTGGATTTTAGAAACAATACTACCACTTTTGGAAACGCAAATAACCCTGGGGTTCACTCAGCCTACACCAGAAATGAGTACCAGGGTAATTCCTGGGAACAAAGACGGCCGGGCGTGGAGCTGACAACTCCATCCCATCTATAGTGCGTCTCTACCTTAAAAGACAGTACGCATTAAATGGAGCGCGCTGATGCCAGATCTGCTGCATATACAAAGTTCTGCAAGGCCGGCCACATGATGTAACATAACTCGTATACAGGCGTGCTTTTACGCAAAACTCAGGAAATTTCCAAAATATTGTTTGTTGTATATAATTGTACCTCATGCCTTGAAGCGAAATACGGTACAATATTTAGATTATGATACACCGAAGCTCAGAGCGCGATTTTAATACACACATTATAATAATTTATAATTTTCAATTATTCATGAATATGATAAGGCCTTTTTCTCGAATATCATAGGTGATAATAAATTATAATATGACATAATAATAATAATAATAATTAAAATATATTTTGGTCCACGTAATTTACCCAATTTTGTGTGGTCAAGTGGGGGTATGCAGCCGAAATTAAATTATTCATTTATTGTTTCTTGAACGAGACGTTGTTCAATTTTATATAGTTCTTCACTTACGCCCATACCATTTCGATGGGATTAAGTTCACTGTGGTATGGTGGTGTGGTAAGGTGACAAGCAAGAACATATTTCTCTGCTGTGATAGCCTACATTGTCTATTACTAGGCTAGATCCTTCGGGAACATTGAGCAACAATATTGCTCGGCGAAACACTTTTCATATACTTCACCTGTCAATTTGTCGTGTGTGTCTACCGTGTTCTTTTTGGCACAGAAACGTTAACTCTGCACCAATAATGAATCCTTGTTAATTCCCGGGACGAACAAAGGCAAACTACGGAAACCACTTCGAGGATGGCAGAGTTAGGAATCGAACCCGCCTCTTCTCAGTTTTGTCTCATGGAGTTGAGTACACCCCGTTCCAGCCCTCAGACCAGAATTACATTTCTTGGCAGAGCTGGGATTCAAACCCGGGCCTCCACAGTGACAGCACAGTGACAGCCAAGAACGCAACGAGGCGGACAATTTATAAAGAACACAAAATCCACTTCATTTCTTAGTTTTACTTCACATCATCACCTACCCTCCTTCAAACGTAGTCGGGGGAGATAGCCTGCGGGCCACATTAGTAAACAAAGTTCCGGTGCGTCAGCGCTGAGCAGGAGGACTAAGCGAAGTGCTATAACTTATGAATGCTACCTAATATTGAGCTCTGGTTTGTTTTAAAAACTATTTCAGACATTAATGAACATTTCTTCTCGCTTAGTCACCAACGTAAAGTCAACAGCAAAAAACTTTCTCGCTAGCTAACTTTTATGTGACACCATCCCAGATTTTTCAAGTAACATTTAAGAAAAAAATTCATAACTTTCTTATTATGAAAATAATTACTGCCCTGAGAAGTAGGGTATCTTCTATCAACATCAGGCAATCTAAAAATAAATTCTTTATCTGTTGCGATCATTAGTTCATTATCTATGGCGTGATAAGTTTTATAAATGCAAAAATATAGATTCGCGCTAAAATATCGTAATTGTGAAAATTGGGCCATGTGTTAATTATTTATGGCTTTTATTTTTACACCATCATAAAGAGCGGGAAATTCTCTATAATACCACGCAAACATTTTCTTAGATTTGTCCCTTTCAATTATTGCAAAATGGCAACATCGCCGGGGTAGAAGAGGACGAAGCTAATTGACGTCAGAAAAGTTGGATGGCGCAGCCATGCGGTAGAATGTTGAAGCTGTAACATAGTGACTGGTGAGGTTTATTTAAATGGTGAAGCATTGACGTCGTGATGGTAACAGAAATGAAATTGTCAAATTCGAGGAGGTACTGCTCTGTATACGGTTGCAAATAGTATAAAACGGGTACGAAATCTCTTCACTACTTTCCTGTACAAAAAGTTCAGAGAGAAAGATGGGCTTCGGCGCTGTCAATTGGAAAAGGTGTTGCACGTTACATGACAGTGTGCAGTCTGCATTTTTGTGAAGACGACTTCTTTCCACAGCGTAAGTACCGGTACTGTTGATTGTACTGTTGATTCTTGAGAGTTATTGTCTCTAATTTGTATTCACAAGGATTTAGCTACATCAAAAATACTGATACGCTTGTAGCCTAATGCTTCTGTGCCGTACATAGAATGTAATCCGCTCTTTGCAAACTTGCATTCCTCTCGTGTTCCTTATTTATTTGAAGGGTTCTTCCGATTGACAATAGCCGAATGGTTAGAAAACTTAAGAAAAATACTGTTCCTAGCCTTAATTTGCCAGAGAATTTATATTCTTGCCTTTGAACAGCAAGTATGTAGGTCAATATTTGAAATATTGAAGTACCGTATGATTTGGCTTGAATTGTGTTTTTGACTATGATCTTCTTACTGTTGATTTTAATTAATTAATGTGTAAAATCTTAGTTTTAAGTACCGGTTCGGTGACTCATCATCCCAGGCAGGCCGGTAACACCTATACTACTCAGGCAGATAGGTCACTTAGCCGTAATTTGGAAGTTATAGTGATGTTAAGTATACATATACTGTAATGTAGCGGGAGACCTGATCGGCCTAGGCTATTGTAAATTTAATTAGTTCCCATTTCTGAGTTTTTCAGTTTTGAGTGCGAATAGTTGGTTTGAAAGTTGTACAACAGTAAGGAGAGTATGTTTTGTATAGGTTTTAATTGGTATTATGGTTTATGTCGAGCTGAGGAGTGAATTTGATTTGGCTTAAAGTGTAGTTTTTGATCTGTTCCGTTTGCTTATGACAAGTTCAAATGGAGACTCCAGCTTTGTTAAATTGGCTATGTGTATTTTAAATATTTAATTAAATATATTGATAAAGAGGATGCCTCCATTTTAAATTGCCTGTGGCAACAGATTAATAAATTTATATTCTTGCCTTTGAACAGCAAGTATGTAAGTCAATATTTGCAATATTGAAGTACCGTATGATTTGAGCATCCCAAAACATTCATGCAAATTCAGGGTTGCTGGATTCAATTGATTATCAGCGAGTCGTCCTTTGTGTTATGTGAGATATATATATTGTGAAATTAATAAAAACATCGATACTGCTAGGCTCCCTGGTACAGGCTTCATATAGGCTATGTAACAGCAAACAGTAAATTAACTATCTACACGTGGGTAATATTTTTGACTGGTAGTAATTAAGCACTGTGAGTTAAATTGATTGTAAAAAATATTTCTAACAATGAAAGTAATATGTAGTAAGTTATTTTGCCATCATAAATTAGAAACCATAACAAACGCACACCCAATCACTGTCTTGCTTATTACTCGTCACTATCTCGCCGCCATATTGGAAACAGCTGACCGTAAGCTCCTCCCCCGTTTCGGACGTCAATTGCAGGACATAGGAGTGCGAGTGAGAGGCAAATACTACATTTAACTCCATACTGTCTTTTAAGGTTGAGACGCTCTATAGTGCCGATGTCACGAAAAGTGGAAGCCTCTACCTTCCACTACTCCCAGGGCCTCCATGGCCTGTACAGAGTTGGCTTTGCTTGCTTGTGTGTATGTATGTATGTATGTAGGTAGGTAGGTAGGTAGGTAGGTAGGTAGGTATGTGTGTGCGTCCGTGTGTCCCCCTCAAATAACTTCAAATGGCTGGAGTGAATTCAATAAAACTCAGTAAGGTCATAGTACTATTTCGGCCGACCCTGACCGTGCCCTTCAAATTTTATTCCGTCACACCAATCCAACATGGCGGCTGTGCGAAATATTTCACCGGCATTCTATATCTCCGAAACTATTACTCATATCACCCTGAAATTTTGTAGGGTAAAAAACGGCAACACTAGACATTCATCTATGTGAATTTCAAAAACCTGTTAACTACAAAATGAACATGGCAGCCAAGCAAAATTGAAACATTTAAATAGACTTTTCTCGCGATTTAACCATCCGAACGCAGTGAAATTTGATACAGCAAATGACTATACAAATTGCAATGCACAAACATCTAATTTAGTTCAATTGTTTATATAACCTCAGGATAGCTGCTGTGCGAAATTTTAAAATTACTCTTTTATTTCATGTGATCTAATCATGCGATCGAAATCAACGTTTGAATAATGAACATACACAATAATTCTCATCTAATGGTACATAACTCTATGGCCTACATATATTAAAATCCAACATGGCGACCATCCGAAATATTTAGACGGTTCTCATTATCTACGAATCTATTACAGCAATCAAACTGAAAATATGTATGATGATAGAGGCAATTAATATAAGTAGGATAGGCCTATATGAAAATAGGCTATTTAGTTCTTCACGGGACTACTTGTTCTATCACGAGGTCAGGGCTTGGTTGAATAGAGTGTTTTCATACCGCTTTCAATCATGCATTGCCTGACGTTCTTATGATGTTGTGATGTTTGAATTTTTGCTGTGTTTTTGAGCGTTCCATTTATGGCCATTTCTGTCGATTCTGTGTTCTCCACGTTCGTACTGGGCTGGAATCGAACCGGTAATCCACATCCTTTTGGGACCAGCAAAGTGATAGAAGATCTATATTCCATCACGTGGTATCCTCAAGACTATTTTGTGTATCTTGTATTTATTGCAATTTGATTTATGTCCCGTATCTTTGTCTTTACGTACCCTATTTCTGTAATTCAATTTCATGCGATGTGATTCCAACTGATCTTTAGTTTCAGTATTTTATTGTGTGTTTATTTGTCGCTCTTTTTGTCTTATAGTTGTATGTACCTTCCCTCCACAACGATACGTAATTTACCGTAACATCACGTTTGTCCGTCCCTTAGATTACTTTGCATCGGACATCTACACTAACCTAAAGCTCTGCTTTTCCTGTGTTTATGTCAGCTCACATTTAATTGCTGTACTTCAGTACTTTATGTACTTTTAAGTTCTAAAATAATTCAGTATCTGCGTAATTAGTCTGTTGTTTCGACTCAGTAATACATTCAGCATGTACACGTTCCTCTCCGCTTTGTCTTATTTGAAAAGTTAACTGAATACAGCCTTTCGGCCTGTTTTCCATATTTACCTCGATTCAGCCTACCCTCCCGGTTTCATTATAGACAGACAGAGGGCGTGAGTTGTCTTGGGGATTAGGTTGTGGTTATTTCCTCACGAAATATGCACGTCCACAGCTCTGTGATGTCAGTTTGTCCATCTTCTCGGCCTAGCACGTAAACTTCCACTGCGTTTAACATCTTTTGCTCTGCGAGAAGATTGATGCTGTTCATCGTCATTTAGGGTAAGTATCCCGCTACTCTCCTTTACAAAATCTAGGTGGTGCATACTTTAGGTTTAGAAAACCAATATGAACTTGGTCTAATTTTCTTTTATATAATGTAGAGGCAGTATGCCACTTTATTAACAACTGGAATGGTGGTACTTTGGAACAAAATGTTTGACAGAGAATATTGCCTCTTAAGATTTTTGGCTGTTTTTGGTTTTGGCCATATAGCCTTCCTGAGACCATGTGATTTCTCGAGTGAAAACTCCAATTTGCAGTCACCAAGATTTGAAACTTGACCGCCCAGGTGAAAGGAAGTAGCAGTGCTAACAAAGAAAAGTACATTATTCCTGTCTGAAGATACGCGATTGTTAAATGTTTTGTCCGTCGAGGCTCTGTGAGAAGCGAGCGATTTATTGCTTTCTCACTTACATATGTTGTCGCAAGGCTATGTGGAATTGAGGAATGATAGCAGTGACCTGGTGCGCATCATCAAGTCATCCAAATCTGGGCATAATTTATTGCATTATGTCATCGGGTTTGTTCGATCAAATTGTTATTTGGCTAAAATATATTATAATTTATTTTACAATGACTTTGTCATCAACATTTATAAAAAAAACAAGGAACATTGAAGAAATGAGCAACAAACGATGAAGTGTTTCATTTCAACCCACTGACCCTTTAGCTCTACATAAATAATTTCTAGCTTAGTTTTATTTTAAGAATGCCTTATAAATTGAAGGTAGTTGCTCATTATGCACCTCATCCGGGATAAATACACAGTTTCTGTCAAAAATTCAAAATGCTCAAACAGAAAACCTACCATACTTTGTTTATAAAGACAATAGCTACGAATAAGGTTCAGAAGTTAAGAAAAAATCATTTCTTCCTGAGCTTATTTTTCCCAAAATTTGATAAATAAGTGGAAATGAAAAGTCCTTGACCTCGTTAAAAGTAATTTTATTTTGCATAAAAATGCAAATTTTGGCCGTCTTCATCATATTTCGCTCATTTTAGTGATATACAATGTAGTCATATTTGGTAATATTTAGAGCACTTTTGTTTAAATTTTGACAAGGTATATGGATGGAGTTTCCAACGCAAGATTTCTAAATGGTGCAGTAGATGTTTTCTTCTCTGTATTCCCGGAACAGGCAGATCGCAGTTTTAGAAGACCTGATTCTGAGGAAAAGCTTCTGTACAGATATCTCATCGAGTACGATGCCACCCCAAATTTACCTTGGAGCAATTAGTAAACAAGGAAACTCTGTGTTATTTCATGCACAGTTTGGCCTTGATGAGTCGCATTACAACCCTCTTCCCCTTTCACGACCAGCGAATTTGAACAGATTGGTCACACTTGTGTTAGGCCAACTGCAGTGAAGTCCATCTTGCTTAAAGTGAAGTGTGGCTCCTGTTAGGCAGTGTCTTCTAAATTATGCCAACAGATACCAAAAAAACATGCTAATACTTCGCTCTTGGGTTCTCTTTTTTTAGGAAAAGTGAGAGAAAACTGTGTCCCTTGGCTATGCTACTGCCGTACTGAATGAATATTGAAAGGTTAAATGTAGCACTATCAGTTTGTATGATTAAACGTGCTGCTGTATTATTGCGATTTATGTTAGCACTACTCCGAACGGCTTCAGTGGAGTTTTCTGTAGCATGCCAAGCTGCTATGACCAAAATCACGGGTTCAAACCCGGCTGAAGTCGTTGGATTTTTTAGAGTGTAAAAATCCTTCAGTAGAGGAAAGTCGCCATATATGGAATAGACACCTAATATGGAATACCGTAATATTTCGAATTGTGTGGTTGGTAGATCTCCCTTTCCTGTCAGTGCTTGCGTGTGACGTCATTGTATTCCCGAGGTCACTGAGCGAGACGACTCTGCTGTGCTTGGTTGGTTAGTTATCTGCTGAAGTTTGAATCTTCCGTCTTTGAGATTTTGTGAGGTATGCACTCATTGCATTATTGTATGCCTTTATTATCGGGTATTATTCTTATCCTAGGAGGCAAATTATAGTGTATGTACTACGCTATTAGCTATATGTAGTTGTTAATCCTTACGCTTATTTTCTTTTCCGTTGCGCATCCTTGAAATCAACATGGCAAAGTTCCCAATATGGAATACATGGGGTCCGCAATATGGAATAGTATTCCAAATTTGGGTCCTCATTCCTGTCACTTAATTTGTATGAATATTTATCAATTATTTGTACAATTTTTCTAGGTCATGTAAGGTGAAAGACTTAAGAGGAAACGGTCGAACTCTGATGCCATGAAACGAGCTATTTTTGCGGTACGAGAAAAGAAAATGGGATATAAAAAGCGGCTGAACAATTCAATGTACCTAGAACTACTTTCATCAGGCTGTATTCCATGAAGGATGTTGAACCCAATGATGCAGTACAGGCCGCACTTGGAAGACGTCCGATTCTTCCCCGTAATATAGAAAAGCAACTCGTAGAGTACCTGAAAATCATGGACGCAAGATTTTTGGTCTCTCTAGGAGTGACGTGAAACAACTTGCATTTCAACTAGCACAGGCAAACACCATACCTCATCCGTTTTCCAAGGAACGAGAAATAGCGGGCAATAAATGGCTTAAACTCTTTTTATCTCGCCTTAGAAACGAAATATCGTTACGAACACCCACAGGAACATCTTTTGCCTAAGTGAAAGGATTTAATAAGGAAGCTGTGTTCTATTTCATTGACCTTCTGGACCGTGAGTTCGATAAACATCATTATGATGCTGACAGGGTGTTCAATGCAGATGAGACTGGTCTGTCGATCGTCCAGTCGAAGGTCCCTAAGTGATTGCAGCGATTTGTGTGTGATTTCTGTAAATAAGCTACTATCACATGAACTTCATTAAGTATTCCATATTTGGAGCCGTCTTGTTTATTATGTAAAATGTAACTTTCTTACAAAAATATTTCTAATTACTTCCACATAATATATTCAGCTTAGCATTATATGACATTCTTTGTATAAGTAATTCCTAGAAATGGTACGCATTTGAAAACATTTTTAATTCAATCGATTATTTCAATATCAGCAAAAATATAAATGGTATTCCATATTTGGCGACTTTCCTCTATGCCTTCCTTCGGGCCCATGTCATAGATTTATGGCACGAAAAAGAACCTACCACTACAATTGATAGTGTATAGCTAAATTTGTAGGTTATTTGGTTTAGAAACACTTTAATAATAATAATAATGTTATTTGTTTTACGTCCTTTTTAACTACTCTGGCTTTTAGAGATGCCGGGGTGCCAGAATTTTGCCCTGAAGGGGATTGTTAACGTGCCAGTAAATCTACTGACACGGCTCCCTCACATTTGCGCACCCTCAAATGCCAGCTGACTGTGCCAGGATACTAACCTGCAACCTCGGGCTCAGCAAGCGAGAACGTTACCGCTGAGCCATGCAGCCAGTCAGAAACGCTCTAAGTTCCGTTTGCCGCTGGGTAACAGTGGAGTCTGGTAGCTAAAGTTGGAACTACTTGAAATTGAACTTTCATTCCTCTCAATTCATTTCACCTCTTATCAATTCCTCTCGTGAGGTTGGCGTCAGGAAGGGCATCCGGCTGTAGATAACATCAGCCATGTGGAATTTCATCGCATCTCATCCCCGACCCCAAAGGAAACGGGATTAATAAGGGGTACATAAATATGTTAGTACTATTCCAATACTTGCTACATATTCCTAAAATGCATACGGCATATTTTCCTGTTTTAGGTTATATTTGCTTTCATATATTGTACGTTTGAGGTCTTTGGTGAATCATACAAAAGGATTGAGAGCATAAGAATCAAGGAGAGGAAGCTTTAGACTGGAGTTATTCTATCAATAGAATCAGAAAATTTCTACTTATTCTGATTCTTTAACTTACTTCTCGAATTTCTTTCCCAGCCCCCTTATAACATTGGATTTCTTCAAGAATAGATTCAGAGTTCTTTAATACTTGTTGCACTTCTTCAAATGTCTCTTGTTCTACGTCAGTAGGTTGTGCATCTGTAACAAAAAGATCAATTAGATGATGTAATAATTTCAATGAAAATAATGCTCTTTAAATACACAAGACAATCAATTTGACAATTTTCTTTGTTAAGGAATGCATCCGTTCATATTCAACATTGTGGGCTCCCGTAGTGTTTTGTACAGCTATTTGTCTTGTAGATTTAACCCTTTAGGATCTGATCTGCTCGCTAGATGAGCAAAACATGACATCCATTTAATTTCCCCTCTTCTTGTAATCTGTGCAAAAAAAACTTTTAATCACATGTAATTCTCACGAATGTTTGATGCTTTTCAGTTGGTCAACATAATCCCAAATGAGATGGGTTATTCCCTAATCCTGAAAAAAACATACATGAGATTAATAAATACACTTGGATGACCAGTTTCGATCGTCAAGCGATCATCATCAGATCCATTACACTTAGGCCTTAAAATTTATGTCTGAAAATATGAGTGAAAATAATTACAATATTGAACCCTTAATATTGAAGTCATATTAATGATTCTAAGTTTATTTCATTGCTAGTTGGAAATATGGTAGAGAGATGCTGAAATACTGTCTATGTTTCGCAATCTCAGGTATGAGCCAGGTAACATACAGTCGAGAGGCTTAGGACTAGCGCACACCTTGAAACAACAGACTTGGGGTTGGTGAAGAATTTACGACAGGCTAACTGGAAGAAGGGTTATCATTAGCTGAGAGTTCAATGAACGTGAGCGCGTGGGGAAGCGCTGAGTTATATTTAAGAAATGCTATTGCAATCAATCAAAAGTTCTTGAAAGAGAAACAAAATGAGTATGGTCCGTTGAGCCATTATAATTAACACTTAAAGTGATAAAAATGTCCAGCATAACTCAACACATTGCTAGCATTTCGCCCCAGCGTGCCAATTGGGCTCTTCAGTTGGTAAAGGCACCCTACCAAGACGCGTAGCAAGTACACACTGAGAAGGCCATGCAAGACGCCTCGCCACGTCACGAGCATGCCAGTGCACCACCGGAGACAAAAACTCCACTTCCAAGAACAATAAACCTTGCTTTGGCATTGAATACAATCAAAAGTTCTTGAAAGAGAAACAAAATGAGTATTGTCCGTTGAGCCATTACTCAACACACTGCTAGTGTTTCGCCCCAGCGTGCCAATTGGGCTCTTCAGTTTGATTGTATTCAATGCCAAAGCAAGGTTTATTGTTTTTGGAAGTGGAGTTTTTGACTCCGGTGGTGCAGTGGCATGCTCGTGACGTGGCCACATATGTGGCGAGGCGTCTTGCTTGGCCTTCTCAGTGTGTACCTGCTACGCGTCTTGGTATGTGTGCCTTTACCAACTGAAGAGCCCAATTGGCACGCTGGGGTGAAACGCTAGCAATATGTTGAGTTATGCTGGACATTTTTATCACTTTAAGTGTTAATTATAATGGCTCAACGGACAATACTCATTTTGTTTCTCTTTCGAGAACTTTTGATTGTATTCAATGCCAAAGAAAGGTTTATTGTTTTTGGAAGTGGAGTTTTTGACTCCGGTGGTGCACTGGTATGCTCGTGACGTGGCCACATATGTGGCGAGGCGTCTTGCATTGCATTCTCAGTGTGTACCTGCTAAGCGTCTTGGTAGGTGTGCCTTTACGAACTGAAGAGCCCAATTGGCACGCTGGAGCGAAACGCTAGCAATGCGTTGAGTTATGCTGGACATTTTTATCACTTAAAGTGTTAATTATAATGGCTCAACAGACAATACTCATTTTGTTTCTCTCTGAAGAACTTTTGATTGTATTCAATGCCAAAGCAAGGTTTATTGTTTTTGGAAGTGGAGTTTTTGACACCAGTGGTGCACTGGCATGCTCGTGACGTGGCCACATATGTGGCAAGGCGTCTTGCATGGCCTTCTCAGTGTGTACCTGCTACGCGTCTCGGTAGGTGTGCCTTTACCAACTGAAGAGCCCAATTGGCACGCTGGGGCGAAACGCTAGCAATATCTTGAGTTATGCTGGACATTTTTATCACTTTAAGAGTTAATTAAGAAATGTTATTGTCCGGTAGCATCAGAAAAGGACAGATAATAATAATAATATCGTATGGCCTCGGGTGCCGGGTGAAAGCTTTGTTAATTGACACCCAGAGGGCAGCTTGCATGTCGAATTTCGTTGTTTCTTTGAACGCTATGAAAGTCAAGGAGGTTAGATATCTAAGCTCCTTGACACTATAGCGCTTTCTAGTAGAGAATGGAGGAACTTTGTGTAGGCGGAAAATCCCGAGATTAATTTAGCCATTATGAACACGGCCTACTGAATTCATATGGGTTCTTTAACATGCCAACAACGTATGACATCAATGTCATGATTTTTGTCGCCTTTCAAAAATTACTTACCACGGCCAGGAGCGAACCCGCAAGCTTGGGGTTGGTAGTCCGACACGTTAACCACTCACCCACCGTGGCAGATATTGGAAATAGTTCAGACTTTGCAGATACGCCCATGGGAGGTGCGAAAACGTGCCGATCTTGGAAATTGAACAGCAAATGGCAAGAGAGGACGCAAGGCAGCGCGGCAATGTAGCGTCACATCAAGAGGGCTTCTTTATTGGCGGGAATTAATTTGTAAATAAAACCACGATCGATTTAAATGCAGAGTGTCAAAATCTTGCTCTGTAATTTACTACGAGTATTCTGAGACGTTTTGCATGCTAGTGAGCCGAATTTCTGGTGAAGTTAGATTTTTGTGAGGTCCCCACTCCTAAAAAAGATTCTGAACGATATAAATATTGTTGTGTGAGCAGTTGAAAGCACTTCTATTTGTGTGTCCTGGGGACACTGACGTACTTTCCGTTTTGGTGTGTCTGAGCGACACTCATGTACTTCATTTCATGCGTCCAAGGACGACTGTCGAACTTATAATTTGTGTGTCCAAGCGACATAGACTTTATCATTTGAGTGTCTAGTGACACAGTCTGTACTTTACGATTTTCTACTTTGAGAAACAGTACTATAATATTCATGTCATGTTGGACATTTTTGATCATTTTGTTTGCGGGATGAAGTAAGAGTTTATAACTGCGATAAGTCGAGTTTTTATGCAGATAGCTATCAGGCTATTATTTAGGGAAGTTATCCGATTGCTATGCAGACTATTGGGTGAACTGAGTAGCTCAAATAATAGCAATTAGTCAGATTAATAAGCGTGTGTTGAATTCTGATAATTTTAACACTATTTATTCAAGCAGCTGCATCAGAATGAAACTTGAAGACGTTCGTCATGAAGAAAGGATGAACCAGCTGGTTTATATCACCAAGATGATATACACGATGGTGTAAACATCCAGTAGAGGGCCATGTCAGGTGACATCCGTTGAGGGCTGACCAGGAAGGATGAGTACTCAATCTGAATTTATTTAATTTTGGTCGGGTCAAAAATGGTTTCAAGAGAATTGTATAAATATTTTATTTGTTTGTGTTATGTTAATTTTAGATTTGTTGATTAACGTGTATAATTTAATGACGTACCAGTTTATTTTTAAGGACGCATCGTAACTATTTTGTAGATATGGTAAATTTTGTTCGAGCTAACGCATGGCTTTTTTTGTGCCTTGAGGTGCATGTCGGACATGTGTGGAGCTATTCAGCATGACCGGAAGCTATGGTTTACGGCAGAAGCGGATCTTTTATAAGATGTAACGTAAGAACAGGTTTGGGGGGAGGGGGGGGGCAAGATATTTGAAATGCTGATTTGTAATCAAACAGGCTGTTATTAATTAACTAATATGCCGTGAGTTGCATTTTCTAATGCGGGAAGCCATCCGCTTTCTCCGAAATA
The DNA here is from genome assembly GCA_946902985.2 of Meconema thalassinum. NCBI lineage: Eukaryota > Metazoa > Arthropoda > Insecta > Orthoptera > Tettigoniidae > Meconema > Meconema thalassinum. Next base: position 695,667,672 of record OX336390.1, read on the forward strand.
GTGTTCATGTGTATTCACAGTTTTTGTGTATTTTGTTAACACAATGTAGGGAGTCTTTGATTGTGTGTGATTTGAGGCATGGAATTTATATGATTGATGAGTCCAAGTGATATGTGTCAGAGTTATGTGTGTTTTGGTAATGCAAGCTGGGGATGGAGGTCAGGCTCTGAATACTGCATGAATTTCTACAGTATGGACTCCAAGGAGCCGCTGTTCAAAATCTACGGATCTTGCAATTTCTGGGAGGATTCTTGAGTGTTTTGGTATTTGAGTGACACACATGTTTTACAGGTACCCTGTGCTGGCAGAATCGACGGATCTCTGGAAGCCGAGAGCTTTGCTGAGATATTTTATTTTGTGACACACTTGAGGACTCGGGCAATCTTGTAGCGAGGTAACATTCCACTTGTGAACACATGCAGATCAAAGATAAGACTTGTATTGGTCATTAGTATGACAGGCGACGAGATTTAACAGTGAAATTTGATTAGTAAATAAATAAGCCTGAGTGGTTAGAAATTGTTTTATGATTAATTGGGGAGCTATCCACGCCGGAACTGTATTTTCCGATCGTTATGTTGTTGCGTGTTCCTTGATTTTTTAAATTCTTGTATTGTGATAGCCCGTTGGCATGTTGTATTTTTCCGTGTATTTTTGCATACTTATGTATGCGTGCACACTTTGATATACGGCGACATCCGGTCAGCCAGTGGTTGAGTCATGTTTGTGGTCACGTTAGCGTACCTTAGCTTTGTGTGTGTAAGATCCGATTGGGCGACTTTATTTGCGAGTGTGCATGCACTTAGGTGAACTTTAGTGCAAGTGTCAGTAATGTAAATTTTATAAGGGTAGGGTACATCAGACTTTTGTTATTTGTGTTCGGCCAGTTAGGATTAAGATTAACTGGAGGGTTTTCCAGTGAATCAGTTAGGATTAGTTATTTCTCTTGAGCCATATTTTGATTCGCATATATGGGGATTCGGGACTTGTTTGATTGGTCATATGGAAGTGAATCTCCGATAAATAAAGTACTCAGGTTTTCCACAGCCTGCAACATTCACGCACACAATAATGAGGAAGTGATGGAGTGTATCCATATTTTATTCAATGTTCTCTTATACTGATTTGTGGACCGTTTTTCATCAGCTTGTGATATTTTGATATTTAATTTTCGGGGTGTATTTTCAGGGAGGTGTTTTTTGTTGTTGTCAGATTCAGTTATTAAAGTTGTTTATTTTTACCCTGTTTCACATCATTTCTAGTATTAGTGCCACTATGAGTCCTTGTATTTTGAAGCAAAAACATATTTCTCTAAGCTACAATAGCAAGAACTGAGCACGACCCTGGAGACTGATTCTTGTCATAAGGTTCTTTACAAGGGCACAATATACACACTTATATAGTTGAAGTAATTCAATTCGTCGGTATTTGTTAGTTATGTTAGTTATGTGATGTTTTGTTAAAATACATGAAGTGGTGATTGACCTCCAAACTTGCTTGTTTATAGTGAATATGTGGTGGTAGTTAAATGGTCAGTTCAGGTTGTATTGTGCAGGCTACTTATCTTATTGAGTCTTGTGCTGTCCTGGTGAGAGCAGTTATCTTTGTCACTATCTACTCTCAACTGGGGGAGCTTCCTATGTGCCGGGGTCTCTTATATACCTGGGCATTTTCCCTCTCGCATTCCTAAGTTTCTGTGTTCGTCGTACAAATGTGGCTGTGAGTGGTCAAATCTAGACTCCCTAATGTGGTGTATGTTACTGTATTCAGGATAATCTTCAACTATTAAAGACCTGGTTTCATCCTCGCCACGCATAAGCTAAATAGCCCTCTCTAGGTGCAAACGGTCTAATGAGGATGTCCCGGCACCTTTAATACTGCCGGCAGTATGTAAAAGCCAGGTTCTGGTCAAGGCAAGAATTAATAAAGAAAATGCAAATGTCAAATCACAGCCCTAAGACACAGTCTCCTTAACATAACAGCCCTAATAGACAGAAATAAGAGCACAAAGCTGATGACCACAATGTTTCTATGCCTAAAATAAAACCGTAACAAAAAAAAAAGGTTGGAATTACATTTTCTTTGAATTGCACTACAACTTATTATTTAAATATTTAAACAAACAATAGAGTCCATCCACGTTATCTGGACCATTGTCCTTTTCTTACAGAAGAGTCTTTAAGTAGGAGTGTAGCCTACAATATACAGTACTGCACGACATGAGAAGGTTTCTTCGCAAGTCAGCAAGACCCACACACTCGGTTAAAATGTGGCCCACGGTGAAAACGGCTCCACACGTACAAAGTAGGGGGGTCTTCCCTTCTCATTAAGTACGAGTGGGTGGATTTTGTATAATCTATCCTTGGCCTACACAAAATGACGGACTCCTGCCGTGACCGGAAAAAGTTCCGCCACACGCGAGTAGTTTCCTCGATTGCTCAGTTTACTGGGCATTGGGTCAGCTAGCCTCCGACTCTCCCAAAATGCCAGTACCTGTTGGCGTAACTGAGAGCGAATACCTCCATTGGTCGAGTTGGTAGTGATATTGCCTCTTTCTGCAGCTTGATCTGCTAACTCATTTCCCGCAATTCCCATATGGCTTGGAAGCCACAGTAAGGTGATTCGAGTGGCACAACCCGGTTAGTAGGTCGTGGATTCGCTGCAGTACGGGGTGTTGCGGGAAACATGTAGGAATTGATTGCAACGAACTCAAAGAGTCCGTACATACTAAACAGTGGATTCATGCATCCTGTAGTGCAAACTGCAGAGCTTCATAGATGGCAACGAGCTCTGCAGTAAACGTACTACAGGCTTCAGGCAAAGAGATTATGGCATGTGTACCATCGATAACGTAAGCACAACCCACCTTCTCGTCTACCTTCGAACTATCTGTGTAGAGAATGCCAGCGTCTGGAAATTGGTGAACAATGCTGTGGAACCGTAGGACCTCGGTGTAGATTTAACCGTATTTCCGGACGCGGGACTAGCACCTCGCTAGGTGTCTGGATCATACAGGGACCTACAGCCACTCCTATTTCAATACACGAGCTATCGGGTCTAATACCAACCGACCAAGTGACACGAGGAAGGTTGGCGGACCTCTGGTGGTATTGCGTACTAAAGAGAGCTCGACAGCTGCGGCATTTGATGCAAATTGGCAGCATGTGCCAAAAGCATAAGCTGGAGTCTATAATTGAGAGGTGGAACACCAGGTGTGGCGATTAGGCTGGGTATCGGGCTGGTCCGGAAGGCACCGGTAGCCAGCCTAACGCCACTAGGGTGGATACTGTCCAGCATTTTCAAGGCTGCTGCCGCAGAACCATAGTCTAGCCAAGACAGGACGAGGGTTTGGTAGAACCGTAGTAGCCCCTCACGGTCACCCCCCGCCCATGTAGTGCCACTAAGAAACTACTCCCAGGGCCTCCATGGCCTGTACGAAGTTGGCTTTGCTTTTTATCATCATCATAATATAAAAAGTCTTGATTACAAATTTATGTTCAAGCAACAGTTTTGTTTAAAAAGGATAATTTTACCTCAATGGTTTCCTTAGAGTGCCTTTTGTGCATGACTTTCTTTGACAAGCTGAGGAATTCTAGGTGCTATGCTCTTGCTTAGAGCTAACCTCGAATCACTGCTTCCACATAGCCGATTTCTTTGTTTTTAATCAACAATAAAGACGAGAATACCTGCACACACAAATATGTTGTCGAAAACACCACGAGATACTGCAAAGCTGCTTGCCGAATGTTGGGGTAAGATATGGCTTTTTAACACCACAACTCATCTAGGTTTATACCTGAATCAAACAAGTCCTTGGGGTTACTGTCAATTTGAAGTTCAATAACCTCTTCTTGGATATTAACAGGGAGATCCTTAGGCTCGACAAAGAAAGGTTTTTAATCAGTTCTTTTATAGCGGGAGTCAAGGAAATAACGTACAAATTCATCCTTAAGAGTGCCTAAGTGACTGAGTTGCACCATGTCAGTATCAGTGGCATAGTACCCGTCGTCAGCATGGGTTTTCAAAGTCGGGAAAGAATGAACGTTTTTCTTTTCAACTTTGGTTATCCAGAGATCAATTTTACACAAAAACACACGACGTTTGTTCTTAAATACAAATATATTGCCAACATATTCAAACTTTTAGTTTCCAGAACCTTGAGGTTGTAAGTTCAGCTGGTTCAAATGGCCAAAAATATCTACTAGATATGCGAGTTGCATCACAAAAGTTGCTTCACTCAATTGTTCCAAGAAATACTGCATTTTTGTCTCAATAAAAAATACTTTTAGCTCTTCTTTCAACTCGTATAAATAAGCGCGCCAACATATTGCCTTTTGACAGCCAACGAACCTCAGTATGAAAAAATAGTGTCTTGTGCTCAGAATCTAATGCTGTACATAACTTTTTGAAAATACGAGTGTTTAACGCACTACTTTTAACAGCATTCACCATCTTTATGGCTTATTTCATTGTTTTCGACAAGTCTTCCAGCAACGTTTTTGATGCTAATGCTTGGCGATGAATGACACAGTGCATCGTCATTGTTGGGTTCTTATCCTTCACCAACGTTGCTAAGCCTGACCGTGATCCTAGCATAGCAGGAGTCCCATTGGTACAAAATCAAGCCAGTCTCTTCTATTCTATGCCATGCCTCTCACAGTAATCACAAATGATTTTCATGACATCTTCTCCTTTTGATGTTGTTTCCAACTCTTGGGACGATAACAGTTCTTCCTTGATTTCATTGTTGTCTCCTAAATATTGAACAAAAACTAGCAACTGGCAACATTGAGCAACGTTGGTACTTTCATCACACTGAAAACTGAAATATGGAGACTTTAATTTCACAAACCAGCTGATCTTCAATGTCATTGGACATTGTATCGATCCGTGCCTTCACAGTATCGTTCGAAAGGGAAATTGCTTGAATTTTCTTAGAAGCTTCAACCCCTAAAACTTGTTCCACTGCTTTAATCAAACATGGCTTCAATAGGGTTTCACCAATAGTAGGCTATGCGGTTTCTTTGCCTTGGTGATTAACTGTGAAACCTCAAATGAAGCTGCGAGGGCCTTTTCAGACGATTTATATGCTGTACCAGTTTTACCAAATTTCATCCTGGGGTCTAATCTCCTTATTTATCTCAATTGCTGTAAATCCAAACTTGATGTAATCACTGTCATATTTCCGCTTTGGAGCGATTTTCGACAGAAAAACTACAAACACTCGCAATAATATTCTGCAATATCAGTAAACACAACAAAAGCTACCGAAATGACTTGCACTGCTCTGAAAGGCTCACAGCTAGAGACTGAGCAAATGAATAATAATAATAATGTTATTGGTTTTACGTCCCTTTTAACTAGACTGGCTTTTAGAGACGCCGGGGTGCCGGAATTTTGCCCCGAAGGGGATCTTTAACGTGCCAGTAAATCTACGGACACGGCTCCCTCGCATTTGCGCACCCTCTAATGCCAGCTGACTGCGCCAGGATACGAACCTGCAACCTTGGGCCCAGCAAGCGAGAACGGTACCTGAGCAAATGAGTTGCCGATTGCTGTCAGCTAGTGTGCATGTGACTGCACAGCACACGCAGAATGGCAGAGAGAAGCATGAAGTGTTCACGTGGTAGAGCTCAGGTTCCAACGTTTGGCGCAGGAGTGGGTCATGAACGGTAGTGGTTGAGAACAGCGAGTAGCGCTGCGCAATCACTAAAAAGGTAATTAATACAGGCAGACTACAACTCAAGTAGAGGTTGCTTGCATCGAACAAAACCAATAATAACCTGAATAATTTTAATTAATGGTTGTTGCCTGACTTTCTGGTTGTTTAATGTTGGTGAAAGTTTATTTGCCACAATTAAACATAAGTTATGAACATTATTTTGTACCATATTCTAATAACACTTATTTTAAAGATATTTCAATTCAAAACCTGATAGTCTTCGCCGCGGATACATTCGTTCAATGCACATCGTTTTCGAAACCCCCATTTATTGGGCACTTTTTTTAAACGTGCTGGTGGACCCATTTCTCTGCGGTCCACTCCTGAGGAACTCACGGACCATCTGTTAAGAACCAGATGGCCAGATGGCCAAGTTGGTGGCCCTTCCCCAAGCAGCATGCATGTTTATTTCTGAGGGTCAAACCAAAATTAGGTATTAAATTGAAAAGGCCCTCCTATTAGTCGCCTTTTACGACAGGCAGAGCATACCGTGGGTGTATTCTATCCGCACACACACGGGCCGGCTCGGCGCACAGCAACGGTTTAGCAGGATTACGGCTGGGAGCGGTTTGATCATCCACCTGATCTTGCTCCCAACGATTTCCATCTTTTCTTGCACCTCAAGAAATTCCTGTCCTCCAATCAGCATTTTCAAGAGGTGGCAGACTTCTACGACACAGGAATACAAAAGTTGATTCCACGATATGACAGGTGCCTCAATTCTGGTGGCAATGTTGAGAAATAGTTCCAACGTGTATTTCGTGACAATAAAGTTTCTCATATAACCATGTTTTCTTTTTAATTGAAAAATAGGGAAACTTAATTTCTGGATGAACCTCATACACTGTACAATACTGCGTAACACTGGAGGAGACCAAATCATAGGAGAAAAGATCCTTAACTATTGAAAATAGTCAAAATACCTTTGGCAAAGATGGAAAAACAAATCTGGAAATGATGTAGTACGGTAATAGATGTTTACCCACCCACCATCCCCTTTTTAGATCACGGCTTATACAGATAGAATTCCAGCGGAATCCGCCATCATACGTGTGAATTATGCAAAAATACAGTATTGCCAATTATATTATTAATATTAATAATTTAATGTTATTGGTATTTCGTCCCTTTTAACTACTGTGGCTTTTGGGGACACCGGAGTGCCGGAATTTTGCCCTGAAAGAGGATCTTTAACCTCAAATGCAAACTGGCTGTACCAGGATTCGACCCTGCAACTTTGGCCACAGCAGGCGAGAACGTTACTGCTGAGCCACACAACCAGTCCAATCCCCAGCATATAGTTAGTTACTACTGTATAGCTGGTATTGTCCAGACCAATAATTGCTAGATATCATGGATTGCACCGCTGGTTTCTGGCAGCATCAATAGTCTTAATACAGTGCAATGGTTTTGCCAATTAAACTCAATGCTTTTTCACATAATTACAATATTACATGTGTTGTGTGTGTATTTTGTATTCCACACGATGGCAACAGTAATGTGACGCCTGAGTGACAGTTGAAGAGACCTCATGCGCCTGGGAAACATGGCTGCCATCATTGAATAAGCAACATATAAAATCGTATATTTATGTAATATTTCACATATTTCCGGTGCAGTAGTGATATTGACAGTAAATTCAATTGATAATGACTCCCAGAAAGGTATGAAAATTGTTGAAATATGTGACTATGGTTTGTGTTGGTCACACTGTTAATTATAAACCTGGTCCATAGAGATATGTTTCTCTTTTGTTTTTATGGTAATGGTGTGTATAAAAAGAATGTTGTATCACCTTGTGCCTTCAGTTCTGTTGTAGTAAATGTCAAGTACATTAAACGTGTGTTCCATTTCAATTGCCTGTGTGCCTCGTAATCCTTTAGGTTATGGGCCCAGCACGCTTCCACCGCGCGAATATAAAGTGCGTATGATAGACTGATTGTTATATGAACTGTGAATTCGGCTACGTAGTGAAATTCAACATGTCTGCAACCAGCACCTCGTTACCGGCTATAGATAAGCTGCGAGGTAGTCTAAATTACGTGGATTGGCGGTTCGAGATGGAAAACGTCCTAAGACTCGAAGATCTGTGGAGCTGTATAGTTGGCTACCCGGATGGAGATACTACAACATCTGCGAAGAAAGCAAAAGACGAAAGTCGGGCTAGGGCCAGACTTAACCTCATGGTGGATAAATCAATTTTCCCAATCGTCATGCCTTGTAAGACCGCGAAGGAAGTCTGGGAAGCTCTTGAAAAGGCCTACTCCGATAAAGGAGTGAATCGGCGGATCGTCATCTTGAAGAAATTGTGCAAAGTTAAATTAAAGCACTACAAGACGATGGAAGAGTATGTTAGTGAGGTTATGGGACTTGCTCAGCAACTTGCGTCTATGAATAAGGCACTGGACGACGAGTTTGTTGCAGCTCTTATGCTGAAAGGTCTACCAGATGAGTTTCAGCCTATGATTATGGCTCTGGAAAGTTCCGGAACAGACCTTACTGCAGACACAGTCCGAACCAAGTTGCTACAAGATACTACTTGGAGTGGGAAAAGTACTTCCAAGCCATCCAAGGATTCTGTTCTGTTTTCACGAGAAGACAAGACTAAGAAGAAGCCTTTCTGCTGGAAATGCAAGAAGCCAGGACACTGGAAGCGGGATTGCAGGAAGGAGGAGATGCAGAGCTCAACTCAACAGAAGTCGAAGAAAGACAAGATGATGCTGGCAACCGATGGACAGGCATTAAGTGCAAGGGCCTCTACAGGGGCCTGGTTCGTTGACTCTGGTGCTACTAAGCATATGAGTTCAAGCAAGTCTGCGATGGTGAACTTCACTGCTGGTCCTAATCTGGAGATCAGTACAGCAAACAATCAAAAATTGTATGGCCAAGGATCTGGTAATGTAACTGTTCAATTAGAAAATGGTATTTCACAAACCTTGTCCAATGTAGAATATGTTCCTGGTCTCACTGCTAATCTTTTATCTGTGTCTGCTGCTACTCAAAAGGGTTATGCTGTGGTATTCACCGACAATACTTGTGAAGTTTATGATAGTGAAAACTTTGTTGCTACAGGTAATGTAGCACTGACTGCGAGTAATGTGGGGGGTGTTTACCAAGTGAATGCTCTCAGTGGTCAAGCTAATATTTGTTCAGAGGACTCAGAATATTTATGGCATAAACGACTAGGCCATCTTAACAACCACAGTATGAAGTTGTTAAGAGATAGTCTCACTCATGGAATTAATTTCTCAGATAATGGTTTTAAAAACTGTTTTTCATGTGCTGAAGGTAAACAAGCTAGACAACCATTTAAGTCAAGTAAGAGTAAAACTGTATGTAAAAATAAGCTAGATCTTATTCATTCAGACTTATGTGGGCCTATGCCAGTTCCATCTTGGAGCAATGCTCGCTATTTCTTGACCTTCATTGATGATCATTCTAGAAAGGTTTTTGTGTATTTCCTTGCTAAGAAAAGTGATGTTTTGGATTGCTTTATTGATTTCAAGGCACAGGTTGAGAATCAGTGTGAAAGATCTATTAAGGTCCTACGCACTGATAATGGTGGTGAATTTTGTAGCAAAGCTTTTGAGAGGCTACTTAAATCAGAAGGTATTCAGCATCAAACTACAACTAGCTATTCTCCACAGCAGAATGGTGTAGCTGAACGCATGAATAGAACATTGCTTGATAAATGTAGAGCCATGATGAGCGAGTCTAAAGTAGATAAACGCATGTGGGCTGAAGCAATAAATACAGCAGCCTATCTTGTAAACAGGTCCCCAACCAGAAAAATTCCAGGTAAAGTTCCAGAGGAGATCTGGACTGGTAACAAGGTCAATATGGAGCATCTAAGAATTTTTGGTTGTGTAGCACAAGTTCATGTCCCTGATCAAAGGAGAAACAAGTTGGATCCTAAAAGTGAAAAACACATTTTCTGTGGTTATTGTGAGGACAGTAAAGCCTATAGATTCATGCATCCTGTTACTCATCAACTTGTTAAGTCCAGGGATGCACAGTTCTTTGAAGATGTGTTCCAGGAGGTGTCTGATGTGTCTCCAGGTAATGTTGGTCCATCCTTGCAGATTAATGAACCTGCAATGTTGCAGATCTCAGTTCCCACTGACAGTGAGGCAGAACCCGACAACTCAGGGGATGGGGCAGAGTGCATTTCGGAACTTGAAAGCGTATCGCCCATTAGCAGTGCTGGTGTGGCTGAGACTGTTGACTCAGCTGATTTAAGCTATGTCCCTAGTGGAACAGATTCAGACTGCAGTGATTCTGTGGGCTCTGCCACCATCGTCAATGAGCCAATGGAGGGGGATGCCGAAGGTAATCAAAGGTATCCTAGGCGCCAACAAAAGCCTGTAGACATGTCAGACTATGTGACATACTTGACTCTCACTGATGACTCTGAACCTAGCACAGTTAAGGAGGCACTGTCCATGCCTGATAGGGTTAAGTGGGAGCAGGCTATGAAAAGAGAAATGGAGATACTTCAGTTAAATGACACATGGGATCTAGTTGATAAACCCCAGGGCAAGAATGTTGTCAGTAGTAAGTGGGTTTTCAAAGTAAAAAGAGACTCTAAAGGTAACATTCAAAGGTATAAAGCCAGACTTGTGGCCAGGGGCTTCACCCAAAGGTACGGAGTAGATTTTACAGAAACTTTCTCTCCTGTTGTTCGACACAGCACGTTAAAGATGCTGCTTGCCTTGGCTGTCCAAACAGATCTGAAGGTGGTACATTGGGATGCTGAATCTGCTTTTCTCAATGGAAAGTTAGATGAAGAGATCTACATGTATCAGCCAGAAAGTTTTGTCAAGAAAGGTTCAGAGCATAAAGTTTGCAAGTTAAAAAAATCTATTTATGGCTTAAAACAATCTTCTCGTTTGTGGAATGAGCGAGCTCACTCTGTTCTTGTCAAATTGGGTTACAAAAATTGTGCTGATGAACCCTGTGTGTACTTTAAGAAACAAGCCCAAGGTATGGTAATTATTGCATTATATGTGGATGATTTCATTGTGGCTTATAATGATGAGTCTGAGATCAAGTCATTGAAGACCTGTATTGATAAAGAATTTAAGGTACGAGATCTTGGGCCAATTTCTTATATTTTAGGTATTAAAGTAAGGCAAGATAAGAAGAATGGTACAATGTATCTTAGCCAAGAGCAGTACATCAGTGAGATTGCAAAAAAATATGGTATGCACGATGCACGTCCCATTGGTACTCCCTTGGAAACCAAACCAAATCTTGGTGTTTCTGATACAGAAACTAGTGATCTTCCTTATAGAGAACTCATAGGTTCGCTCATGTATTTAAGTGTTTGCACGCGTCCAGATATAAGCTATGCGATATCATATCTCAGTCAATTTAATCATTGTTACAATGAATCTCACTGGTCTGCTGCAAAGCGAGTGCTGCGTTATTTAAATTGCACAAAAGACTTGTCACTTAAGTATGTCAGGAATGGAGGTCAATTCATGGGATTTGTTGATGCTGACTGGGCTAATGATAGCAATGACCGAAAATCATACAGTGGTTTTGTGTTCAAAATGGCAGGTGGTGCTGTATCATGGGGAGCTCAAAAGCAAAAATGCATTTCCTTATCATCTACTGAAGCAGAATATGTTGCACTGAGTGAAGGTGTAAGAGAAGCTGTTTGGTTGAAACGTGTTTTGTCTAACTTTATAGATCTCAAGTCACCCATCATATTAATGAGTGATAGTCAATCAGCTCAAAAACTGGCAAAAAATCCAGTCCACCATAATAGGACCAAACATATTGACACTAAATATCACTATGTTAGAGATGCTTTGGATTCTAAAGCCATATGCATCAAATATGAGGAGACTTCAAAAATGTGTGCAGACATCCTAACAAAGCCTCTTCTTAAGCCTAAGCATATTTATTTTTGTAAAGACTTGGGTCTTAAATCATGTCCTCTACTCCCACAGGTTTAAGGAGGTGTGTTGAAATATGTGACCATGGTTTGTGTTGGTCACACTGTTAATTATAAACCTGGTCCATAGAGATATGTTTCTCTTTTGTTTTTATGGTAATGGTGTGTATAAAAAGAATGTTGTATCACCTTGTGCCTTCAGTTCTGTTGTAGTAAATGTCAAGTACATTAAACGTGTGTTCCATTTCAATTGCCTGTGTGCTTCGTAATCCTTTAAAAATGATATATTGTAAATAATTTGCCAAGTAGAAATGTAAAAGCCAGGATTTGGTCTCTTCCAGAATTAATCAATACTGCACATCCTAACAAAAGTATTTTTAAGTCAATGCACATAAGTTACTGTAATATAAGTAAAATCTCTTTTATAATGTATGTGAGCAACATCTATTTGCATTACTGTGACCCTTCAATAAACATATCAAAAATTATATAGCAATTTCACCATCTTAATTACCTGCTTTCTTTTTTAGCCGGACTACCTTTGGCCTGTATAGACTGGAGGTTAGACTACCATATTACTAACCATGAGTGGTTAGTATTTCCGCAGTGTAACTTTTGTTAGACTGCAGTATTAATAACCACTGCAAAAATGCCTACTATTTATTTGCAAGAGAAACTGCCGATTTGTTATTTTTTTAAAGCGTTAGATAGCTTTGAACTCTATACAGTCGATTTATGTATGAATATTTCGCAGAAACGGCATGGAAAACGAAAAATTTCACTTACTCTCTGAAATACAGACGGGCGCCATATTGTTCGCCTTAATTCCAGTCACGACAGGTATGAAAAATTCCTGGCAGCTTCGGCTACAACGATGCTGTTGTACAGACCAGGCCTATTTTCTCGTATTTTCCAACGATGCTATTGTACTGACCAGGCCCAGTATTTTTGATGTTGCTTTCTTCTTGAACGACTACCGACTGATCTTCTATAGATTCTTCCGTCGCAGTGTATATTCGTTTCTTCTCTTCAATGTACTTTTACCTCATTTAATTTTGGGGGTACCAAAGTTTTATAAGGGGCAGATGACCTCGTAGTTCCGCCCCTTAAAACAACAATAACTAACTAAAAAGTTTTATATGTGAAATCAAATTTTTGAAAGTGTCAGCGCCGCGGTTTAACCCGTACATTTCACGCCACATAGCCATCGACTTGGTTTGTGCATACGTTCGTTATGGGGTCTACAAAATAACGAGAATTATTGACGGTGCGCCAAATATACTGGGAGGCTCCACCTAAATTTCATAGAGGAAAATAGCCACGCCATTCGTCGGTCCATATTTCCGTTCCTGGGAGTACGTACATCTGAATTTTTTCCATAAGCGTCTCCACACTTCGATCGGGTGCGTGTAAAATTACGTCCCGTTCTAAAAGGGTGTCATATGCACCTAGCACCCATGGTTCTTTGACAACATGGCCTCTGTTGTATTTTCTTTTGGCTATAACGCTTTCATCGATTTGTACTACGCGACCTGGACCTCCAATTAAACAAGTGCCAGGATTTTGTAAAAGGTACCATGATCATATGTTGTGACAAAATGACGAATAATCGACGAGAGTATGATCTAAGGTCATTTTCAAAATTTTGGATATTGTGCTCAATCCAATATCACAGGCCCAAAGGTAAAGGAAATAAAAAATTGTTTTATAAGGCAGGTGTGTTTTTTCAAAAAACTTTCGCGTCACTGCATTACAAAATTTACGACATAGTTTGCATCTGTAAGCATAGCCTTCTTTAAAAGTTTTATTCTTTGTAATTGTGGACTCTCCACCACTTGGCCTACCGTTTCGCACTTGAGTGCAGGGAATTTGAGGTGATGGCAACAGTTTCTCTTGTATGGGTAATACCATGAGGTCCTTCGTTTCCAATCCTTCTATTAATTTCACGAGTTCAACAAACTATGTTATTGTGTCCATTTTTGATGGGTGTCGAAAGGTCGGTGAATTGAAACGGAACAATTAATTTTAAAGAAGTGTGAAAGACTAGTTTCCGATCATTGCATTGCCATAGAACCGTACAGCAACAATGGCCCCTGTACAGTAGGCTACAACAGCATCGTTGGAAAATACGAGAAAATAGGCCTGGTTAGAAATACTGCAGTCTAACTAACAACAGCTACACTGCGGAAATACTAACCACTCATGGTTAGTGATTCAGCAGTCTAACCTAGACTGGATAATTGAGAATTTACTGTATCACATAAGTTAAAAAGAAATCCATTTTACTGAAAATAAAAAAAGTAACATAGGCTACATACAAAGAAAAGAACTGTTTTAGTGACTTACTTTCAAAGTCCAAGAAGACATCATACTTCTGTGGAGAGCAACAATTTGAATCATCTCTTGCAAGAAGACTCAACAACTTGCCCATGATCACTGGAGTGCCTTGTCCTACTGCATCATTTCACAGCCTACAAAAAAACAGGAGAATCATCAACATCTGACTGACTTCTTATCACAGAGTCACCAGAGAGATAAGACATTGCAAGAGTTAGGCTACCTGTGATGTCATGAAAGATAACACTACTACAGAATAATGAGAGATAACCACTCCACTATGGAATATTGTAAGCAGTGTTAGCAGCCAATTGAGGTCCGGTTTCTCTTCTAGATGGTAGTGGAAATGTAACATTGACATTGGCCAGATGGTGCCAGAAAGAAAGATCCACACCTGGTAGCCAGGCCACGAGATGATGATGGCAAGGATTAATATTAATCTACAGCAAATTCTTCTATTGTGCTCTGGCGTTTCGCCCTGTGTATCGATTAGGGTTGTTAGCAGACAATTCGCAGCCTACATGTGTCTGGACCCCTTTCTCTTCCCCTCCAGAAAGACATTAGAATATTCGGAACATCCTTTAACAATGGAGAAGAGGACAAAAATGGTCCCTGGCAAAAATGCTTACATAGGCTAGGCGCTGCTGTTGGGAGCATAGAAGAGGGAGGGTAAGAAAAAAAATACAAGTTGACAGGAAAGGGAGGGAGAACAGTAGGATTATCCGATGCTTAGGCTCAGAGCTATGCTGGATTTGAGGACGAGTTGATAACCCATCTCCGAGTTTCAGGGCTAGGGAATGGGAACAGGGGAAGGTGGATTACGATTTTGACAGTGAAACACTCGTCGAAAGTGGTCTAGTGGTTCCGAGTGTGAATAGGTATGGGGAGGTTGGGGTTAATAGATTTACAGGTGCTATTATGGCTGAACATCAACTAATGAATAGGCCAACATAGAAAGCAGGGACGAGCTTGAACTGGAGCTGGTCGATAATGTTGCTATATGTGCAGTCGTAGCAACCTGGTTTGGGGTATGTTTTCTTGGTGGTGGCACTGGTGAAAGTGGTACTGGGCGAGTGTGCAAGGGGCATATCTTACAGCATTAGAAATCACATTGAAAACAGCTGGGGTAGGGGGCAGGTTGATAAAGTTCATACAAAGTGAGAATGTTGCCAAGTTTGGGTGGGTGCCTGTGGAACCTTGGGTAGGAGGTGTTGCGTCAGGATGGGCCATCTGCAAGAAGAGAATGGTAAAACTGGATTGGTCGATGAAAGTGAGCATGATATATTTGCTTTCATAGTGTGGTTTTAAAATGAAGAGATAAAGAATATTTGTGCGAAATTGGTGGAATCCATGAAGATCAAATAAGATCGCAATAAATATCAAAACATGATAGGCCATGCTGCAGGCCTAGGCCAAATTGAAAAGCTGATTTTCAGTAGACCAAGAGATTATGAGAACATGGTTCTGCGTCTTGTTTGGATTAGTAATTTGCAAGCTACTGTAATATGGACCGTTCAGTTTGAGAATCGGGCAAAACAAAAGGGCTGTTTTATACTAATTTCAAAATGTAACTTTAAGGTTCTTTCTTATACCAGCAGATTAATCATGCAATCTGCTTCTAAATCATGCACCTTTAGTGATGATAGCTGAGTAGAATGTATCATAAGCGATCAGGAGCTGGAAGTAGTAATCCCCATTTTTCTGAGCCAGAATATTCTTTTTCCAGGCATTCTGAAAGAGACCTACTAATCCTTTCCAACCAATCAATAGGCCTACCCTTTATCCAGCTTTGTTGTTTAGGAACTAAGCTTAGTGGATTTATCATTTCTGTTTCAAGGTCGGTAAATAAGTAGTCTGCCTGTTTAGACATCATTTCCATTAATGGTATCACCACATTCGTTTTTATTTGTAGTACTTAAATATGATTTCAAATTTTAGAATTTTGGGTCATAAGTTATCTAACCTCACATTAACTTATTATGCCCATATGCAAGCACACAGCATCATTTAAAAATACCCTCTGACAGAAACAAATGCAAGATAAAGCTATGCACTTAACACGACAATATTGACATAAAATTAATAGCACAAACCTCATATTCCTCGTGAACCGATCACATTGTAGAATTCTCCGGGCTAGCCTTTTAACATTTAAAATGCGTTTTCTGCAGTTTTAGAGTCTGGATATCATAACGTTACCCAGTTAAGTGAAATAATATACACACCCATTCATTAAAAATAAACTCCTAAATTATAAACATTCCGATGGTCACAAAAAGACATTGACATATCTCTCAAATATCTCTGCTGTCAAATGCGCTAGAAGCACAATTATTTGTTTTGATATGGTGCTGCCATCTATACGACAGTGAAGTTTTCCAATTTCATGAAAGCACGGCCGACTGAATACGAGCTGCATGAGCGCATTCAGTCGGCCGTGATGAAAGGATTCAGGTCAGGGAGTAGGCAGCAGATGATCGTACTGCCAAATAATATTATTGGGGAGCGTACCACCACACATTACCTCGTACTACCATGGAAGAAGTATTACCATGGAAGAAGAATACTTCTTCCATGGTACTACCAGGTACTCAGGGGCGGCCCTAGGGCGGTGCGAGCGGTGCGGGCACTGTCATATTGGGGGTGCAGAAAATGCAACGATAGTTTGACAGAGCAAAAAATAAAACCCAATCACCGTATTAGGCTAAACTCAACCCTACCCGTCAAAATTAATGCTATATAGAAGTGAGCTGGGGTGCGTGCATTCGCACGTGAAATTCGCACGGAACTTTGTATACATATTAACGAATCATCTAGGGTTTTCTTGATGTTCGATCGCGTGCGGGTGCATGTGGATTGTGATTTGTGTCGTGTCAGTAGCGGCTGGCGGGTGTTCTGGGTGTTGCACTATTTTCATTAGGAAAAAAGCTTGTAGTTTAACGTGACCGTTAATCTCGCGATCATAAGCCACGGGACCTCCGTTTTACGTGGAATCCGAACCACAGGACATGGCATTTCACATAGAAAATCTCACATGCATTGACCGGGAATCGAACCCGGTCCGCCTTGGTGAGAGGCATACAGCTAGACCGCTGAGCCACCACGCCCCCCCTTTCATTAAGGGGGAGGGGGTGTAGGTGGTAGGGTAGGTACGCCATTCATCACGGATGTCGTAGTTCAGAGAACATCACTTTGTCATCGGATTAAATGGGTTATACGTTACCTTCACGAGAACAAAACAACTGAAGTTATATTCGAGGACGAGAAAGAACTGCGAGTGTTACAAGTAGGCCTAAGCGTAAGGCTGTTGACGGAGCATCCCAGATGTGTCCGTCTGCGCCTCAGCTCCCTTGTTGCATTCAACGGGCAACGACCAGCCGAGTTAGCTGTTGGGATAGGACTAACTCGGTCTAGCACACAGATTACCTGTCTAGCATCCCTGCCATACCCATCACTGTTGAGATCTGGTCGGTGCTTGGGGCTGGCAACGACCAAACGGACGAGTGCTCCTAGACAGTTGGCGCGCTTCGCTTCCTCAGACAGTTTACAGTAACTTACTATAAGATTTCCTGAATTATTAAAGAACAAAATTATGAATTCCTTTACATATAAAAGGAAACGTACAGCTTTTGTTACTAAAAATATTATTACGGTATTAATTGTTTTTCTTGAATTAATCTGGTCGTTGTGCATCACTGTAACCTTATTACCGGCTGCCACTGGTCTGTGTTGCGAGCTACGAGTGAAATTGAAACTTAACTTTGTTAGAACGTTTAGAACGTTACTACTACGGTATACTAAGTGTTGTTCTGTAATGTAAGATATTAGTAACATCATATTATATCCTACATTTCTTTTTGTGTAGATAATCATATCCAGCCTGGTCTAAGCGCGACTATAAGCAAACAATATTGTTCAATATTAAATAATATTTTAGGAGAGTTCTATAGAAATGAAAATGAAAATCCACAGCCTGCTTCCAGTCTCCGACCGGGTCAGGAATGGAATGAATGAAGCCCCCGCCTAGCGGCGAGGATATGAACTGTGCCGGCTGCTGAGACCTGACGCACTCCTCTGGGGCAATGATTAAATGAATGACAGATGAAATGAAATGATAGTGGAGAGAGTTGCTGGAATGAAATTTTGACAGGGAAAACCGGAGTACCCGGAGAAAAACCTGTCTGCCTCCGTTTTGTCCAGCACAGATCTCACATGGAGTGACCGGGATTTGAACCATGGACTCAGCGGTCTGAGGCCGGCGTGCTGCCGCCTAAGCCACGGAGGTTTTTCTATAGAAATATTATTTTTAATATTAAAATAATACTTAATAATAATGTAAAAGAATGTTTGTTGTATTTAGTGTCTATAGGTGAGGAAGCGCCACAATGAGATCTCGCATCACCCAAAATATTGCTAGGGCCGCATATGCAGGCAGGGGCGTATATAAGGGGGGAGCTGTGGGGGCTCCAGCCCCCCCCCCCCCCGAAAAAAAAGAAAGTGTTGTTTTGGTAAAAGCATACATTAATTGTAAATTTGGTTGTACCCTAATCTTAACTTATTGGCCAAATTATGAACAATATTAAGATTGAAATTAGACTACATCGTGGTATAGTAGCTGGCATTCTTGGCTCCCATCCCGGAGGTCCGAATTCGATTCCCGGCTCTGCCAAGAAATATTAATTCTGGTCTGAGGGCTGGAACGGGGTACACTCAGCCTTGTGAGGCAAAACTGAGAATTCCACAGTAGGCCTACGGTACTTTTGAGAAATAAATTATCAATTTGTAAAATTAAAAAAATTAAAAATGAATGAAACTGTTTACCTTTCTGCTTAATAAATTGACAAATATTTAGATATTTGCCATTTATACTCCATAGATCATAATAGAAAGTACATTAAGTATAAAATGTTATTTTGTGTTGTGTTGCATTTTACAACCTTTTTGGATTGCCACTAATTGTAGGCTAAGTTACATAAACTTTGAATTTTACAATTAATTCTTATTTAAAATAATCACACAAAGTTATATGCTCTAAGATATTGGTTGATATTTCTGGGTATTTTGCGGTGACAATCCCCCGAGAATACTCACAATTTTCCAGAATAGTCAGCCCCCCCTCCCTCCGAAACAAATTGTATATACTTCCCTGTCTGCATAAGTTCTACTGTGCTCTACAGAATGTTTACATCCGGTGTCGGAATGTACAGTATTTGTATGGCGCCAAGCAAGGGCGGCCCCTTGACGAGTAACCCAACCAGCGGAACGTATGCTTACACGTTGTAAAGAGCATACGGAAGTGTCATTGTTCTCCAGTGTATCTATCAGGTCAGGTTGTGGGGTGACTGGGAGTGGTAGGCCTTATCTCCGACAAAATAAGTTGCACCTCTTGTACCCCTACAGATTACGATTTTAATTGCAGACCTAATTTACAGCAGCAATACTTGGGACCGATACAACGAGCAGACATTACTTTCAACAATCCACTGAGAGCGGATCGAAGTCAATCACTGTTAAAATTGGAAGAGATTGCAGAACATGACCCTCTAGAAGGTCTGATGTAATTTTACTATTCATGTCATTATTTCCCATTACATTTTTAAAAATATTTTCCTTTAAATAATGCAAATATTAAAAATGAATGAAGGTCAGTTAACTGACATTCTAAAACAGAGATGGTTAAAGGCTTTTGATATTTTACCGAACAATGAAGTAACAAGGCAAAAAAATGTTCTTCCACTGCACTGAGGAACATCGAATCATGGATATGTTTTTCGGATCTAGATGATGAATACTTGTTAACCTTTCTAACAAGCACTCTGAGAAGGTTATATTACAGGCGAGCACGTATTCACACCACTCGCAATTTGTATGAGGATAGGTCTTGTAAACCAATTTCTTTATAACGTTGGTTGGTTGGTTCCTCAGTTTAGGGGCTGCGACAACGTGGTCATGTAGCCCCGTGTAATTTGGGTGTGTGTAGAATCTGTCTGATAACCGGTGTTAATTGTGATGACTGTATTAGTGTGTATTATCTGTTTTTTAATTCAAGTAAGGACAGCAGACTTTGAATTTTTCAAATAGTTCCTACTTTTGCCGCCAAACGCCACCGTCAACGACTACTAGTTCTTTCTTTATAACGTTGTTGACACACAAAGTTAGCTATTCTTGCATCGAAGTTGCGGGGACAAGTACAAATCCAGAACACGATAAACTATCGAAGTGTTATATTATACTGTATAACTGCTTTTCGCGTGGGAAAGTCAGCAATTAGATGCGGGTAGCATCTGCGTGCGCCCGCTTAGGGGCTAGGTGCGCGGTAAACTGTCACATTTGTGTGTAACGCAAATGTATCACGCAAAGTTTGGCTTGACCCCCAGCTCAAAAACATATCCATGTTAAAAAGAAGAGGACTTGTACTAAACATGCACGATGTTTTCTGGAGGGACTGAATACATAAATATTCATCGGCACCATGCATACATTTACAAAATCATGATCCAAGGTGGATTTTTAATCTTACAATAAAATGATAATGCAATCCAACCTCTATTAGGCCTGCTCGAAATTTCGATAACTCTTAGTAATTATTATTTCCCGAACACATTTTCTATTTACATGTATATTTTTCTATTTAAGTCGAATTTTCTGTGGAAAGCTGTTCAGTCCTTTCTACTGGTAGGTACACTGGTGATCTCAAAATTATAGCCTGTATCATTCGATCTTAGCAATTAATTCAAAGTATATTTGAATAAGATGTCCAGAATGTGCAATTGTCATCTCTCTCCCCATGGGCGCCCGCAGGATTTTTTTCCAGGGGGGGGGGGGGGGAGAGGGGCAGGTAATATCTTTTCATTTCATTACCTACCTGTCACCTGGTGATGATGCGATGTGCCCCCACCGCAATTTTCGTTTCATTTCATACTTGTTTCGTGATACTCATTATTTGGCTCCTCTGAAACCGTTGGGTATATTATCTTTATGGCATGAATGGGAGAAATAGTTTTTTATTTCAGAGTTTTTGTACATAGAAGTTCACTTTTCTTTGTGAATCATTGTCATAATGTTCATTTCTTAAAAACAGGTAAAAAAAAGCAGTTCATTAAAATGGTATTGTTAATCCAGTTCCACGATTTTCTAAATAATCTCAATTTACTAAGTTAAATAAAACTGTGGAATTATCCCTACATGTAAATCAGTTAACTATCTGTACCGGTAACTTCAATTTATGAAATAAACTGGTGTGACAATGAACAATCGAAATATTCTCGGGATACCAGGTGTGGGGAGCATGGCCCTTCCTTGCCCCCCCCCCTGTGGGCGCCCATGCCTCTCCCCTACCTGAAGAGGACCCCACATCACAGTCAGCTACGTAAATGTAACTGAATGATCTTTCTTTGTATTTATTTATTTATTTATTTATTTACCACTGTCCTCCATGCCCGGGACGAATGCCACCTCTGACCTACTCTTCTCGGTATACTGCCTTATTGTAATTACCTCCCTCTCCCCCAGTATTCAATAAAACAAAAAAAAGGCCGTTGGCTGGAATGTCGGTACGTGGCTCGTTATCTGAGAGTCTGCTTGCGGCATGTCCCCCGCCAAGAGTATAGCACGTGCTCGGCGCCAGGAGGTCTCTCGGCTCCTTGTCTTCACAGATGGAGCAGGCCTGCCCTAAGTCGTTTGTGGATCATACTATCGACATTTTCTCCCGTAAACTGTCCACCCCGACAGGAGTAGGCTATGTGGTGTAGGTGGCACTAAATTCTTCCTCAAATTATACAACAAGGGACATGTCCCCTGAAGATGCCTGGCTCTCCAATTAATTTTAGAATCAGTTTTTCATTTCTAATACCGGCATGTTGTTTGAAAAATTCACAAGGTCATTGGAAGTTAAAGTTGTATGTTGTTGAAACATTTATGGGATTCACCGTTGTCATGTAGCTCCATGTACTTGGGTGCATGTGTCATCTGTATGATAACCTATATGTGATTGTGATGGCAGTACTTGTGTGTGCATTTTTAATTAGGACCAGGATTTGGTAGGAGATGGCCATGGTCTTAAGTTTAGTACCATCCAACATTTACCCGGAGTAGAAGTGGAATACCACGAGAATCCACTTCTAGGGTGACTGGAAATCGAACCCGAACCTGAGGGGTGACAGTCAAGAATGCCAGCCAGTGCACCAAGCGGTGATCAGTAAGACTTTAATTTCAAGTGTTAGTCATTAGTTGATTCACAACACTGCTTGAAAATAATAACCCAAGACCCAACTAACCTACCATGTGTTTCCCATTTAGACAAAATCTTGTTCAAAGTGTTGCCTAGGGGCAGATGACCTCGTAGTTCTGCCCCTAAAAACAACAATAACTAACTAACTAACTAACTAACTAACTAAAGTGTTGCCTAATATTCCAGAATTGAATTTTCATGTCCGTATGATGGCAAATGGAAGCTTACATAGCCCTCACTTTCTGTACAATACACGTCCTAATGGCGGTAAGTATGTGCTGTTATTTGACCGATCGGTAGACTGGCATCGATTTACTTTTTTGGCGATGTCAATTCAAGCATATTTAATCGTGAATCATGATGACTAATACTGTAGGTTTTACTTCAAGTAGTGGCTGAGTGAGGCAAATAGCTCGACTTTCGTACTCCAATTACTCTACGCTACGCTGTGCTGTCGACGAGCAGCCCTCAGTCACCATAATAGTTTTAATTAAAGGGTAGAAATGTACACTGGTGGTATTAATTGTTGTTGTTAATTCATTTTTGGGGCTTAGGATATCTTGGTCTTCAGCCTCGTGCAGTCGGGTATGAGTTGAATTTGTCCGATAATCTGTATTTATGTGATGCCTCTAGTAGTGTGTACAACTGTATTAGGGATATGGAGGGGGTAGATTCCCCGGGACTTGAAATAAGGTACTATCCCGGCATTTGTCTGGAGAGAGTGTGGTAAATCCGGGGAAAACCACAGTAAAGATAGTCACAGTCAGCGCCGGTAATCCAGACTGGCTGTAGCTACCCACGTGGCCGTGGTGCACAATTTAACGATCACGGCTACGCTGCGGGACGGTGAATTTAATTAATTAAATGATTAGACAATCCATAGTTATAGAAATGTCTAGCAAACTTTCCTAATGAACTTATTATTTACTCAAACTCATGTAAAACAGTTATGTTCAGTGTAATATTTGCTGGATTCCCTTATCTATGGATGGATATTTGAGTGGTTACGGATAGTACTGTAGTGTGAATATGCAGTAATGTCTCCTATGCCATCGTCCCCTGAAATTCTCGGTCATAGGGCATATTGCTGTGCCTTACAGAGAAGGTAAAAGGGTTGCCTGTTATATCTACTGCACGGCGGCGCGGCGGGCCCTACAACAGGGGTTACTACCAGCCAAACAGAATAGTTAAAATGGTTGCCTGCCAAAACAACACCACGGCGTGAAACCCGCCATCACTCTGGACTGTCTGGAGTGTCATTCATTCAATCAATGCTAAGCACCATTAGGGAAACTTGTTACGAACTTTTGTAACACATTTATTAAAATTTACGTACAATTGTTACGTTCAGTTCAAACGTCGCTGGATTCATTTATCGATAGAGGGATATGTATATGAGTGACTGCAGCTAGTTTCAAAAGTGTTGAATCCTCATTAAAGAATATAATATGTAAATTTAACTAATCGCTAAAAGTAGGCTAATTAGGTAGCTCAATCTAGTGGCCGCGGTGGCCGAGAGCGCTAACGCGCTATCTCGTGTCTCGCTGGCATCGTGGTTCGAATCCCACCTCGGCCGTCCTGAAAATGGTTTTCGTGGTTTCCCATTTTCACTACCAGGCAAATGCCAATGCAATAGGTCCACGGCCGATTTCCTTTCATAATCCTTTCCCTGACCCATCCTGAAAAGAAAAGTAGATGGTCATTGGCTGCATTAATAAAATTATAAAAATTTCTAAATTAACAATACACAACACAAATTGCTTCCCACAATACTCTTGAAGCAAGTATAATGTATAAATAATTCATGTTTTTCGGGCCTCAATTGAAAAAGGAGGCAAGGTTTCTCCGAAACGTATGGTTCTAATTTAATTTTACACGGCATTAGACCAAAAAACATGAATTATTTATATAGTAATCCGGGCCGTGAAAGCATTAACATACATATAAGAATAATGTACCCAGAATAACTGCATTGAGAGAGATAGCCCACTTGTTAAAACACTTGTTAAGCTGAGAAATAACTGATATTCCATTATACATCATACATTATTAGGCCTATGCTTTAGAATTGAGTGGTGGCAGGAATGTAGTGATGTTTAATGATTGAAGACCCTACGGAAAGAACGGGGTAAGTCCATTTTTTTTAAGGAAATGAGTTTATGGCACATTCTAGTGGCCAGTCATGGAAACTACAGATCAGTTGAAATTGATTTAAAAA
Source organism: Meconema thalassinum (assembly GCA_946902985.2). Taxonomy (NCBI): domain Eukaryota; kingdom Metazoa; phylum Arthropoda; class Insecta; order Orthoptera; family Tettigoniidae; genus Meconema; species Meconema thalassinum. The sequence continues at coordinate 695,692,081 of OX336390.1, forward strand.
AAGCGGCAAGTCACAGAGATACAGAGGTTTTGATTTTAGTGGAAATGGAAAGAACGTCCCATATCCTCTCACTTTTTCACAACTTAACTTTAGTTGTTATTTGTATTACATGGACTTTCTCTATAAAAATAAATTTGGCAAAATAACTTCATTGCTTACACCCAATTGGGGTGTTTTAAGTATTTATTTTTAGTGTTGAAAGTTTAAATTGGCTCTCCTGAAAAATTTACATAATGTGACTTATCCCGGTTTTTCCGTGGAGTCTTCAAATTATTTCGTACTTAATAACATTTTGTGATTAGTTTATATCTGGATACTATGACCACAACTAATGGTAACTGCGGCACCTAATGCCTCGTCTACGTCTCCGGCTTGTTTGAACATGGATTCGTTAGGTATTTTCACTGTTTTGAGTCATTCTTCCCGGCCATGAGAAACTTTGTTCGATAGAATAAAGTGTTATTAATTCGTTTCAGGGGCTTGGGTCATCTTGGTCATCAATACATGTGCTTGGGTGTGTGTTCAATTTGTATGATAACTTGTGTTTCTATGGTGACTGTAGTAGTGTGTATAATTGTAAACATTAGGGTTGGAAATAGGGTAGGTGCCCCTGGGTTTAATATAAGGTACTATCCCGGCATTATCCTGGAGGGAATGTGCAAAAACGTGGGGTAAGCTACACACAGGATAACCGCTGTCTGTGTCAGAGTACGAAACTCCAATCTCCGGATTCTCTGCAGCTCCCAATGGGATTTAACGCGCACAACTATGCCGCGGGCTGTACTAAAATGTTATACGGTTTTCTCACAAGGAATATATTACACCATACACCGTGTAGTAGGGTGAGGAGATCTTCGTACGTATACCATCCATGATGAGATTATTCCCCCAAATTCCACATACACCCAGGTACACGGAGAAATGACTCTCAAATGATACAACGAGATTATCCCTCTAAATTCCACACACACCCAGGTACACGGGGCTAAAACACTCTAAACTGATACAACGAGATTATCCCCATGCTAGGTGTATTTCAAAAGGTTGGTGACCTCTGCCGTATAGGAATCAACCAATGACACAATGTACCGTACCTGTTAGTCGATCAGAACACTGACAAAGTTTCAGACAGCAATCTCATGAACATTTTCATCGGAAAGTGACACTTAGTTGTATTGCTTGGCAAGACAACTCTCCTCCCTGACAGTGAAAGTTGTCAACCCATGTTCGTTCCAGGAGAAGAATTTTTTATAAATCTTGACTCAGTACCACAGGTTTAGCTGTGAGAACATTGGTAACAGCGTATGGTGCGATATGATGCAGAGTCGTCCGCAAAAAACAAAATCAGTGAAGGCATCGAGGTTTAAAAGATCATATATAGCCTAAACTAGCTCCACAACTTCACACAGTAAGATTAAAATGAAAACATTCAAACTTAAAGTTTACTGAAAAACCAAGGCGGAAGAGCAGACACATTATAAACCACTCACGAAAATGTACTTTGAATTTATTTAATCACTCTTCCGTTGCTTGATTATCCCATATTATTTACCAATAGGCCTACATGCTCCTTAGTTGCCTATATTTTCACTTTACAATGGAGTTATAGTTGTAAACTCATTTCCAGCAAGATGATCTGAGAAATGAAAGTAACGCTAGATAAAAGGGCTGGTATGACCGCTTGCTCCTTTGTTTGTCTCACCACAAGATATATTCTAATAAAAAATTCATATTATAAAATTCAAAACGTGCTACAATCAAAGTTTGATTAATTCAAACTTTTGATATTCAAAATCGTATGAATAATTCGAAATCTTCACATGGTTTCATGACATCTCAATAAATGGCAATATAACATCTAATTTAAAATCTTGAGTAAACACTTAAGTTAATTGATGTATTCTGAGAAATTGAGGAAAACAATCACAATAATCGCTATAATTATTATTTAAAGATTAGAACGATCAAGTTTAGAAAGTGATGCGATAATTTTACCACCATGGTAAATCTCCACAGCGTTCAGAGACATAAAGAAAATTAGGACAACATCAATTTTCAGGGGAAAATTACTACTGTCACATAATTGTGTTTTAGAATTGACTGTAGCTAAGTTATTACCCCTTCTAGTGCCATTTCGGATTGTGGCCTTACAATTTAGGTAACGCTGGTAGAGACTGGAAGTAGAGGTGCCAACCATACGACAAAGTAGTTACACCATAGTATCAGATACGGAAAGAAAGAACTTTTAGAAAACTTAACACCCATTTTCATTTTTGGAAATAAATCAAATAGCTTTGTGAACAGTGCCAAACATAATAATATCGACTGCAGCCCAGAATCTCAGTGGAGGTATATCTTCTCTTGGGCGGTCCTGCTACGAGTATGATGTTTATGCTATGGGACGGAGGAATGATTGATATATCTATAATATGCATGTATACACAGACATTTCAACGAATACATTTACTTCAAAATATACTGGTATGAAAATGAATCGCTAACCGACTGCTTCATAATTATTTTCTCTGTCTGGAATACTAATATAGAACATTGTTTTAATAATATGACCACGTCTGTAGGGTATGTTATGTGTTATTTGGCTAACAGTGTGAAAATCGGTGAATCGGGAATTACGTCACACTAACAGAAGACGACCAGCTCATGCTGCCAATTTTCATTCTACACTATTCTTAATTTCCAAATATAGATCATTTTGTGTAGAACTTAAAAATTGTGTCTCACTGGTTATTCTCAAGGGGAATACCTCACCACGTACATTACAACCTCTTCAATTTCCAGATTTAGGTCACTTAGCCTGAATCAAAATTTCCTCCGTAAAACCTGCTTAAGTTATGTATGTCTACCCCTTATTATTCCCGTTTCCAACGGGGTCGGGGATGAGATGTGATGAAATGGTTTTTATGGCTGGATGCCCTTCCTGAAGCAAACCTCACGAGAGGAATTAATGAGAGATGAAATGAATGAAGAAGAATGAAACTGGGCAAGGATGTGGAAGAAAGTGGCCGTGGCCTGTCAGAAGGTACCGTCCCAGCATTTTCCTGGAGTTGAAAATGGGGAAACCACGAAAAACCATTTCAAGGACATCCGACGGTGGGGATCGAACCCACGTCTGCCTTGTCCGCAGAGAGCTTGGCCCCATGGCCTAACGCTGCGCTTCAGCGAGCGTAGCTACCGCTGTCGGTCTGTAAAACCTTCTTAACTGACTAATTATCTCATGTCATTAGGACAATGTGATTAATTAGACAACAAGTAATATAAAGTAGAGTTAAAATTTGTGATGTAAAAATGTGGGTTTCAACTGGTCTTCATGTTGATAGAATGACAATGCTTGTTAAAGATCAAAATAGAATTTGATTCAGAGGATAAATTGACTGCCTCGAAGGCTATTACCGGTACTATCATAAAATGGTAGCATTATTGAAATGGCAATATATATTACAAGGTCAGTTTTAGTGTTTGCAAGTGGTCTGGAAACATGGTCAGCAAATAAATACAACTCTGAATCAACTTAACAGTACCTACTATAAATCACCACGTTTATAGTGATGAGGGACAAATGCTAAGGTTGCAATGTTAGTAATTTATTGAAGGTGACGTGGGCTATAACTAGATCAGCCTGGACACATAAGCACACACGAGGTTGTCACTTAACTGCGACACAAAACATCCTACTGTGTCACGTCCTCTTGATCTGTCATGCAATCGAGCTCATCTCCAGCCTCCCGGAGCAGTGACACTGTAACTGCTAACTTGCTTAGTTATGTACTTTCCCTATCGGAGATTGGTAATTGACCTGATCACCAAAGTACAAAGTATTTGTGCTTTTTGAAGTTGCGTCTCAGAACAATGACCTAATCCCCGTGCGGGTGGGGGAACGAATCCAATCACGATATTATTTGCCTGTTGTAAGAAGTGGCTCATGGAGCAGGTATATAACACGCCTGGTGAGATCGGGAATTGTCAATCCTAAGGGGTCCTGGAGCTGGATGCATTTATCTATTTTTCTAGTGGCTTTATGACGAATACTTTCCTTTTGCCTTTCATGACTTTACTTCCTTCCGGTGGTGGCTGATGGTTTTTGTCCCGGGTGTTGCATTACTTTTGGCGGAAGGGTAATCAGATGATTTGGTCAGAGCTCCTTCATACAGTAGGTTTAATCCCAATGACTATATCACTGACAATTCTGAGAATAGTATTCTCCCAAACTTTCTCCTTACTCCAGCATAGCATTAGGTTGGATTTGGCTCAAGCCAGTTTCCTAACTCATATAAAAAATAGTTGCAATCACTGCATTATATCCGGGGCAACATGACCACGTTGTCGCAGCCCCTAAACTGAGGAATCAACCATCACTGCATTGCAGTATAATAGATGTTTAAACCTTGAAACTTGTAAACTTTGATTAAAACAACAACAAAGTTGTAGAATTAAGAAATGTATATTTGTTTCCAAGACTGGCCTCAAAATATTCAAAAACGAATAAACTACAAGTTTCCTTCCTTTCTTTAATGTCTTATAAAGATTGAGAAACACTGATTATGTTTCAGTTTGGCTTCAGCCTGTTTAGATTAGTTTCTATGATCTTTGAATTAATCTGAGAGGGGTTCGAAGGAGAGATTTCCTGGTTGGAACCAATGACTATGCGTATTCAGTGCACACGGTGCGCCCTTACAGCACAACACAACAGCATTAATCCATTAAGGGGTCAGGGTGAGTGGAGTAGGCTACGTCAGATCGGAAACCCACTGGGACCCGGCTCCAATTACCTTCAATGGACACACAGTCACAGTGTGAAGTCTACTGTAGCTCATAAACAACCAACGTAGGTAATGAGAAGCGAGCAAATCGATCAGTTTTGTGTATTAAAGCTTTTTGTACTCAGCGCATTGCTTTCAAAACTTCAGAAAAAAAAAAGCAATATATTCTACCACCCGTGTGCATTAATTTGTTTTCACAATTTTGTCTATTACAGATTTTTGTACACAAGACATTGCTCTAACATGTCTGAAAAATATAAATCTTAGTACAAGATACAGGGCTGGATTTAGATTTTATGCGCTCCTAGGCCCGGGGGTTTTTGCCGCCCCCTCTTCATAACATCGTGAAGCAGGGATAATTTAGACCTCAAAAGGTCTTTGTGAAGGTTATTGTTATTTTATTCTAATGCATCGTGAAGTAAAATCAACTAAATAAATTAAAATAATGAGAGAATCAACTGTTTCTAAATTTGTATAACTATAAATAAATAGGCCAACGAGATATTAAAATAAGTGTAAACCATTTAAGACTAGTTATACACTTTCAGATTTACATATTCATTGCTGTACATCCTACAACCTACAACTTTGCATAATGAATTATCCAAATTAAACTGATATTCAAGAGGAAAGCCTCCGTGGCTTAGGCGGCAGCACGCCGGCCTCTCACCGCTGGGTCCGTGGTTCAAGTCCCGGTCACTCCATGTGTGATCTGTGCTGGACAAAACGGAGGCAGACAGGTTTTTCTCCGGGTACTCCGGTTTTCCCTGTCAAAATGTCATTCCAGCAACACTCTCCACTATCATTTCATTTCATCTGTCATTCATTTAATCATTGCCCCAGAGGAGTGCGTCAGGCCTCGGCAGCTGGCACAGTCCATATCCTCGCCGCTAGATAGGGGCTTCATTCATTCCATTCCTGACCCGGTCGGAGACTGGAAGCAGGCTGTGGATTTTCATTTTCAAACTGATATTCAAGACTTAAATTTTGTCCCAATAAATCATAAAATATTTCTGTTCAAAAGCTGAAGTCGAAAAATCTGCTGTTGCAAAACATTTGTTGGACGTAGACGTGTATTGTAGCCTATAACATTTTATGGAAATTTTCTGACAAAAAAAATTTGCGGATTAATTTTGCGCCCCTCTGTATGGTGCGCCCCTAGGCCGGGGCCTATTGGTAAATCCAGCCCTGACAAGATACTGTTCTCAGTTATGCTACTATCGCGATATTGTCTTTCAAAGAGTAGTCAGATTATTATGGGTGAAGAAACGGATAAAACGCTAGAAACTGTTCTAGTTCTGTAAGTATAATATTCAAGGGAAGGGGAAGTAACAAAGAATATAACGCTCTTGGTTTGGCTCGAGCCACATCGTAGCACCGCCCCAAAATTAAGCTGTTTCTGTGGTCCAAAGACCCTTACTGCCGCTTGCTGCTTTGCGTACAAATGCCGCGCAGTAACACGTGAGGCATCATTTTATTCGTATCTATTGAGTCTAACATTTAGTACAATCTAATTTAAAATAGAGTGGATGATCCAAAAAGCTATTGACTGGCTGCGTGATGCAGAGGTAACGTTATCGCCTGCTGTGCTCAAGGTTGCAGGATCAAATCCTGGCGCCACCAGTTGGCCTTTGAGGGTGCTCAAATGCGAGGGAGCCGTGTCAGTAGATTTAATGGCACGTTAAAGATCCCCTTCGGGGCAAATTCTGGCACCTCGGTGTCTATAAAAGCCGCAGTAGTTAAAAGAGACGTAAAACCAATGGCAATAAATAAATAAATAAATAAATAAATAAATAAATAAATAAATAAATAAGTAAACAAATAAATATCAAACATGAATAAGAACCCCCCCCCCCCCCCCCTTAGTGTATCCGGAATATGAACAAGAATTGCTTGAGAGTTGTGATGTATTTGTTGTAATGTGAGCAAAAGTAGGTTTCTTCTTCATTCTAGCCTGACACGACAGATCATCAGGTGTTCAGTGACACAAATCCTCTCCACTGCTGCCCTGAGTAGGCTATGTGTGTGAACACTGTAATCTATAAGGTGCGTTCAAAAAGTAACGAGCCGGAGGCTGTAATGCGCAAACCGGTATGACATCGGCTAATAGTGGCGTGTGTGTAACGAGGTGTGGTTCCGACCAGAGCATGGAAGGTCACAGACCGTCGCTAGAGGGCACGCGTGCACGTCACGTGACGATACAAAGCGAGCAGCAGCATGCATCAATCGTCCAACGCTGCCAGTCGCATTGCAAACAGTGACATGGAGGCGTCAAACAAAGAGCAAAGAGGAGTTGGTTGGTTTCTGACAGCGAAAGGCGTAGGGGGAATGGACATTCATCGCCGAATGTCCAAGTGTACGGCGAACACTGCATGTCCCTTGCAAGGGTCAAGACGTGGCACAAGCGCTTCAGGGAAGGACGGGTGTCGTTAGCCGATGATGTCCGATCTGGGGCACCCCCCCTGCATTACCGATGACAACGTCCAGCTGGTTGATGCACTCATTACCCAGGACCACCGAGTGAAAGTGAACGCCATAGCCGCCGTGGTCGGATTGAGCGTCGGAAGTGTGCACACCACCATGAAGGAACGACTGCACGTGTGGAAAGTGTGTGCCCAATGGGTGCCCCACAGTCTTCAACCACACCAGGAAGCATGTCAAATGGCCCACTGTCTTGGTCTTGTTTGGACGATTGATGCATGCTGCTGCTCTCTTTGTATCGTCACGTGACGTGCACGCGTGCCCTCTAGCGACGGGATGTGACCTTCCACGCTCTGGTCGGAACCACACCTCGTTACACACGTCACGATTAGGCGATGTCGTCACCGGTTTGCGCATTACAGCCTCCGGCTCGTTACTTTTTGAACGCACCTTATACTATTTGGCATAAATGTCAGATAAATTATACCACAATGATAGAGATGTAAGGACCAAAGGTACATCATTCATTACATTGCACAGAACAGATATTCTTTTGAAAAATTCTCAAATGACCAGTAGTGGTGTAATCGGGTAATGTTTGAGGGTTTTTTATGCTGTTGGCCAGAAAACAGATAGTGAATGAAATCTCCTATGAGTAGAATGACCCAAACATACTTTCACAGTGGGCTAGAAGACCGCTGCTCCGTCCTTAGAGTAATATTCACCACCATCATACTTATAAAGAGTGAGAGGAGTTCACTATGCACAGCTACGAGTAAGTTTAAAGACATTTTAAGAGTTTTCTGATGATCAGTAGGGTCACTCACATTTATAAACTGGGAAAATACAAGTCAGGATTATGAAAATAAAATCTATCCTTCCCCTCTTCTGATCATTTCGAAAGACTGACCGACTTCTTTCTTGATACAGCGTGTGAGGTATAGTTTGTGTTCTTTGTGAGCGCACTTACCGTATTCTTTCAGACGCACTGTTATAAAAATTGATGCTCCGTCCATGGAGATCTATAAAGAAAGAAGTGATTCTGATAATAATAATAATAATAATAATAATAATAATAATAATAATAATAATAATAATAAGAATAATAATAGTACGGTAATAATAATAATAATGTTATAGATTTTACGCCCCTTTTAACTACAGCGACTTTTAGAGACGCCAGGGGGCTGTAAAGTTGCCACGAAGGAAATGTTTAACGTGCCAGTAATTTTTAATCTACTGACACGGCTCCTTCGTACTTGCGCACCCTCAAATGCCAACTGACTGCACCAGGATTCGATCCTGCAACCTTGGAAACAACCGAATACTACTAATACTACTACTAATAATAATAATAATAAGAAGAAGAATGTTTATTCGTGTCAGAAGCCTACCTATACAATATACAATAATAATAACAATCATAGACTAATCATAATGATATAGTGTGTTTCTACCCACATTTTCCCACCTCTACGTGGTCGGGATTGAGACGAGATGAGTTTCTTGGATAAGGATGGTTTTTACGGCTAGATGACCTTCCTGATGAAATAAATTAAAAATTAATGAAACAGGTTAAGGAGGCGAAATGAGATGGCCGTGGATTATTAGTTGATTCCATACCGGCATTTGCCTGGACTTGAAAATGGAAAACCCATTTGAAGGATGACCGATGATATGGTTCAAACTCAAACGTCTACCGAGTTTGGAGATAGCCAGGCCCTTGATCTTGGACCGGCCGGTATACAGTGAAAGCTCTATTAAGAGACCAGTGACGGTTCCATGGAAAACTGGTCTTTTGGAGGGGTGGTCCCTTAATAGGGATAGGCATAAAAAATTGTATACTGCATTATTAATAAAGTTGGAACACATACTTGATTACAATTTATCTGCATTGGTTCACAAGTGGTACAAATTAATTACAGTTAGTTATTTTCTGAGCTCTGTCATTTAAAATAGTCACGAATTGATCTCTGTTTCAGATTAGCACATCATCTTTTATTTACAACTAGCAGTAGTACCCGGCTTCGCCCGGTGGAATGATGATAATATTTCAGTCTCCTTAACACTCAACGTCATAAATTATATTTACTTATGTATTCATTTCATACATTATCAAACCCAGTGACAATGTTTATACTTAAGTCACTATGGGAAGGCTCTGTAAAATAATGATCATTCTCGCGATATTTGTCTTAAGTCCGAGTCGAGATATGTCGTTAGCGGTCCCAGAATTCGTGACATCTCAGTCGTAGAAGACTTTATGTGGTGGTGATTAGAAATATAATGGACTTAAAATCTAGGTCATTTACCCCAAATGACGTTGAGGGCGTAACATCTAGGTAATTTGCCCTACTGATCAGGATGATATTGAAAATTACTACATAACTGACATATGAAACTTGGAAAATAATAGAAAAAGTTATTTTTAGGACTCACATTTCGGGAAAGACTTGATTATTTTTTGCCAAAGAGCTCCCACTTAGATCGCTATCTGGTTAAAAGTTTCGTCTTGTTAAGGTTTAAACTGTACGATAGATGTCTGAAGCAATTCCTCAAAGAGAAGCTTCCAGATTTCGCAGTCGATATATCGTTAACGTTCCTGAGCATCCAGTTGTCTTTTCTTCTGACGCAAAACATCTTCTACATAGTGATGATGAACATAGAAGCGACTACTGGCACATGTAACTTATCAACGAATGGGAATAATTGATACTTTAAAGGAATGGGAGGTCATTTGCCCTTTTGATGAGGATCACAATGCAGACTACTACTACTACTACTACTGAACGGGTATATCAAACTTACAAAGTAATGGAAATACGTATTTTTAAAATCACAGGCTAGGTAGACTCTGGTGTTGCTTAGTAGTATAATGGACGTAACATCTAGGTCATTTGCCCCTTTGATGAGGATGATAATGAAGACGACTACTACTGAACGGGTATATCAAACTTACATACTAATGGAAATACATATTTTTAAAATCACAGGCTAGGTAGACTCTGGTGTTGCTTAGTAGTATAATGGACGTAACATCTAGGTCCTTTGGCCCTTTGATGAGGATGATAATGAAGACGATTACTACTGAACGGGTATATCAAACTTACAAACTAAAGGAAATACACATTTTTAAAATCACAGGCTAGGTAGACTCTGGTGTTGCTTAGTAGAATAATGGACGTAACATCTAGGTCATTTGCCCCTTTGATGAGGATGATAATGAAGACGACTACTACTGAACGGATATATCAAACTTACAAACTAATGGAAATACACATTTTAAAAATCACAGGCGATGAAGACTGTGGTGTTACTTAGTGGTATAATGGACGTAACATCTAGGTCATTTGCCCTTTTGATGAGGATGGTAATGAAAACTACTGTTGAATTGACACGACAAACTTACAAACTACCGTGATAGAAAGAAATATTTCAAAATTCACAGGCGATGAAGACTTATTGTGTGTGGTGATTAGTGGTATAAAGGGTGTAACATCTAGGTCATTTGCCCTTATGATAATAATAAGGTAATGAAAAATGACTACTAAACGAACATGGTGTAATTTTAAATCTGATATAGGTAATTCAGATTACTACCTTCGATGTCTTCCAAAGTCTGAACGTTATATTCTGGCTTAGGCCTATACTCGATGCGTGTAGTGAAAGAGCTTATCGAGTACTGCTCGGGTCCAAGCTGCACGTAGCTGAGAATATCGCAGATGATGATGATATATGATGACAGACGTTCGGGGGGGTTCCTGGTCCTATTCACATTGACCGGTGAATCACTCATTCTTTCGTAACACTACAGCGGTTTGAGCAAAGACCCTGTATGAACATCAGCATTGTCAGCAATAACAGGTAACACGGCGGGGTCTGGACATTTTTCTCATGTCACCTCGCGATGAATGAGCAAGCTATTCTCACCCCTGCCCCCTCTTCCCCCCTCCACCCACCAGGGTCACAACTTGTGGGACGTGGGTTTGCGACCACGGGACCCCAGCTGAGTCCGGCATTGCTTCTACTTACTGGTGCCGGGCACCTTTCAGTTCTCTTTCCTGTCAGCCTCCCAGATACCCGATGGTATCAGGTTATCCGAGGCCTAGCGACTCTTTCACTTTCCCGCCTTAATTGGCCCTTGTCTAATCATTCCTGATAGCCTCATTCTTTTCTTAATATCTCATATCTTCTGCTCAAGACCCTCAAGGAGGCAGGGTGTGTGTAGCCCTGGTGCACCCTGGATAGTGCTACATCCTCAAGGGCTCATGACTGGTGAGTTCAGGAGCTGGCAACCCTGAAGGTTTCCTGAGCGGGTCCGGTTTTACCCCTTTTTTCCATTGCCTTTGGGACGGACCCTGTCCACTTTCCGGGAATGGAGTGGTCTGTCCGCAATTTCAAGCAGACAGAGTTACTCGCAGGGTACCAAAGGGTAAGTATACAAATTTTGGTTCTGATCGGTGAAACGGTGTAGATTTGGACCAAAGGGCCTAAATGCAGAGATTGGGTTGGACTGTCCGAAATTTCAAGTGGACAGGGTTACCCGCAGGGTTGCAAAGGGTAAGTATACACATTTTGGTTCTGATCGGTAAAACGGTGTAGATTTGGAACAAAGGGCCTAAATGCAGAGATTGGGTTGGACTGTCCGAAATTTCAAGTGGACAGGGTTACCCGCAGGGTTGCAAAGGGTAAGTATACACATTTTGGTTCTGATCGGTAAAACGGTGTAGATTTGGAACAAAGGGCCTAAATGCAGAGATTGGGTTGGTCTGTCCGAAATTTCAAGTGGACAGGGTTACCCGCAGGGTTGCAAAGGGTAAGTATACAAATTTTGGTTCGGATTGGTGAAACGGTGTAGAAGTTTGCCAAAGGGCCTAAATGCAGGAAATGGGGTGGTCTGTCCGAAATTTAAGTGGACAGTGTTATTCACAGGGTTACATAGGGTAAGTATACAAATTTTGGTTGAGATCGGTGAAACGGTGTAGATTTGGGACAAAGGGCCTAAATGCAGGGAATGGGGTGGTCTGTCGGAAATTTCAAGTGGACAGGGTTACCCGCAGGGATCCGAAGGGTAAGTATACAAATTTTGGTTCAGATCGGTGAAATGGTGTGGATTTGTATACATAACAGACAGACAGACAGACAGACAAACATTGAGCTTTATATATATAGATTTCACTTTCTAGATTACCTCTGAGTGAGTTCGAAAGTCCATTAATTTGTTCTAGGTTCGAACAATCTTCTAGGAGAGCCGTTTTTTGTATTTTTTATACGTTACATAACACTTTTTCTAATGACATTGTATGCTATGCAGTTCTGTGCCAACAGAACCATTGTTTACACCCTCATCACCATCTCTAATGGGAAGGCAGACGAGAAGTGGTCTTTTGAAAGAGGTCAGACAGAAAATGCCTGTTCTTTGGTCGGGGAGAGGGATGGTCCTTAAGTAGAGGTAACATACATTGACCTTACGAGGTTTTAAATCGGTTCCAAGAAAAATCGGTCTTTGAGAGAGGTGGTCTTTTAATAGGGGTGGTCTTTTAAAGAGGTTTCACTGTAATAATAATAATAACAATACTACTACTACTACTAATAATAATAGTAATAATAATATTAATAGTAATAAAAGACGATGATTATGATAATAATGATGATGATGGACCTAATGATGATGGACTGGTGGATATATGGTTCCCAGAAGAATGACTGTAAGGGAAGTGGTACTGAGCAGAAATAAAAACCTCCTACACTGTCTTATATCGCTGCCCGTCATCGTTGGTAGATTTCGGTGAAGTAATTGGAGCCATGTTGTTCCACAAGGCTCCCCACTATGACCGTAAGTTCGTCGCCTCCACTCGCATCTCCTGTTACATCAACGAGTGAGACCGCGCTACGCCGGCCGCCTTCTAATAGAGCACCACAACAGTTTGCCTTTAGATTTAGCTAATGTTTAAACCATAGAATAGTTTAATAACTTATACGATACCAAGATGTGAATTGCCAAAGCTGGGAAACCCTTCGCGGAGGGAAATTTAATCAAGGAGTGCCTAATGGACGCGACGGCATGTGTTAGTCCTACGGAGCTAGCTGAAAATTTTGAAAAAAATCTCTTTTTCTCCTCAAACTGTGGGTCGCAGAATAGACGATATGACCGTTGATATTGAACAGCAATTAATGGAGAAGGCAGCACATTTTGTATAACTCGACGAATCAACCGACATTACGGACACAGCACAGCTCGTTATTTTCATTCGCGGGGTGGATGATGATCTTCGGGTCACCGAGGATTTCCGAGACTTGGTAGCTCTCAAGGACACCACTACCGGATTCGATTTTTTCCAAGATTATACAATTTATTGTAGTTTAATTCCCAAACTGTGACTGTCGAGCAAATCAGATTTCAACACAAATAAATAAACAAGTAATTAAATCTTAACAGGAAGGGGAACTTGGAAAACATCTTTAAGGAAGAACGAAAGATATTGAGGAAAATTCTTGGCCCAAAAAGAACAGAAGGTTGAAATCTCGCTAAGCGACTGAGAAATTATCTAATCCTGCGGCAGACATCAGAAAACGATGACTGAAATTTTGTGGACATGTTCAAAGACTTCCACCGACTAGGCTTACACACAAGATCACAACTTGCGCAGGAAAACTGAAAAATATACCTTGGATTCGGCAGAAGAAGGCCCAAGTAAGAAAAGCGGAAGTCTTTGATTGGAACCTATTCTGATGTAGGGTAAATGGATGGATAGTAACACCAGAGAATGACGCTCCAAAGAGACCAGGAACCAAGTGGACTGAGGAAAGGAAGATGGCCCATGGAGAGATAATGAGAGCCATATGGAAGATCAGAAAGGCGCATCATAAAAGTACTGAGTGATCCAACTGGGTCCATTCGCACATAATAATAATAATATTAATAATAATAATACTACTAATAATAATAACAATAATAATAAATACATAAATGAATACAATTACGAATGATTTTTAATATAATTTATGTTCATTTTTTATCAAATTAAAAGTTATAATTAAAATATTGGAATCGAAGAAGAATTCAATATACATTATTAGAATATCGCGTTGGAAGCTATTTTTCAAGAGATGTGGAGGGTGTTTTTGAGTCAATGGGATTAAAATGGGAGCGGTTGACGAGTGTAACGATGGATGGAGCAGGTTGAACTGCAGTTGGTCTTAAAGACCGCTTTCTAATGTCACCAAGTGTAGAAGAATTTTACAACGGCTTTCCACAAGAAGAATACCCCCTTTTGTATAAACATGCATGTAAAGTTCTGTCAATGTTCGGCTCAACGTACATTTGTGAGAGTTTCTTTTCGGTTCTTAAGCTTACCAAAAGTAAACATCGTGCAACGATGAGCGATAGAAACTTGCGCAATTGTTCACGTATAGCTGTGTCAAGAAATATCGTACCGAGCTTTTACTAAAAGCTCGTAAAAACGACGGAGCAAAAGTCACTCGGTCTGTACTATCTGTTCATATTGGTAAAATGTTCTTGGATTTTCCTCTCTAATATGTTCACATTTCAGTTTGGAATAAATCACAATATGCTTTACTTAACACTTGAGTTCGTTTCCTGCACATTCCATACATCGGAGTACCATTCTATTTGTATATGCAGTATATTTTTATGGCAAAAAATCTGTATTAATATGATGTCAACAATCCCGCAAAGGCCACATAACTGTACTATATTTTAGTAGTCAGCGCGGTCCGAACATAGTCCACCTGTCTCAGGTCTCCTCGCTGCCACAGTGTAGTCGTGGTAAGAGAAGGAGCGCTAGTCTGACTGCACTTTGCTCCCCAACCGCGACCGCGCTCTCCGAATGCAATGACTGGATGACCCTGTTATAGACCAACACGTTAGGACTTAGCAGAAACAATGGCATGAAAATCGGCATGAAAATACAAAGGTGACATTGATAGGAAAGGAAAGCAACAAAGTAGAATGCCAGCTAGTAGGAAATAAATTGGACCAGTATTCCAAGTATTCTCCCGGTTGGTATATTAAAACTGACTGGCCAAAAGTGCAAATTCCCAATTGTGACTAATTAATAATTAAAACATTGGAGTGCAATAAACCATTCCCACATCGTTCGGTATTCAGACAGACTTTGTGTATCGACTATAGAACATCGATTATTGTATTCCAATATGTATACAACATTGAATGTGCTTTAGTGCCTTGGTGGCAAATCATACGTGGCACAACAAGGAATGTACAAAATCAAAGATTTTTTTCTTTAAAAAATGTGAAATTAAGTGTACTCCGATATCAGATCGGCCATTTTTAGCGCATTTCTTCAGTAATATCTGCGCATTGCTGATTTCGTAGCGACGGTGTGAATCTGTTGGCTGAGGTGTTCACCTTCTGCACTCATTATTGCGTGTTCGAATCCTGGCACAGTCAGTTGCCAATAAATAGTGTTTAAATGCGAAAGACTCGTGTCAGTAGACTGTGGTGGTGAAACATGAATGTCATGTGTGCCTGTGTGTCATTTATTCAAGATCCCCTTCGAGGCAAAATGTTGCCACCTTGAAGTCTCTAATAATGAAATATTAGAAGCCGTTTCTTCAGTGTGGTCTAAGTAATCAATTATAGAAGCTTTTCAGTCGGTCAACACAAGTGTAAACGATTTGATTATGCGGGAAGCTACAATTAATTTCCTAGCGCCTGAAATAAATTACATGAATGTATACACAGAATAAAACATTTCTCACATACATGGGGGGGGGGGGGTCAATTGGATGACTAGTTTCGGTCTTCAAGCAAACATCCTCAGATCCTGCTAATTTAGGTGCTGGCTGCGTGGCTCAGCGGTAACGTTTTTGCTTACAGTACTGGGCCCAAGGTTGCAGGTTCGTATCCTGGCGCAGTCAGCTAGCATTTGAGGGTGCACAAATGCGAGGGAGCCGTGTCAGTAGATTTACTGGCACGTTTAAGATCCCCTTCTGGGCAAAATTCCGGCATCCTGGCGTCTCTAAAAGCCATAGTAGTTAAAAACGGACGTAAAACCAATACCATTATTATTATGCTAATTTAGGCACAGTGGATATGTATACAGTATAAGACGTATGTACAACAGTATTTACATTATTAAGCTGGCGGCTTCGGTGGCGTAGTTGGTAGCATGCTGAGCTTCTATGCCCAAGGTTGCGGGTTCAAACCCGGCCGAAGTCGTCGGATTTTTTAAGAGCGTTAAAAATCTCTCAGAATGCCTTCTTTCGGAGGGGAAGTAAAGCCGGTGGTCCCATGTCATACATTTGTGGCATGAAAAAGAACCTTCCACTAACTACACTTGTGTGAAGCCAAAATTTGTAGGTTAAAATTGATAACGCTCTATTTGTTCCAACGTTCACTGCCAGGTGCTTATCGTGATGCCATATAGTAGCCAAGTCCACAAGCTAGGTGTCGTGGACGGTAGCATTTGGTAGCAAAAGTAGGAACTACTTGAAATTATGGCCTGCAGTCCTTACTTGAATTAAAACAGATAACACACACTAATACAGCCATCACAATTAACACCGGTTATCACACAGATTCTACACTCACCCAAAGTACACGGGGCTACTTGACCGCGTTGTCACAGCCCCTAAACTAAGGAACCAACCAACATTATTAAGCTAGAGAAGTTTTTAATTAAATTTTGTAATGAGTCGGATTTTTTTACCAATTATATATTATTCTGTTAGTGTATTACACTTGTAAAGTAATGTGTTTATTGTTAGTATTTTTTAAATTTACAAAGAGTGAAACGTTAACCTCTATCGTTGCGAAGTGATTTCGTTCCAAATTGTTTTCTTATTAACTGTTACTATTCAAATTACTTGTTTACTTGGTGAGCTTTTGTAGTTGGTTGTTAGGTTAAACACTTAAACAAACACTTCAATGAAACTGAGTTGCCACTGTGGTTTTGTAGACATAGCTGATTTGCAGCTGTTCCTGCACATGTGACCTCGTCACTACATGTCCCTCTGTTAGAGCCTAATGACCACCAATGACGGAGGATCAATTAAACTCATATTTAATTGGATATGCTTACTGAATTACAGGGGGTTCTTTATTTGCAAGGAAGAGGGCGTGATGGTGAAGTGATTATGCTGCTTGCCTCTCAGCTCTCACCAAGGAGGACAGGGTTCTATTCCCGATCAATGCATATGAGATTTTCGTAGTGAAATATCACGTCGTGTGGTTTGGATTCCACGTAAAAATGGAGGTCCCATGACTCATGATCGCAAGATTTACGGTCACGTAAAAAGTTTCCTTCCATTTTGTATTCTAAGTATCGCGCATGATTCAACGAGTGCGCTTGCACTTGTTGCCATGGTAACCAGGTGTCAGATTTTGTCCATGCTAATTCCAGATAGACCCGACGTACCCGTGCTCGTTAATCATGTAACGCGTCCGTGAGGGCAGCTGCAGCAAGTCCGGAGATCGTAGGTTCGAATTCTGGCGCTGACGCCAGGTATCCTGAGTGTGGTTTCCCCCCGAGATTTTTCCACACTCCCTCCAGACAAATGCAGGGATAATACCTCACTTCCAAGTCCCTGTGCACCTGCCTCTTCCTTGTCCCTAATACAGTTACACACACTACTACAGTCATCACATAAATACAGGATATCAGACACGTTCAACACACACCCAGCTACACTGGGCACTGGGCTAAAGACCAAGATACCCCAATCCTCAGCTTAAGAACATGCCCCTGTTAATAATACCGTAACTGTTTCATGGGATTGGTGGGAAGGTTGACGAGGACAGTTCATTCAGTTTGTAGAAAAGTTTGAATGATTCGATATTTTGATGTGAAACATGTGTCCCGCTCATTTTCCTCTTGCCAACTAACACATATGAGCTCTCCACCCACACTTGGAGTCCGTGGAATCACTGTGTATGGTATGCAGCATTTGTATTCCCGAGGGACTTGGATAGGGCGCGGCTGAGGACTTCCCCATGACCGGCACATCCAAGAACCACAGTACTACTGCTTCATTTAAGCGCTAGGCATTTTGAAATAATGTGTTTTATCACCCTAAAGATATCTTAAGGGAACCATGTAGTGTAGATAAGTCAACAATGTAACTGCTTGATAAAATTTTCATTCTTAGGGAACTACATCCAAAAGTTTCAAAATTTCAAAGTTTACAATAACATTTATGGCTGCGTGTTACTAAAATATTATTGAAATTTATAACATATTTCAATAATTATGGACATTTCAAGGAAGTAGAAATATCCTGATTTTTTTGAAAAGTTCTGCTTTCTTAGGTACCTTTTCCCTTGATGTTACTGTAGATAATTGGTTGAAAGCTATAATTGGTAATCTGATCATAAAGGTTAAGCTTGTAAAGCAAACTATTTTTTTATATAGG
Source organism: Meconema thalassinum (assembly GCA_946902985.2). Classification (NCBI taxonomy): domain Eukaryota; kingdom Metazoa; phylum Arthropoda; class Insecta; order Orthoptera; family Tettigoniidae; genus Meconema; species Meconema thalassinum. Next base: position 695,710,677 of record OX336390.1, read on the forward strand.
CATTTGGTTTAGTAGAGATGTTACTGTATAAATTATTGAATTCTTCAATTTTATGCCATTATTTCAGATACTCTTTTTTTTTAAGTATTTAATATTTTTACTTTGATCACTTTCATTTTACTTTACAGCGCTTAACTCATAAACACCTATACGTGTGCTAAATATCAACGTGATCGGGCAGATTTAGAAAATGTCAAGTTTTGGGAAATCGTTTTTCAAAAGTCCATAATTATTATCTCATTAAAACCGCCTAGTCAAACACTAAAGAAACGTTTAACTGTATTATTAATCGTACATATTGTAACGTGTTTTTCGAGGGGTTTTATGCAACTGGCATAAGTCAGTAGGAAGCCATTCTATATTTATTTACGCGGCAAATTGTTCAGCCAAGAGAATTTTTCATGGTAATTTATTATTATTATTAATTTATTATAATTATTATTAAGGTATTTTCGGAGCATTTTATAAAAATTATTAGCATTCAGATAGGTTTTCTATGTCTTAGAAAACGATATCCAGCCAATTATTACGAACGACGATATCATAGAAAATTATCTGATTACGGAATTTTACGGAGTTTTGTCAGTTAGGGTATTTGAGAGACATGACTCACTGGGATTTCAAGTACAAGCTGATTCCTGTCGAGAAGTATTGCGCAAGGCTGGGTCGCAAGGTCTAGAAAAGGCGAATTGTTGAAACGGAAATCGACTTCTCCCTCCCGCGGAGTGTAATGAGGAAGGAGTGGGGATCTAGCGCGTAGGGGGCAGCCAATCAAGGAGGACGACGTAAGCTAGATGTCGGTACCATGGTAGGGGAGCCGGCGTGTGGATATATCGTTCGACGCGCCGTGAAACGAGGACTATCTGTGAAATACTTGCGGAGTATGGTTATACGCGGGGGACGCTCCGATGTTCCGTGGAACGGACTATCTGTGTAGAACGTGCAGAGTACGGTCGCAAGTGCGTGTCGCTCCGATGTTCAGTGGAGTTAGCGACGAACTTTTGTAAAACTTGGTTGTACGAGTGTTTGGGTCCGAGGTACGGAATATCATCAAATTCCGACGGAGATGACGACGTCCAGGAGACTGTGGGAAGCTCACGGCATCAGCAAGTACGAGGGAAATGCCTTGGCAATTTCCAATGGTAAGCGCAAATGACGCAGAAATACGCAATCTCTCATTTTTCTTTGTTTTACATTTCATATTTCAGTAACTTCATAGCTTGGAAATAAGAGTAAAATCAATTTATCAGACTCCGTTTTCACGTAATTTTCTATCGGTAATATTCAAATCACAACGCTCCAATTTAAATTTTATACTTATTATTATTATTATTAATTTTGCTAACTTGTTTTATATAATAAATTCATTTCTTTTACAATGCAATCTTTGCTTTCAGTAGGTAGCATTAGATATAGACCAATTCCTTCTCCTGATACAATTGTTTGTTGGGTTAATGATCAAATCATACCACGATCTGAGTGAATAGAGTCTTGAATGTGTTCTGCCAGAGCTAGACGTTGTTAAATACAAATTTAGATTTCAACATTGCATTGAGGTCTTGGCGCCCATTAAAACAACATAGCTTAGGCAAAGGTAAACAGTTACATTTATCACCCAACAGTGTGGGCTAGCAAAACGTTTCATTTGTACGCTCAACGTGGAGCAAAGTAAATACCGTTTCACTTGTCATCCCAGCCTAAGCAAGACGTTTCATTTGTCGCCGACAACTTGGGGCTGAAAACCTAATAACATTTGTGGAAGGAGAAGGGTATATATTTCTGTGCCTGTATTTTGGGGGTTATTTGTCTGTATCAGTGTATATCATTATGGGGGATGAGAAAGAAAGACAGATGAGGTTACGTAGTGGTCATCAACGGGAGAGTGATGATACGAGCAGTATGTCGAGTGATGGTAGTACCGGGGTAGCGGAGGTAAATCCCGATACTGAAACAGTGAGTGTAGGAGGCCAACCAGAATTAAAAACTTTACTTCTCGAGTTCATGTATCAGAACAAAGTTAGTAGTGATGCCTTAAATGCAAAATTAGAACAGAATAATGCAAAATTAGAACAAAACAGTAGGGAAAATAAAGAAAGTACAGATGCCTTAAACGCCAAATTAGAACAAAACAGTAGGGAAAATAAAGAAAGTACAGACGCTTTAAACGCAAAACTGGAACAAAACAATGCTAAATTAGAACAAAACAGTAGGGAAAATAGAGAGAGTAATGAAACTTTAAACGCCAGATTAGAACAAAACAGTAAGGAAAATAGAGAGAGTACTGAAACTTTAAATGCTAAATTAGAACAAAACAGTAGGGAAATGAGTGACAAATTCGAACTGATTAGAGGTGAAATAAGGGGGGTGATGGAAGAAAAGGCTAAAGAGATTATTGCAGATGTAGACAGAAAATTAGGAAAAGTACAGGAGGAGTTGGAAATTAGAATCAGTACACATGCTGAAAATTTAAAAGAACTAGTGCAACTGGAAACACAGCAGGTCAAAAAGCAATTGGGGGGAGAAATTGACAAAATTCAGGTAGCTACTAAAGAGGTTAAGGAACAGCTGGGGGGTAGAATTGAGAAAGTCCACTCACAAATAGTTGCAGAAGTAAATGATTTAAGAGAGAGTAATAGAGAGAGCATTAGCAAGATTGAGGAGAAACAAGCAAAGCTATATGATAAAGTAGAAGAATCAGAAGGAAACATTAAATTAACAGTAAACAGTATTGAGAGGAAGGCTGAGGAGAAAATCGCAGAATTAGAATTAAAATTAAAAGCTAGGATCAGGCAAGAAAATAGTCAGAATAGGCCAGTTTTTGTGAATAGCACACACAGGGAGGTAGAACTGGGTAAGTTCAGCAATCGACAGGGGTGCCCAATGGAGTTCATGAACACTATAGAAAATAAATTCGGGGAGAGGTTGGAAAATGGTAGTATTGAGTGGTGCCAGGTAGTTGAAATTTTAGAACAAGTATTTGTGGGGGAAACGAGGAATTGGTTTGCTGTCTACAGAGACAAGTTTACTGATATTAATGATTTTAAAATGAAATTCTGTGAAAAGTTCTGGAATGAGGTTATTCAGTCGCAGCATCGTGAGGGAGTAGTGTGTGGTAAATATAACCCTAAAGGAAGCTCCACCATGACCGAATACTTTTTAGGGCAGGTATTAGTGTGTAAATATCTGGATGGCTTGAAGGAGGAAAGTGATGTGGTAAGGTTGCTACTTAGGCACTTTCCCTATAGGATCAAGGAGGCTGCTTGTATCCAGAATGTAAAGACTATATCACAAGTAGAAAATTTGTTAAGCACATTTGATGCACTAGGGAGAGGGGGTTATGAGGACAGACCTAATGAAGCCAGGCATCAAGAAGTTCAAGGGAACGGTGGCGAAGGGGCCAACGCTCAAAATAGAAATAATAATAATCAGCTAAATCAGAACAGAGGAAATGGCTATGGTAATCAGTATCAAGGGAGGAACAATGATTTCAGGGGAAATCAAGGGAGGAACAATGATTACAGGGGAAATCAAGGGAGAAACAATGATTTCAGGGGAAATCAAGGGAGAAATTATAATGACAATAGTTACAACCAGAATAGGGGTCAAGGAAGAGGACAGCCTAGTGGTAGTAATATACAGCCAAACAATGACAACACAGCCCAGAACAACCAGACCAGTTTAGTAGTTAGTAGTACTACGGCCAGCTGTAGCGGTTCTTTAAACGCGAACCAGGCTGCGAAGTAAGGTCAGAATCTCAGTCTGTAGCATGCCCTGTCCATACAATTATACAGGAACCCTATGACCTAAATGTAAGAAATGAATTATTACATGAACTAAATGATGAAGGTATTATTCAGGAAGTGGTTAGTAAGAGCCCCATAGTTAAATTTAACGTGTCCGAGGCGTACACAGATGTTTTAATTGATAGTGGTTGTATGAAGAGTTGCATAAGTAGTGCATTTTATGATAAAATGAAAGGAACTGGAGTAAATTTTGAGGAGATGCCAATTAAAAGCACTTTTGTTATCACAGCTGTTGGGAAGAGGTCTAAAGTAATTTCTAAGCAAGTTTTAGTAGACATTAAAATTAATAATCATGTAGAGAAGCAGATTTGCCTTGTAATTCCAAATTTAGTATTCAGTGTTATCTTGGGTTCAGAGTGGCTAAGTAGAGTGTCTGGTAACTTATGTTATGATGTAGGGAGTTTGAAATTTAAATGGGGAGATTCTGAAGTAGAAGTAGCGTTCAATGACCATATTCAGAGAAGTAGTATTGTAGGTGTGATTTGTACTTTAAATGAGATATCGCCAGCCGTAGAGCGGGGTTCTCCATGTTTTGTGGGCAGTGTGATTACGAACGGAAGTCTAGAGGACTCGTTACGTGAGGCTGCATTTCAGGGAAATATAGAGGATGAACAGTGTGTTCGGCTCTATGATGTGTTATGGTGTAATAGGAGAGTTTTTGAGGATCGCATTGGTATGACCAATTGTTATACACATTCATTGAACGTTATTGATAGGTCAGTATTCACAGGACATAGATATCCTGTACCTTTCGCTTATCAGAGTGCAGTTGAGGCACAAATTAATCAGATGCTTGAAGATGGGATTATTGAGCACTCGAACAGTCCATATGTTAATTCTTTGATCACGGTACCCAAGACCGACGGCACTGTTCGTATTTGTTTAGACGCTCGTTTGGTTAACAGTAGAATTAGTTCAGATCAGCTGAAATCTATGTCAATAGAGGAATTAATGCAAACATTTGAGGGGAAGAAGTATTTCACTTGTGTAGATTTGAGTTCCAGTTTTTGGCAAGTGCCACTTATGTACGAAGATAGACCATTTACAGCTTTTAGTCATAAATATAATCTTTATCTATTTTGTAGAACACCTTATGGGTTAAAGAGTAGTTCAGCTGCTTTAATTAGGGCTTTAAACATCGCATTAGGGGATGACACAGGAGAGTTTGTAACCATTTACATAGATGATATGGTAATTAGTTCACGCAGTTTTGAGGAGCATCTACATCATTTAAATATAGTTTTTCAGAAGTTAGATCAGGCAGGGTTCACTTTGAAGCTGTCTAAGTCGTCATTCTGTCAGTCAGAAGTGACATTTTTAGGTCATAGAGTGTCAAGTAGAGGTGTGACACCAGAGGAAAGTAGGGTTAGCATGTGTGGACAGTAGCAACAGGGCATCGTTACAGACACTGAGAAATAGGTAGGTAGAGCAACGTGATGACGTTCATTTAAGGGAGCCACTTGCAAGGCTGGAAGCAGGTGACGCAGAAACATTTATAGTTTCCAAACGTATTGGCAAAACAGCATATGTGCTGGAGAATAGTGAGGGAAACAGATTATACGGGACGTATAATGTACATAGTCTACGAAAATATGTGTCATAAAGTGAGTGTGTGTAGCTGGCGAGCCAGCCTATCAAATGAGTAAGTGTGGTATTTGGTGCGTGGGAGGAGATGGTCTTCCAGGCAGGCGTATCAGAAGTCACACAGGGGGGTAGTATGTAAGTAAATGAGAGTTTTTAAGGTACAGGGAAATATGACGGGATTGTCGGATGCTCTTGAGCACTAAAATGTCTCGATACACCAAGGCCAGAATTTGGTAGCGCTGGTGAATTCCCATTTATCTCCAAGAGATGGGGGAGCGCTTGAATAGGGCTTGTTAGCTTAAGGCGTCCACGAGATAAAAGATGGGCCATCAGAATGCGAGACAGTCCTTCATGAAACTCATACATATCAGCACACGTGATTTCTGTTTACGGCCTCGCCATGTAAGATTTGTAAGTGTGTAATTTAAGGTAATTTGTACAATGGTATTATTTCTGTGTTGAGAACTAGTATTAAGTAGAATATGGTTAACGGGAACTTAACAAGACAGGGCGATTACGGCACAGAAATATTTGGTGTTATATGTAATGCGCATTTACTGTTTTTTTTTTCAGAAGTCAATATTAATTTAATCTACGTTAAAGAGAGATTAAGTATTATGGTCACGAGGCGCTGCCACAGTAGTGTGATCGTGTGCTCAGTGATAAGTGGAATTAAATGTCACCATAAAAGGAGGGGACCTCCAGTGAAATTAGGAAGTTCTATGGTGATATAAATATATCAGAACACCTTCAATGCGTGTGATATGACATCATAAATACATAGTGCTCACACATTAATTATGTCTATTTCTCCAACATAGAGAAATTTGAGAGGCGGAAATATCCGTGGAACACTATTCCATATGTAAAACATTGGACTGGTTGCAAAGTGCAATCCATTGTGACAACAAACTTTGACGCAAAGTGCGTGAAGAAAAAATTATGAGTGTATATATCTGTAATTTAGGGAGATTTCATTTATGTAATATTTATTTTGGATGGGGTTTATTAACGTGTCTGGGATAATCGGATAATGGACCGTCGTCACGGTAAATCATCCGATGATCCGAGGCGAATATGTAACGTGTTTTTCGAGGGGTTTTATGCAACTGGCATAAGTCAGTAGGAAGCCATTCTATATTTATTTACGCGGCAAATTGTTCAGCCAAGAGAATTTTTCATGGTAATTTATTATTATTATTAATTTATTATAATTATTATTAAGGTATTTTCGGAGCATTTTATAAAAATTATTAGCATTCAGATAGGTTTTCTATGTCTTAGAAAACGATATCCAGCCAATTATTACGAACGACGATATCATAGAAAATTATCTGATTACGGAATTTTACGGAGTTTTGTCAGTTAGGGTATTTGAGAGACATGACTCACTGGGATTTCAAGTACAAGCTGATTCCTGTCGAGAAGTATTGCGCAAGGCTGGGTCGCAAGGTCTAGAAAAGGCGAATTGTTGAAACGGAAATCGACTTCTCCCTCCCGCGGAGTGTAATGAGGAAGGAGTGGGGATCTAGCGCGTAGGGGGCAGCCAATCAAGGAGGACGACGTAAGCTAGATGTCGGTACCATGGTAGGGGAGCCGGCGTGTGGATATATCGTTCGACGCGCCGTGAAACGAGGACTATCTGTGAAATACTTGCGGAGTATGGTTATACGCGGGGGACGCTCCGATGTTCCGTGGAACGGACTATCTGTGTAGAACGTGCAGAGTACGGTCGCAAGTGCGTGTCGCTCCGATGTTCAGTGGAGTTAGCGACGAACTTTTGTAAAACTTGGTTGTACGAGTGTTTGGGTCCGAGGTACGGAATATCATCAAATTCCGACGGAGATGACGACGTCCAGGAGACTGTGGGAAGCTCACGGCATCAGCAAGTACGAGGGAAATGCCTTGGCAATTTCCAATGGTAAGCGCAAATGACGCAGAAATACGCAATCTCTCATTTTTCTTTGTTTTACATTTCATATTTCAGTAACTTCATAGCTTGGAAATAAGAGTAAAATCAATTTATCAGACTCCGTTTTCACGTAATTTTCTATCGGTAATATTCAAATCACAACGCTCCAATTTAAATTTTATACTTATTATTATTATTATTAATTTTGCTAACTTGTTTTATATAATAAATTCATTTCTTTTACAATGCAATCTTTGCTTTCAGTAGGTAGCATTAGATATAGACCAATTCCTTCTCCTGATACAATTGTTTGTTGGGTTAATGATCAAATCATACCACGATCTGAGTGAATAGAGTCTTGAATGTGTTCTGCCAGAGCTAGACGTTGTTAAATACAAATTTAGATTTCAACATTGCATTGAGGTCTTGGCGCCCATTAAAACAACATAGCTTAGGCAAAGGTAAACAGTTACATTTATCACCCAACAGTGTGGGCTAGCAAAACGTTTCATTTGTACGCTCAACGTGGAGCAAAGTAAATACCGTTTCACTTGTCATCCCAGCCTAAGCAAGACGTTTCAATATTTCGGTGTTTCATTGATACCTTCCTCAGCGTGATTGATATTAAATCTTAAAACTAGTTAACAAAGCCAAAAAGAAAAGGATATCCTTACAAAAATTGTTTTAAATCAAAAATGGAAAAGCTTGCAAATATATTAAATGCCATATATTAAAGAGTGATAGTAAAATGGTGTTATTAAAATAAGAGATCTACCTTATAAACTGCCTACGTCAATACTCCATTAATTTTGTTCGATGCTGTAGTGACAGAAGATGTCGCTGTCAGAAGAATGAAGAAGCGTAAAAGATGTAGGCTAAATTGTCGCTTCAATTGGAACAACAATTTGTGAGAATAAAAGTAACAAATATTATATAATACAGTCTTCTAACCTTAACAATTCAGTCGATTCCCAACTTGATGCCCACTCTGTTGTTTTAGATGTTTAATGTGTAACGCAATGTGCAGGTTATTCACAAAACACAGCAATCAAGCATATTATAAAATCATTTAACCTCTAAAAATTCAGTCGATTTACTTGTTGGTCTACTCCGCGATTAATAATGTAATTAAACGTTTCTTTAGTGTTTGACTAGGTGGTTTTAATGAGATAATACTATCAGTCAACACGGTTACTAATTATTACCATTGTCAAAATGGTCAATGTTTACGCATTCCATAATACGTTATAGATTTCTATAGTCTAATACTTACAACTATAGATGTATGATGTAATTAATAAACTGTGAAATTTGGATGTTTCTAGTTGTCATGGTCATCTGAAAATGAATCGTTTGTTGAGCAGGTGCATTGTTTGCTAATCTTCACTACCACTACTATTATATTTTGTAATTCCAATGTGTTCTAATGTGTTTGATCACCGTAAGTATATTTAAAAAGTGCGTTATTTTTCGTAATTGAATTGTTCCTTTTTGTTGCTTCATTTAGGAGCTTTGTGATAACGTGGTCTCATATAGCCTCATGTAGTTGGGTGTGTGTGTGTGTGTGGAATCTGTCTGATAACCTGTGTTCTTGTGATGGCTGTAGTAGTATGTTCATTTGTATTTTAGTTTAGGATTAGGAAGGAGGCGACCATGGCCTTTAGTTAGAAACCATCCCAGCATTTGCCTGGAGTAGAATGGAGGGAAACCACTGAAAAACACTAGAGTGGATGAGGTGGAAATCGAACACCCCTCCCCTCTTGTCAGTTCAGCGTCAAATGGCTGAGTGTACTCCGTCCCAAACCTCAGGCCAGATTTATTTTTGGCAGATCCTGGAATCGAACCTAGGACCTTTGGAAACAGAGTTTCAATAAGTACCCCGGGACTACAGAAGGTGAACGTAATTGGAAAGAGTTAAATCACCCAAAAGTGCATTATTTTTTCGTGCTTGTATTTAGAGATGGTTGGTTGGTTCTTAAGTTTAGGGGCTGCGACAACGCGGTCATGTAGCCCCGTGTACTTTGGGTGTGTGTAGAATCCGTCTGATAACCGGTGTTAATTGTGATGACTGTATTAGTGTGTGTTATCTGTTTTTTAATTTAAGTACTGCAACTTAGAATTTTTCAAATAGTTTCTACTTTTGCCGCCAAGCGCCACCGTCAACGACTACTAGGCCAAGTTCAGAACTTAGCTACTAGACGCCACCGCAGTCGGCTCTTGGCAACGAACGTAGAAACCTAAGAGCGTTGTTTACATTCTTAACCTATCCAATTTAGCTTCACACAGGTGTAATTAGTGGAAGGTTCTTTAACATGCCATAAATGTATTTAGAGAGATAAATAAATAGATACATCAATCCATCATCTTCTAAGTTTTGTGATGTATCAATTCAGCTGCTTACCCAGACGTTCGTAATAATACAGAATGGAGCTTAAGCTAATTTTCCCTAATATAATATCCAAGATTACAGGTACAGTTACTTCAGTGGCTTATTTAGAAATGTCACAGACCTATGTAGTAGGCTACCTAAGCAAGGCAGCAATTCGTCTGGCAACAAGCTGGAGCTCCATCTCCCTTGGAATACAACGTTCGGAACGTTTTGGATAACATCTTCGCAGAGTGGATCAGACGTCGTGGGACTAATTGTTGGCCATCACGAATTTGTGTGAATTGACGCCATGTGATTTTAATCTATTGGGAGTTGTGAGGACTACAACGTTCAAACTGCTTGACCCCCATCAAGATGGACTGGGTTCGAATCACGGTTAATGCATGTAGGATCTTCGAGGTGAAATGCCACATTCAGTGGTTTGGATTCCTAAAAAGGAAGAAGAAAAAAGAAAGATCCCGTGAATGATGAACGCGAGATTAATCTACAAATTTTCTTCCTCAATCGCGGAAACACAGTCTACCATACAAATTTGACACACACAAGAATATAGGGCTGATGGCCAAGATGTCCCAAGTCTCTAAAATGAATTAACAACAACACAACAACCTTCAATCCCAGCACGGAGAGATTCAAATCGTCTTGCATTTCATTTACGGAAGAGCCAACGGAAATGTAAGAAAGTCTGCAAGTCTTTTATCAGATAAAGTATTTCTTGTTACGTCAGCAAGCTCAATTCATCAGTGTTTGCAGGAAACAGGAAGTCTGTGGCCAAACGTAGCCTACAGTAAGTCGGGACAGGGAGGACGAGGGGGTTCAGTTACCATTACAAGTTGGCTGCTTCAGAACAAGAATCCATGGCTCTTTTCATTTGACTAACAAGTGGACCGCGCCAACACGTTATCAACGAGTTTGTCCAAATGTGTGCTATATGCAGGGTTTGGCCAGAAATGAAACTGACAGAAGTGGGAGCTCAAGATGGCCAAGCGTTTAGAAAAAATAGCATTTTTGGCGCGGGTTGGGCGATTCATGAGCCACGTATGTTTTTTTGTTTTGTTTTTCTATAGCAAATGTAATACAACCGTGTAAATCTAAAAATGCGGCGTTTATAGCGTGTGGAAAATGCCGAGAATATTACTGCTCACCCTGTTTTTACGATGAATATCACCCAAGTACGTGTAAATCATCTACTGTAAAATCATAAATGTATCTAATGTACATAGCCCAGTCATTTGGTGCTCAGAAGTGCCTGTTTCAAAAAAAAATTAGGGTAGAAGGTTTCTCGACGGATTCTTATGTTTTTCGGTGTGCTGAATCCGAATCTGAAGTTTGCCAACAAAAAAATGACGGCTTCACTGTGAAAATCGCAAAAAATCCTAAAAATTTCGGACTTTTATCACAAAATCGCTTATAAGATGAAAAATATGCAACCTAGTGAATTTCTTATTATTTACAAAATTAAAGTAGACAAAATTTCTTTCAAAATGCACTGGGCACTTTTAGTTTTTGAGTGCAGGGTATCGCCGCTAGAGCGCGCTGAAAAAGAGCGGCGTTTTGGCACTTAGGCAAAAACGAGAGAAACTCAGCCCTAACTAGCCCCAGACACTTTCTATTCGTGTTTCCTCCATTAATACGTGTTTTATTCATGTTCTATGCTGGTAACATGAATGAAAGTTCGTTGGAAAAAAATTTGATAAATTAATATATTCAAGTTAAGTCCATCTGAACTTATCCACCTAATGGTAAAGTGTGAAAGTGATGAGGTGAGTAATGTAAAACAGTTTTTGTGATTTTTCACTCAACATCTCACCATGTCACACATATCTCACACATTCCTAATAGCCCAGTCAAATGGTAGTCTTGACCAAAAACAATTAGGGTAGAAGGTTTCTCGACGGATTCTTATGTTTATCGGTGAGCTGAATCTGAATCTGAAGTTTGCCAACAACAAAAATGACGGCTTCAAGTGAAAATAGCAGAAAAAACTAAAAATTTCGGACTATTTTCACAAAATTGCTTATAAGTTGAAAAGTATGCTTCCTAGTGAATTTCTCATTAGTTACAAAATTAAAGTAGCCAACATTTCCTTCAAAATTCACTGGTCACTTTTAAGTTTTGAGTGCAGGGCACCGCCGCTAGAGCGCGCTGAAAAAGATCAACTTTTTGGCACTTAGGCAAAAACGAGAGAAACTCAACCCAACTAGCCCCAGACGCTTTCTTATCATGTTTCCTCCATGAATACGTGTTTTATTCATGCTCTATGGTGGTTACAAGATTACGAAGCCCTTGAAAAACATTGCCCACGGAGTGGTAGGAATTCATAAAGGACCGATCAAGCCGTTTTATTATTTATTTAAAAATTAAATTAAATGAATATAATGAAAAGGAATGTAATTGCAATTAACTATTATTACATTACAATTGATTTCAATTCTTTAATTGAGCTTCCTCCTTTTTGGCCTTGATGGAGCAGCCTCCGGTTACCGATCTGAAGGTCCCGGTTGATCGCTACCGGTCGGTAACTCCACTGGAAAAGGAATTGTACAAATTATTGTCCACAATACTGTCAGGTGTCGAGTTGGAAAACTGTTCGAAACCCAGTGAAATAGGGTGTATTACAAACAGGCAGTTTACCTTCTGCTGAAGTCTCCGCTATCGTCGTTGGTGATTCGACCGAGATGGAATCGTCAGGATCCTCGGACAACTCTAAAAAAGAAATCGTACGAATACATTAGAGGGTGAAGTAAGCAGACCGCATTGGAAGAAGGTGGTGTACAAACATGCTATTTACCTTGTGCTGATGTATCCAGGATTGTAGGTGGTGACTCAACCGGAGAAGGGTCATCAGGGTCACCTTCATTGTCGATGTCGCATGAGTTGTCAAGGTTCAGACAGTTTCCCTCGCAGATGGTACAAAGCCTAGAGCAATATAGACCCACACGTCGACAACCGCAGGTTCTTCGAGAGTCGCCTTTGCATTTGCAAGAGACCTTGCAGAGAAGCTTGTCAGGAGCTGGGGCCTTAGCTGTTCTCGTGGGGGTGAGGCCGTTCCTCGATGACTTCCACCCCCACTGTTCTGGGTTGAGCTGATTGTCAGCCACTGCTGGATCTGGTGGTAAACTCGCAGAAAGTGCTCACGGGCTGCAGCTTCAGTGGGAGGGATCGTGGCCAGGTTTCCGGTGACTTTATATGCTGTACTGAGGTACAGCTTGTACCTCAGTTCGTTTAGACGAGTGGTATGGTGGTCACCACCATATAAGGCCACTAGAAATTTTTCGCCAGCATTCACTAGCTCCTCGACTTGTGCTGTGGGTCCATGTAATGCTCATGGTAGTTTACAAGATCTGGGTTCTTCTTGAGGGTCTTCAAGAATTTCGTCTTACTCTGGTTGAACATGGCGGATGTGGAGTCACAACCACTGACAGCGTGGAGGAATAAAATATGATGGCTCAGGGGCTCCTCTAGCGAGCTGCCAGGGCTATATAGCGTCAGTGGTACTTTTCCTTTTCCTGGTTTCAGGAAGAACACGTTAGGAGAAGTGCGGATGCCTATCATGATGACGAGAAGGTCAACATCTTCTCCCACCACTGCAACTGTGCCATGCGTGTAAGCTATGGATTGAGCCGTTCTTATGATCAGGGCATCAGCATCCTCAATGGCTTGTCGTGATTCAATCCCTGCCTCACTCAGAGGAGCTCTGTGAATCTACTCTTGTTCTTGTCGTTTGAAAGAAAGTTCGAGTTTGATCATCCAGAGGCTCCTCACAAATTGCACATTCACGACGCAACATTTTCGTCCCTCACATATTCACTAATATTAACATTAGTTCACTTGAAAACACTGAACGAACGGCAGAAATCCGAAGAAGAACGCTTAGCAGTCCCACGAGGAGGAGAGAGCAAACTAAACTAAACCCGAATGGCAGAGGAGTTGGCCGGAGGCATGTAGGGGGACCTGTCAAGGACAGATGTGTCGGCAAAAAAGGGACCCTTCCTATTGAGGGCTTGAGGGTGAACATTTCACACAAAGGGGAAACGACTCCGGTTTCACACTATCAATATATTAAATATATCTCTTTAGGAATGTGTGAGATATGTGTGACATGGTGAGATGTTGAGTGAAAATCACAAAAACTGTTTTACATTACTCACCGCATCACTTTCACACTTTACCATTAGGTGGATAAGTACAGATGACTTAACTTGAATATATTAATTTATCAATTTTTTTCCAACGAACTTTCAGTCATGATACCACCATAGAACATGAATAAAACACGTATTAATGGAGGAAACACGATTAGAAAGTGTCTGGGCTAGTTAGGGCTGAGTTTCTCTCGTTTTTGCCTAAGTGCCAAAACGTCGCTCTTTTTCAGCGCGCTCTAGCGGCGATACCCTGCACTCAAAAACTTAAAGTGCCCAGTGCATTTTGAAAGAAATTTTATCTACTTTAATTTTGTAAATATGGAGAAATTCACTAGGTTGCATATTTTTTAACTTATAAGCGATTTTGTGAAAAAAATCCGAAATTTTTAGGATTTTTTGCGATTTTCACTGTGAAGCCGTCATTTTTTTTGTTGGCAAACTTCAGATTCGGATTCAGCACACCGAAAAACATAAGAATCCGTCGAGAAACCTTCTACCCTAATTTTTTTTTGGTCAAAACTACCATATGACTGGGCTAACAGTAATAATATACGCCTTAATTACAATCCATTCCTGGAAATGTATTTGCGATTCCAAATTTCTTTTGCTATTCCGTTTCATGGCTTTTTTTTTTTCAAATATTATTAAGTATAATAAATTGAGCATTATTTCAGTTTGGTTGGTTGGTAGGTTCCTTAGTTTAGGGGCTGCGACAACGCGGTCATGTAGCCCCGTGTACTTCGGGTGTGTGTAGAATCTGTTTGATAACCACTGTTAATTGTGACGACTGTATTAGTGTGTGTTGTCTGTTTTTTAATTCAAGTAAGGACTGCAGACTTTTGAATTTTTCAAATAGTTCCTACTATTGCCACCAAACGCCACCGTCAACGACTACTAGTTCAGAACTTAGCTACCAGACGCCACCGCAGTCGGCTCTTGGCAACGAACCTAAGAGCGTTGTTTACATTCTTAACCTATACAATTTAGCTTCACACAGGTGTAATTAGTGGAAGGTTCTTTAACATGCCACAAATCTATGACATGAGACCGCCGGTTTTACTTCCCCTCCGAAGGAAGGCATACTGAGGGATTTTTAACGCTCTTAAAAATCCAACGACTTCGGCCGAATTTGAACCCGCGATCTTGGGCATAGAAGCTCAGCATGCTACCAACTACGCCACCGAAGCCACCTTATTTCAGTTTATTTGCAGTGTAAGTAACGTACGTATTAAAAATAGAAAGAGGGGGGCGTGGTGACTCAGCGGTCTAGCTGTATGCCTCTCACCTAGGCGGTCCGGGTTCGATTCCCGGTCAATGCATGTGAGATTTTTCGAAGTGAAATACCATGTCCTGTGGTTCGGATTCCACGTAAAAAGGAGGTCCCGTGGCTCATGATCTCAAGATTAACGGTCACGTTAAACTACAAGCTTCCTTCCTTTTAAAAATAGAAAGAAGACAAAAAAGTTTCCGCATAAGGACTCGACCACACGACCCTCGGATTACCGTTATGTACTCTTTCCGCTGTACCAACCACTGCTGGAAACTACTCTAACATACTGTACGTGGCTCATGCCTCGCCCGACCCACGCCAATAATGCTATTTTTAGCCTAATTTTCACATTTTGTAAAAATGAGAAAAAGTAGACGTATTAGATCGATCCAGGCAAATGTGTGTGTGTGTGTGTGTGTGTGTCTGTCCTTCTGTATTTCTGTCTGTCTGTCTGTCTGTCTGTGTCCCCCCCCCCCCTTATCAACTCCTAAACGGGAGCAACTATCGAAACCAAATTTTGTATCAGAAGAGATCTATACCTGCATATCTCACGGCCATATTTGAAAATGTCGTCAGTGCTAGCAACTTCTGGAAAATCGCAATTGAAATTTGAGCTCCATGTTGAATATCTCAGAATTTCTGTCACTTTCATTTCTGGTCAAACCCTGCATATACAATAAATTTGAACGAAATCGGTGATAACCAGCGGCTTCGCTTGGCCGTATTGAAACATCGCATCATGTGGGATCTCTGCAGTTAAACAACACAGGGTGATGTCAAAACTTAAATAGATGACCGGTTCTGAGGGATGACGCGTTTCTGGAGGGAGAAGGAAAGGAGTAAGTAAACTCAGAAATACCTCTTCTTCTGATTCGTAAACGTATGTTCTAAACTTGATAGTTATAGAAATTGTTTTGAAATTAATTAATTTAGTAAGTGATGGCACAGTGGTTAATTAGTTATTGTCGTTCTAAGAGGCGGAACAGCGAAGACATCTGCCCCTGGTGGCAAAGTGGTCAGTACCTCTCGGCAATGAGGACTGAGGCCATTCCCGGTTAAAATGTCAGATTTTCGAGGAGAAATATCACGTCTTTTAGTTTGGATCCTATGTCCCGTGGCTTGTGATAGTGAGATTAACGGGCACGTACAGTAAGACTACAAGCTACCTTCCTTCTTTCCTCTAGTCTATATTGTTTTTGTCTTCTAGCTATGTAACTGAAATGATTCGGATATAGGTTTGTCATAGGTGCTCCGGGACTTGGAACAAGGCAGCAACAACTAGCAATTGCCTAAATGAGTGTGAAGAAACGGGGAAAACTATAAACTATACAACTGCCATCGCCTGAATTCGCAACTCGGGTATTTGGCGTACAGCTAGTCGTGCTTCAAAATGGTACGTGACTAATTACTGCTAGCTACAGAGATGGGTGTGTGGATGGCGATGTTTTGCATTTCACGCCCATTTTAACTGCTGTGTTCATATAAATGGTTGTTGTACCGCAAGGGGATCTTTAATAACGTGGTATTAAATCTATTGCCATAGGTACATTATCTTGTACTTGTTGTACGGACCGGGAGTGGCTGATCCGGCACGTGGTCCGGTCTAACAAGACAGAGTCTAGTTTTTGACATAAATAAATAAAAAATAAAATAAATAGATAAATAAATAATCGAAAGTGGACAAGAAGACCAGAGCACTTATCCGGCAGACTCTTGCGAATACGACCTGTAAAGTGAAATTCCTTGGAGAAATCTCTGAGCCCTCTGAAATATGTACGGGCTTTCGTCAAGGAGATGGCATCTCACCTATTCTGTTCAACTTAGTTCTAGACGAAGTTATTAGAGAATGGGAAAAGGATATCAATGCTGTGAACATCGGAAATTTGGGAAGCAAGGTCAATGTGAAATGTTTAGCATTTACTGATGATCTAGCAATCATTACTAATACCAAGTATGAAACAAGATATGCCATATAGCATCAAAGGCAGGCCTCCAGATATCGTACGAGAAAACCAAGTACATGGGAAATCTACATCAAAATAGCAAAAGAACCACGCTAGAATAGGAAAACGGCACAATTTCACAGGTTTCCTCCTTCAAATATCTTGGAGAAATCATACTACCATCAGGACTCGACAGCAGTGCCAATGTAGAAAGAACCACCAAACTCCATAAGGCGTACAGACTGACATGGAATTACTACAACAAAAGAGTCATTTCGCGTAATGCAAAATTACGACTACAAGACAGTTGTATTGCAGGAAGCTTTATATGCCTCAGAAACAGTATGCCTGGGTGGCTACTCTAAAATTGCAGACATTGAAAAACATGAACGGAAAATTCTCCGGAAAATTTATGGTCCCTCGAGAGAAAATGGAATGTGGATTAAGAGGAGAACAGCGGATCTCTACTCCTTCACTGTCAGGTTCACTGATGCCGTACGGAAGCGACGCCTGAATTTATATGGCCATATCTACAGAATGAACAGGCACAGGCTAAGAGATTAATCAAAGTAATCAACTCAAAGAAGGTCAAGACAAAATGGCTAGAAGAAACTAAGGCGGACCTCCGAGAAATGAATATCACAGGCGACATCATAGACAATCGTAGAGATTTTAGGACAAAATTAGTCAACCATAAATTTAGGGAGAAACCCATAAAGAAAACTGGTAGGAAGTGGTCGACAGAACGCAAGATGTAACACAGTGCATTCATGGAGAGATTTTGGGAGGATAAGAAGGCGAAACCCATCAAACAACTAACAAGTTCAAACGCGCTCTTTGAATGGGCATAACGACGAAAGAAGAAGAAGAAAGAAGAAGAAATAATCGAAATGTAATGTTCTTCAGTCGGTCAACATGGTTGTACCCAATTGTAATGGGTGGTTCCCTAATTCCGAAAAGGTTTATTTATTAATCTCATGTAATTATCTTTTTTGAACATTGAAAAATGGCTCCAAAACGATAATAAATAAATAAATTAGTAAATAAATAAATAAATAAGTAAATAAATAAATAAGTAAATAAATAAATAAATAACTTGATTTGAAGAAACAAGAAAGGATCTCCAAGAAGATGGAATTAATCCAGAAGATACGAGGGAAGGTTGATAAATTCAAAGGATTTGAGGAAAAACATGGCTCAATAACCAAGGTCATCTGGTCTGAAGATAGAAGGAGAAGACTGAGCGACCGTATGAAGAAATTAAGGGAGCACAAAAAGACATTGGCAAGTTGGCCGATTGTTTACCGCTGTCCATAGTAGGAAAAAAAGACAGCAGAACAATAAATAAATAGAGGGGGGGGGGGGGCTTAAGATTATTTTAAGCAGGGTTACCAACCATCCTCCATTTGGTACAAAACAAAACTATTTTTCCTAGCAATGCTTTTATGGATATTCAGTGGGTTGATGGAAGTAATAGTCCACATCAGTATTGCCAACTCAAGTTTACGGAAAAGCACTAGATAGATACAGAGATGGATATATAAATAAATAAGAATGGAGGAGATTATCGCGACCGGAACCCAAGAGTTGTGCGTCGGTACTTTCGCTACACTGATGTTAAAATAGTACTTACCAGACCTGAACTAATCCTGTTATATTCCACGCTTCGCCTCAGTCTTGTAGGAACTGAGTGAAACTGTGTCTTCTCTGCGCTCGTGACAGTAAAAAGCAGGGCGAAGAATCCAGTAGCAAGCTTCATCCTCCCACTCGCACACATCTATGAATCGAACAACTGTGTGCTGGAATCCAAGCTCAGCCGTCTCGCCGAGTTAACGATTCGCTACACTTAATGGACTATTAGATGATGCTTTAATCTGGAACAATGTGATTACGCCTGGAGAGAAATTAAATCTCTTACTTGTCCCGAAATACAGAAATGAGTCCACTGTCACTCCTTAAATGAATGGCTACAACAGTGTTTCCTCCTTGTAAATATTTCCCAATGCAAGGGGGGCTAAAGATAATTTTATGCAGGGTTTCCATCCGTCCTCACTTTGGAACAAAATAAAACTATCTTTTCCTAGCAATTCTTTTATGGATACTCAATGGGTTGATGGAAATAACAGTCCACTTATCAGTATTGCCAACTCAAGTTTACGGAAAAACACTAAATTTACCACATAGGTTACTGGATTTTTAATCAATAGAAGATTTCTTTTCTGCCAACATTAGTTTGGTTGGTTGCTCAGTTTAGGGATTGCGACAACGCGGTCGTGTAGCCCCGTGTACTTTGGGTGTGTTTAGAATCTGTCTGACAACCGGTGTTAATTGTGATGGCTGTATTAGTGTGTGTTATCTGTTTTTAATTCAGGTAAGGACTGCAGACGATCAATTTCAAGTACTTCCTACCTTTGCTACCAAATGCTACCGTCAACGACACCTAGCTATGAACTTGGCTACTAGATGCCACCGCAACCGGCACCTGTGGCAAACGTTTTAGAACTTATAGAGCGTTAATCAAATCTAACCTACAAATTTATCTTCACACAATTGTAGTTAGTGGAAGGTTCTTGTGCATTCCATAAATCTATGACATGAGCCCACCAGCTTTACTTTCCCTCCGAAGGAAGGCATACTGAGGTTTTTTAACGCTCGTAAAAATCCGACGACTTTGGCCGGGTTTGAACCCGCGATCTTGGGCATAGAAGCTCAGCATGCTACCAACTACGCCACCGAAGCCACCCAAAATTAGTCTACTGTAAAGTGAGTTTAGTCTCTGCTTGCATAATAGAAATATAAAAATATTTCTTCACCAAAATACTATAACATCCTAATTTGACATGGAGAGGGGGAACATAGAGCAGGCACGAGAACAATCATCGCAGTTGCGATCAGCATTCCCAGCAGTACAATAGTGTGATAAGGAGAAGGGCGCAGCTTTACTTCTATGCAGTGGTCTGCTGTTGCTTCTTAGGTGCAGTCTACGTAAAAGGGAACGAAAGGCTCAACAATGGTGGCGTACTGAATTCTGTAAACGCAGCAAGCGCCGTCCCAATTACAAAGAGGAATCCCTTTGTGCTCGTTCTAAAAACCGGCTTTGGGAGGATCAGAACGAGCCTCTTACAAGTGTGTTCGTGCCCAGTTCCAACTATACGTATAAACAAGTATGTAACGTTAAAAGCTCGACTCGTCTAATATATAAAGTGCGTTCAAAAAGTAACGAGCCGGAGGCTGGAATGCGCAAACCGGTGACTAAATCGGCTAATCGTGGCGTGTGTAACGAGGTGTGGTTCCGACCAGAGCGTGGAAGGTCACAGCCCCTCGCTACAGGGCACGCGTGCACGTCACGTGACGATACAAACCGAGCAGCAGCATGCATCAATCGTCCAACGCTGTCAGTCATATTGAAAACAGTGACATAGAGGCGTCAACCGAAGAGCAAAGAGGTGTTGTTCGGTTTCTGACAGCGGAAGGAGTACGGGGAACGGTCATTCATCGCCGAATGTCACAAGCGCTTCAAGGAAGGACGGGTGTCGTTAGCCGACGATGCCCGGTTTGGGGCAACCCCCCCCCTGCATTACCGATGACAACGTCCAGCTGGTTGATGCACTCATTACCCATGACCGTCGAGTGACAGTGAACGCCATAGCCGCCGTGGTCGCTCCACGACAATGCACGACCTCATACGGCCAACACAGTCGCAGCACTCCTGCAGAAATTCAAATGGGAGGTTCTCGGCCACCCTCCATACAGTCCATTCCTCTCTCCCTGTGATTACGCCATGTTGGTCCCCTGAAAAGGACTCTGCGGGGCCAACGATTCACCTCGGACGCCGACGTCCAGCTGTACGTGCGGAACTGGTTCACATCGCATCCCAGGGAATTTTATGAGACAGCCATTCACCGCCTCTTGTCACAGTGGGACAAGTGCCTCAACAGCCAGGGCCAATACTTCTAACATACAGGTACTGGTTTCTGTAATTATGCCTCCGGCTATTTACTTTTTGAACGCACCTTATATACGCGGCTTTATAAACATTGATATGGTTCATTTTCTTCCTGAAAATTGGTCCAGATTTATGTTACGATTATCTCAGGCTTAAAACTACCTTACCTTCTCTTGAAATTCCAACTCAGTTGCACTGTATCTAACTTTTGTAAATACAGTGTATGAAGTGGTGAGATCGAAAACCATTCATGACTACTTTTTACAAAAAATGATAACACCATGCTTCTAAAATTTCACCACCTTCGGTTGAGTTTAAGAACCATTCAACTTTCCAAGCACACATTGCAATTTACGCACACTGAGTTGGAAAACCATTCATGTCCACAAATTCCCCTCAAACCCCAAGAACAAAGATGCTTTATGCTCGATAATCGTGGCTGTATCTGTTTGGAATACATACCACACCAAATAACGAAGTTTAGCCTATGTTTTTGTAGATATTTTCAAACGAAGATTTTGGTAAACTCAAAACAGTAAATGGAAAAACAGGCACAGCACCTGACGAAACGTTCACTTGGATCGCATGATTAATAACTTACACGATAAACACGAGAAATAAAAACGTAATTTTAAAATTTCGCACACCCACCATCTTGAGGTTATTTGAAAAAATGAACTAAATTAGATGCCAGAGCATTACAATGTGTATAAACATTTACTGTATCATATTTCACTGCGCTCAGATGGTTAAATCGCGAGAAAAGTCTATTAAAATGTTTCACCTTCGCTTGGCCGCCATGTTCGTTTCTTATTTTACAGGTTTTAGAAAGTCTCATAGCTGAATTTTTAGTAGTACTCTTTAATACCGTACAAAATTTCAGGGTGATATCAGTAATAGTTTCGGAGATATAGAATGCCGGTAAAATATTTCGCACAGCCGCCATTTTGAAGTTATGTAGACAATTGATCTAAATTAGATGCCAGTTCTTTACAATGTATTTAAACTTTTACTGTACCAAGTTTGATTCCGTTTGGATGGTTAAATCGCGAGAAAAATCTATTTAAAAGTTTCAACTTCGCTTGGCCGCCATGTTCGTTTTGTAATTAACAGGTTTTAGATAGTCCCATAGGTAAACTTCTAGTAGTGCCCTTTATCACCGTACAAAATTTCAGGGTGATATCATAAATGGTTTCGTAGATATGGAATGCCAGTGAAATATTTCGCACATTTTGGATTGCTGAAACGTAATAAAATTTGAAGGACACGGTTGGGATTAGCCAATTGAGTACTATGACCTTAGGGAGTTTCATTGAAATCGCTCCAGCCGTTTTAGAAGTTATTAAGGGTACACACATACACACACACGAACAAAAAAAAGGTGATCTCATAAGCCTATTTTTTATTAAAATGAAAATAGGCTAATAAATAGGAGTCTTGCTGAATATAAGGTGATAAAGGAAACATTGTCATTGCGTCAAAAGTAAATTCCGGATTAATCAAAGGCATTGAAGGTCCCCAGCCTACTCTAGATAACATTGCTAGACTCTACAGTGACGAAGTTAGAGTAATACATGCCGAAGATGATAATATATACATGTACAGTATAAGAAATCACACTCAGCGACCTGATGATAATAGAAAAAGTCAAGGCCGGATATCTTAAGAGGATTTTAGGCATAGGAAAGTCTGCCCCTTCAAGGTTGACATATGTATTAACTAAGGAGGACTACTTCATCGACGACATCAAAATACAGTTTTACCTACCAAACACCAAAGCCTATGAGAATGCACGCCGAAGCTTAAATGAGAAACGAAATGCCATTTGGTCCGACTTTTACTCCACAGATGCCATAATGACAGAAGAGTGGAAATAAGCTAATTACGAGCTACGACACGTAATAACACGTTACGCCACCCATGGATTTCACTATAGATTTTGCAAAACCAAGAATTTCCACCAACCGAATGAAGACTGTGTGTGTGACCTGTGCAACGATCATTGTGAAAGGTACCACGCACAAAACTGCAAAATGAGGACAACCTCAATAATAAGACTGGCATTAGCATAATTGATCATTTATGTACAAAATATGTATTTGCACATTGTGCGCTTTTCTTTTAATAAGTATAAGAAATCCAACCCTCATAATAGTTCAGGAGATTTGTTTGAGCGCTTAGCTGCGTGTCACAGAAATAACAATTGAAGAGAAAATGAAGCTGCAGACTAGGACCCTGAATTTACAAGTTAGGGAATGTAACATTAAGTTCCATAAGAAGTGTACATTTATGTTAAGAAAACTGAGGTACGAAATACAATATAATGGTTCTGACATGTCATTAAACATTACATCTTACAACGTGTCAATGTAATTAGATCATACGTTGTATGTCCAGGAAGTAAATTCCGTTTGGTAATACAAGCAAAACGAGTACAGATACATACCAAGTATTTATTGCAAAAACAAAAAGCAAAACTACAAATCATAAATGTGCTTTTCTATGCCACCTGTGTTGTCAACTATGTCCTTTGAGCTCGTCATCGTTGTTGAATTTCTGTCCACCAATGAACATTTTCAGGTGCAATGAAAGACGGAACCAACGATGGACGCCCATTTCGTTCGACATCGGGCACTTGATCATCTCCTTCACTGAACTCATTACCTTTGAATCACTCATTACATTTTTCCGTACACCTCGCAAATCTGTCGATTAATGTCGACCGGTTTAGTGTTTTCACATTCACAAAACTAATGACAGATCTAATCTCACAAGCACTATAAAGTGTAAACAACAGACACCGATCTCAATATGGCGTCAAGTCCTTCTCCTTGACTCAAAGCAACTATCGCGCATGCGCCAAATTGTGATTGCAGCGATGCCGGGGCAACGTATAAAAACGGAACTTACTTTCTGGACGTGCCTAGTATACGACCTGAAATAAAAAAAACATTCAGAGCTTGAAATTTTAAGATGGATTCACGGTATGGTTTAAACTGTTCTTGTACAGGCGAGCATTATCGTTGAATTTCATTAGAAACAAGTTCCAGACTAATATTGCCACTGATTATTTTTTTTTCTCAAAATGGATTTGATTGTTTTTTTTTTGTTTTTTTTTTATCTCACCACCTCATTTGTATTCCAATATAAGTGAAACTAGTTTCGCTGCTGTTGCTAATTCATTTCAGGTCTTGCGACGTCGTGGTCATTTTAGCCTCGTGTACTGTACTTGGAATCTATCTGCGAACCTATGTTTCATTCTGTGTATTTGTAATTTGTCCTTAAGCTAGGCATTTGTCTGGAGTAAAAGTAGGCAAACCACAGAAAACCACTTTCAGGATGACTTCGCTGGAGACTCATGGTCGAGTGTGCCCCGTTCCAGCCCTCAGATCAGAATTATATAACGAACTAATGTAATTTAGATGTAAGAATTTCATTTGATAATGGAGTTCAATGACCTAGGTTTTGGGTCCTTTAAATATTATCATCATTTTACTTGGAAATGTCAATGAAATGCCAACAAATGGTGACACACTACACAATTGGAAGCAATAAACCCGCCTCTACTGTATGTGGTAGAGCAGCACGTGCTCTGGTGAGGTCATTGCAAGTGCAGAGAACTCTCGTCAAGTAGATCTAATGCCACTTACGGTTCCAAGGTCATTGCTGAGGACACTTCTCGCGGATCGCCCACTGCAAACACGTCATGGCTACAGAAGTCCTTACCTGGAACAATGAACGGTGAAGTCCACTCAATTTAAGTATTTATGGGAAAATCCACATTTGTTAAGTCTAGTTTTTCCAAAAGAACTAAACACTAAGTTCATGGAATATTTTGGAAATATGTTTGCTACAGATCACTTGAAGCCGTGACACATATCGTACATGTGGTATTTGCAGGAAAGTACTCGTAAGTATACAAGCATAATAATGAAAAATAATATTACATCAACATTCATAACGTACTCCTATTACGATTTTCAATTATAACTTACCGTACGAGCTATTCTAACAGATATACGATGATAATGATGATAATAAAAATAATAATAATTGGAGAGTTTTGATCGTAAAATAAGAACCAGCCTCACAAAACACCATCTGCATCACCCACGAGCCTCTATGAAAAAAAAAAAAACTGTCTCGTAATAATGAAGGTAGAGGCCTGTTAAATCTGCAGGTTCTATGTCGGTCACATGAGATGAAAATGAGGAACTATTTCAAGTCTTGTGAGAACACCCTTCATCAAGCAGTGGGCTCGGAAAATCATAACTTCACGCCCTTGTCACTAGATAGAGCAAAAGCTGAATTAAATTTGAAGTCAGCAAAACAGCGGAGAGATAACTGGAGCCAAAAAGTTCTACATGGAAGGTATGCTGCTCATCTGCATTCCGAATCTACCGATTCTACGAATTCAACCGAGTGGCTTCGGTCGGCTGGCTTATCCGGATAAACAGAAGGATTTATTTTCGCGATTCAGTACCATTGTTGTATGCACTAAGAATTATGAGCGCCACAGTCTTGGGAAGGATACATCGGACAAATGACGTCTGTACAATAGATCTACTAAATCGATCCAGCACATCACGGGGGGATGCCAAACGCTTGCTCAAAAGAATACTTGGAGCGGCATAATAACGTAGAAAAAGTAGTACATCAAGCTTTTGCGCGGCGATACGGTTTTGGTGAGAAGGAAGACCCATATTATAAATGCAGACCTGACCAGGCTCTGATCAATGACAAAGCCAAGATCTTATGGGATTACCCTATATTAACTGATCGTTCTGTAGAAGCCAACAGGCCAGACCTTGTGATATTCGATAAGGAAGCACACAAGGCTAGCATCGTCGATGAAAACCTACAGAATACCATCGTCGATGAAAACCTACAGAATACGGTGGCAGGTGCAAATACCAGCCACTTGCCGCTGAACTCAGCCACATAAACGGCCTAAAGGAAGTTTTCATCATCCCAGTTGTTGTCTCTGTGAATGGTTTAGTCACAAAGGACTGGGATAATGCAAAGGAGAGCCTTGGTTTGAAGAGGAACCATATCCAGTCAATGCAAAAAGCTGCCCTCCTTGGTACTGCAAGTAGGCCTATAGTAAGGTTTTGTCTCTTCAGTGACTGAACATGTTGAGACCCAGAACTATCATAAGTGTAGCTCGCAAGGAGTCCGACGGTGATGGTTTTGTATTTTTACGTAAATTTCATGAATATAATAACATATGGACAGCAATAGACTAACAAAAAGGTTATTCAATATAATTAATACAAAATATTTGAGGATAATTTGGCTGGAGGAAACAAGTTGTGACCGAAATTATTCAGCTACATAGCTCACCCTCAGGTTTTCGCCTTGTGTGGTTAATTGGTGGGGGGTATTTAATCATATTTAATTGGGGTAAAATACGTGTGTCTGTGTTGAGTGATTATTATTAATATTGTGGCGCGATCACATTTTGGATGATTCGCACAGTAGATGCAATGTCATTATTATCTATCGGGTGTGCATATTTGATATTTCAGTTAAGTGGGATATTTCAAGTATTATTATATTGAGGACAGGAATAATTATTGTATAATTATTACCTGATAATGTAACTATTTTATTTTGGAAATGGATATCAATTTTATTTGTTTAGTAATTCCGTAAGTATGTATTAGCGCCGCGGTGTGTAATGTAGGAACATGATGTTACAAAATGACCGCCATATTGCCTGGGCTAAACATATTTTATAGTGGCCTAAGTTGACAAACTTCCAGGAGAACTAACCAAGAATACACCTAGTAGAAGGCTTTGCAAGATCGGAGTGCATCATCAAATATTGAGGAAGGTTTTGGAAGATCTGTGTAGATAATTGAATATTGATGAAGGGTTTGAATATCTGTGTACATCGTTGAATATTGATGAACGTTTTGAAGATCTGTATAGATCATTGGATATTGGAGGAGGTTTTGGAAGATCTGAGTAGATGAATGAGTATTGAAGAAGGTTTTGGATGATGTGAGTAGATCATTGGATATTGAAGAAGGATTTGTTTGATCTAAGTAGATCGTTGGATGTTGAAGAAGGTGTTGGGAAGATCTGAGTAGATCATTGAATGTTGAAGAAGATCTTGAGAAAATCTGAGTAGATCATTGAATGTTGAAGAAGGTGTTGAGAAGATCTGCGTGGATCACTGAATGTTGAAGAAGGTTTTGAGAAGATCTATGTAGATTATTGAATGTTGAAGAAGTTGTTGGGACGATCTGAGTAGATCATTGAATATTGAAGAAGGTGTTGGGAAGATCTGGGTAGAACATTGAATGTTGAAGAAGGTGTTGGGAAGATCTGGGTAGATCATTGAATGTTGAAGAAGGTGTTGGGAAGATCTGAGTAGATCATTAAATGTTGAAGAAGGTGTTGGGAAGATCTGAGTAGATTATCGAATATTGAAGAAGATTATCCGTGAAGGAATTCAGATTTGGACTGTCGCGACAGTCGAAGAAAACTACCATGTATGGAGAGATGGGAATTGAGTTACCAGAAATTATGTAAAGAACAGGATGAAGAAGAGACATATGTACAGGTAAATCGAGACTTCAACCATCTTCCAAGGAGTTTCCTAAACCAGAGCCATTTTCCCAGGGAGTGATTGTTTGCTGTTATAAATTGAATGTATTACCGGTATCTCATTCATGTCAGAGCCACAGTCAGCTCTTTTATTACGGGTCACAATATCACCACGGCTGTAAGTTATTAATAAATGAACTATATTTTAGTCAGGGTACTTTCCTTTTGTGTGATTCATTTAGCGAGTGCATCGACCTGCTACCCTGAAATGGCAAGCAAAGTCTAGGTTACAAAGTGGGGACCTGAAAGAGATGAACATCGGAGAGAACATGATGAAAACCCGATAAATATTCAGAACCACTGTAAATAAGCACACATTTAGGGTGAGGTCTAGCATCAGGACTGGTACATGATGGACAGAAGAACTCAAGAAGCAACACAGTGATTTCATGAAGAGATTTTGGGAGGAGAAGAAGAAGAAGGCAAAAGTCATCAAGCTAAATAAGAAGTTCCAACGCGCTCTATGATTGGGCATAGAAAGAAGGAATAATAACAATTCTAATTTGTAATGTCACATGGCCTCCTGGGAGGCCATTTGTAGGTCTTTCGAGGTGACGCCCATGGGTAACCTGCGCGTCCTAACGAAGATGAGGGGATGATGAAGACGTCACAAGCACCCAGTCCCCGGGCTAAGGAAATTAACCCCAGGAGATTAAAATCCCCGATGGCCTGGCCAGGAATCGAACTCAGGACCCTTCGGGTCAAGGCCTAGCGCACTAACTAATTCGCCACAGGGCCGGGCAATGCTAATAATAATATTAATGAGCCCAGCGAAATAGACCAACCACTTCAGTACTTACTTTCAGGAGAGGAAAACCAAATGGGCCTGGTTCATTGAACTACAGTAGATAGAGATCTCAAAGAAGTGGAGATTACATAAACTGACATTTAGGAGCTCATCCCACTTGTAAGAACACTTGAAGCAAAACAAGGTTTCCAATAAAAACCGAAGCTCAAAACAGAAAATACCTTGACTCAGGAAAGGAAGGACACCAACGAGAACGAATGCAG
Source organism: Meconema thalassinum (assembly GCA_946902985.2). Classification (NCBI taxonomy): domain Eukaryota; kingdom Metazoa; phylum Arthropoda; class Insecta; order Orthoptera; family Tettigoniidae; genus Meconema; species Meconema thalassinum. Next base: position 695,739,295 of record OX336390.1, read on the forward strand.
GCATTCTGGGCAAACATCAAAAGTTCGAAGAATGGGATATTAGGAATGACGCGGTCCAGAGATGGCCGATGCGAGATGAAATTATTATTATTAGTAATATTATTATTGTTATTAGTAATAATAATAATAATAATAATAATTTCGTGGAGTGTTCTCGAAATTTATTCAGTCTTTCAAATTGTAGCTAGTTGGTGACTTGCTCGCTGCGAAAACGTTAAGATTAATAATGAAGACGTCACAAAAATCCAATCCAGTCCTCGAGCCAGGAGAATTAACCATCCGAAGCTAAAATCCCACAAATCGGCCGAGAATTGAACGTGTGGTCCTTCGGACTAATCCATCCATCCACTTCTTCACGAAACGGGAATTTATTTATTTGAATAACTCGTATTTTGGGATGGCAATGAATTCTTTACCACCATTTATATCTAATTTCTTGCTTCGATTTCTTGATAATATTAACACTTGTTTTTAAAATTGTGTCTGTGTGCAGTTGCGCCATTTCTCTCTAAATTGCGATTGGTGATATTGTGTTATACGATCTCCTGCCTATATTAAAATTAATAACTGATCGAGCACGTTTTTGTATGCTAGCGAATAGTATTGCCAAAACGAGTTAAATTCCATGAAATGCGTATAACTGAGTGAAAATGCACATTAGTAGGATTTGTAAATATTTGCAAGTATTCTGAAATTTAATTTGGAGATGATTTCTTCAAAATCTTTAGTAGCGTCAAGTCCAATAGTTTTTTTTAGCGTATGGCTTTTAGTGCCGGGAGTGTCCGAGGACATGTTCGGCTCGCCAGAGTTTTGTAGTTGCTTCTATGCGGACACCCATGGGGTGAGCTACATGTACCTGCAGGTGTGGAGTGTTGTCTGGGGAGGAAAGTGTGATTGTAAGGACGAGGAATTGGAAGGTAGCGGCTGTGGCCTATAGTTAGGGACCAACCCCGGCATTTGCCTGGAAGGAAGATGGGAAGCCACAGAAGACCATCTTCAAGGTTGCGGGCGGAGGGATTCGAACCTCCTCCCCTCCCGGATGTCAGCGACTGCCTGCAGCCACGCCGTAACGACCACGGCTAACTCACCCGGTAGCCCAATAATGAAATGCAATTTAAAACATGTAGTTCCGTGAAGAACTATACAGCCTATTTTCATATATCCTACTTATGTTAATTGCCTCTATCAACATACAAAATTTCAGTTTGATTGCTGTAATAGATTCGTAGATATTGAGAACCGACTAAATATTGCGGATGGTCGTCATGTTGGCTTTTTATATGTGTAGGTCTTAGAGTTATGTACTGTTTCATGAAGATTATTGTGTACGTGTAGTATTCAAACTTCAATCGCATGATTAGGACACAAGAAGTAAAAACGAGATTTTAACATTTCGCACAGCTGCCATCTTGTGGTTATGGAAACAATTGAAAAAAAAATACATGCCAGTTGATTAACATTTGTATAAGGATTTACTGTACCAAGTGTCACTGCACTCGGACGGTTAAATTGCGAGAAACAACCATGTGAATATTTATAATTCGCGTCGCCGCCATGTTGGATTTGTGATCAACAGGTTATTGAAAGTCCAATAGGTGAACTTATGTTCATAGCCCCTATGAACATTAAAAAATTCAGTTTGATTGCTGTAATAGATTCGTAGATATTGAGATCCATCTAAATATTTCGGATGGTCGCCATGTTGGATAGTTATATGTATAGGCCATAGAGTCATGTACCATTAAAAGAAAATTATTGCGTAGGTTCATTATTCAAACTTTCACTTCGATGGCATGATTACGACACAAGAAATAGAAACTTAATCTTAAAATTCGCACAGCCGCCATCTTGAGGTTTTGTAAACAATTGAACTAAATTAGATACCAGTGCATTACAATGTGTATAATGATTTGCAGTACCGAGTTTCATTGCGTTTGGATCATTAAATCGCGAGAAAGGTCTATTCAAAATTTTCAAATTCGCTTGACCACCATGTTCGTTTTGTAGTTAACCGGTGTTTGAAAGTCTTATAGATGAACTTCCAGTAGTGCCCGTCATCTCCGTACAAAATTTCAGGGTGATACCGCTAATAGTTTCAGAGATATAGAATGCCGTTGAAATATTTCGCACGTCCGCCATCTTGAGGTTATATAAATAATTGAACGAAGTTAGATGTCGGTGCATTACAATGTGTATAAACATATACAGTACCAAGTTTTATTGCGTTTGGTTGGTTAAATCGCGAGGAAAGTTTATTTAAAAGTCGCAAATTTGCTTGGCCACCATGTTCGTTTTGTAGTTACCAGGTTTTCAAAAGTCACATAAGTGAACTTCTAGTAGTTCCCTTTATCACCGTAAAATATTCCAGGGTGATATCGGTAATAGTTTCGGACATATTGAATGCTGGTGAAATATTTCGCACAGCCGCCATGTTGGATGGGTGAGACGTAACAAAATTTGAAGAGCACGGTCGGGGTCATCCGGAATAGTGCTATGAACTTACCGAGTTTCATTGAAATTGCTCCAGCCGTTTGGAAGTTATTATGGGGGGGGGGGGGGACACACACCATCACACACACAGACAGACACACACACGGACTAAAGGTGTTCTCATAAGCCTATTTTTTTCATAAATTAAAATAGGCTAAAAATCTATTCTCTTGAGCAGAAGTCTTCACACGAGAGGGGAATGTCGGTTTGAGTATTTTCCAAAATTGTAACTTTCAGTCGGTAAACACAAAATAATTCGAATTACTGGAATATGTGAAAAATTACCTGAAGCAAATTACATGTCACATATACAGTGTGTAACTAAATGTGGCAAAGCTCCGGAGATTCGATAGAGGATCTGACAGAGATGATGGAGGAAGGCGAATGGATAAATGTGAGATAAGGAACCATAGAATGGAAACTATCGAGGTACAAGTTATAAGCAAAATGATGCTCATCTACTACAGTTTACCTGCACACGGCGGTGGCGTTTACGAGTGTTTACACATGCTAGCCCCATGTCGTTGGCTTCCGGCACGTTAAGGAACGCCTGCGGGACGAAATTCCGCCACCCCGGCGTCTGTTAAGAACTAGAATTGAGGACGGACGTTAAACAATTGCGATTATTAATAACTGTTGACTTGATCGTTTCCGGACTACGGCTTCGGTGGCGTAGTCGGTAGCATGCTGAACTGCTATGCCAAGATAGGGGGATCAAACCCGGCCGAAGTCGTCGGATTTTTAGGAGCGTTAAAAATCCTTCAGTATGCCTTCCTTCGGAGGGGAAGTAAAGCCGGTGGTCCCATGTCATAGATTTATGGCATGTAAAAGATCCTTTCACTGACTAAACTTGTGTAAAGCAAAAATTGTTAGGTTAGATTTCGTCAGAACGCTCTATCTAAGTTCCAACGTTCACTACTAGGTATCATTGATATCTGGTGGCGAAAGTTGAAACTACTTGAAATTGAACGGAACTTGTAGCTCACCCTTTAGGGTGTCCGCTGGAAGCAGCTACAGACTCAGGCGAGCCGAACATGTCCTCGGACACTCCCGGCACTAAAAGCCATACGATAAATAAATAAATAAATAAATAAATAAATAAATAAATCTCAAATGGATCCATTTGCCTTCCTCCATGATCCCTGAAAGTTTGTAACATCATCACGGATACACCCTGTATATAAAACACTAAGGGATTGCATGTTTCACTCGTCAAGCGAGCATCATACGATCCAAATTTACAAGACAATAATGTCTCTACAAAGCACTACCAAACCTACAATGACACCCACAGACAGTCTTTGCCCTCCAAAAACAAAATACCCAGCAGAAAACGTAGTAGCCTAAGTGTGGTAATTAGCCTCCGTGGCATAGGCGGCAGCACGCCGGCCTCTCACCGCTGGGTCTGTGGTTCAAATCCCGGTCACTCCATGTGAGATCTGTGCTGGACACAATGGAGACAGACAGGTTTTTCTCCGGGTATTCCGGTTTTCCCTGTCAACATTTCATTCCAGCAACACTCTCCACTATCATTTCATTTCATCTGACATTCATTTAATCATTGCCCCAGAGGAGTGCGTCAGGCCTCGGCAGCCGGCACAGTCCATATCCTCGCCGCTAGATCGGGGCTTCATTCATTCCATTCCTGACCCGGTCGGAGACTGGAAGCAGGATGTGGATTTTCGTTTTTTTCATTTTTCATGGCTTTTAGTGCCGGGAGTGTCCGAGGACTTGTTCGGCTCGCCAGAGGCTGTAGCTGTTTTAAGCGGACACCCATGGGGTGAGCTACAAGTTCCGTTCAATTTCAAGTAGTTCCAAGTTTCACTACCTGATGCCAATGTTACCTAGTGGTGAACGTTCGAACTTTGATAGAGCGTTACAACGAAATCTAACCTAGAAATTTAGCTCCACACAAGTTAAGTCTGTGGAAGGGTCTTTTACATGCCATAAATCTATGGACATGGGACCGCCAGCTTTACTTCCCCTCCGACGACTTCGGCTGGGTTTGAACCCGCTATCTTGGCCACAGCAGTTCAGCATGCTACCAACTACGCCACCGAAGCCGCTTTTATAAAAGCTGAAAACTGGAATTCAAAGCATTCCGAGTAATCGTTTACTACAAAAGTGGTTGTCTGAACAGCCTGTAGACTTTCCACAATTCAGATAAGTATCCACATCAGATCATTCAGCACACTAATAGTAGACACACAATTTTGTATGTTGTAGTTATAGTTTTTACTATCATCACAATAGAGAACTTGTAGGTCATTGCACACATTAGTTTACAATTCTATAGTAATTTAGGGATTATTGCTTTAGTGAATCACAGCAATAGTAGCTACACCTTCATAGATTAGATAGCGAAGGAAGGCCCCAGGAAATAAACTCAATGAAACAATTCAAGGGGCTATATAGTCTATATGTATCCACATAAGGAGCTAATAATAATAATAATATCGTATGGCCTCGGGTGCCGAGTGCAAGCTTTTTTATTTGCGCCCAAAGGGTAGCTTGCATGTCGAATTTCGTTGTTCCTTGAAGCACTATGAAAGTCAAGGAGGTTAGATATCTAAGCTCCTTGAACACTATTGCGCTTTCTAGTAGAGAAATGAGGAACTTTGTGTTGGCGGAAAATCCCGAGATTAATTTCGCCATTATGAACACGGCCTACTGAATTCCAATGGGTTCTTTGACATGGCAACATCGTATGACATGAGAGTCGTAATTTTTGCCACCTTTCAAAAAAAATCACTTGCCACGGCCAGGAGCGAACCTGCAAGCTTGGGGTTAGTAGACCGACACGTTAACCACTCACCCACCGTGGCAGGTAGACAAGAAGCTGACTTCAAGGGAAAGGCTGGCAAAGAACATAGTGAATTTTGCAGGTAGGCCTATAGCGAGGATATAACCACATATGGCTAAGCGTGTGGCCTTAAGGAGTCGTTGATTCATTTAGGGGCTTTGCGACATCGTGGTCATGTGTACATGGGTGTGTGTGTGGAAATTTTCTGATAACCTGTGTTATTTTGATGGCTGTTTTAGTATGTGTATTTTTAATTCAGATGAAGATTGGAAAGGAGGCGGCCGTGACCTTAATTTAGGAACCATAACGGCATTCAGGCCTCCGCGGTGACAGCCAAGAGTGCAAGCCACTACGCAACGAGGCGGACCAACATTAAATAAATAATTAAATAAATGACTGTCAGAGGGGTAGAGTGTTAAATACTGAATTTCGTAGGTGCAGCGACGATTCACTTATGATTGGAGGCGTGGAAGACCTTCAGGGAAAGACCGGCAGAGAACACAGTGGATTTCACAGCCGCAGCACCGATATATTCACATGTGGGCGGAGGCGTGGCCGACCTTACGGGAAAGACCGGCAGAGAACACAGTGGATTTCACAGCCGCAGCACCGATATATTCACATGTGGGCGGAGGCGTGGCCGACCTTACGGGAAAGACCGGCAGAGAACACAGTGGATTTCACAGCCGCAGCACCGATATATTCACATGTGGGCGGAGGCGTGGCCGACCTTACGGGAAAGACCGGCAGAGAACACAGTGGATTTCACAACCACAGCACCGATATATTCACATGTGGGCGGAGGCGTGGCCGACCTTACGGGAAAGACCGGCAGAGAACACAGTGGATTTCACAGCCGCAGCACCGATATATTCACATGTGGGCGGAGGCGTGGCCGACCTTACGGGAAAGACCGGCAGAGAACACAGTGGATTTCACAGCCGCAGCACCGATATATTCACATGTGGGCGGAGGCGTGGCCGACCTTACGGGAAAGACCGGCAGAGAACACAGTGGATTTCACAACCACAGCTACAATATGATTGCTTAAATGGTTTCAGAGATATTGAGAACTGGTGAAATATTTGGCATGAACGACATGTTGGATTGTTTTATCTTGTCGACTTCATCGTTATGCTTTGGTTTACCGTTATGCGTTACGGTTACGGAGAGGAAATGTACTAAGGTTGCACTTGAGCGTATGACGTCAATCATGTTGTTCAGTGCATATGCACCGAGTCTGAGTTTACTCCTGGGCTATGGCGTTATGCGATACGGAGATGGAGACGGAGAGCGTATAACGTCATCATGTTGTTCAGTGAATATGCACCGAGTCTGAGTTTACTCCTGGGCTATGGCGTTATGCGACACGGAGACGGAGAGCGCGTGACGTCATGCAGCAGAGTGCATTTCCAGCTCTCCGTTCCCCGCGCGGGAAGCCTAAGTTAATGGGTAATGGACTCTGAAAGAGTCCTGGGGCTTCGAGCGAAGCGAGAAGCCCTCCTGCCTTTCTAACATGTGTAGCATTTGTAGCATGAGTCATTTGAAATGATATAAAGTCTAGTCTTTCAGACTGACTATATATTTTTTTTATATATACAGGGTGTAACTAAATATGTGGGAAAGCTCCGGGGATTCGATAGAGGATCTGACAACAAGCCAAACATGTCCTGTAAACATACGGTGTATGTGCGTTCGTTGTCGTGTTACAAGCATTGCTAGTAGTGTACATAACACAGACCGCGTCACTATGCAGGTTGGTCATTTGTGTTGAAGTGTACTTTACTACTTACAGTTCTCTATAGAAGGTGCTCAAAATGGCTACCACGAGCTGTAATGCAGGCGTCTATGCACCGCATCATTGACTGTCTCACACGCTCCCATATTCCCGGCGTCTGTCGTATCTGTTGACATCCTTGCTCTATTCGCTGACGCACCATGTCCAAGTTATAAATAGGTGTGCCATACACAATGGCCTTTGAATGACCCCATAAGTAGAAGTCTAATGGGTTGAGATCGGGAGAACGAGCAGACCATGGTTTTATTTATTTAGCGCATGGCTTTTAGTGCCGAGAGTGTCCCTGAATGCGAAACAAACGCACACAGACTTGAATAGCGACGAAACGTATAAGTGGCCTGTGTGGCCTCCACAAATGACCAACTAGCATCGTGCCGCGGTCGGTGTTATGCGCACCACAAACAATGTTTGTAACACGGCAACGAACGCACATACACCATATGTTTTCAGGACATGTTATGCTTGTTGTCAGGTCCTCTATCGAATCCCCGGAGCTTTCCCACATATTTAGTTACACTCTGTATATTCGCATGTAGGCAGAGACGTGGCCGACCTTACGGGAAAGATTAGCAGAGAACACAGTGGATTTCGCAGTAGCAGTGACGACATATTCGCACATTTTTGGAGACATGATTGACCTTACGGTGACTGGCAGAGAACACAGTTGATTTCGCAGCCGCAGCGACGATATGATTTTTAGACAAAATGTTATGAATTTAGTATTTACTAAATAGGGTTTTAACGAGTTTTGAGATTTCTCTTAGTGACAAAAATATTTTTCCTCTAATAATATTATATCTAACAACGTTCGAACAGAACCTAGGGTATTTGTGCAATATACGTTGACAACATTGGAGACAGACACTCACAACGCACAGAGAGTGATCTCATAAGATTGCTTTCTACTAATTTTAATGATAATACAGGCTAAATGTTAAAACTCAGCAAATCTTCTAAGTTTTTTTGCCGTGTCTTTTGCGGGGGTTCACCTAGGTGCATCAAATCAGGCTCATCAGCGCACTCCTTGGAGACCGTGCCTGGATCGCCGCAAGGGTATTGAACCATGCATTATGTCTCCTTATATGAAGTGCATTTGCGCTTCTTTACTGCGATAACTGAGAGCTCTTACAGCTTTTCTTCTCCCAATAGAGTTTTCCCAATAGATTGCATAGCCTATTAACTTTCACAGCCAAGGCTATTGCTATTATTAATATTATTATTACTATTATTATTATAACTGTCGTTTTAATGGGCATAACATCTAGGTTATTTGAAAAAGTAATTAACCATTGTACTTATCTTTTGGAACGTGGCTATAATTCTTTCCGATCCATTATTATTACTGGCCAATTCAAGGTCTCCATAATTTAACGTCGCATTGATATTGTCTTCTTATATTTTATTGTGCTCTGCCGCAAGACATAAACTTGAGAGTTCGGAATGAACATATACTATACAAACGAATATCCTTGGAAATTGCTGCTCCATGTGGAGAAGAAAAAGAAAAAGGTATTGCAACCCGTCACTGAAGTTGTTTCTGTTTCTGCCATTCTCACAATATATAAGCGCCATATTGTTATTATTATAATAAGAAATAAATGTTACATAAAGAACTACGAGTAATAAGCATACATAAAACCCATACACATTACATAATCATATAAATTATTTCAGTAGTATAGCTCCCTCCTGCGGCACTCACAAGCGACCGATCGTGACAAACGAGCATTCAAATGAAAGAGAATACACATTAGCAGAGACGAATTGTACCCTAATTTCATAAATATCTATAATTTCTTTAAAAAATGACTTTCAAAAAATGTACGAAGTGTGCGATTTGCAAATACTGTTTTGTAGGACAATACGCCCCCTAATTGAAGCCCACTTCACATTTTGGCCGCTGTGACGCCTGTTTCATGTCATTTTAACATTCTGAGGTGTTTCCTTTATCATTTTGAATGGATTTCAGAAACAGTAAATCAAAGGAATGAGTAGCCTACTCAACTCGTATAATTTCATAAATTTCGAATAACTGGTGAGTGTTATGATGATCCAATTTTCAGTGATTGCCTTCTTAAGTTAGGGAACGTAGAACTTGGAATTCTAACTGAAATGCAAATAGTGTTCTATAATCATTTGGTTGGAAAAAGAAAACATAACACCCTTTCTCCTGTCTCTCATTATAAACCTATTGGGGAAAGTGTGGTTTATGAACATGCGAGATTTCTCGCACGAGTCCGCTAGTATTTTATTATTTTGCAGTGTCCATATCTGACTCATGTAACTTATTTCAGGGGGACGTGGTGGCGCAGTGACCAAGCTGTTTGCCTCTCACCAAGATGGACCGGGTTCTATTCCTGGTCAATGCACGTGAGATTTTCGAAGTGAAATGCCATGTCCTGGTGGTTCGGATTCCACGTAAAAAGGAGGTTCCGAGGCTCATGATCGCATGATTAACGGTCACGTAAAACTAAAAGCTTCTTAACTTATTTCTAATTTAAATGCTAAATGCACAGTATAATCAAGATTTTAATATTGTACCCATAAGATCAACATGGTGGTTGTACATAATATGCAATAACCCATTTGCATTAGGTATTTTATCTATCAACGTCCGTACTAATTACTCATATCTCATCTTGGAAATATCAGGGCTTTGATGAGCGGAAGACTTTAAAAGTATATAATCGCTTGCCTAAATTCGTGTTTTGATCAATTTTTTCTAAAGTTATTACTGTAATTTCAATATTTATATATTCGTCGTGGCTCCGTTTAATTTCATTGTATTGTGACATAGATAAAGTAAAGTAATTTTATGAGACATTTCTATGCCAAGTCTCATGACAAAAGTTCAATAGGAACTTTCGTTGCGCAAATACCACCATCCTGGGTGTATTACGTCGATGAACAGCCCCACTGACTTCTGAACGGCTGCTCCTATTTTGATAACATATTGTGCGTTACAAATATTGCATCATGACTATTACTTTTATTCCTGTAGTCTATATCAGTGTTGCCAATCGAATGTGGCAAGTCACGCAATATTTGCTGTCATCCTTGCATAACTAACAAGGCTGGTCCGAATTTGAGTTAACATAATGTGGGGGTCCGGGCGGGGACACCAAGAGCCCACCGATGAGCCAGCTTGGTGTCCTAGGCGAAACCCCACACAAGACACGGCACAAACCTAGAAGAATTGCTGAGTTTTAATTCACCGGCCGTGAAAGCCAATATACCATCTTTTTGGAAGCTTTCATAGGGAGGTTAAGGCTGCTTGAGCTTTTAGTTCTCGCATTAAAGTAGTGCAGTTGCACTCTATATAAAGGGAGGTAGCGCGCAGTTCGTTACTCCCGTGGGGGTCCGGACGGGGACAACAAGAGCCCGCCGATGAGCCATCTTGGTGTCCTAGGCGAAACCCCACACAAGACACGGCACAAACCTAGAAGAATTGCTGAGTTATAATGTCATGAGTTTAACGTCAATTGTATTTGTGGTATGGTGGCTGCATTTTGCCCTAAATGGAGTTCTTTAACACATCAGTAAATATAGTGTCACAGAGTTATTTACTGGTATGTTAATAAATAATCCCTCTCAGGGCAAAATGCAGGCACCCCGGCGTTCCTAAAACCACACCAGTTAAAATATACACCTACTTGTAGTACTACAGTATTATTAATATTATTGTATTATTATTATTATTATTATTATTACCGACAGTAGTGGCTACGCTGGCTAAAGCGCAGTGTTAGGTCATGGGGCCAAGCTCTCTGCTGACTCGGTAGACGCGTGGGTTCGAGACCCACCGTCGGCCGTCCTTGAAATGGTTTTCCGTGGTTTCCCATTTTCAACACCAGGCAAATGCTGGGACTGTAGTCACGTTAGCTTTGATGCAGCGCTAGACCATGTGACTAAGATATCACCGACTAGGTAGTGGGCTCGAAGTCCACCGTCGGCTCTCCTTAAAATGGTTTTCTGTGCCTTCCCAATTTCAACTCCAGTTAAAAGCCAGGGCGGATCTTTCTAATAAAACACGGTCGTTTCCTGCCATCACCTTGCCCAGTTTCATTCATCTTCATTCATTTTACCTCTCATTAACTCTTCTCATGAGGTTGGCAACAAGAAGAGCACCCGTCCGTAAAAACACCCGTTGCATAGAAATTCATCGCATCTCATTCCGAACCCCTATGATTCTGGGATAATAATGGGCTATATTAATGTTTATTATTATTATTAGTTGTAGTATTGTTACAATAACACAGGTAATCAGACAATGTTTACACACACGCAGGTACACTGAATTGATGACCAATGATTTCCCTTGCCCACTAATGAAACAATAAAAGGCCTTCTACCCAGTGCCGGATTAAGGTAAAATGAGGCCCAAGTCCCTCAGATTTTTGGGGCCCCTTTATTTTTCTCAAATAATTTTTATTTTTTAGCACCTGTACATTTAATAAAGTATATACAAGAGTTATTTTTCTCAAGATGAATAATACACTTTTTATTAAATCATACATAGGCCTACATTTACACATACATTTCAATTGAAACGATCATCGTTATTTGAAAACATTTCAGATGATTTGATGAACAATTTAACAAATATACTATTTTTATTTCTGTAAAATAAAATCTCTTTTTTTTTCTTTTTTTTTCGGTCAATGAAATCATCTACAATATCATCAACATCAATTCCCGCAGACCATCTGACTCGATATACATTAAACGTTGCATGTCTAATCGTTCTTGTGACATGATACTTCTTTGCACACTTTTGATCCGTTTCAATTTTGAAAACAAAACAATTCGTTATCATGAGGGTCAGGAAAATGCGAAAAGCAATTTCAACGATCGGAAATAAACGACTCAAGCTTGTCTCGAATAAGAATTTCGTAAACTTCAGAATGAGTGAACTCAGTTTTTAAAGGACATTGTAATTTAATATACTCCTGAAACTGTCTCAGTTCTGGATTTAAAAAAATCTAAATCTTCGGAATAAAATTGAACTAAATTAGAAATTGCTTGGGGGCCCCAGATAATTGGGGGCCCTAGGCCTGGGCCTAGTCGGGCCTAATGGGTAATCCAGCACTGCTTCTACCCCTGAACGTTGAACCTGGGATTCACTAATACACGCTTGATTTATTCCGACAAGAAGTGTAACGAGTAATATCCGCCCCTTTACACCTTGAGGGTGGTGCGTTATGCGCATGCGTGGGTTTGTTGGAGTTGTAATCCCACCATAACAACGCTTGATTGAGTAATTGTGAGCTCGCTAGCTGTGTTGGGTTGAGGGGCCTTATACTGGCAGGATGTTGGTGGGAGCGGCTGAGGGGTGCACAACGTGACACTAGTTAACCTTTCAGGACACTGCCAACAGAGCAACAAGTTAGTGATGGTCAGCAAAGGGTGAGACTCTCCATTGTACCAATGTTACGTTCAAACATTTTGTTTTTGTTGCTTCATTTAGGGGCTTCAATCAGTCTCATTTACTGTACTCAGTGATGGTGTTGATTGTTGTTGTAAGGTGTTATTTGTCCCTGCCCCGTGTACTTGTGTGTGTATATAATTTGTCTGATAACTTGGTAACACCTCGGAAAACTTGTCACGAATCTCCTGTAAAATTACTAGGCTATCTCTTTCGTATAGGGCAGCAAGACAGCTCACACACATCTCAGGATCTCCGAGCCGGCCAGTAGGCAGTTGAGATGGAGAGCCATGTTGTAGGGGAGCGAGTATATCTCAGTTGACCGTGGTTGAGGGTGAGCTATTTCATTTTCCATCAAATGAGAGAGAGAGCTTGTGTTCTGATCATGTTGAAATTATCTTATTTTGTTTTTCTAACATGTCCTAATGCTCCTACAAATCTTATTCCATTAAGATTATGTGCAGTTCAAGCCTAATACCCCAAGCACAACGAATTGTCCGAGCACCTCATGCCATTAGCGAGGGTTTTTGTTTTCCATATTGCGTTGGAAAGAGAAAATCGCACAGAGCTTGTGTCCAGGTCCTGCCTCAAACAACTGCATAAAGCTTGCTCAGTCAATAAATCCTACTCCTGTGTATAATCCCTTGGAGAGGGCTACTCTTTTTTACATTGCAAACACAATCGCAATTTTCAAAGCTCCCACAATTAATCAGATCAAACTTGCCAAGCTGCACTGTACTGTACAGTACTGTCTATAGTAGGGGCGTAGCCAAGAGCTTTGAACTGGGGGCACGGCGTAAATCGTTGTTGCTGTTCTTTCATTTTGGCCTTGAATATATCTTGGTCATCAGCCAAGAAGATCTAATTGTGTGTGTCAAAAATTTATAACAACCTGCATTGTTGTAGTATATTTTGTAGTGTGGGGAAAATTCTACTGTACTAAACAATGCGTGAACAAATTCCATATAAAGAGTGACACAATCAGTGTCGAAAAGCAAGGCGAAGTATGTCAAAACTTTTTCTTAGGATAATAAAGTGATAGTTCCTGTACATTCTTGCGTGAAACATCGCAAGGGAGAATGTAACTTTCTTCCTCTATCTTAAAATAATACCAATAATAATAATGCTATTGGTTTTACGTCCCTTTTAACACCTGCAGCTTTTAGAGACGCTGGGGTGCCGGAATTTTGCCTCGGAGGGGATCTTTAACGTCCCAGTAAATCTACTGACATGGCTCCCTCACAATTGCGCACGCTCAAATGCCAAATGGATGCTCCAGGATTCGATCCTGCAACCTTGGGAACAGCAGGCGAGAACGTTACCTCTGAGCCACGCAGACAATCTTTTATTTTAAAACATACGGCAAGTAAACTTAGAATAATTTACTCAAAACTTGACCCACATTGAACAAAGGTGCAACCTTTCTTTCTTTCTTTCTTTCTTTCTTTCTTTCTTTCTTAACGGAGTCTTAGTACCTCCTGACCACAGGGTGACTTGTGTGGACACGGGCCCCTCTATATTTTTTGGGAATGAGATATGAACTAATCGAAAAGTGTATAAAGTATAAAAAAGAGGTGGGTCGCCTCCGTTGCGTAGTGGTTAGTGTGATTAGCTGCCACACCGGAGGACTGTGGTTCGATTCTCGGCTCAGCCACGAAATTTGAAAAGTGGTATGAGGACTGGTACGGGGTCTATTCAGCCTCGGGTGGTCCAAATGAGTAGAGGGGGTTCGATTCCCAACTCGCCATCCTCGAAATTGTTTACCGTGGTTTCCCACTTCGTCTTCGGGCAAGTGCCGGGATGGTAACTACCGTAAGGCCACGGCCGCCTCCTTTCCACTTCATTGCCTAACCCTCCCACTCTTCCCATCCCTTAATCAGGCCCCTGTTCGCTTTGCAGGTGAGGCCGCCTGGCCGTAGTGCTGGTCACACCCCAGTTGTATCCCCGACTCAGAGTCTCAAGCTCCAAGACACTACCCTCAGTGGCGGTAGAGGTGGGCCCTCGCTTAGTCCGTGGGAAAAGCCAACCCTGGAGGGTAAAACGATAACGGAAACGGTAAGAAGAGGTGGCCATGAGCTCAGTGAGGCACTGCTCCACATCACCAACGAAATGGATGGCTGACGACGGCGGGCAGGAAACTTAATCTAATGGAAAGAAAATCTTTATGCATCTCTCAGTCCGATGATTTCGATATGATTTAAACAGTATGTTGCATTTACTAAGATTAAATTCCATTACAAAAATACAAATTTATCCAGGTGGATAGTTCCAAAATAGTTCTAATGCAAAGTATGGTTCCAAAATCGTTCTAAAGCAAAGTATAGTTCGAAAATTGTTCTAATGCAAAGTATGGTTCCAAAGTCGTTCTAAAGCAAAGTATGATTCCAAAATTGTTCTAATGCAAAGCATGGTTCCAAAACCGTTCCAAAGCAAAGTATGATTCCAAAATCTTTCTAATGCTAAGTATGGTTCCAAAAACGTTCTAAACGAATGTATGATTCTAAAATCGTTCTAATGCAAAATATGGTTCCAAAATCATTCTAAAGCAATGTATAGTTCCAACATCGTTCTAATGCAAAGTATGGTTCCAAAGTCGTTCTAAAGCAAAGTATGATTCCAAAATTGTTCTAATGCAAAGTATGGTTCCAAAATCTTTCTAATGCAAAGTATAGTTCCAAAATCGGTCTAATGCAAAGTAGTCTATGGTTCCAAAATCGTATAATGTAGTTTCTATTTGTAAACATCTTGTTGTTGTTGTTTCAATTTAGGGGCTGGGGCATCGTTGGTCATTTCTTCCCTTAATACTTTGGATGTGTTTAGAATTTATCTGATAACGTGTGCTATTGTGATGCTTGCAATTTTGTGTGGATTTGTAATTGAGAATAGAATTGGGAAGTAGGCGACCGTGGCCTTAAGTTAGGGACCAACCTGGCAATAGCCTGGAGTAGAAATGAAACATCACTTCTAGGTTGGATAAGGTGGGAATCGTAACCAACTCTTCTCAGTTTTAGCTCACGAGGCTATGTGCACCCCGCTGCGACCCTCTGACCAGAATTAGATTTCTTCGCAGAGCAGGGATTCAAACACAGGACCTTTGGGACCGGAGTCTCAATACGTACCTCAAAACCAAGGAAAGTGGTTGTAAACACTTCTCTTGTAGTAGTAATGATTTTAATATCAATTATAGATAGCCTACAGTGATTTGATAAATACGTTTAAATGACTCATTAATAATATTGACTGATACCGTGGAGACCCGGGGCGATACTCGGCTCTGCCAAGAAATTTAATTCTGGTCTAAGGGCTGAAACGGAGTACGCTCAGTCTTGTGAGGAAAAATTGAGAAGAGACGGGTTCGATTCCCACCTTAGCCATCCTGGAAGTGGTTTTCCGTTGTGTTCCCATTTCTACTCCAGGAAGATACCAGCATGGTTTCTAACTTAAGAACACGGCCGTCTCCTTCCCATTTCTCACCTGAATAAAAATACACACAATAATACAGCCATCACAATGACACAGGTCATCAGACAAAAACAATTCACTCACACCCAAGTACACGGGGTTGAATTACCACAGTATCCACGCCCCACAAATGGAACAATAATAATAAGTTAGTAAAATACGGAATGTTTTGACTTTCACAGCCAGCGTAAATTAATACAGCAAATGCCTTATGTAATATACGGTACTGTGCTGTGCCTGCTGGGGTCACGCCCAGATGTACCGATTGGTTAATATTAAACACTTGACTTGCGTTATTAACTGGCAATCCCGAGGCCCTGGATTCAATTTCCGGCTTGATAAAATTAAAAGTCACAAAATTATCTAGTGCAGGTCCTCCCAACCTGGTGGAGCGTAATGGTAACTTGTGTATGGCAGGGGGAGGAGTGGAAATTAATTAATCCCCCTTCCAGTAGTGGTTTTGTACGGGTTCTATATCCACCGCCACCGCTCCACCGCTGGAATACTAAAATGGCAATATCTCGCGAACCAATCAGGCTAGAGACTTGTACGAGGTGTCATTGAACTCGGGCTAACATCCCCTTTCCATTGGATAACATATTTCCACCCCAAAATAAAACCTACCCCTACTATGGGGTGAAATTGTAATTTTTTAGAAAATCTCGCTTTCCAAGTGCAACATGTGAGAGTTTGAATGCCAATATGGAATTAAACGTTGTTCTATATAAATTGCATGTGTTCGGTGGAAAGCCACTATGAATTAACATGCTTGTTTTCCGTTTTTTACACACATGTCCACTCATGGCTTTTGTAAGAGGGCGGGCTTTTTAAAGATGGTGGCTATAGTGTAACCTAACCTAACCCAACCCACGAGGGGTGATCAAAACGTTTTCCAAGTGGTGCTTGTCGATAGGCAAACTGATAAACAAAGAGGGGCATGTTAGGCCTTGAGGTGAGAGCCCCTGTTATTGTTGATGAGCCCCTGTGGTCGGGTCCCTGTTGATGGGTTATTGTTGACAGGTCATTGTTGACGGGTCCTTGTTGATGAGTCCCTGTGGACGGGTCATTGTTGACGGGTCCTTGTGGACAAGTCCTTGTGGACGAGTCCTTGTGGACAGGTCCTTGTGGACAGGTCCTTGTGGACGAGTCCTTGTTGACAGGTTATTGATGACAGGTCCTTGTGGACGAGTCCTTGTGGATGAGCCCCTTTGGACTGGTCCCTATGGACTAGCCCATGAATTTATTTAAATTATGTCAAAGGGCCTAACTACATTTGTGTGTGTTGAACTGACGTTGTTCACTAATCCCCGACTACTATAATGGGATAACGATATGAAAGGAAAGTGACGAAATACATGTGAACATACAAGGGATCTAACTTGGTGAATGGATGTGTTCTAACGAGTCATTTGTAGTTGAAAGAGAATAATACATGTTCTTAAGGTGTTAAAACTGTGGAGATGGCACGTGCAGTAAGACGTCTTGTTATATTTCCTGTGTCATATTACAGACATGGCAGAGAGCGCGCAGATCTGTTGCTATGACTAACGCTGCAGTAATTTGAAACCGCAAGTGTTCATGAAGACAATGGGTGATGATCATGCAAAGTTAGCAGTTATTGGATATTACACAGGTGTTCCTTCCGGTGTCATGATGCTGTCATGCCAGAGAGCGCACACTGCGGTTGCTATGACTAATGCTGCAGTAATTTGAAACCTCAGGTGTTGATCAAGACAATGGGTGATGATCATGCTAAGTCAGCAGTCATTGGATACCACACAGGTGTTCCTAGTGTACTTTGGACTCTCAGCTGTATTGGGAAAGGAATTGCAATGATCTGCAAAAAACTGCTGACACGAGCGATGAGAGTTTATATAAGAGAGGTGTCATATATTTCCCGACTGTCAGTCTTTATTACTCGCTTTGAGTGAACAGTGCTCAAGAGTTGAAAAAAAGGCTTTTTGGTAGAAAATCATTAAATTATTTTGCATGGTAAGTACTTATTATTAATGGATTGTAGTCTTTTATTACTAATTGATGTTGAAGTTATTGATTGGAATGTATTTATTGATTGATTGATTGATTGATTTGTTTACAGATAATTGGGTACCTGTAGGTTACCAGATTCCTACAATCTGTTAATTCAGTGACAGCAGTTGATAAATTATAAAACGGTAAGTGCCCCCTCTAATAACTTTTAAACAGAGTGATATTTTCCAATGTTCACCACTACATGTTAGTGAAAATGGTATATTTGGCAGTCAAAAGTTGGAACTACTTGACCATGGTGTGTAAAGCTAATTTTGTAGGTTCAATTTTGATTTCCACTCTATTAAGTCTGAATGTTCATTGCTAGGTGTCAGTGACAGAGGGAATATTTAAAGACTTAACTTCAGTTCACCTAACATAACCTAACTTTACCTAACTTAACCTTGTCATGTGACATGTTTTACAAGTTTAAACTTGTTTTAAGACTGGCTATGACGTCACACTTAGCTCACTTAACTGGTGGCTGCTGGTTTCTATCATGTGACATGTTCTACAAGTTTAGACTTGTTTTAAGACTGGCTATGACGTCACACTTAGCTCACTTAACTGGTGACCGCTGGTTTCTACCACTCTATCAAGTTCCAAAGTTCACCACTGAGTGTCAGTGACAGTGGTATATAGTAACCCCCAGTTAGAACTACATGAAGTTAGACTTGCTAGGAGTTCACAGATCGATTTAAATACCCTGCTATAACCATTGACTGGAATATAATTAAACTATTTATATTGTACTTTGTTTTACCTTTTATTAACATTGATGATTTCTTTCTTTTATAGATAACTTGGAAAGTAATCATCATGTTCAAGTGTGGTGACTGTAAGAAACAGTTCTCAAGACCTGACAGCCTTCAACGTCATGCAAGTACAAAACATAATCAGAAAATGTTTGTATGCAGTCATTGTGCTACAACATTTAACAGACAGAATAGTCTTACACAACATGTAAATTTAAAACATGTCAGTACTGCACCATTTTCGTGTTCAGTTTGTGAACTTGGTTTTTCTGCTGTAAAGCGATATCAATCCCACATGGTTGAAGTACATGGGGAACAACAGGAATTAAAAACTGTAAAACCATCAACTAGCACGGAACCTTTAAATGAATGTGATGCTCAAAAGCGTAAACGTTCTCAAGATTGTGAAAATAGTTGTGCAACAAAAAGAAAGAAGAATGGTGAACCTTCAATAACACATTGTGATGTATGTAATATCGATATACCTTCTTCAATCATTCATGGACATTTACGCAGTATTCAAAATTAAAAAAAAAACACTTCCCATGAAAGAAATTCTGGAAATATTCAACAAATTGGTAGTGCATTTAAAAGTCGAACTGCTAGTTATAGCTTTATAGTAAAGAAAAAACTCAAAGTATTGAATCATTTTTAGAAAATGTTCAACCTACTGTGTTTGGCTTGGTAGGTAATGTTTTATTAGAGCATAAAACAATAAAAATGGATTTTGAACTTTTTGGACTCTATGTAAAAACTGGGAGCGAAGGTGAAATTACGGATATCAAATCCTTTAATACAAAAACATAATTGTTAGCGAATCAACTAATATTAGTGATATATACCAAAATATTTCAAGTGCCATCATTGTGAAGAGTGAAGAGTTCCAGGAAAGGGAGTCAGGCTGGGCGTTGGTTGAAGTACTTTATTTAGAAACCAACCTGAATAAATACAACCCCCTTCGAGCATCATCATACATTGATTTGCCAGGATGGATTAAACGAAAGAAAGCTGTTGTGAACGTTTTGAATAATGATGACGCATGTTTTGCGTGGGCTGTAACTTCAGCTCTCCATCCAGCAGTGGAGAATATGGATAGATCATCATCTTATCTTCACTATTCTTCAGTGTTAGATTTAAAAGAAATAGAATTTCCTATGGCGATAAAAGACATTCAACGTTTTGAAGAGCTGAACAATGTAAGTATTAATGTTTATGGAATTGAAAATAAGAGTATAGTTGGTCCTCTATATTATACTCAGGAAAAAAAGGATATTCATGTAAATTTACTATACATAACCGAAGGTGAAAATGCTCACTATTGTCGGATAAAACATTTAAGTAGACTTGTCGGTAGTCAGATATCATAAGGTAAATCTAAGAAGTGGTTGTGTGAAGGCTGTTTGCTACATTTCCAGAAAGAGGATCAACTAACTCAACATCAAAAATGGGGGTGTAATCATGTGTGTACGGTATTACCGACTCCTAAAAATAACATTTTAAAATTTAAGGATTATGAGAAACAGCTTCGAGTACCATTTGTTATATATGCTGACTTTGAAGCTTTGCTAAAACCATTTAATACATGTTCATCGAATCCAGCCCAACCTTTCACCAACACTACTCACATTCATGAACCTTTCAGCTTTGCATATTATATTAAATGTAGTTATGATGACCCTTTAAATAAGTTTGAGCTCTATAGAGGACCTGATGCACCTAAAGTATTTATGGAAAGGCTTGAGAAAGATGCCATCCGTATATCCTCTATTTTAAATACGATCATTCCAATGGAGCCACTAACTTCATCAGAGCAAATGAATTTTGAAACTGAAACTAATTGTTTTATATGTGGTGAATGTTTATATTCAGACAGGGTTCGCGATCATGACCATTTAACAGGAACATATCGTGGTGCTGCTCACCAAGAATGTAATTTAAATTATAGAGTAAGTAAATTCATTCCGGTCATTCTACATAACGGTAGCAAATACGATAACCACTTTATCGTTAAAGAATTTGGAGCTTCAGATGTGAAAATTGATGTGATTGCAAATAATAAGGAACAATACATATCGTTCACAAAATACATCAAAACTAGCAATAAAAAACCATTAAACTGCGATTTTTAGATTCATTACGCTTTATGCCGAGTAGTCTTGATAAGCTGGCTAGTAATTTAAAATCAGATCAGTTTCATGAAATTCAACGTGTCTTTCCTAAAGAAGATGATTTTAATTTGATTCGTCAAAAGGGTATATTCCCTTATGAATATATTAACTGTGTGGAACGTCTTGAGGAGTGTTCTTTACCATCAAAAGATGCATTTTACAGTTCCTTAAACACAAGTCATATCAGTGATCAGGAATATTTACATGCACAACGTGTATGGACACAGTTTGACATTCAAACTTTAGGAGAATTTTCAGACATATATTTGAAGACAGATGTGTTATTATTAGCAGATGTTTTTGAAAATTTTCGGAATGTTTGTATGAAAACTTATGACCTTGATCCTTGTCAGTATTTCACTGCTCCTGGGTTAAGTTTCAGTTCAATGTTGAAAAAAACGAAAGTAAATTTAGAATTAATGACTGATATAGACCAGATCAATTTTATAAAATCATCAATTCGAGGTGGATTAAGCCAATGTAGTAGACGGTACTCTAAAGCAAATAATAAATACATGCCTAGCTACAACCCTTGTGAAGAGTCAAAGTATATTGTCTACCTCGATGCAAATAACCAATATGGTTGGGCTATGAGTCAATATCTACCACTGAAAGATTTTCGCTGGCTGACACAACCTGAAATTGATGTCTTACATGTTGACACTCTTAATGATAACGATGATAAAGGATATATTTTAGAGGTAAATCTTGAGTACCCTAAAGAGATACATGATGATCATAATGATTTACCATTTTGTCCTGAGAATATGAAATCTCCATACATCACATCACGAACAAAAATGTTAATTGCTAATGTAAATGATAAATGTAAATATGTAATACATTATCAAAACTTGAAACAGTGTCTACAGCATGGATTGAAATTAACTAAAATTCATCGCGTATTGCAATTTCATCAGTCAGCATGGCTCAAACCGTATATTGATCTAAACAATAATTTAAGAACACAGTCAACAAACGCGTTTGAAAAAGATTTTTATAAACTCATGAATAATAGTGTTTTTGGAAAGACTATGGAGAATGTTGATAAACGAGTTGATGTAAAGCTGATAACAAAGTGGGAGAATGATGGTAAAAGGTATGGTGCGAGCAACTTAATGAGCAAGTCTAACTTTCATAACTGTTCAATTATTCATGAGGATTTAGTTATAATACAAATGAATCGTCTTAAAGTAACTTACAACAAACCCATATATGTGGGTTACACCATTCTGGAATTATCAAAAACACTTATGTATGAATTTCACTATGATTATGTAATGAAAAACTATCTTGATAATGCTAAATTACTCTACACAGACACAGATTCTTTTATTTATGAGTTTAAAACTGATGATTTTTACGAGGATAACAAAACTGAGCTAAATAGGTTTGATACAAGTGACTACCCCAAGGATAATATTTACCATTTACCTCCAGTAAACAAAAAGGTTCTTGGGAAATTTAAGGATGAATGTGCTGGTGTTATTATAGACACCTTTGTAGGCACAAAATCTAAATCATACAGCTATATGACAATTGATGATGTAGTAGTAAAAAAATTAAAAGGAGTGAAAAAGAATGTGGTTAGTAAAGAGTTAGATATAAGTGATTATAAAAACTGTATAGTTAGTAACCCACCTGTATTATATAAGAAAATGTGTGTATTTAGAAGTAAAAATCATCAGCTACTTACCAATTTGTTGAACAAAGTTGCTTTAAGTAATGAAGACAACAAACGATTCATTATACCCAACACATTTGATACTCTTTCTTGGGGAAACAGTCGCATTGATAACTATTACTTTACTTAAGTCTAATGATCACTATATTGTAATATTTGTAGTGTGTTTTATATTGTAATATTTTTTGTAAAAACTGTAAGTAGAATGTATAATGTTAGGCTACAGTAGTTTAGTAAAAATAAGATAAGTAATACATTTTAGTGTAAAATGCTTGCTTTTGTATATTACAAAAAAGATTTTAAAAAATTTACAGAATGTGTGAACTAAACGAGGGGAATGTAAAAAATGTAAAGTGGAAATTGTAAATATCGATGTGTGAAAAAGTGAAATGGCTATCACCATTTTAAAATTAAAGAGACATTGTGATCTGGTAAACCTTGTTTTTTATTTCACCAAAACAAAAATGTACAGAATGTGTAAACTAAACAAGGGAATGTAAAAAATGAAAAGTGGAAATTGTAAATATTCATGTGTGAAAAAATGAAATGGTTATCACCATTTTTAGCCTACTTTCGATTTTTTGCAAAAAATGAAAGTAGACTTATGAGATCAACACAGGGCGAAAAATGTGTGTCTGTCTGTGTGTGTGTATGTGTGTGTGTGAGTCTGTGTGTGTGTGTCTGTGTGTGTGTGTCTGTGTGTGTGTGAGTGTGTGTACTCTGAATGTCTGTCCCCACCTATCAATTCGAACACGGTGAATGCGAATTGAACGAAATTTGGTACAAAGGTAGCACTAGCAAAGGACACCTCAGTGTCATGTTTTATATCGCCGCCATCTTGACGGAAACGTAATGGTGGCCACACAAATGTTCAAAGCTTAAATCAAATTACGACTAACCTAATCATCCGATCTCTACCAAATTTTGCAACAACATACCTTTATGGGGGGAGCATCCTTTGAACAAACTAATAAGTCATCAGCGTAATAGTTTGCGGATGGCGGCCCTCTTTGTGTGAAAATCGATTCCCCCTATTAATTCGAACACGGTGCAACCGAATGGAACGAAATTTGGTACAGATGTAGTACTAACAAAAGGCACCTCAGTGTCATGTTTTATATCGCCGCCATCTTAACGGAAACGTAATGGCGGCCACACAAATGTTCAAAGCTTAAATCAAATTACGATTAACCTAATCATCCGATCTCTACCAAATTTTTCAACAACATACCTTTATAGAGGAAGCAACCTTTGACCAAATAACTAGGTCATTAGCCTAATAGTTTGCGGATGGCGGCCATCTTTGTGTGAAAATCAATTCCCCCTATTAATTCAAACACGGTGAAACCAAATGGAACGATATTTTGGTACAGAGGTAGCACTAGCAAAGGGCACCTCAGTGTCATGTTTTATATCGCCGCCATCTTGACAGAAACGTAATGGGGGCCACACGAATGTTCAAAGCTTAAATCAAATTACGATTAACCTAATCATCCGATCTCTACCAAATTTTGCAACTACATACCTTTATGGAGGGAACATCCTTTGACCAATCTAATAGGTTATCAGCCTAATAGTTTGCGGGTGGCGGCCATCTTTATGTCAAAATTGTTTCCCCCTATTAATTCGAACCCGGTGGAACCGAATGGAACGAAATTTGGTACAGAGGTAGCACTAGCAAAGGGCACTTCAGTGTCATGTTTTATATCGCCACCATCTTGACTGAAACGTAATGGCGGCCACACGAATGTTCAAAGCTTAAATCAAATTACGATTAACCTAATCATCCGATCTCTACCAAATTTTGCAACTACATACCTTTATGGAGGGAGCATCCTTTGACCAATCTAATAGGTCATTCGCCTAATAGTTTGCGGATGGCGGCCATCTTTGTGTCAAAATCGATTCTCCCTATTAATTCAAACACGGTGAAACCGAATTGAACGAAATTTGGTACAGAGATAGCACTAGCAAAGGGCATCTCAGTGTCATGATTTATATCGCCGCCATATTGACAGAAACGTAATGGCGGCCACACAAATGTTCAAAGCTTAAATCAAATTACGATTAGCCTAATCATCCGATCTCTAGCAAATTTAGCAACAACATACCTTTATGGAGGGAGCATCCTTTGACCAAACTAATAGGTCATCAGCCTAATATTTTGCGGATGGCGGCCATCTTTGTGTGAAAATCGATTCCCCTTATCAATTCGAACACGGTGAAACCGAATGGAACGAAATTTGGTACAGAGGTAGCACTAGCAAAGGGCACCTCAGTGTCATGTTTTATATCACCGCTATCTTGACGGAAACGTAATCGCGGCCACCCAAATGTTAAAAGCTAAAATGTAATTACGACCAACCTAATAATCTAGTCTCAACCAAATTTTGCAACACCATATCTTTATGTGGGAAACATATTCAGACCAAACTGCAAGAACATCAGCCCAATAGTTTGCAGATGGTGGCCAAGTATGTGTGCAAATCGATTCCCCCTATCAATTCAAACACGGTGAAACCGAATTGAACGAAATTTGGTACAGAGGTAGCACTAGCAAAGGGCACCTCATATTCATGTTTAATATCCCTATAGCACGTTGTATTTCAACAAGCTACTACAACCAACATTCAATCATACTCCTTGAAAAGGACAAAGAGTTATAACAATACCCATGCATTTAGGAGAAAGTAGGCTATATGTTCTTTACTGAACATCTTGTTTAAAAATTAAATGATATAGTGATTTGGTGAACCTTATTTATATTTCACAAAAAATGTACTAAATGTGTGAACTAAACAAGGGGAATGTAAAAAATGTAAAGTGGAAATTGTAAATATTCATGTGTGAAAAACAAATGAAAATAAAGAAATGGCTATCACCATTTTAAAAAATTAAAAGACATTGTGATCTTGTAAACCTTGTTTTTATTTCACAACAAATAGAGCTTTACAAAAATAGAATACAAAGAAATACCAATTCCTCAATCCTTTTCAATGTTCATGTCCACTCATCATTAACTTTCCTTATATAGCACTAATCACAATGAGGGCTGCCAACCTCTCTCCCACTGAGACATCACAGGATGTCAAACGTTGTTTAGCTTTTCAGCGGTACTTTATCCGCTACACGTCTCAATGCAGGATGACTGTGGTGATAAGAAAAGTGCATGCTCGATCCAAAGGATTAATAGGTATATCACCACGCTGCGAAAGGTTCTTCAAGGTAAGTTCCAGGACCACACAAATAATAACCAGGTAGGTAGATTTCGAAAGTCAAGTATTGAATTACTTTGTTAATGACGCCATTGCCAGTACAGGTCTGGCATATCCTTTTCCATAGGTGGAGAAAAGGTTTGATCTTCCTCCTCCTCTGTAGACGATGTTTGTTGTTGCTGCTTTTTTTCTCCATCACACCCGTGGAATGAAGAAACAAAGTCTTTACACTGACTTTTATGACCGTGATACAGTTTGACCAGCTGGCAAGTAGCACACTGTCGCATAGAGGGTATTTTTGCCATAGCCACTTGCTTATGGTGATCATAATCCGTACATGGTTGCAATTCACTTAACACAGGATCTTGAGTCCATGATTTTGGTACATGTTGCCAGATTTCTTTCACTGCATTTAATGCGACGTAATAAATGAATGATTTTGGAAGAGCCAATAATTCTTCTTTGGTAAAACTGTCTAGTTTCTTTTTGCACACAAAAAACTTTCCAATCGCTTTATCGGTAGCATCCCCTTTCTCCATGGTATCACGTTGATGTTTACACGCCGCTTGTAGAAATCTCACTGGTGTCATTCACAGGTAAACCTTTAGTTTTAATTTTATTTAACAACTCCCAGCAGGCATTGGTGGATAGCCAATGAAACAATTGCCACACCTGTGCCAGGCTTTATGGGTAATATTGTCACAAGGGCAGTGGTCCATAAGTGTTTGCAGCGAGGGACAACCCATGTCCATTAAATCGATACATTGACTGTAAGACGCTAAAAATGGTTGTAGCCATTGACGTTTTTCACTACCTTTCACAAATACTACATGTGCAGAAGACAAGTGGGCTTTCATGACCATGTCCAGGTGCTTATATGAAATGGTTCCTTGCTTCCTGTCTAGTTGCATATGAGTTTCAATCCACTGAGTTTGTTTACGGACTTTATCACACAACAAATCAAACGCATAAGGTGGTTTAAACACCAAATGGGTAGCTTGTGATATCCAAAAAGTGGAACAATCGATGATGGCCACTTCTTTAAATATAAATTTGTTATCTCCAATTTTAAACCCTTGACAGTCGACAATCAGTGTACGCAACATGTTCACTCTTGTCTGGATCAAGTCCAACTGACCACAGACTGACAATTGTTCAGTAAAGTGTACCCATGTCATTTACTTACATATCATTCTAGAAAAAGAAAAGAAAAACATAGAGTAGTCACTATAGAGGTTAGGATATGACAGGGGGGCATAAGAAATAATAATATAACAACAACAACCAATTTTAATTACATTAATTTATTAGCATAACAAGTTTTACATTCTTTTTTCATTCTAGGATAGAGGCGGTACCATCTCATACAACAAAAAAGTCTTTTGTGTTTATAGTGTCCATAACACCGATGATATTCTAATGTCTCTAAACTGGATGTTTTTGACTGTGAGCTGCTCACTGAAGCACTGTTGACACCATAAAGTCCACACGTATCATAACTTTTTTCATTACTTAGAGGCACGAGTGAGGGGTAACTTGAATGACAGGGTATATTACCCACCTCCATTCTGCACAGGTAGGGGCAGGCAGGTGACCAGCGCTGATGTTCCTGCATGGGTTCATCGCTCTCTTGCCATTGGTCTAAGATGATGGGACAAAACACACATTTCACTTCATCTCTTGTTTTTAAATAGTAGAATCCAGCGGCTGCTAAGGCTTGAGGGTTTATAAAAGGCACCGGCCACGTCGCAAAGGTCTTGAAACGTTGTTCCTCAGATTTTAAATTCATGGATGTAAATTTTCTTGAGGCTTGAAAGCAAGACATGACTGAGCGGTTTGATGTGTGTTGACCTGCTATTTATACACTTGTCACTTGGTTGGACAGTGGATAATAGTTGACTTGTTGATGATGAATAATCAAACAGTAGGCCGTGGTATTGGCTGGAACATTGTCATGCGTTTCAAAATCTAGTCGAATGTCAATATTCGATGGTTTGACAGACTCTTCCAAGTAGGAACAGTCAAAGATAATCAGTGGCGCCCTTGTCTTAAAAGCTTGGGGTGACAACATTGTACAATTCTCTTTTTGATAATACGACCATCTAAATTTAGAAAACAAGTCGTATAGGGGGCCAAACTTATTTTTTGAAAAATCTAAATCCAACCCTTCATAGGGAAACACAGCACCGTTGAGGAAAAGACGTGCATTTCTCAATTGCAGGTGATCAAATTGCGTGACATCTTTGGTTTGTTGATACTTGCGATTCGTTTGAAAACCCACAATCATGTAGAGAGGTCTCTCTGTATAGCGGGCTGTTTTTATAGACCAACTGTGTGTGTTGGTGGTGGGCAATAACGGGTACTCATGGAGTGCCCAGCTTCTAAATTCCATGGGTAGAGGTATATCTCTCTTTACCATTTTGAGTATGTCCAGTTTTTTGCTATCGTTAAGGGTCACATGAGGCACTTTCCATAGGAAGCGCTGTAGTTGAATTTTTGAATCAATGGGGGCATTGTCGGCTCCCTTGAGTGCATTATTATCACTCCAGTCTCTCACCAGATAAAGCACTTGCCTTGCGTTGACCACAATGCGCTGGTGATCTTCAGCAAAGCCTAAAATCAGTTTAAGAGGTAAATATCCAGTAAAGGTGCCATCGGTGTGTATCATCCAGTCATTGGTCGAGTCAGGACACCAACCCGCCATGCAAAGTGTTTTAGCTTCTTTCTCACTATAAGAGGGATATAGTTTCATGACACTGGAAATACCCACATTTCGAGTGCTATCCACCACGATATCATTAATGACATAACGTACTTCAGAAAACAGGAAGGCGAAAGCATGGTTGGCTAACTTGGATGTAGTGGGTGTAGAGCCATCGGCTTTGGTGAGCCGACCTTCAATCTGAATAACACTTTCATGCGGTAGAGTGTAAATATCTTGGTTGTTGATAACAAATTGAATTTCATCATTGTTATTGAGTCCAGGTGTTTGAGCCTGATAAGAATGGAGATCAATTCTTACCACTCCTGGTTGTTCCTCGATGTGGTTCGCTACCTCTAGGATAGAATTCATCGCGGGGGTTGACGTGGTAACCCAAATGCTGTAAAATCTGCTTGTTCTGAGATGTTAACGTGTATTCACGTGGTAAACAACTAACACCATTCCTAGACGGTGCTGTTGCTTTATATTCAAACTTCATAGTGGTTTTAGCACCAACTTGTAAGTCACTGGTGTGGTAGAATCTAGATCAATGAGTTGTTGCTCTCTATTGATCAGTCTTAATGTTATATTACTAATACCATCGACAGCCACAGAATGAAAAAGCACCACTGGAGGGTTTTCATGAATAATATAGCCATTGGGCGATGTTACAATAAAGTCATAAAGCGAATGCGATGGTTCTTGATTGGTGTACACTTGACTAATAATATTACACGTCACCGACACATGATGGTCCTCAATGAATTTCACTTCATGGTCTGATTCATGTTTTTGTTGGGCTCCA
This sequence comes from Meconema thalassinum, assembly GCA_946902985.2. Lineage (NCBI taxonomy): Eukaryota > Metazoa > Arthropoda > Insecta > Orthoptera > Tettigoniidae > Meconema > Meconema thalassinum. The sequence continues at coordinate 695,768,629 of OX336390.1, forward strand.
ACACACGTGGTTTAAATCCTAGTAATGGACCAATGGAATCGGGGTGAGTTTTCAAGTCAATTTTGAATGTAGAAAAAATACTGCAGCGATGAGTGTTGGTATTTCCTACAAGTTCAAACTTGCGCGTTCCATCGAGAAATGACTTTAAACCATATTCATTGATCAACACCACATAAAAGTGCTCATAAATGTCATCTATCGTGTATCCACCAGAGTTCAGGGTGAGCACAGAATCATCATAGTAAAACTTGTTGTTCACATTTTCACGTATGTTGTATATTCTATTGTACGTTTCAAGTGAAAAAAATCCTAAACCATAGGGGTTTTCACTCAATTCGATAGGTGGGTAAAAGTCTAGGCTCACTTCAGGTCCACGTCCATGCAGTGTAAACGTCTTACTTTCCACCGACATACTGTTGACGTTTTTGCTTATGTTGCGTCTTATATAAAAAAAAATAAACACAAACGTCCACACTGTTGGCTGTTAAACGTTTGCTCACGTTTCACATTATAATATATCTTGATCCTGTTTCCAAAATAGGCCACTAGTTCCATGGGCGGGGGCAAATTCCCAAAACTGTCAAAGTACCATACAGTGGATCCCTCTTTGACATAAGCTACATAATGTGTTCCAGGTCCTCGGTGATCATCCAAATTGACAACAGCACATTCATGTTTCCAGGGTTGTGAGGGTAATTGGTTTCGCATAAACACACCTCGAAAATGAGAAAGCTTCAGTTGTTTAGCATAGCTTTCCACTTGCTGATGCGTCAGGGCATGTCTTGCTATGGCTGAGGTTAAAGATGTTTTTTTATTTCGAAAAGGTGAAATTCCAAATCCTTGTTGATAAAAGGCCGGCTTCAAATTGACATTTCCAGCCCCCATAGCAATGGCTTCCAATGTTTCATTGTGTCGCTGACTTTCTTTGAGTTGTTGCTTGCCCTGTTGCGCGGCTTTAATAGTTTTCGCCACTGCACTGGCGCCGCCTAAAAGTGAACCTAGAGCAGCCAGACCAGCGAATAATGCAGGTAAAAATCCCGCTCGTTTAGGGACGGGGATCACTCGCCCTTGTTTTGAACCCTGTCGCTGACGTTTTGGAATAACATGTCTCTGTGCTGCTCGAAGAGCTTTCCTTATGGTCAACACATTATTTTTCTTTTTTTCTTTCGCAAGGGCTTGTCCACGAATGTCATAAGCCCAGGCTTTGCCAAGGACAGGGTCATATTTTTAGTCTTTCTCACCACATATCTTTGTTTCACCATGATGATGATGACCAACAACCTTTTACCAGAAAGTTTAAGTCACAACTAACGTCAGATTGTTATTTCATGGCTGTATATTCCGATTCTACATAAAGTGGGTATTCGTTCATGGTTTTTCCAGCCTGCTTTTCATTCCATGTCAACATGAGATGAAAGGATAATTCGTCTCCTGCATTGACCATTTCATGGTTATGGACCAACATCCTATGACCATTTATCTCTATTTGTAAATGGTTCTCATCAGGTATGGCATATTTGATGTGAATGGTTCCATCATAGTGTAGTCGATAGTGGCTTAAACCCGAAGCAAGCACATAGGTCAAGTGCTGGTCATGAACTAGCGGTATATGGTTTCTCTCATTCACAGGTTTTACATTTGTCAGATGCACTAAAAATACAGATGGGATAAATTTATAAAGACTTTTCATTTCATAGGTCACGTATCGCTTGGTACAGACATCATCATCTTCTTGTGGGTCTTCCACGTGAATAATGCGGTGATGATTAGCGCTATAGCCATTCACCGTAAGCTGAGGCACTTTATCATAAAACTCATACACCTTGTTATCCACATACTTTTTTGTAGTAACGTCTGTAGACACTTGAGGATGTTTTACATGAGTTAACCGCTTTCCTTTAAAGTCATAATCTCCTTGTTTTGTGCGTGGCACTACTGACCTATCCACATAGTGTTTATTAGCAGGATCTGTTTCTTGTTTAGGATCATGTATGGGAACAGACCTAGCTTTGACCATCAACGCACTTCCAAAGACATCCATCGTCAACCTCTAGTACGAGTCTACTGTTTCTATGACAAGGATCGGTGTGATGTATATAGACAGCCTGCTAGCCTCTCTAAGCCTTAGTTGAAATGAAGCTAATTAAGCAGCAAGAGTCATTCCCCGTGAGGGACATGGTTTCCCATCGCTGCCCCACATCACGTGAACAACGCCATGGTTCACTGTTTCCATCTTCCATTCGCTGCATCATTGTGGGACCTTCCGGCTGTGGAAAGACCAATCTTTTGCTGACACTTATTACAGCGCCCAATGGTCTATGTTTTCAAAATATTTATATTTTCAAAAAAAAAAAACTCTCTACCAACCCCTCTACGTGTTTCTGGATCAAGTCATGTCTGGATTACAAAATGAGAATATGGGGTATTTTACATTTTCCACGCAAGAAAATGTTATTTCACCGGATGAGGTAAAGCCTGATTCACTCATGATTTTCGATGATGTATCCACTGAACGACAAGGCATCATTCAAAGCTATTTCAGCATGGGTCGACACAAACATGTCGATTGCTTCTATCTTGGACAAACGTATTCTAAAATGTCCAAACAGTTGATTCGTGACAATGCCAATGTCATTGTTTTATTTCGCCAGGACGAGAGGAACAGTCGTCACATTTATAATAAACATGTGAATCCGGATATGACCTTTCAAATGTTTACAGAATTGTGTGGCAAGTGCTGGAACACACAACGTCATGCCTGTTTAGTGATTGACAAACAAAGTGAACTCAACCAAGGGCGGTATCGCTTAGGGTTTGATCATTTTATTACTATTTATGGCACTGTATCATTCCCTCTTAAGTCATTTGTCACGACATCATGGCGTTAGCAGGGAGTCAATTGAAAAAGCATATTATTAGAGCAAAAAATACTATTCGCCAAAAGTTCCGTCAATTGAAACGATCACGTGCGGATCATGCTTTGTTTATTCAACAACATTTAGCCCCTCCGCTAAAAGCTATGTTGAAACCCTCTTTCAAGCCATCTGAAACGCTACCCTTCGTTTCACAAGCCACTCAAACGCACCTCGAGGACCCTGAGGAAGAGGAAGAGGAAGAGGAACAGGAAGATTTAACTAGTGTTAGCGAAGTTGAGGATGATGAGGAACAAGTGTTTACGCCTCAAAAAAAAGGCCTTACCCCTTGCAGAGTTTTTAAGAAAAAAGAAATCCCTGGCCATAGTCGAAACACCTTGCCCTTCCAGATCGTCTCCATTTTCACAACTCTTGGCCACCCCTCAACATAAAGCTCAACTGAAAAACATTTTAATGAAATATTATGGATCAACACTGGAACCCTATTTCACCAATCTATTTATTGGAAACACAGATACCACGTATGGTGTTCGCTATGAGGATGATAGTTTTAAAATTGGGGATTCATCGATTAAATTTGCTCGTACTAAATCTGTCATTAAAAAGATCAACTATAAATTAACACCAGGACTGTTAAAGCTACTATCTCTTGGACTCCCTCATCCCATGATTATACGTCAGAGGACCTTGATAAATATAAATCCATTTTTTTTTGCATATTAAGGCTTTCACGGCCCGGATTATTATATAAATCTATTTTATTGGATACCAATGCTCACAAAAGACAGTATGATCCCACTCAACAAGTGAATGCCAATATATCTCAAAAATATAAAACCATCATTGCAAAAATGTTCCCCACTAATCAAAGTGGTCGTCGTAAAGTGTCCGCTTCGGGAGTGACATTTAAACCATTAAAACCCCTTGTGGATGTTACCTACTGGCACAATCCCAATAAACTCGTCCAGCGACTACAGCTGTTGCATGCTTCACGTCAAGCCGGCCATACTGGTCACGATTGGGAAATTCAGGAAATTGAGGAAGAACTTCGAAATGCCAAAATTATTGTTTAAGCCCTCACCCATTAAAATGGGTATTGCTCACGAGTTGCATCGTCCAGCTAGACGTCACTATCAGCGACTCAAAGTGATTTCACAGGGTGTGGATGAACTTTGGCAAGCAGACTTGGTTGAAATGATTCCCTATGCTAGCGTTAACGATGGTGTACGCTATATGTTGACGGTCATTGATGTTTATTCCAAAATGGCGTTTGTTGAACCTGTGCGTCGCAAGTCTGGTCCACTAGTTACCAAGGCCTTTCAACATATTATTCAACACTCCAAACGTCAACCTCAGCTGCTACAAACTGATCAGGGGAAAGAATTTTTCAACAAGGATTTCTCTAGTTTTCTCAAATATAAGGATATTCACCATTACACCACGTACAGCAATCTCAAAGCCAGCGTGGTCGAGCGGTTCAACCGAACATTGAAAACCTATATGTGGAAAGCCTTTACCGCTCAGGGCACTTATCGCTGGTTGGACTTGTTACCTGAGCTAGTGTCACGTTACAATGACACCAAATACAGAACCATTGGGACCAAGCCGCGCCTCGTGACCAAAAATATTCAGCGATTGGATAAACTGTTTAACCCCATAAAAACAGCAGACCCTAAACGTCATCGCCTTAACATTGGGGACCATGTTCGTGTGAGCAAATTCAAGTCCGTCTTCGACAAGGGCTACACACCAAATTGGGGAACTGAACTATTTCGAATTCGTCAAGTCAACCTGAACAGTCCAGTCACCTATTTACTCGAGGACCTCAACCATCAACCCATAAAAGCCAGGTTTTATCTTCAAGAACTCCAAAAGACAGCGTTTCCTAAACATTACCTTGTGGAAAAAGTGTTGAAACAAAAAGGAAATAAACTATATGTTAAATGGTTGGGATTTAGCTCAGCCTTTAATTCTTGGATTAATAAATTACATGTTGTGTGAACCTGTGTGCCTTGTATTTATTTTTTCACTCATGTTGTACTTAACCTACAGTCCTATGTACAGTCCTCAGCTCTACATGTATTATGAGCAATACATATTTATTTCTCTCTTCACCTGTGTTGTCTCTTACACCAACTCTCCCCCTCTCCTCCCCTTCACCTCCCACCACTGTCAAAACAGGTTGTGACTTGTTAGCTCTTATCGTGCGCGTGTACAGGTGAACACCTGTGTGTTAGATCATATTACACATGAACTCGCATTTTCTCACGTATGAACCAAAACAGGATGTGACTTGTTTCACAAGGAGGACGGTAATAAGGTCATCTCACACGTGTTCACATGTATTTCATCACTTTCCTGTCATATCGTTATCCCATTATAGTAGTCGGGGATTAGTGAACAGCGTCAGTTCAACACACACAAATGTAGTTAGGCCCTTTGACATAATTTAAATAAATTCATGGGCTAGTCTATAGGGACCAGTCCAAAGGGGCTCATCCACAAGGACTCGTCCACAAGGACTCGTCAACAAGGACTCGTCCACAAGGACCTGTCATCAATAACCTGTCAACAAGGACTCGTCCACAAGGACCTGTCCACAAGGACCTGTCCACAAGGACTCGTCCACAAGGACTTGTCCACAAGGACCCGTCAACAATGACCCGTCCACAGGGACTCATCAACAAGGACCCGTCAACAATGACCTGTCAACAATAACCCATCAACAGGGACCCGACCACAGGGGCTCATCAACAATAACAGGGGCTCTCACCTCAAGGCCTAACATGCCCCTCTTTGTTTATCAGTTTGCCTATCGACAAGCAGCACTTGGAAAACGTTTTGATCACCCCTCGTGGGTTGGGTTAGGTTAGGTTACACTATAGCCACCATCATTAAAAAGCCCGCCCTCTTACAAAAGCCATGAGTGGACATGTGTGTAAAAAACGGAAAACAAGCATGTTAATTCATAGTGGCTTTCCACCGAATACATGCAATTTATGTAGAACAACGTTTAATTCCATATTGGCATTCAAACTCTCACATGTTGCACTTGGAAAGCGAGATTTTCTAAAAAATTACAATTTCACCCCATGGTAGGGGTAGGTTTTATTTTGGGGTGGAAATATGTTATCCAATGGAAATGGGATGTTAGCCCGAGTTCAATGTCACCTCGTACAAGTCTCTAGCCTGATTGGTTCGCGAGATATTGCCATTTTAGTATTCCAGCGGTGGAGCGGTGGTGGTGGATATAGAACCCGTATAAAACCACTACTCCTTCCTCATATAAACTCCGACCCGGGATGTCATTTTAGTGATCCTTTTACATTATCCGGTCACCAACATCTTTTGAGGATATGACACTGATAACCACACCGAAAACAAGCAGGAAGAGTTATTTCTTTTCCGGAGATAGTTAAGATAGTTGTATGACCGATATGATTACTACACGGCATGCTTGTTTCGCCATGTCACCATAGCTCAGCTGTTCTCGTATCGAGGTTACTCTTACGGCCTGATGTATTGTGGCACGATGTAAGCTAAATAGGAGGATCGAGGTGAAGTAAGTTTTGTGTTTTACTTTATACCTGGCGCTCTCAACCTTTTTGAGACTGTTAACACCATCTTTATGCTGTGCAAAGTACCCGAGCACCATTAAAACGAATATAATAATAATAATAATTAAAATAATAATGCATAGGAAAGGACTTTAATAAGGCTCGTTCTCACGATGGCACTGATGTCACGACATTGCTGTCATGACATGAAATGTCGCAGCAGTGTCATTGTCGGAACAGTTTTTGATGCCACCGTCACAGTGCCGTGGCATTGCTGTCGCGTATTCAAAAGTTTTGATAAGCGACACCGCGGCATCAGCGCTGTCGTGACACTAACGTGAACTTCCTCACGCAATGTCGTCATGAGAACAGGTTTGTGCCAGTCGTGTCGTGACATTGCACTACTCGACCACGTGTATTTTGTGTAATTATATTATGGCTGCGTTTGATATTCTTCAGTTTCTGGAATACTATCAGCAATATCCCTGCTTGTGGGACAAATCTGTCCCAGAGTTCAAAAATAGTCAAAAGAGAGATGATGCTGAATCAGCGTTATTACAAGTAAGTAAGTTGCCTCATAAACGTGAAAACCCTGAGAGCGAAAATTAGGTCGATTCGCGGAACATATAACAATGAATATCGCAAAATTAAAACATCAACAAGAACAGGGACCGGCGCAGATGAAATATATCAATATATCAATTCTCCTACAACACTGGCAACGGCACAAACAACGTCCACCATGTTGCGCGAAAATGCCACGAAAGCCCAAACTTCTGTACCTAACGTGTGAACAGGTAACTGCCATGGCAGCGAATGCCGTGACATTTCATGACAGTAATGTCGTGACATCAGTGCCATCGTGAGAACGAGCCATTTATGGAGAAACTGGAAGTAAAATAAAGAAAGAACCTAAGAAAAATCTTGGGCCCAGTAAAAGAAAATGATGAATACAGGAGACGGCACAACCACGATCAAGACGCACGTCTGGAAAAAATAACTGATGTGATGAGGAAAGGAAGAATTTCATTTTATGGCCACATGACACGAATGAGCTCTGCGAGATTGACACACAGGATCTTTACCTACTTTCTAGAGAAGAAAACTAAGGGGGCTCACTGAGGTAGGCAGAGATTTACAAGAAATTGGGATTCATGTGTCGATGTGCAGGAGCGTGTTACTTAAGATGAAACTGACAGCTCATCGGGCTTTCCTGGAAAAGCCTAACCTTAAAACAGGCATGAAGTGGACGGAAGAAACGAAGAAACAACATCAACAATTCATGCGACAGTACTGGGCGAATATTAAAGCTCGACGCAGAAACCAGTTGAAATGATGTGGTCCGTAGTTGGCCGAAACGCAACAAGAAGAGGAATAATAATAATAATAATAATAATAATAATAATAATAATAATAATAAGAAGAAGAAGAAGAAGAAGAAGAAAATAATAATGCAACAAGCATGCGCTTTTCCTTCCTTTTCCTGTCTCTCTCCCTCAGAAGTGCTGAAATAGCTAGGCAGACTGTTCCAAATCCGTGAGTTTGAGTACGCGTACACGCGAGTACTCAGCAGTGATTCTCGGAGCACGGTTGGAGAGGGATTGGGGATGAGAGCCAATACCTCACTGGGCGAAGGTCATAGCACAATTCCATGCGCTTCCTGCCAGTCATGATGTATCCACCGCGAAGTGACGGCAGCCCCCCACAGCAGAGCTGTATTGCATGTTGCAGGTTTACTCACGTAAGGCGGCGAGTACTCCGCTGCTCACGGGCGAGTTGCTAGGCTGGAACAGCCTGAGCTAGGGATTTACCACTCATCAGGCATGCTGCAACATGCCCGTTTACGTGTGGACAGTCAAGTGAAATCAGTATCTTGTTACTCATACAACTGAGATGTACAATTCCGTTTACTGCACAATAAAAACACCATTTCACTAAATTACAACATTTCTGATTGTCAAACCGTGTAATGTGGCGAGAGAAACATCCAGTTCGTGTAACATAATTTGAGTTAAGGAATGGATCTGAGGGGAGCTCGCGAGCACCCTTTGGTTCGAATGACGAGAGCAACAAGTTTCGTTTAAAGAGCACCGTGCTGCTCACGAGCACATGGTTGTGAACGCCTGCTCTTTAGTCTGCTTGGTTCCTCCAGCAAAGCACATTGAACCCAAGATGCCATAAATCTGACCTTAACTTAGCTGACATGCGCCCCAATTAGCGAAATTGCGAGCAAACGTACCGCAAGAGAACCATTCCACATTATAGTAGTTGTAAAAGCAATCTTCCTTCATTAACTTGCCACTGTGGGCGAGTGGTTCTGAGGGACAGAGCTCTCTACTTCTGAACGAATTTAATCTATATTTAGCCCAACCCCTGCTTTGTTTCATGTGGTGTGACGAAAATATTATTTTGTTCTAAAATGTTTCTGTTGTTTGAGCCTTCAGTCTTTAGACTGGTTTGATGCAGTCCTCCAGTCTCCCTGTCCTAAGCTAATTGTTTCATCTCTACATTGCTACCACACCTTACATCCAAGGCAATATGTTTATCATATTCTTATTTTGGTCTACCCCTAGAGTTGTTGTCCTCAATCCTTCCTTCCTTCCATAACTAACTTTGCTATTCCTGGGTATCTTAGTATGCCTTCTTCTCCTCATTAGCAGTCGCCAGAAACATCTCTCCTCTCCCACTCGTCTTAATGCCTCTTCATTTGTTACTCCATCTACCATTTGATCTTCATCATTCTCCTGTAACGCCACATCTCAAATGCTTCAATTCTCCTCTTTTCTGCTGCACCAATAGTCCAAGTTTCACTTCCATAGAGCACCACGATCTAGACAAAGGCTCTCGAAAATGAATTTCTAATACCTAAATCTATATTCGATGTCAACAGATTCCTTTTCTGTAGAAATGGTTTCCTTGTCTGAGCCAATCTATATTTTATATCCTCTTTGCTTCGTCAATCGCTGGTTATTTTACTTCCTAAGTAACAGAAGTCTCCTATTTCCTTTGGCTTTTCACCTGCCAATTTGATGTCAATAGGGGTTTAGTATATCATTCTGCTGCATTCCATTATTTTCTGAAATAATAAACAGTACATACATTTCTATAACATGGATATATTTTTGGACGGCGGGGGGTCTATCTGAAATTAGCAAGGACAGATTAGTGTTGATACATTAGTGTTGATAAATTTCCGACACCTAGTTACCATGGCAACAAGTGAAAGCGCACTTAATTCCCACTCGAAGTGTGTCCGATACTTATAACATGAATAAAGGCATGGCAATGAGTATATGATTTGGTTCTGGATCATTATTTATCGACATTTCTATCCAATATCTCAGTCAAAAAAAGTAGAAAATTAGCTTTATTAGATCAATACGATATGAGATGCAGGCGCGGATCTATAGTTTGGCTTGGAGGGGGGGGGGGGGGGGGGTCACAGAATCGAAATTGTTAAGAAAGATGGTATCACTAACAACGCAATCACAAAATAACCAAACGTACAAAACCAGACCAATATTTTTGCAACCTACATGGATAGAAATTTGATGCGTTTAGCGCACCAAAAATATTCGTACAAATTGCAACGGCGTGTTTTGCGACTTTTACGTCGAGCTTCGAGAAAAGTATCAAGGTACGTTACAGTTTCGGCAAGTCGATTTGGTACCGACAAAGGGGGAAAGGCACAGCTGAAATTGCCAACTAAGCTTGCCGTTTGGAGGTCAGCAAATTTTTTTGGTGCGAAAAAAGTCCCAAATTCCTATCCGCGCATTGCTGCAAATTCATCGTGACATCACTATAGACATCAATTCGGTAATCACAAGGTTTGCTAAACAAAATAGACGAGTTGATTTTGTTATATAAATAATCGTTTTTATAATACAGGTATGAAGTTGTAAATATGTACAGTTGTAACAGAACATAATAATTGCAATAAAGATATTTTCAGTTAAAATTCGTTAAGTTTTATTTGTCTGGTTATTGTGTTTTGGTTTTTTGAGTTTGCAAAAAAAATTTGGGCTCCGTTTGGGGGGGGGGGGTCATGACCCCCGTGACCCCCCCCCCCCCCTCCTCCTCCCCTTGAATCTGCGCCTGATGAGATGTATGTACTGTTGTTGATTCATCTGTCGTTGTTTTTGTTCCATTTGAAGGGCTTGAAAACACAGGTTAGGTATTCAGATGTCCCAGCAGAGGAGCCAAGCGTATTAAGATATGCTTGACTGCAATGGGCAGCTGGAAATTCGGAATCCGAGGTTCGAATCCCGACGTTGACAGCCGCTATCCTAGGTGTTGTTTTCCCCGAGGTATTCTACACTCCCTCCAGGCATATGCCGAGTGTGGGCTGTTAGTAACAAACCCAACCGCTTGGACTCTCTTTTACGTCAGAACAAATGTATATCAAGGAGGCCTTGTTGCTGGTTATATTTGTATTCATTGCTGATGGTTACTTAAAGGAGAAATAAAAGCGAGTGAAGCAGAGCCGGTAAAAATTATTGGTGTCTGTAATTTCATAAAAGGATTGTATAAGGGAACATTGACCGGGTAGGTTAAGAGTGTCTCCCACATTGTGGTGACCCCGACGTTATCCGTTGTTTCAACGCGAGTTAACTTTCTGAAGTGATAGTGGCAAGTAACTTGGGTATGCACTTTGTGATTTCTACTGCGTAATTCAGGTGAGCCCTATCATAATATTTGGTGCGATGGAAATACAGTACTTACAAAGAAGAGAAGAGTGACCAGAGCGTCTTTTACGCGCTCTTATAACTATTTAAGTCGGTTATTTGATGAAAGTAATCTGGATGAAGAAACTGATAAGGTTAAGTTCAATACATTGATAAGACTTTCAAAGGACTTAAGTAATATTGTGAGTGAATAGTATGAACTAATCAAGCTAGAGGACGGGACACATGATTTTGATGCTGAATATGCCGAGTTAGAAGAGTATAAGGAAAAATTCGACGAAGTGGAAGTGAAGTACAATGTGTTTCTCGCCAAGGTTATGTCCAAAGCACAAAGTGAAAATGCTATGTCGTGTTCGTCTCCAACTTCACGGAGGAAACTCAGGCTACCTAAGATAGAGCTTAAACAGTTCAAAGGAAATGTTAAGGACTGGCTTGGATTTTGGAGCCAGTTTAGAAGAATCCGTGAGGATAAAGAAATGCCTGAGGAGGACAAGTTTCAGTACTTGATACAGGCGACGGTTAGGGAGCCTAGGGCCAGAGAAATAAATGAGAATTTTCCCCCAACTGCTGATAACTATCATAAGGCTATTGATAGTCTGAGGAGCAGATTTGGAAGGGACGAATTACTTACGGAGTATTATGTAAGAGAGCTTCTGGGTTTAGTTATCAAAAATTTCACTTCGAGTAAGAACAGCTTAACTACACAGATCCCACGACTATAAAGCTAACTTAAGATGTTTGATCTGTGGCAAGAAGCACGGTACTCTTATGTGTCCAGATCTACCAGGAAATAAAGTTAGGATTGGAGATATGTTGATGGGACCTGGAACACCAGATAGCACAAGCATTGTTGGAGCCTCACAGTGTGTATCAAATGAGATTTTACTCCAGACTCTACTTGTGAAACTGAAGTCTGGAGGCAATCAGTGGATAGTGAGAGCAACAATTGACATAGGATCTCAGCGATCCTACATCTTGAAACAAATTGCTATCGACAAGAACTGTAGGAATGTAGGATCAGAGACCTTAGTCCAAGTTTTGTTTGGGGGTGTTACGTCTAAGAGGAATGTTCATCAGTGCTATCAGTTATTGCTCGAGAGTTTATCTGACAATTATTCTTGTAAACTGCGAGTGCTTTATCAGCCACTCATATGTGGTTCGATTCCAAGACTGAAGCAAGAAACATGTTTGAGGGAGTTGACGACAAAGAATATCATCATCACTGACAAAGGATGTGGACAGCCTGATATAGAGATATTGATTGGCTCTGATGCAGCTGGTATGTTGTTCATAGGTAACATGCACAAACTGGAGTGTGGCTTAACCGCTATGGAGACTCGTCTAGGTTGGGTAGTGATGGGCACACTCAACAATGATCCGAAGGAAGAATCCGCTGCTACAATGACCACTTCATTGATGACGCACAGCCACGACATGTCTCATCTGTGGAGACTTGATGTATTTGGCATCACAGACCCCGTTGAACAGAAATCAAAGGCCGAACTTGAGATTGCAGCTCTTGATCATTTTACCAAGACTGTTACTATTAATAACGAGGGTGTCTGCTTGCCATGGACAGAGAATAGATACGACATGAAATTCAATAGAGATGTAGCAGAGAGAAGACTTGCCGCGATGACAGCTAAACTCATCGCTAGGAGCAAATTTGAGGAGTATGATTCAACCCTAAACGAGTGGGTGGCAGACGGTATTATTGAAGATATTACGGAAAAGCTAGAGGGTACCGGTGGATACTAGTTTCCTTCCCGAGGCTGTAATGTTAAGGAGCTGAAGGAGTCTCGTTGGTGGGAGGGTGCAAAATGGCTGAAGCTGCGTGAAGAAGAATGGCCGCATACAGAAACTCTCATAGACAAAGAAGAAATTGACCAAGAACTGGAGAAGAAAGTTGTGACATATTTAAGTACAGCCGATGAGACACAGTGGTATCTGTGGCGCTTCTCTTCATATACAAAGATAGTCAGAACGGTTGCATGGATGCAGAGATTTGTGTCCAATGCTAAGAAGAAACCATGCGGAAGATGGCAAGGAGAATTATGCGTGAATGAGATACAATCAAGGGAGAAAAAACTCGTCAAGCTTGTCCAAGATGAAGTTTTCGATGAGGAGAAAATTTCAAGTTTTAGTCTTTGATAACTTTTAGGGATCCAGAAGGAATCTTGCGAGTGAAGGCAAAGATCACAGAACGCAAAGATGATGAAGATTTCCGATCGCCAATGATTCTTCCGAACAAGCACAGACTGGTGCAACTACTTATACTTGAAGAGCACCTCAGATTGTTGCACATTGGTACACATATTCTGCTGTCCCACTTGAGGGAGAGATTCTGGATAGTGGGGGGCAGGAGATTCTTTCGCAGTGTACTGTCGAGATGTGTCAGGTGCAAGACATGAAGCGGTGCATATCGAAGTGCCTCCTGGAAATTTGCCAGAAGATAGAGTCAAGGACGCTACAGTACACGAAGTGACAGGTGTAGATCTTGCTGGGCCACTAATACTGAAGGGCGGCTTCGGTGGCGTAGTCGGTAGCATGCTGAGCTTCTATGCCCAAGATAGCGGGTTCAAACCCGGCCGAAGCCGTCGGATTTTTTAAGAGCGTTAAAAATCCCTCAGTATGCCTTCCTTCGGAGGGGAAGTAAAGCCGGCGGTCCCATGTCATATATTTATGGCATGTTAAAGATCCTTCCACTAATTGCACCTGTGTGAAGCTAAATTGGATAGGTTAAGAATGTAAACAACGCTCTTAGGTTTCTATGTTCGTTGCCAAGAGCCGACTGCGGCGGCATCTAGTAGATCAGTCCTGAACTTGGCCTAGTAGTCGTTGACGGTGGAGCTTGGCGGCAAAAGTAGGAACTATTTGAAAAATTCTTAGTTGCAGTACTTAAATTAACAAACAGATAACACACACTAATACAGTCATCACAATTAACACCGGTTATCAGACAGATTCTACACACACCCAAAGTACACGGGGCTACATGACCGCGTTGTCGCAGCCCCTAAACTTAAGAACCAACCAACCAACCAATACTGAAGGGCGGACAGAAGGCTTGGATTGTTGTTTTCAGTTGTGCCGTATATAGGGCAGTTCATTTCGAATTGACTGGATGTCTAACAACAACCGGATTTTTGTTATGTCTTCGACGATTTGTTGCCCGAAGAGGAAGACCGAAAGGTTATCTATAGCGATGAAAGTGCCAGTAAAACTTTCCATATAGAGGAGGGTATTCTTTTATGATATGCTTGTTCTGTAACTCAATTGTTTTTTAAGTTAATGCACCTCATAAAAGGTCGGGAGTATGTGGAGTGTTAGTAACAAACCCAACCGCTTGGACTCTTTTTTACGTCAGAACATATGTATATCAAGGTGGCCTTGTTGCTGGTTATATTTGTATTCATTGCTGATGGTTACATAAAGGAGAAATAAAAGCGAGTGAAGCAGAGCCGGTAAAAAATTTTGGTTTTCTGTAATTTCATAAAAGGATTGTAAAAGGGAACATTCACCCGGTAGGTTAAGAGTGTCTCCCACACCGGGGTAGTATCTTGTTTCAAGTCCCGGGGCACCTACCTCATCCATGTCCTTAATACAATTACACAAACTACCACAGTCACCACATAAATAGGCCACAACTACACGGGGGTGATGATCAAGATGTACCAATCTCCAAAATGTAATTAACAACAACAACAAAATTACGAGCCTTACAGTAGTCGCATATGATGTGTAACATCTGACATAGAAGAAACCTCACGTGAAATTGTTGATACACCGGCATGTTATACTATTATTGGCACAAATATTAATCTATTGTAAAAGGGAGTGTTTTACAGATATTGTAGTTTATAATACGGAACTCATTGTATTATACCAGGCCCAAAACAACTGTGAACATGAGGGAAGAGCCAGATTCACGCGCTCACTCGCGCCAGCCAATTGCATAGCGCGGCGTTGCCTAGTTAATTGCGCACTGTTGGCTCGCTGTGCCGTACGAAATCTTTATTTCTCTCCGCACACGAAAATCATTAAATACCCAATTATTTAGATAAACCTATGTTACAGAGCTAAACATTTTGAAACTAACTGTCCAAACCCCGTGACGGTACGACCAGCCGTTCAGGAGATAGCATCTGTCCTTGAACTGAAGGGATAATTAAAGTGAAGGATGGTTAGGTGTTGAAATATTTACGTAGTTTCGCTGGGGAAGATAACGAAGAGTGACAGCATTGCTGTATCAATTCAGTAGTGGAGCTTGTAGAAGTTAGTGCTGTGAGCTGAAGTTTTGAACTCATAACAGTGTTCCTTAGCAGCCGAGTGGCAGTCGAACAGCCAGACAAGAAATATAATTTTCAGGGTATATGGCCTTTTAAAGAATCTTTCAAATACAGAAGTATGTAAAAACACAGAATATGATAACCTGTGTTGTAGTGGTGTCGGCAATTTTTTTTTTGTGTAATTGAGTCGAATAAAACTCACCTATTTACAGTCTTACCTCACGAGGCATAGTGTACCCGGTTCTAACCCTGAGACCAGAACTAAATGTCTTGATTGAGCCGTGAATCGAATCTGGACATCATGGGTGACAGCAAGAGTTGTTGTTGATGATGATGATGATGATGATGATTGTTTTAGGGGATTTGCGACATCGTGGTCATGTAGTCCCGTGTATTTGCGTGTGTGTGGAATTTGTCTGATAACCTGTGACACTGTGAGATCTGTACTAGTGTGTATATTAGTAATTGAGGTAGGATTTGCAATGGAAGTGGCCGTGGCCTTCCGCTAGGTACCATCCTGGCATTTGCCTGGAGTATAAGTGTGAATCCACAGAAAAAACGCTTCTATGATGGCTGAGGTAGGAATCCAACTCACATATTCCCAGGTTTGCATCACGATGCTAACTGTACCCTGTTCCAGCCCTCAGACCAGAATTACATTTCTTGGGAATCGTGCCCGGGACTCCGCGGTGACAGCCAAGAATGGGCAGCAATGTGCTAGCCAGTACACCACAAGGTGGTCTCCAATAAACAAAAACTGATCCCAACAAATTGTTTTCTCTATTTCTATTACCTTATAAAGGGCCTACACGCAATGTTACTCAGAAAGGCTTGGGGTGTAGATTACGTCATGTGATATAATAACGTTGTAATATTGTTGTTTCATTTGACGGGCTTGAATATCTTGGTACTTTATCCCCGTGTACTTGTCTGAAAATCTGGGTTACTGTGGTGTCGTTTTTAGAGTGAGTGTATTTGTATTCTTGTGAGGACTGGGAAAGAGGCAGCCGTGGCCTTAAGTTAGGAACCATCCCGGCATTTTCCTGGAGCAGAAATGAGAAACCACTTTCAGGATGACTGAGGTAGGAATCTACCCCACACCTTCCTAGTTTTGCCTCACGAGATTGAGCGAACCCTGTTCCAGTCCTCAGACTAGAATTAAATAGCTTGGCATAGCCGGGAATCGAACCCGGACCTCCTGGGCTAAAGTCAAGAATGCTGGTCGCTACACCAGGAAGTGGTCACTTGCACGAATAACGTTTGTGTGCCATCTTATATATGCCTGATATCACATAGTGTGCAATCCGTTGTGAGCATAGATATTCGTAGGATTAGGCCCTCCAGCTCGTACATGCACTTACATTCGGAGCGCCTTGTGTTCAGGGGGAAGGTCGTGCGCATACTGCGAGTGTAGAGCTGTGTCAACTCCCGCAAGTCTCACTGTGGCAACAGTGCTTAGCTGGACGCGCGCTACTGGGCTAGCCCATGTTCACAGTTGTTTTGGGTCTGGTATAGATGATTTGTAGCCTCCACCAGCACTAGCCCAAATAAAGAATACGATATGGATCAACTAGATTAATAGCCGCGACACCGCTCATAACCTTAAATTCCTTATAAAAAGGTCCTCTTGATTCACAGACCAACACGTAATTTCATATGGATTCTATTAAACTGAGTCATATTGATATGATAAATATCGTTTAAAACGATAATCTGGTAGCAAAAAATCTACCCCGTCCGGGATTCGAACCCGAGATCTCTAGATTCACAGTCATAGGTGTTAACCCCACGGCTATTTCGAAAACGCAAATGTTGTGCACAAGATGGGGACTTATTTCCACGTTCCAATAACACTGCTACGGAATTAAGTTTCATTTATATTTTGCTTGTTTCGATAATGTTCCTGCGTGGAATTGAGTTTAATATGCCTTATGAATAGACCCTCTTGTGAGTAAAGAGAATGTATTCAGCAATAGTTCATGAAGTCTTGCTCAATTCTCGTATAACCACAACGATTATATTATATTGATGACTGCATTACCGTTATGTGGGTTAATATTTGAATAGCCATTGTGCAGAAACATAATACCGGCAATGCCGACTACTTACAATGTTTGATATTAAGGCATTTTACCATTTAATAACATTAATAATGATTGTGGAGAAATACCGAAAGTAATGATACCGCGGTGTGTATGCCGGCGCGGCGTGTGGTGAAGGAGTAGCACGCTTCCCTCTTACCTAGGAGGCCCCGGATTCAATTCCTGGAATTTATTTTTGATGTGTAACATCTTTCCACTCGGTTGCAGGATATTTTTGTGGGAGTGATTTCGAAAAATGCGACGGAAGTGGATCGGAACGATCGAGGTGGCACCAGCTGGCACACTTCCGTTCGATCGAACGGAGGTGTGCTCGAACGGAAGTGTGCTAGCTGGCAGTGGTGGATCTAACGGAAGTGTAAGACGCACTGCCAACTCGATCGATCGATCCAGCTGGCAGTGGTAAGAGAAACAATGAGCGCGCGGTGTCGGATTTGATACCATGACGTACTCTCGGCCATGTGGAATGTATGTGACATACTGAACGGTAAACGCTCATGCGAACTCTGATGTCAAGTGATTGAAACAAAGCACATGGTACATGTTCGAAGTCTTCGTATCAGTATTTAAAGATAGCTTTCCAACAAAAATTAACACTATTGCAGTCCAGTCCCGATTGGAAAGCTTTCTTTAATAGAATTGGGCTGGGTGCGTGGCTCAGCGATAACGTTCTTGCTTGCTATGCCCAAGGTTGCAGATTCGAATCCTGGCGAAGTCAGATGGCATTTGAAGGTGTGCACGTTTAAGATCCCATTCGGGGCAAAATTCCGGCACCCCGGCGTCTCTAAAAGCCGCATTAGTTAAAAGGGACGTACAACAAATAACCTTATTATTATTATTATTATTATTATTATTATTATTATTATTATTATTATTATTCTGACGATTTTGGCCTACTGTGGACCGCGGTGAGCAATCGGCCGTCATGACAATCTCTTCTTCTGCTCCCAGAATCTCTTCATCCGTTCGCTAAGTCTCCTCCTTCTTTCTTCAGACCAGATGACCTTGGTTTTTGAGCTAGGTTTACCCTGAAACTCTTCAAATTTATCAACCCTCCTTCGAAACAATGATTTGTTGAGAATAATTTCTTGAGTGATGTTAACTTCTTTGAGATGTGTTCGTGTTTCCTCAACCCATTTTGTGGTGGACTTTAAATTGCTAATGCTTTTGGTTACACATTTATTTCTTTTTAGTCGGTTTATCTCCAGGTTGGCTTTTATCTCGGACTCAGCGAGGGATCCCACCATTACCGCCGCCAGGGCAGTGTCCTGGAGGTTGAAACACCTAGTCGGGGATACAACTGGGGAGGTGGGACGAGCATTCCGCCCAGGCGGCCTCACCTGCAAAGCGAACAGGGACCTAATGAGGGATGGAAAGGGAGGGGAATATTGGGAGGGATAGGCAAGGAAGAGGGAAGAAGGCGCCCGTGGCCTTACCTTAGGATGCATCCCGGCATTTGACCGGGGACGAATTGGGAAACCACGAAAAACGACTTCGAGGATGGCTGAGGTGGGAATTGGACCACCCGAGGCTGAGTAGACCCCGTTCCAATCCACATACCACTTTTCAAATTTCGTCGCAGAGCTGGGAATCGAACCTTGGACCTCCGCGGTGGCAGCTAAGCACGCTCACCACTACATTACAGAGGCGACGTTAAAAATAAAAATAAAATGTAATCTTCTCTTACGCATCGTGTCCGTATTATTATTATTATTATTATTATTATTATTATTAATAGAATTAGATAACACTGAAAAAAAAATGGCTTGTATCACTTCAATTTCCACAACCATTAAACAAGAAGCAGTTCTTGTTATCGTCAGTATTTCCCATATGACGGCGCAGTGCGGCGCAGCAGGCGCCTGTGTGTGATCTTGAAATTGAATGTCAGTGCAGCTGTTGGCTCATCACGTCAGTAGCGCCATTCGGTGCAATTTACTCTTGCTCCAACCGGAAGGGGCGGGGCCTGTAGGCAGACGCGCCCATGGAGATAACACTCAAGTAGCACTCCACCGTACCAACACGTGCCCCCACCCACACTCTGGCAGGTATTCCTCATCAAATTATTTTTATTAAAAAGGAAAACATAAGAATAATATCGCTCATCTTTTTAAAATTTTAAATTAGTGTGCCATATCCCCTCCAGGACGTAGGTGACCTGAATTAGAGCCCTTGACGAACACTAACCAGGCATCCCAAGCCGGAGTTTGCGTGTGATAGGGTAGCATCCAGCAGGTTCGCATTTTTGCATCACGAGGCTGGGAGACCCCGTACCAGACCATACCAAGACTTTTAATTTCTTGGCAGAGTCGGAGAGCGAACCCGGTACCTCGGGGGTGACAGCCAACAATGCTAGCCCCTGCGCCACGAGGTGGTCATCGCTCATTTGCTGCAACTCAACTCATAATAAGTTGTTTGTGGGGAAACTTCATTTAAAGATTTCAAAACATTTACTGAGGTGTGGATTATTCAAACAATGCCACGGTTTTGAATTGGGAATTTATTACTTAGCTCCAGATGGATGTAACAGACACCCACGCAATGCCAGTTTTCTTGATATAATTCCATTATTTTCGGAAAATGTCAGTCCTAAGTAGTCAAGGAAAATAAACCATAGAATTGTGTAGATTAAAGAAATCGATTAAATATTCTCCAGCAATTTGTTGGGGGTAATAGTTTGCCTAAATAAACAATACTGTATTTTAGTTAGGCAAATGCCGGAATAATACCTAACTTAAGGCCACGGCCGCTTCCTACCCAAATCCTAGTTGAATTACAAATACACACACTAGTACGGGCATCAAAATGACACAGGTTATCATACAAATTGTACACACACCCAAGTACGCGAGGCTACATGACCACGATGACGCAAAGCCCCTAAATACACGACTGTGTTTTATCATGTCACTATTGCAGTAAATGAGCGATAATTCTATTTTCACCCAATATTATCCCACCCCTTGTTTTGAAGGGTTCGGGATAAGATGAGATGAATTTCATATTTAGCGTACGGTTTTTACGGCTGGATACCCTTCTTGGGGCCAGACTCATCAGAGATGAAAAGAATAAAAAAGCGGTCTAGGAGAATTCTAGAGTTGATTTTTATATTTCAAAATATGAATCAGGAATTTCTACGAAACTTGAAGGTAAAAGAGTTTGTTCATCAACCACGTGTACTTGGGTGTACAATAACCTATAATTAATCTGCCTGATAACCTGTGGTGACTGTAGTATTGTGTGTAGTTATTATGATCAAAGATTTGGGTAAGTTACCGTCCTGACATTTGCCTTGTGGGAATATGGTAAAACCCGGAGATTAACTACATTCCGGATGGTCACTCTCAGTCTCTGATCTGAGGACTTGCTTTCGTGAAGTGCGACTTAGTGCGCACGGCTACATCTCTACTTACCGTTAGTATAAAACAAAGTCCCCGATTTTTGGATGTCACTGGTAATCTCGAGAACCACTGGATGGATTTTGATGCAGTTTTCACCATTCTGTAAAGGATATCTCGAGGAAGGTTTCTTTAGAAAGTAATCTATGATCAAAGGAAGCCAAGCAGTAACGAAAGTCGAAAGAAAACCTGGCGTCCGTGCACTTTTTAAGTTTACGCTGAGCAAACCGTTAAAAATATCTATGTACTATGAGTGTAAGAATTGTTGAGCATGGAAAGTTCTTTGTGGTATTCTACAAAAAAAAAGTGAGAGCATATCTCTATCTTTAATACATTGCCCACTATAAGGGTTTTTACCTTTTCATTTCTTCCAACAATCTCCGTTCAATTACTGAGGTGACAGTTTACGAGCTAGCTAGGGGCGAGCCTATCACACCAGTTACAGCCTTGCTAGTGGGCGAACCTATTAACCAGGATGCATCCAGCAGCAAACTGTCGAGTCGTGTTGAGTTATGAGAAGAGTGGTTGTGTTTGGAGTATACCTGGAAGTGCAACTCGGCTTTTCTTCATTTCGCCTGTGAACTTTTCGTTCCGCAAAATATACAGTCAAGTTAAGATTGGACGAAAGGGAGATTTGTGTTTCATGCACCTCGCCATTCTTAAATTACGACTGACAAGAATTCGTTGCACATGCATCTCCATGATAAAATAATTAATAGTCCAGTCAGTGATTGTAACCCGGATATAGGTCGTTGACATCGAAAAAAAAAGCGCTTATCACGCAATGCATTCATAACTTTTGCCGGGCGAAGCCGGGGTGGGTTGCTAGTTGTGAGATAAAATAAAACAAGTCGTTTATTAGATTAGCGACTTAACGTCAGTCACTAATTTGTGGGCCTCATGAATCATTAGAATGGCTTACTAATGATTTATTTAATTTAAGAAATATTTTGATTTAAAAGTACTCCGCAGTGTAGCCGCGCGTTTTAAATTGCTCACCACGATTGCGATGGGGAGCTAAAGCAAAGGGGCTTGAGACATCTTGAACATCAGTCCCGTCAAGTTGGGTGTGTGTTGAACTTGTCTGATAATCTGTATTCATGTGATGACTGTGGTAGTGTGTGTAACTGTATTAAGGACAGTGATGGGGTAGGTGCTCCGGAATATGAAGTGGGTACTATCTCGTCATTTACCGGGAGGGAGTGTGGTAAAACCCGGGGAAAACACACATTAGGATAGGCGCTGACAGCACTGGGATTTGAACCTGCGACACCCGAAATTTCTGCAGTTGCCTTCGCGGCCGTGGTACACGATTTAACGAGCACTGGTACGCCACAGCTGTGTATTCCTTTTGACAGTACAGTATCGGTGTATTACATAAAAGGGGCCCACAGTAATGTTAAATACATAACTTGGTCAAAAATTGCAGACGGGTTCACAAGTATTCAGGTCAGCGAGGGGTAAACCTCCAGTCGGCGAGCCAAGAGCAACCGGCACTCGTTAGAGCTCAGCCTGAGAGCTCATCTGTCAAACACACAATGTCTCAACCCTGCTGCTGTGGTATTGGCAACTTTGAGGGCTATTCTCATGTTAAATTGTGCTCTAAATATAACTTCCTATGGAACGAATAATATAGATAAAATTATAAGCAAATATTTATTTAGTAACTGCTCTAGAAAAAAATGCATTGTTTTCTTAGCATAAAAGTAAATGTTTGTATTATTGACATGTGGAGATATGTGTCTCACCTGGACAGTTCGATAACCTACAGCATGATACACAATTGTCTTACCCAATACATTATTTCAAAAAGCCATGTCAAGTCCCAGAATTGGTTTCAGTATGATGTTTCGTTAACTACTTGCAATGGGAATTCTGAACTACAGTATATTATTATTATTATTATTATTATTATTATTATTATTATTATTATTATTATTATTATTATTATTACTTTTTGACATCATTATCACGGCAAATACCGGTTACATTTTATATTACAGCCTGGTTCGGCTTTATCAAGGAACCATCTGTACTGAGGTACGTTTGTAGATTACACTGTTCAGAGACTTCACATTACTGTACATCCATTTCGTGCCCGCAATCTTCACGAGCCTCCTTCATCTATAGTATGTGCTAAATTTCCATCTGAATCATCTTCGAGCCTTGCCAAGTTTTCGACCAGAGTATTTTCACCAAGGAACTTCCTGTCAATTATTATTATTACTATTATTATTGTTGTTTGAGTCTTTAGTTTCATGACTGGTTTGATGCAACTGTCCAAGCTTCCCTGTATTGAGCTAATCGTTTCAACTCTATATAGCTAGCACACACTACATCCGAGGCAATCTATTTAACATATTCTAACTTTAGTCTACCTCTACAGGTTCTTGTCCTCGACCCTTCCTTCCATAACTAACTTTACTATTCCTGGGTGTCTTAGTAGGCTATGTTTCCACCAACCTATCTCTTCACTTCATTAGCAGTCAACAGGGAGACCTCTCCTCTTGCACTCGTCCTAGTACCTCTTCTAATTTCTCACTCTATCTACCCATCTGATCTTCATCATTCCTGTAACACAATATTTCGAATACTTCTATTCTTCTCATTTCTGCTGCACAACAGTCCGAATTTCACTTCCATAGAGCGCCACGCTCCAGATAAAGGCTTTCAAAAATGACATTTTAATACCTACATCTATATTCGATGTCAACAGATTTGTATTCTATAGAAATGCTTTCCTTGCCTGAGCCAACATACTTTTTATGTCCCCTTTATTATTATTATTATTATTATTATAGAATTATTAAATTATTTTTATTTGTATTGACAGCATATGTGAATTCATGTATCATAACATTCAAGTTCCTGGCACTGAGAAGCTAAAGCGGAGGCCTTGTGTACGGACCATCCCTATTACTGACGTAGGCGATTGTTGTTCATATAATATATTGTTTATACATAGGTTGTAGTTGGTAGCATGCTAAACTGCTATGCCCAAGATAGCCGGTTCAAACCCGGCCGAAGTCGTCGGAGTTTTTAAGAGCGTTAAAATCCTTCAGTATGCCTTCCTTCGGAGGGAAAGTAAAGCCGGCGGTCCCATGTCAGAGATTTATGGCATGTTAAAGAACCTACCACTGCAATTGGTGGTGTGTAGCAAAATTTGTAGGTTATATTTGGCTAGTAAGAAACTCTCTAGTTCTAACGTTCGCCGCTAGGTGTTAGTGTCAGTAGCATCTGGTAGCCAAAGTAGGAACTACTTGAAATTGAACTTGTTGGGAGCCCCCGGGCGTTCAATCAAAACATGCCCAGCTTATGGCCATTGACTGCAATCCATATATCATAAATAGGAACCAGCCCGGTATTTACCTGGAGTTAAAGTTTAAAACCACGGATAAACATTTTTTAGGCGGCTTCGGTCGCGTATTCGGTAGCATGCTGAGCTTCTATGCCCAAGATAGCGGGTTCAAACCCGGCCGAAGCCGTCGGATTTTTAAGAGTGTTAAAAATCCCTCAGTATGCCTTCCTTCGGAGGGGAAGTAAAGCCGGTGGACCCAGGTCATAGATTTATGGCATGCTAAAGAACCTTCCACTAATTGCACCTGTGTGAAGCTAAATTGGATAGGATAAGAATGTAAACAACTCTCTTAGGTTGCTACGTTCGTTGCCAAGAGCCGACTGCGGTGGCGTCTAGTAGCTAAGTTCTGAACTTGGCCTAGTAGTCGTTGACGGTGGCGCTTGGCGGCAAAAGTAGGAACTATTTGAACAATTCTAAGTTGCAGTACTTAAATTAAAAAACAGATAACACACACTAATACAGTCATCACAATTAACACCGGTTATCAGACGGATTCTACTCACACCCAAAGCACACGGGGCTACATGACCGCGTTGACGCAGCCCCTAAACTGAGGAACCAACCAACCAAACAAACACTTTTTAGGGTGGCTGAGTTAGGAATAGAATCCCCCTATTCTCTGTTCTGCCTCACAAAGCTGAGTGTACCCCGTTCCAACTCTCTGACAAGAATTAAATCTCTTGGCAGAGCCGGGAACCGAACCCGGACCTCAGGACTGACAACTGTGTATGTGACAGCAATAGAGTTTTATCGATGGAATATTTCCGTTCGTCAGGTAAGAAACTATTTTAGGTATGTAGAGTCGAGTAGAGATTTCAGAGCGGATATCCTTGCCAGGATAACTTTCAGTAAAGCAATGCGGAAATGAAATCTCTCTTATTGCATGAGCCTGCTCCTGGACATAACTGGAAAGAGGAAGTTTCATTAGCTACTGACGTTAACGCATTGTGTAATGTTCTAGTCTCATTAAACGATGAGATAGGCAAATGACTTGTAAAACAAAGAAAATCATCCGGCTTTAGAAGTCGACTTGGAGAAGGCCCAATGGTTGAAACCCGGGACACGCTCTGCAGGATCTCGTAAATGTTCAAACGGGGATGACGACCCCTGGGCCCGAGCAAAGTCTAGTTTTAGGTGGACTTCTCTTTTATATTCTGCTGGGCCGGGTAGCTTGCTTGATTTACAGTAATGTTGAACTTCAAATACCAAGATTGTGAGCACATACCTAATTCAGCCCAATGGCTTTTAAAAGGATTTTTAAACGCGACAACTTTGGACCAGTAAATGTACTGGCACGATAAAGATCCTCTCCAAGTGAAATTCCGGCACCCCCGCTGTTCCTAAAGCCATAACACATTATTAGCCTACTTCCGATTTTTGCAAAAAAAAAAAATGAAAGTAGACTTATGAGATCAACACAGGGTGGAAAATTGTGTGTCTGTCTGTGTGTGAGTCTGTGTGTGTGTGTGTGAGTGTGTGTACTCTGAATGTCTGTCCCCCCTATCAATTCAAACACGGTGAAACCGAATTGAACGGAATTTGGTACAGAGGTAGAACAAGCAAAGGGCACTTCAGTGTCATGTTTTATATCGCCGCCATCTTGACGAAAAAGTAATGGCGGCCACTCAAATGTTCAGAGCTTAAACCAAATTACGACTAACCTAATCATCCGATCCCTAACAAATTTTTCAACAACATATATTTGTATGGCGAGCGACGTTTTTCTAAACTACAAGGTCATCAACTCAATAGTTTGCGAATGGCGGCCATGTATGTGTGAAAATCGATTCCTCCTATCAATTCAAACACGGTGAAACCGAATTGAACGAAATTTGGTTCAAAGGTAGCACTAGCAAAGGGCACCTAAGTGTCATGTCTTATGTCATCGCAATCTTGACGAAAACGTAATGGCGGCCACCCAAATGTTAAAAGCTAAAATGAAATTACGACCAACCTAATCATCTGATCTCTACCATTTTTTGCAACGTTATACCATAATGTAAGAAAAATTGTTTGACCATACTACAAGGTCATCAGCCCAATAATTTGCGGATGGCGGTCATGTAAGTGTGAAAATCGATTACTCCTATCTATTCAAACACGGTGAACCCGAATTGAACGAAATTTGGTATAGAGGTAGCATTAGCAAAGGACGCCTCAGTGTCATGTTTTATATCGCCGCCATCTTAACGAAAAAGTAATGGCGGCCACTCAAATGTTCAGAGCTTAAACCAAATTACGACTAACCTAATCATCCGATCCCTAACAAATTTTTCAACAACATATATTTGTATGGCGAGCGACGTTTTTCTAAACTACAAGGTCATCAACCCAATAGTTTGCGAATGGCGGCCATGTATGTGTGAAAATCGATTCCTCCTATCAATTCAAACACGGTGAAACCGAATTGAACGAAATTTGGTTCAAAGGTAGCACTAGCAAAGGGCACCTAAGTGTCATGTCTTATGTCATCGCAATCTTGACGAAAACGTAATGGCGGCCACCCAAATGTTAAAAGCTAAAATGAAATTACGACCAACCTAATCATCTGATCTCTACCATTTTTTGCAACGTTATACCTTAATGTAAGAAAAATTGTTTGACCATACTACAAGGTCATCAGCCCAATAATTTGTGGATGGCGGTCATGTAAGTGTGAAAATCGATTACTCCTATCTATTCAAACACGGTGAACCCGAATTGAACGAAATTTGGTATAGAGGTAGCATTAGCAAAGGACGCCTCAGTGTCATGTTTTATATCGCCGCCATCTTGACGAAAAAGTAATGGCGGCCACTCAAATGTTCAGAGCTTAAACCAAATTACGACTAACCTAATCATCCGATCCCTAACAAATTTTTCAACAACATATATTTGTATGGCAAGCGACGTTTTTCTAAACTACAAGGTCATCAACCCAATAGTTTGCGAATGGCGGCCATGTATGTGTGAAAATCGATTCCTCCTATCAATTCAAACACGGTGAAATCGAATTGAACGAAATTTGGTTCAAAGGTAGCACTAGCAAAGGGCACATAAGTGTCATGTCTTATGTCATCGCAATCTTGACGAAAACGTAATGGCGGCCACCCAAATGTTAAAAGCTAAAATGAAATTACGACCAACCTAATCATCTGATCTCTACCATTTTTTTGCAACGTTATACCTTAATATAAGAAAAATTGTTTGACCATACTACAAGGTCATCAGCCCAATAATTTGTGGATGGCGGTCATGTAAGTGTGAAAATCGATTACTCCTATCTATTCAAACACGGTGAACCCGAATTGAACGAAATTTGGTATAGAGGTAGCATTAGCAAAGGACGCCTCAGTGTCATGTTTTATATCGCCGCCATCTTGACGAAAAAGTAATGGCGGCCACTCAAATGTTCAGAGCTTAAACCAAATTACGACTAACCTAATCATCCGATCCCTAACAAATTTTTCAACAACATATATTTGTATGGCGAGCGACGATTTTCTAAACTACAAGGTCATCAACCCAATAGTTTGCGAATGGCGGCCATGTATGTGTGAAAATCGATTCCTCCTATCAATTCAAACACGGTGAAACCGAATTGAACGAAATTTGGTTCAAAGGTAGCACTAGCAAAGGGCACCTAAGTGTCATGTCTTATATCATCGCAATCTCGACCAAAACGTAATGGCGGCCACCCAAATGTTAAAAGCTAAAATGAAATTACGACCAACCTAATCATCTGATCTCTACCATTTTTTGCAACGTTATACCTTTATGTAAGAAAAATTGTTTTTCCATACTACAAGGTCATCAGCCCAATAATTTGCGGATGGCGGTCATGTAAGTGTGAAAATCGATTACCCATATCTATTCAAACACGGTGAATCCGAATTGAATGAAATTTGGTATAGAGGTAGCATTAGCAAAGGACACCTCAGTGTCATGTTTTATATCGCCGCCATCTTAACGAAAGCTTAATGGCGGCCACCCAAATGTTAAAAGTTTAAATATAATAACGACCAACCTAATCATCTGATCTCTACCAAATTTTGCAACATTATACATTTAAGTACGAAGAATCTTTTCACCGAACTACAAGGTCATCAGTCCAATAATTTGCGGATTGTGGCCATGTATGTGTGCAAATCGTTTCCCCCTATCAATTCAAACACGGTGAAACCGAATTAAACGAAATTTGGTACAGAGGTAGCACTAGCAAAGGGCACCTCAGTGTCATGTTTTATATCGCCGCCATCTTGACGGAAACGTAATGGCGGCCACCCAAATGTTAAAAGCTTAATCAAATTAAGACCAACCTATTCATCTGATCCCTACCAAATTTTTCAACAACATACCTTTATGTGGGAAGCGTTCTTTGACCAAGCTACAAAGTCTTCAGTTCAATAGTTTGCATATGGTGGCCATGTATGTGTGCAAATCGATTCCCCCTATCAATTGAAACACGGTAAAATCCAATTGAACGAAATTTGGTACAGAGGTAGCACTAGCAAAGGCCACTCAGGACCATGTTTTATATCGCCGCCATTTTGACGGAAACGGAATGGCGGCCACCCAAATGTTAAAAGCTTAAATCAAATTACGACTCACCTAATTATTTGATCTCTACCAAATTTTGCAACAACATACCTTTCTGCGGGAAGCATCTTTTGACTGAACTACAAGGTCATCAGCCCAATAGTTTGCAGATAGCGGCCATATATGTGTGCAAATCGATTCACCATATCAATTCAAACACGGTGAAACCGAATTGAATGAAATTTGGTACAGAGATAGTACTAGCAAAGGGCACCTCATATTCATGTTTAATATCCGCATAACACGTTGTATTTCAACAAACTACTACAACCAACATTCAATTATACTCCTTGAAAAGGACAAAGTGTTATAACAATACCCATGCATTTAGGAGAAAGTAGGCTATATGTTCTTTACTGAACATCTTGTTTATTTATTTAAGCTGTTTAGACCCATACTACAATTATGATTTGCTGTGGTCTTCCAAAACTCCTTCATCGTTTCACTATGACGAACTCGACGTTCCTCCATCCAACCTTTCCCCGATCTCCTTGGTCGATCTTAAGGTGTAACTTCCCAACTGTGTATCTTATGTCTGAATGTCATTCTATCTTCGATGTCTGTTGGTGTGATATTGGCTCTTCTGAGATCAATTTGGACCTGTGTAATCCAGACTGCCGTCACTTTAAGTTTCTTTAAGTATGTCAGAATTCTCTTTGTTAATCGGTCCTCATTCAGTATCATGATGGGGCCGTAAAACTCAGTCGTCGTTTGCGGAAATCTGTCTCAATGTTGGAATATGTCTCTGTGATTGTGTGCGATTGTAGACGATATCCTTCATCAGTGAGTTTAGAACCCAAGATTTTCCGACTGATTTTTCTCTTCGCCTTCATCATGTTTTCGAGGTCCCTTTTGTAGTCAAGGTTTAAGGTTATTACTAAGGTTCGGTCGTTAAGGTAAAGTCATATCTTTTTCCCGAGTTCATTTTACCCGAAATCTGAAAAATAAGTTTGAATGACTGGTCCCTGACCCTTTTTAAAGCAATTTGATGTTGCCTATAAATGCATATTTCGGCCATTTTTATTGTTTTGGTCATATTTGGTCATATTTTAGTGATATAAGGTCAAATTTGGTTATAATTTCAGCATTGATGTTTAAATTGAGTTGTCGTTAACAAGGTACGTGTTATCTGCGTCGAGTTTCAAACTAAGGATTTCCGAATAGTGTAGTGGATATATTTTTCTTTCTTTTCCCTGAACAGGCAGATAGCAGGTTTAGAAGACCTGATTCCAAGAAGGCGCTCCTCTACAGACGTCAGTTAGCATTTACTTTATGTTAGTGATACTCTATCTATCCCAAAAATTCATGTTATATTTCATAGTTTCTTAGGTCATATTTTATAGTTTTTAGGGCATATTTAGCTAGTTTTCAGGTCATATTCAGCTAGTTTTTAGGGCATATTTGCTTGCGTATTTTGTACTTCTTTAGGTATTGAACTTCCGAACCCTATTTATTACAGTATTATTATTATAAATAGGATACCAGGTTTAAGGAACTAAATTAGAGAGCAGGTGAACAATTTAAAAACTTTCGGTATACAGTGAAAAAAATAGAGTCGAAGTGCAAAAGAGCCAATACAGTGAGTTCTCAGTTACGATCTACAGTCTGTCTGTCTGTTAGGTTGTCAGTCTGGAAACGAAACGAACATGGTGACCAAGCGAAGTTAAAACATTTTAATAGACTTTTTTCGCGATTTTACCATCCGAACGCAGTGAAATTTGGTACAGCAAATGTCTATACAAATTGTAATGCACTGACATATAATATAGTTCAATTGTTTCTCTGCGAAATTTCAAAATTAAGTTTTTATATTTGTGTAGGCAAGGTGAGGAATGAGGTAGTTTGCCATTGCTTTCCTCACTGAGTCAGTACAGCTGTACTAACCCTACGAGCGGAACCTTTCACAACACCCACAGGCACTAGCTATGCCCTGAGGCCATTACTCGGCACCACCCATACATAATCACAGCCATGAATGAGACTGAGACAGTATTATGCAAGAAAGAAGTTAGTATTTAGACTGACCTTGCTGTATGGAAGTGGGAGCTGGGTAGATTAAGGATATCCATAAGCTGGTAGTAACTGAAGG
This sequence comes from Meconema thalassinum, assembly GCA_946902985.2. Taxonomy (NCBI): domain Eukaryota; kingdom Metazoa; phylum Arthropoda; class Insecta; order Orthoptera; family Tettigoniidae; genus Meconema; species Meconema thalassinum. The sequence goes on from OX336390.1 coordinate 695,799,555, forward strand.
GTAGTACGAATGATTTGTGGACAAATAGATGGGAGCAATGGATGCTTACTTTATATTAATTGGCCAGGGTATGGCAATTTTAAAATGCTTAAGATGTAACTATGAAAAAGAAGTAGAATCGCTGCTTAGGTAAGCTTTGTTAGAAGAGAGGACGGCTATTCATTCATTAAAAGAAATAATATTGTTATTGGTTTTACGTCCCTTTCAACTACTGCGTATTTTAGTGACGCCGGGGTGCCAGAATTTTGCTCTGAAGGGGAGTTTTAACGTTAATCGACTGACACGGCTCCCTTGCATTTACGCGCCCTCAAATGCCAGCTGACTTCTCCAGGATTCATTAAAGGAGCTAAATAAAGGTGCTGGGTTGGAAAGAGAGAATTATTCAATATGAATTCGGCGCTATTTATAGCAACATTCGTTGGCTTGGTAGTCACCCAACCTGTGAATTAGAGGGTTGGTGCTTCACATGATGCTTTCTGTTTCTTAATATGGACGGTGATTAAGGGGAACTGATAAAGAGCCTTACGGTCGTACAATGTGGCTCCGGATATCGTGCTTAACGTTCTGTTCTGAATTCCCTGCAATTTATTGGTGTACGAGGAAAGTTCCGAAAATAAGTTAAAATTTTCTTCCCAGGGACCCTTTATTGCCAAACTGACATACGCCATGAACTATACACATTACACTATTTCTTCGACATAGTCGCCACCAACATTGAGACACTTGTCGTAGCGTGCAATCGGTTTGAAGAAACCACTCTGGTAAAACTTGGTGCCCTGCGATGCAAGGAATTGCCGCACAGCCTGCTCTGGGCTCGGGTTTCTTGGTGCGGTACTCATCTTGCGGACACTTTTCGCTAAACCAACACATCATGGAGCATCTGATGGGCCCGGGTAGTGTGCACTCCACGTCTGCCAACGTTATGCGCCTGTCCACTAACACCGTGTCATGTACTCGAGCAATGTTGTTTTCATTCGTGGATGTGGAGGGACGCCCATTTCGTTCTTCACCCTCCACACTCTGCGGTCCTTCACTGAACATGCAACACGAGCGAACAACCGAATGATATCGGGCACGCCGGTGTGCTGCTCCTCTTTCTTCGTCGGCACTCTGCGCATGCGTCATTCTCCCTCCACTGACGCTCCTTCCGTCGTTGAACCTGCCACGGGTGTGGATTCTTACGGTGACTGTTTGTGTCACCTGGTGTACCATCTCGTAGTGCAATAGAATGACGAAATTATTTTCGAAGCTTCCCTCGTCTGTGGACAGGCATACTGGTCGCATAAGGGATGCAGTATGCCAAGAGTTCAGAGCTGTCATCAACAAAACTATGATCACCAACGTTCGCTGGGTGGATACGGCACAGTAAGGAGAATACACACTAGGCTATAACAAGTCCTGCTAATAACTGCGTTTGTGGCATAGATCTGCCCACACCCCATATTTGAAAGACGTAGGCACCTCTGAGTGGGAGTACTTCAGATTTAGAAGATTTGACATTTGAATGGTGCATAGTTTCCTCCTTTCATACAACGTGCTTAACAGAGGAAACCCTCTAGGGGATTTGGACTGATAGACGGCTCTTTCCTCTTGACGTCTGCCAACCCTCGGGCAGTTCTAGATTAATCAAAATAAGCACGAACTTAGAGTATAATAGGTGTCCCCGCCGATCTACCACATCACTCCGGAGGTTCGTGCAGTATCCCTGCAATTTAACTGTATTTACAATTACTGAAAAAGGATTATTGCTTATCAACCCCGTATACTTCGATGTAACCTGTATTTTATGGTACCTTTCCTAGAGTTGGTTGGTTCCTCAGTTTAGGGCTGCGACGACGCGGTCATGTAGCCCCGTGTACTTTGGGTGTGTGTAAAATCTGTCCGATAACCGGTGTTAATTGTGATAGCTGTATTAGTGTGTGTTATCTGTATGTATGGTAAGGACTGCAGACGATCCATTTAAAGTAGTTCCTACTTTTGCTACCAAATGCTACCGTCAACGACACCTAGCTGTGAATTGGCTACTAGATGCCACCACAAACGGCACCTGGGGGCGAACGTTGGAACTTAATAGAGCGTTAATCAAATCTAACCTACAAATTTAGTTTCACACAATTGCAGTTACCGGGGGGTTCTTTTACATGCCATAGATCTATGACATGGGCCCGCCGGCTTTACTTCCCCTACGAAGGAAGCCATATACATTTTCAGCGCTCTTAAAAACTCCGGCGACTTCGACCGGGTTTGAACCCGCGATCATGGGCATAGGAGCTCATCATGCTAGCAACTATGCCACCGAAGCTGCCCTGTCCAAGAGCTTGTGTGTATTTGAGATTAGGATCGAGAAGGAGGCAGCTGTGGTAGCCTACTTCTTCTTCTGCGCGAATGCGTCTTCTAGGACCACGCGGAATCAACACTTCTTGGCCTTGATGTTCGCCCAATAACTCTTCATGCGCAACGATTGAGCTAGTCTTCGTTGCTGCGATCAGACGTGTCTGGTAGGTCTTCTCTCTTCCGCCTCAAAACCCCGTGTATGAGTCATTTTCCTAATTTCCTCTCAATCCTTGAGATTGGGAAAACCTAATTCAGCCAAGTCCTTTTCCGCCTGTTTGTACCAATTGGATCTTGTTGCCTTTTTCTGCAAAAACGTATAGGTTTTATTTGTTAACCTAGTTGGGTCCATTCTGTCCAAATGTACTATGAATTGGATCCTTCTCATACGTATTGTGTCTGTGAATTTAGTAAGTTTGAAATAGATGTCAGCATTAGGTTTCGGAAGGTGAATTCCTTCTTTGATTGTTGGTCCCAAAATTTTTCGCATGATTTTGCGTTCCTTAATCTCCAATTGATTTTTCAGTGTTTTATGTTGTAGATTAATTGTCTCGGCTACATAAAGGGCTGCAGGCAAGATTACTGTTTTATAACGTTGAATTTTACAATTCCAAGAGAGGCATTTTTTGTTATAAACTTGTTTTGTCAAATGGAAATCAGTTTCCATTTTCTGTAGTCTTGCTTCTATAGATTTTCTTTCGTTGCCAGTTTCATTGATCCAATCACCTAAATACTTGAAGTCTTTCACTCGGGAGACCTGACAATTACCGATGCGGAGTGTATTTGGAGCAGTTTTAATATCCGTCATAAATTTTGTTTTGTCAAAAGAAATCCGTAAACCGATTTTTGCTGCTGTGGTACTATGTTAGGAACCTTTCATTTTTCGCCAGAATAAATGGGAAACAGGTCGGCCCTTTGGTGTTGGGGTAGCCCGCCTGCCTCTCACCCGGAGGCCCCGGGTTCGATTTCCGGCTCCATCAGGGATTTTAGAAACTGACGTGAGGGCTTGATCGGGGTGCACTCAGCCTCGTGAGGACAATTGAGTAGCTGCCTGACAGTGAGGCAGCGCCTCGGTCACGAAAACCAAGATGAACGGCCGAGGGAACCCGACGCGCTGACCACGCATCACCCCAATATCAGCAGGTCAAATGGATGGGCAGCGGTCGCTTGGTAGGCCTACGCCCTTCATGGGTTGTAGTACCAGGGGTTATTATTATTATAAATAGGAAACCACTTTCAGAATAAATGCTGAGGTAGGAATCAATCCCTGGTAGTGGTTTTCTGTGGTTTCACATTTATGCTCCGGGTAAATGCCGAGTTGGTTCCTAACTTAAAGCCACGGCCGTCTCCTCCCATATCCTCGCCTGATTGACAAATACACACACAAAATCACCGACTCCATAATAACACAGGTTATCAGACAAATTAACAAAAAAAAACAAGATGTTTAGTAAATAGCTTATACTGTAGCATGCTGTCTCCTTAATGTATCAAGGAGTATAGCCTAACTGAAGATGAGCGTTAAGAGTTGTATCCAACATAAGTCCCTCTTTTAGTAGGTATCGTTGTAATTTCGCTTATTCATTCCTAGGAATTGATTGAAACATTAGAGATTTAGTCCATCCACCATCTTGAATGTACTGAAAGGTTTATCTTGCGCCTTCTTCAGAGAAAGTCATCTATCTGAGACTTCATATTTGCTGCGTTTTGTCATTGTAACTATAATAAATAGCGGAATTGTCGATATTAGTGTCTTATAAATTCAAGATGGCAGCTACATCGTATATGCAGTGTGATTAATGCAAGCGAAGTATCGTATCTGATTACCCCCTAATAAAGTTTCGTGTTAAATGAAAAAATGGATCTTGAGTTATTGGGTTTTAAGTTTTAATAGCATGCTCAACCACCATCTTGAATATATGAGGGGGAGGGGGGCGTTCTTTTGTCTTTGACATTCAAAGCCCAGCCCATATATAAAATTTAAAGTCGGTATACTTTTTCTTTAGGCATACTTAACTTTTTTTATAAATCTCTACTATTTTTAGCTTATTTTTATTTATGAAAAAAAAAAGGCTTATGAGATCATCTATTGTCCGTGTGTGTGTATGTGTGTGCATCCGTGTGTGTGCGCATCCGTGTGTGTGTCTCCCCTAATAACTTCTAAACGGCTGGAGCGATTCCAATGAAACTCGGTAAGGTCATAGTACTATTTTGGACGACCCCGACCGTACCCTTCAAATGTTATTACATCTCACCAATCCAACATGGTGGCTGTGCGAAATATTTCACCGGCATTCTATATCTCCGAAACTATTACTGATATACCCTGAAATTTTGTACGGTGATAAAGGACACTACTAGAGGTTCACCTATGTGACTTTCAAAAACCTGTTAACTACGAAACGAACATGGTGACCAAGCGAAGTTGAAACATTTTAATAGACTTTTTTCGCGATTTTACCATCCGAACGCAGTGAAATTTGGTACAGCAAATGTCTAAACAAATTGTAATGCACTGACATATAATATAGTTCAATTGTTTCTCTGCGAAATTTCAAAATTAAGTTTTTATATTTGTGTCCTAATCATGCGATCGAAGTCAACGTTTGAATAATGAACCTACGCAATGATCGTCACCTAATAGTACATAACTCTATGGCCTATATACTGTATATTAAAATCCAACATGGCAACTGTCCGAAATATTTAGACGGTTTTCAATATCTATTTATCTATGACAGCATTAAAACTGACATTTTGTGTGTTGATAGAGGCTATAAACATGGCGGCGATTCGAAATTTAAATATTCAAATCGACGTTTCTCCCGATTTAACCATCCGAGTGCAGTGAAACTTGTTACGGTATATACTTACATAGGCCTACATTTTAATCCACTGGCAACTAATTTATTTCTTTTCATAATAACAAGATGGCGGCTGTGTGAAATTTTGAAGTCTCACTTTTATTTCGTGTGTCTTAATCATGCAATTGAAGTTTGAATAATACACCTACACAATAATCTTCTTGTAATAGTATATAACTCTAAGGCCAATACAGTATATATAAAAATCCAACATGGTGACCATCGAAAATATTTAGGCGGTTCTCAATATCTACGAATCTATTACAGCAATCAAACTGAAAATGGTATGTTGATAGAGGAAATTAACATAAGTAGGATATATGAAAGTAGACCACATAGTTCTTCACCGAACTACTTTTTCGTTATTGTAGTTAAAAAATATAAAAATCCATTTACTTTTAAAGTATGAGTTTTCAGAATGTCACTGCACGCTATATTCAGTTTGAAAAATTGATCACTATCGTTACTGACGCCCCTTACATAATACTCCTCTTCTACCAAGTTTCGCCTTAATTGTGCAAAAATATCCTTAGTTATTAATTATACTTTAATAGTACGCCTAGTCGCCATCTTGAATCTATGGAATCACTGGTATTTTGCTTTGGGCATACAAAGCAACTTAAGGGGTTCTATTTTATTTCAAAATTTCGTTATTATTAATCTAGGGTACTGAAACCGAAAGCTTTTTTTCTTTTTTGACATTTCAAGATGGCCGCTGTACGCTATATTATGTGTGATAATATTCTGACTAACGCATGTGAGAGCTCTAATATGATTCTCAGCACTTGGCAAGATTCGTCTTAATAACCCAATTTTAATCGGAGTTGTCAATCTTAATGTTTTAATAGTTCGCACAGCTGCCATCTTGAATGTATGGAGGGTATGTACTTTTACTTCGACATACAGTACAAGACCACATATACGGCCCTACCTCTCAGCAATTTTCACCAGTATCTCTTAAGTGTTGAAAGTTATTTATTTTTATATTGTGTAATTTCATGGTGGCGGCTGCGCGTATTATACAATCTCATGTTGCTGTCACGTTGAAAACAGAAAGTCTTTATATACCTAGGTAGAACTATCTAAATGCCAAATACTATGAACATTGATTCATGGTATCATACGTTATGGATTATAATGCTTGCATGATTCGGACGGCCGCCATCTAGAAATAGTTTCACTGATGACATTATAGTTTAGATACCAGGCGCTTCTCACATAGAGGTATATTTTTCCAAAATTTAATACAGATCTGATGATTAGTCAAGTCGTAATTTGATTTAAGCTCTGAACATTTGGATGGTTTGGTTAAGATGACGTCAATATAAAACATTACACTGAGGTGTTTTTCGCTAGTGCTACATATGTACCAAATTTGATTCAATTAGGTTTAGTCGTGTTTGAATTGATAGGGACGACAGATATACACACATAGACACACGGTCATTTGGCCTGCCGTGTAGAATGTTTGTAAAAATGGAATGTAGGCTAGAAATACCCAGTACACTGGGCTAACTGACCTCAAACCCTAAGCATGAAACTACAACAAGAACAACATCTTCCAGTAGGTAAGTTAGTTGCAGTTCTCATTGTCACCATTAGAGGCGAATGCCCTAGATGTTCCTCCACTCTGACAATGCCGTCTCTTGTTGCAGAAGCCGCGGGCCCGGACTCTTATCTCACACCCTGCTTCCTCTCTGCTGATAGCGACGTGGTGATGCATTATGGAACATAGGTGGATACAGAGCCTGTTCCTGTGGGACACATTGGGATTTGTGGAGCTCATCAGCATGAATAGGGTGTGTGGGAGTACCACGGGGCGCTGAACTGAGCCCTTGATCTTATTCAACCATCGCACTGATAGGATATCCTTCATTCTTCCGCCTTTGTTGTTAGATATCGTGGTCATTTTAGCCCCGTGTACTTTAGTGTGTGTTATTGTGGTGTATGTAGTACTGTGTATATTTGTGGGGCCGATAACCCAGATGTCAGGCCCCTTAAACAATTATCATCATGATTGTTATTGTGTATATTTGTAATTGACGATAGGATTGGAAAGGAGGAGGCCGTGGCCTTAAGTTAGGAACCACCCCAGCATTTGCCTGGAGTAGAAGGGGGAAACCAAGCAATAACACTTTTAAGGCGGTTGAGGTGGGAATCAAACCTACCTCTTCTCACTTTGCAATACGATTAAATGTCTTAGCTGAGCCGGGATTTGTACCCGGACCTCTGGGGTGATAGCCAAGAATCACAAGATGATCTCTTTCATCTTTACTTGCCGATTTTATTACGAGTATCTTCGTAATATCTTAATTTGTCGACTCTTTCTTGGGTCTGACGACCTAAATGTATGCCTGTTAAACTGAAACATCAATCAGTTCCTGCCACTAATTGCACTCGCACAACATTCGAAGAAGCTGTTTCAGTTAAAGGGGACATACCGTACCATATCCCCGTTATCGTAGGCGGAGGGAGAGTTCATAACTGTCAAGGAATGAGGGTATAGGGGAAAGGAAAGAGAAGAGCCGTGGCAGAAGAATGGTGAGTCTTGAGACATTGTGGTCATACTCGAAATGTGTGGAAATTGTCTGGTTACATGTCTTATTGTCATGTGTATTCTTATACTCAGGGTTAGGATTTGGAAGGAGACGGTTATAAAGCGATAATCAAGCCCACCTCTTTTCAATTGATATCTCGAGTTTGAGTGAACAACGTTCCTGCCCTGGGATCGATATTAAATTTCATGACATGAATGAGAATTGAACCTAGAACCTTTGGGTCAGGAGGTCCGTAGGAACCTTTATACCACATAATGCGGCGCTTTAGTCCTTGAATTCTCTAAAAGTTTTAGTGTCGGACAATTCAAGGGAGACCATACAGTAAGATGACAGACGTGTTGTTTGAGTCTTCAGTCTTTTGACTGGTTTGATGCAGTTCCCCACGCCTACCTGTCCTGAGCTAATCGTTTCATCTCTACATAGCTACCACACCCTACATCCGAGGCAATCTGTTTAACATATTCTAACCTTGGTCTACCCGTACAGTTCTTGTCCTCGACCCTTCCTTCCATAACTAAGCTTGCTATTCCTGGGTGTCTTAGTATGTGTCCTACCAACCTATCTCTTCTCTTCATTAGCAGTCGCCAGAAACATCTCTCCTCTCCCACTCGTCTTAATGAAATGAAAATCCACAGCCTGCTTCCAGTCTCCGACCGGGTCAGGAATGGAATGAATGAAGCCCCCATCTAGCGGCGAGGATATGAACTGTGCCGGCTGCCGAGGCCTGACGCACTCCTCTGGGGCAATGATTTAATGAATGACAGATGAAATGAAATGATAGTGGAGAGTGTTGCTGGAATGAAATTTGTGACAGGGAAAACCGGAGTACCCGGAGAAAAACCTGTCTGCCTCCGTTTTGTCCAGCACAGATCTCACATGGAGTGACCGGGATTTGAACCACGGACCCAGCGGTGAGAGGCCGGCGTGCTGCCGCCTAAGCCACGGAGGCTGCTACTCGTCTTAATACCTTATACAAATAAGTTGAAAGCATTGTTACAGGCTTACTCAGTTTCAGACTTCGTGGTCACCAACAGTGCTCCAAAAGTTATGAGTCACTAGGGTTGGTAAGTATTTTGATCCCTTTAACAAGAGTTTTATGGCAACAGGAAATCCAGAGATTGGTGGTTCGTATCCCAGTGATTACAGCTGTCATCCTGAGTGCGGATTCTCCCTGTTTTGTCCCACACTCTCTCCAGGCAATTACCGGCATGGTACCGTATTTCAAGTCCCGGGGCACCCGACCTTAATAATTACAACTACTCACACTAGTCTACTATAGTCACCACAGAAACACAGGTTATCAGACAAATATAACACACTCAAAAGCACAGGGCTTATGAAACAAGATGAACCAAACTCATAAAATGATTTAATTAGTAACATATTATCTGTGGACCGTCAGCAGTGGCGCAATGCTAGGCCATTGGGCCAAGCTTTCTGCGAACTCGGTAGACGTGGGTTCGAACCCCACGGTCGGCCATCCTTGAAATGATCATCCAACTTTTCCCATTTCCAGCTCCAGGCAAATGCTTGGAAGGTACATTCTAACAAGCCACGCCACTTCCTTCCATCTCCTTACGCAGTTTCATTCATCTTCATTCATTTCATTTCACATTAACTTTCTGCCGTATTGAAGAGCATTCAGCCGTAGAAACCACACATCGCATCTCATATCACATCCCTTTGTCCCGTGGCTTATAATCACAAGATTCACGGTCACGTAAAACTACAATCTTCCTTCCTTTTTTTACATCCCTTTGAAAAGGCTATAATAATGGGTAGACATACACACATGCACATTTTATCGTGGAGTATTAGAAATTAATATTAACGTACCTTCTATCCAGTAGAAGTACCGATGATCTTCAATTGTTATGAAAGGTCTTACAATGAAGCTCGCAAAATACACGTTAACGCTTGACTTACAACCAGCCTCGTTTTAAAAGCAGATGTCTTTAGAATTACACTTCAGTATTTCAGGTTAATTTGTGGTTGTCTGTAAGAAGTGTCACAATAAAACACGAGTCACCATGTAGGGCTACAGCACGTGGCAGATGGCACAGTATAGCACGCAGCTGACGCCGGGCCGTAGACTGACTGACTGAGTGACTGACTTCCCTTCTTGCGCTATCTGCCCCCTCCATGGCCCCCTGTGATGTGATCTCATTCGCTTTCCTCTCCCGCTAACACCAACTTGCTATTGAAATAGCATGCTCCTTTAATTACATGCTAGTTCATTTCATTCCATTAATCTTGGGAGACAGACAACGAAGTAAATCAAAAGTCCTCAACATGAGTAACAATACTAGATCTGTTACCGACACGTCGCGTCGTGTAGCGAAGCTGTCATTTTGATTACAATCAGCGCAGGAGGTGGAGAAGTTACAAAGTAACTTGGGCAGACGAAACTCCAATATTTAGGCCTGTAAAATATGTACGAGATGGTTCTCTACTCTAGTTGGTATTGATTTGACACACAGACGCCGACAAAATTCTAAAGGAGGTAGAACACATTGGTAGAGATGATTATTTAAAGTCCGCTTCGTTGCGTAGCGGCTAGCATTCTTGGCTGTCTCCGCGGAGGCCCGGGTTCGATTTAATCCTGGTCTGGGGGCTAGAACGGGGTACACTCAGTCTCATAAGGCAAACCTGAGATGAGGCGGATTCGATTCCTACCGCAGCCATCCTGGAAGAGGTTATCCGTGGTTTCCCTACTTCCATTCCAGGCAAATGCCGAGATGATTCCTAACTTAAGGCCACGGACGCTTCATACCTAGATTACAAGTACACACGCTAGTACTGGCAACACAGTGACACAGGTTGACCGACAACTTCTACACACACACACACACACACACACACACAAGTAGATGACCACGATGTCACAAACCCCGCAAAGAATCGACAACAACGGGCTATTTTAAATGACGAAACGTGAATGATCTATGTTCCTCGCACCCAGCAGCTAACCGGGCTGTTAAATCACTCACTCTTGACCGCAGCAGTGAATTCGGGAATCGCAGTTCGAATCCTGGCGCTGACAGCAACTATCCTGAGGCAAATAACAGGATAGTACCTAATTTCAAGACCCGGGCACCTACCCTTTCTCCGACACTAACAATTATAGTTACACACACTACTACAGTCTCCTCAGAAACGCAGGTTATAAAAAACTGAACACACACCCAAGTACACGGGGCTGATGACCAAGATGTCCCCAAGTCCCTAAAATCATCTGTGTCTCGTAACATACATTACTTTGAAGAAAGATAAAGACCCCTCTATAAAGCGATGAATCGAAAGGGGTCTACCTCCTATACGTGTTACAAAAGAACATTTGGGAAATGGAGGCTAGCAGTGACGTAGTCAGAAGTGTTCATGTCCCCTATTCAGACACCACAGCACTCTCTCGCATGTTTCTCAAATGTCAAGCCTTACGATTAATTCTTCCGCGCCGGAGGATTTTCTCGAAATGAACGTTAATTTGGTGGAAAATTGGCTTTCTTGGCCAAGGCTCCACAAATCTTCTAGGTTTTTGTCGTGTTTGTTGTGGGGTTTCGTCCATGTGAACCAAGTACTTCTTTTCTGGGGGAACTAAGAAATCATGGCTGTCAAAGCTAATATTCAATTTGTTGGTACCTCTATAGGAAGATTGAAAAACTCAGTTACTGGATCACGAGAGAGTGATCTCCGATTGGGAATGAGCATCTTGCGAGAGTCGAGAGAGTTATCTCTGAATGGAAATGAGCACCTGATGAAAGACGAGAGAGTGGTTTCTGAATGGGAATGAGCATCTGTCGAGAGACGAGTGAGTGATCTTTTAGTTCTCTGACTGAACGTAAGTACGTATTTGGTGGAACATGAGAGAGCGATCTCTGAATGAGAATGAGCTCTTGGTGGAACACGAAAGATCGATCATGAGTGGGAATGAGCACCTGGTGGAACACGAGATAGTGATCTCTGAGTGGGATGAACACCTGGTGAACCAAAGAGAGAGAGAGAGAGAGAGAGAGAGATCTGAGTGGGAATGAGAACCTGGCGAGAGACAAGATAGCGATCTCGGAATGGGAATGAGCACCTTGCGAGAGACAAGATAGCGATCTCTGAATGGGAATGATCACCTGGTGAGAGACGAGAGAGTGATCTCTGAATGGGAATGTACATCTGGCGAGAGACGAGACAGTGATCTTTTAGTTCTCTGACTGAAAATAAGTATTTGGTGGAACACGAGAGAGCGAATTCAGAATAGGAATGAGCTAATGCACTGGCATCTAATTTAGTTCAATTGTTTACATAACCTTAAGATGGCGGCTGTGCGATATATTTCACGGTCATTCCACATCTCCGAAACTATTACTCATATCACCCTGAACTTTTAAACACTACTAGAAGTTCACCAATGTAACTTTCAACAATCTGTTAACTACAAAACGAGCATGGCGGCCAAGCGAAGTTGAAACATTTAAATAGACTTTTCTCGCGATTTAACCATCCGAAAGCAGTGAAACTTGGTACAGGAAATGTCTATACACATTGTAATGCACTGACATATAATACAGTTCAATTGTTTACTTAACCTCAAGATGGCAACTGCGCGAAATTTTAAAATTACGTTTTTATTTCTTGTGTCCTAATCATGCGATCGAAGTCAACGTTTGAATAATGAACCTATACAATAATCGTCATCTAATATTGCATAACTCTATGGCTTGCATATATCAAAATCCAACAAGGCAACCATCTGAAATATTTAGACGGTTCTCAATATCTATTTATGACAGCAATCAAACTGAAATATTGTGTGTTGATAGAAGCTATGAACATAAGTTCACTTATGGGCCTTTCAATAACATGGTGATCACAAATCCAACATGGCAGCGACGCGAAATTTAAATAGACGTTTCTCGCGATTTACCCATCCGAGCGCAGTGAAACTTGGTACGGTAAATGCTTATACAAATTTTAATCCACTAACACCTAATTTATTTCAATTTTTTCGTAACCACAAGATGGCGGCTGTGTAAAATTTTAAAGTCTTGCATCTATTTATTGTGTCCTCATCACGCGATTGAAGTTTGAATAATACACCTACAGAATAATGTTTAAGTAATAGTACATTGCCCTAAGGCCTACATATATAAAAATCCAACATGGGGACTATCCGAAATATCTACGTATCTATTACAGCAATCAAACTGAAATTTTGTATGTTGATAGAGGCAATTAACGTAAGTAGGATATATGAAAATAGGCTATATAGTTCTTCACGGAACTATTTGCTTCACATTCGGTTATTTTCCTCAGATTTCGGCGTAATTTTTAGATATATTTTTATGGAGGGGAAGTCAGATCGAACACAGTACTTGGTTTTTCTAATGTTTGGTCAGTTTGCACTTATGGTCTTGTTAGTGACGATAAGCCTGTCTCAGTACAGCTTGTGGTGCTCATTTCTTTTCGATTTGGTTATTATTTCTTATCTAGTGATTTGTATTTCTTATCCAATTGTTGGTGCAAGGTGTTTGCTGCATTAATATACCTAACTAACACGAGGGCTGGAACGGGGTGCACTTACAGTAGTCTCGTGAGGACAATGTTGAGCAGCTGTGTGACAGTGAGACAGCACCCCGCTCACGGAGACCTAGGGGACGTACGCGTTACCCCATCAGCGGTCACTTGGTAGGCCAGGACCCTTCATGGGCTGTGGTGCCGTGGCGTATGAGTTTAGTTGTGCCTTACGTTGTAGTCTACTCCAGCTTAAGTTGAACCCCCTCCAGTCATATATCAATTGTCTCACATACGGCTCCTTTGTTTGGAGTGTGCCAACTTACGGATGTGAGACCTGGACTTTGGAAAACCAAGCTGAATCAAGACTAGAAACTGCTGAAATGTGGTTCTGCAGAAGACTGACCAGGACGAGGTGGAGTGAAAAGAAGACTAATGAACAAATCTTGGATGACGTTAAGGAGAAACTGACATTACTTTATTCATTAGAGCAGAGACCGACAGCAGTTGCTATGCTGGCTAAAAAGCGCAGCGTTAGGTCATCGGGCCAAGCTCTCTGCTGACTCGGTACACGCGTGGGTTCGAACCCCACCGTCGGCCGTCCTTGAAATGGTTTTCCGTGGTTTCCCCATTTTCAACACCAGGCAAATGCTGGGACGGTACCTTCTGACAGGCCACGGCCACTTCCTTCCACATCCTTGCCCAGTTTCATTCATCTTCATCCATTTCATCTCTCATCCCGACGCGCAGGTCGCCCACAGGCGTCAACTGGAAAGACCTGCACTAGGCCTCTCAGGAGGCCACACGACAAAAAAAGAAAAAGAGACAGTCTGAAAGACTGGGCTTTATATCATTTTAAATGCTACAAATGCTGAAAAATGCTAGAAAGGCTGGAGATTTCTCGCGATCGCCAGAAAGTTACAAGTCATGAGGGAGCTGGAGCGCGCGGTGAAAGGAGGGAGCTGACTGGATGACGTCACGCTCGCCGTGTCGTTGCCGTCTCGTAACGCCAAAGTTCACTGACACACGCACCGAGTGGCACTATGACGTCACACACCTCAGTGCATTCTCGGTACATTTCGTGACGTCGCCGTAACGTAACGACGAAGTCAACGACATCATTTAAAATTATTAAAGAAAAATAGAGCAGAGGAAAACTAAATTTCTTGTACACGTCTTACGGCATAACACCCTTCTCCAGATTGCCTTCGAAGGCAAGATCCTAGGGAACAAATCGAGAGGAAGACCGCGTCTCTCATATCTTAGGAACACAATCACTCAGCTCGGTTTTGCTTCCTACGTCACGATGAAGAGAGCTGCTGAAGCTGCAGGTACTAGGCCTAGCCTTTACATAATGATGATGACGGCTTCATATATTAGACATTTATTATCCAGATTGGTCTCATTCAAGATGTATCTCCGATGGATCTTTGTAGTGTTTGCATTGCCTTGAATAGCCATCATCAAACCTTTTGTTTCCCGTGAAGGTTCAAGCTGTTTATCAATTTCAACTCAATCTAACTGATGTGGGTGATGGTTATGTAGTGTTTTCTTTGTTTCAACTTCGTAATTTCGGTTTCGACAGTGTTGACATTATTATGATTTAATTATTAGAGGTTAGGGGTTTATATCACAGTTGTGACAAAGAGGAAATCTGACATTCTACGGATCCGAGCGTGGAATTTCAGAAGTCTGCTGGGAAGTGGAAGGTTAGAAAACGTAGAAAGGGAAATGGATAGGTTGAAATTGGATTTGGTTGGGATTAGTGAAATGCGCTGGCAGGAAGATAAGGAGTTTTGGTCAGGAGACTATAGGGTCATTAGCACTAAATCAAACAATGGCCAAGCAGGGGTTGGTCTCATATTGACTAAGAATCTGAGACAGCGGGTGGAATACTATGAGCAATATAGTGAACGGATTATTGTAGCATAAATAAACACAAAACCTAAGTGCACCACAGTGGTACTGATACAAGTCTTTATGCCTACCAGTCAAGCTGATGATGAAGATGTTGAAAAGGTCTACGAAGAAATAGAAGAAATTCTGAGGTATATCAAGGGTGATGAAAATGTTATAGTAATGGGAGATTGGAACGCTGTGGTAGGAAAAGGAAGAGAAGGGAAAATAGTAGGAAAACTCGGATTAGGTGGAATTCTGCACCGAGCATGAGTTGGTCATAGCTAACACCTAGTTCAAAAACCACAATAGGAGAATATATACATGGATGAGACCAGGAGATACAGGGCGTTACCAAATCGACTTCATTATGGTCAAGCAGAGACTTTTAAACCAAATTTTGGATTGCAAAACGTATCCCGGTGCTGACTCTGACCACAATATGGTAGTTATGAAATGCAGATTTAAGTTGAAGAAATTAAAGAAAAGTCAAAAGCCAAGAAGGTGGGCAATGGCCAGACTTAAAGAGAAGGACGTGAACAAACGATTCAAGGTGAGTTTAGAGAAAGGACTAATGAAACACCCTGAACAAGCTACAATTGCTGAGGAATGGGCACTATTGAAGAATGAAATAACAAAATCCGCAGAAGAAATCCTTGGTACTGTACCCGATACCTAGTTGAGGCTATCGGCTACGCCAGTTGACATCGAGCCGTAGTTGAGAATTATGGGAAAAGTAGAAGAGATAGCGCTCAGATCGAGTCGAGAAGAATGTTAGGAAATGACGTAGAAGGCCAAGGATGAAGGTGGCACTACCAGTCAAGCAGATGGAATTATGGGAGGAATATTGAAGCATTATCAAGATCTATGTGGAACATAATATTATATCATCTCAGAAGAGAAGAAATATCCAGCAATCTTTATGGTGATAACTTGAAGAAAGGCAGATAACTCCTTAAGTTATTGTATAACTTAATAGCCGAGATGATGGTGGTCGAGATTATACTTGTGACGTATGACCGCGGAAGGTAGGGGAACGTCACGTGACAGCGCAGAGTAGGAGCTCATCAACGCAGTCTAGAGACAGCAGTATTAGTTCAGCCAGCAGAGCCAAGTACAACACATGGTGCGCGGAGAACAGCAGTAGCAGTCCAGCCAGTCGAGCTGTGCACGGCACTTGGTGCGCGGAGAAAAACGACAGTTTTAGTTCAGCAAGCGGGGCTGATAGCAGCATACGCTGGGCGAACGAAAGTAGGTCAGTCAGTCAAGACAAAAGAAACAGGTAGGCAGCGTGAAGAGTGGTTAGCGAGGCAAGCTATACAGGCCGTGAATAGAGAGTCGGTGTTCGGACAGTAGTATTTCCAACATCGTGGTTACGGTTTGGCGAACAGCAATGCTTTTCAAATGTTACAGTTTGTTAAAGGGATAAGCAGCATTATAACAGAACTGAGAACTTTATTTCAAGCCGCATTAGTAACACAGGACAGCACAGCGAAGCGATATGACGAGGCAAGTTTAACGCGTCGATCATTCTAGAACAGTGAGATAGAGCAGGGCGTGCTGGTTCCGACATTTTTATAAGCAGGCAACGTGCAAGCAACGGAACATTATTTCGACATTTTGTTACAACTTTATAAGTTTGGACTTGTATTCAACAGTCGAATTGTGCAGGCAGATAGTAATTATATACTGCTATTGTTAACATTCAAATGGACTTAGATATATTCCAATGATATTACGGCTTATCAAATAATGTATTTCATACCGGAATATTTAAAGCGACCATGGGGTCAAGCCAACATTAATGCTTTTAGGCAAATGATCAGTGACGAGTATATGCACTTAAGGAACATTGGCAAGTGCATTATTATAGTTATTTTTCATGAACTATTATGAAATATCAATTGCGAACACAGCTACAGGGTGTTTCAGAAATTTATACACTTTTATAAATAAATTTATTTTCTGCAAGTGAAAATTCAGCCGCTGTGGAGATTAACCTTTTTCATAAGCAAACCGAACATTGTATGGGATAGTGGCGTGACATAGTCGAAGAGTATTGGGTACTCTACGTTTATGAACTTTTACGGAAGAATTTGGACAGTATCCGTGATGGATAATATGCAGTTCATCATGTCGGAGTAGGTGAATACGGAGACGTGATGGCACCACAGAGCGACGGATTCGGTTCCTGAAGAAGAGGATGTCCAACAGCAGATTCACTTGGGATATGAAGACGATCGTTATTTTAGTGGGTGATACGATGTTTCCGTCGATCTTTCGAGAAATTTGTTGCACACACGAGGATAATCGACGATCTTTGAAATATATTAACAGCTGATATAAGAAGGTATTGTAAGAGTTATGACTTTCCTGATATGATATTTTCATGAACACTGGGCATACTTGTATATATTTCTAGTAGGAGTTCTACGATTATTTTGACACGGCTTAGACATTATTTGCTCCATTTTGCTAGAATATGGCGTTACCATATGATATGGCAGGCACCATTATACGATATTCTCACCATTGGTTGGCTTTATTAAGCAGATGTTTGGTCTTTAAGACATTTTTCAGTAAGGATAATTTTTCTTGGATAGTTATTTTTTTGTGGCGAGTATTTCGAACTCGTGATCTGCAATTGGATTATTTAAATTGCTTCGTCAGTTCATTGCATACTAGCGAGTGTGTATTATTCATCAGTAGCGATTTTTTCTATTGGATTGTTTGGAGATATTAAGATTTTATTCACTCAAGTGAATGAATATCGCTTTTATGTGACAACTGGAGACTTGTTGATTCCAATCTGGTACATTCACTCATTAGTCAACGAGATGGGGCCTTTCGCTTTAGACGATTGCGTGGTGGTACACACCTGACCCATCGTCCAGGGCATTATCATGATAGTCAACGGGGCAGGGCCTTTCGCTTTAGGCGATTGCGTGGTGGTACACACCTGACCTGCCATTGAGGAACTCATTTTTATCATCCGAGTGTACTTGGGATTGTAAGAGGACCAAACAAGAAACTACTAGTCACATATCAGTCGAATTTTGTTAAATAAATTAAAAATAAATGTCAGCAGGGTTACATTTTGTAATTCTTGTTTGCCAATCCAATATTTTGTTGCTATACTCTTTTGAGAGTACATTCATTTAACAGTTGATGCTTTTGATACTTTTGATACTTTTTTATGATTGAGTTTGATACCTTTGAGAAGGATTTCAAGTAATTGAATCTTGTAAGATGAATCATTAATGGTCAGATTTATTTTGAGGCAGATCAGTATTACATAGTTTTGATGTGAGAGATTATAACACATTGCTGTTTTTCAGTGAAGTGAATTTTGAGAATTTTAAGAGAATTTATGCTCTATTTGAAAGCAGATCTTGAATTGGATTTCGATTACTAAGGTAATATTTTTCCTAATTGTTTAAGAAGTTGTCTAGATGTGATCAGAGTAATTACAGTTATTGGAGATTGTGTGCGTTAATAATTTGAAGCCAGTTATATATTTTTGTAGATCATGCAACGTGATTAAGTGAAGTTTGTGATAGGAATTTTCTGGAAGTTGCCAAGTGGAAGTTGCAATATTGCTGATGTATTTTGAGGCAGACATGAGGTTGTCGAACCCAGTCTAGCATAATTTTTGAGATTCATGCTGTGCGCTGAATAATTATGGTGTTATGTGGAATATTTATGGTGTTACGTGGAATAATTATGGTATTCAAATATGGTATTTGATAAAGTGAGAGTATATGATGAAGTTTTGGATAGTGAGATCCAACGTGATTTTGTGAAGGCAATAATATTTTTTGGCATGATAATTAAATACGAGATATAACTTGGAAGTGATAAAACTGTAAGACAACGTTCTATAACCCATTTTAAACAATTTGTTAGGAAATTAAACAAATAAATAATGTTGATAATACAATATTTTCTGATAATAATAATTAATGAAATAATAATCTGAAGTTTAAGCATATTAAAAGATCTGACCTAATGAAATAAAAATCTGAATGACTCGATGAAATAAAAAAATCTAAATAACCATATGAATAAAATTTAAATAAATTGATAAATTAAATTTTGGAATAAATCAATGAATTAAATAAATGGATGAATTAAAGATTGAATAAATTAACTGATTTAAATAAATTAACAGATGATTAAATAGATGATGAATAACTGAATTAGAAGGTGATAATTAATTAAAAAAGCTGATGATTAATAAATTTAAACGGATTTAAATAAATTTATATGAGAGATATGATTTGAATAATTTGAAGAATTGCAACTTGAATTGATGAATTAAACAATTTATATGGATGATTTAAGATGATTTAATCTGAATGAGATGATGAAAGGAGAGTGTGTGAATAATTAGAGAGTTGTGGTGTTTGAAGCCATATTTTCAGTGTTGCCTTAGTAAACAAGAGTTTAGTGCTGTTTTATTAATCTCATGTAATTTATTTCAGGATTAGGGCATAACCCATCTCTTTTGGGTACATTCGCGTTGACCGACTGAAAAGCACTAAACTCTTAATTAGAGAGTATAATGAAGTGATGATTATAATATTCATTTAAATGATTTAATGGTAATAAGTTAATTAATTCTGACATGAATATAATGAATTTTGAGATGACTACTAATGTGAGAAATATTTAATTCTGATATGATGATGATTATAACCAATGAGTAGTGGAGTTTCTGTGATTCACAAACAAGCAATTATTAATGACAGTGTAAATAGTGTAAATTAATTATTCGATTTATAGGAGCATTTACTAAGATTTTAGCATTTGAATAATGCCATTCAAGCCATAAAATTAGGTGATATTTAAATATGTGAGTAGAATATATGTGTTTAGACAGATTCATTATTTTTTACATCCACATTCATGATGTTAACTTAAAGAGAAGTTAGGTCCCAGGTATCACGAATGTCAGTGACGCATAGACATAGTGCTACGGTGATCCTGAGAACCCAAGTGAACTTTAGACATTTTTCATATTTTATGTGGATAAATTACACTTTGGATAGAATAGAGATGGTTCGATTTTCTGGACAATGACAATTTAACGTTGGCATTCGACCATGCTCTTAGGTAGGATATGTGTTTAATATGTCTGTCTGACTATCAAAGTTGAATAAATTTGTTTTTATCTTAGTTGTTATCTGATGATGATGTGATTTTCCTATTTCTTTCCTTGTCTTAAGTAAGGCTTAACCAGGAAGGATGTGGTTTGCTAGGGATTCAGTTGGTGGCGCCCATTTATATTTGCATTTTTTAAATTAAATTTAAGCCCGTAACGACCCTGGAGATACTTTATCTCGTGTTACCCTCTGCTTTTGTGATATTTCAACTGAATTTCCGACACATTCCTTATTTGACTTCATGTTCATTTAACTCCGCTCTGTCCTGGAAATCCAGGAATGCGATGTAATAGCAGATGGGTCATCGCATCCCCAGGACGAACGGGTACAGTAGGAAAGAAAGAATAGGTAGAAAACCGTTGATCACGCAGGATATACTAGAATTAATGGAATAACGGCGGAAGCACAAGAATGAAAGAGATGAAAGGGTAAAAGCAGAATACAGACGTCTGATAAATGAGGTTAACAAGAAGTGCAACGAAGCAAAAGAAGAATGGTTGAAAGAGAAATGTGCAGGCATATAAAATTGTCTGAAATTAGGAATGGTAGATACAGCTTATCGAAGTATTAGGAGTACTTTCGTGGAAAGGAAGTCTAAGTGCTGTAATATTAAGGACTCAGATGGAAAACCTCTAACAGATAGGGAAGAAGAGGTGGAGAGATGGAAGGCGTACAGAGGGTGTTTGTATATGGGAAAGGATATTGAGAATCATGTAATGGAAAGGGAAGAGGAAATTGTTGAGGATGTGAAAGGAGATTTAATATTGAGATCAGAATTTGACAGAGCATTGCAAGAGTCAAGCAGGTACAAAGCACCAGGCATAGATGATATACCGATTGAGTTGCTAAGCTGTATAGGTGATGAAGGTCTGACATGGTTATTTCACATGGTGTGTAGGATTTATGAGACAGGTGATGTACCCTTTGATTTCAAGAAGAATGTTATCATCCCTATACCCAGTGCCTTTTTTCTCAACAAAATTTAAGGGGTACTCTCAGTTGTAGTGGACAAAATTGCAATTTTCGGCAATTTGCAGTGTCCGGTTATTACTTTATGGGCTGACGTGTTTAATGAAAGGTTGAATTGGGTTAATTTATTAACTCATTAATACATTAACTTTCAGCAATTTCGATGTCTGGGTGGAAGTAAAATAGTTAGTTATTTTCTTCATCCTTCAAAACTAACAACCTGCCCCATCTCCAAACACTAGACTGCGTGCTTATAAGAACGGAACTTCCTTTTCACGATTGTTAGAGTGTATTACTTTTTTTTTTTGCCTAAACATGTAGATTTCTTTGAATTAGGCAGCAATTACACAAAGCTTTTGTCGAGCAGAAAATAATATGGCGTATTTTTTCGATTATGATGCTAAGTGCCGAGTTGCCGACCCAAACAATCTGATTCGATAGATCGATTTAAATCGAGGATTACTCGAAATCCCCTCCGGCTGTTGTAAACAGCGCGATGACGCCAGCTGATCGATGAACTTTCAAGTCGGAAGTTATATTTGCTGGACTGGATACAAAAGTACCAATATTTTTTCTTAAACAATTTTCAAATGTTTAAGGGATACCAAAGAAAACAGGAGCTGACAGATCTGGAGATTACCGTACAATCAGCTTGATCACTCATGCTTCAAAGATCCTGACTAGAATAATTTGCAAGATGATGGAAAGACAGATAGAAAGAGGGTTGGGTGAAGACCAGTTTGGCTTCAGGAGAAACGTAGGAACAAGGGAAGCTTAGGCTGATTTTGGAAGCTAGAATAAGGAAGGATAAGAGAACGTTCATGGCATTTGTAGACTTAGAAAAGGCGTTTGATAACGTTGATTGGAGTAAGTTGTATGACATTTTGAAGACGATTGGAATAAAGTACAGGGATAGAAGGGTGCTCTACAGAAACCAGACAGCAGTTATTCGAGCCGAAGGACATGCGAGAGAGGCTGGTATTCAGAAAGGTGTAAGGCAAGGCTGCAACTTATCACCCATACTTTTCAATCTTTACGTTGAACAAGCAATGAAGGAAATGGTAGAAAAATTCAATGTAGGAGTAAAGATTCAGGGAGATATAATTTCAACTCTGAGATTTGCCGATGACATAGTCATCTTAGCCGACAAGCCTGAGGATTTGAATGAGTTTTTGAATGGTATGGACTCCGTCTTGAGGAAAGAATTCATGATAAAAATTAATAAATGTAAAACAAAAATATTGGAATGCAGTCGAAAGAAATCAGAAGCCCCAATGGATGTCGAATTGGCAGGTGAACAGCTAAAGGAAGTAGGGAACTTCTGTTACTTGAGAAACAAAATAACCAGTGATGGACGAAGCAAAGAGGATATAAAAAGTAGGTTAGCACAGGCAAGGAAAGTATTTCTACAGAAAAGAAATCTGTTGACATCGAATATAGATTTAGGTTTTAGGAAGTCATTTTTGAAAGCCTTTGCCTGGAGCGTGGCGCTCTATGGAAGTGAAACTTGGACTATTGGTGAAGCAGGGAAAAGGAGAATTGAAGCGTTTGAAATGTGGTGTTACAGGAGAATGATGAAGATCAGATGGGTAGATAGGGTTACGAATTAAGAGGTATTAAGACGAATGGGAGAGGAGAGATGTTTCTGGCGACTGCTAATGAAGAGAAGAGATAGGTTGGTAGGATACTTCCTACACCCAGGAATAGCAAACTTACAGTTAGTTATTGAAGGAAGGGTCGAGGATGAGAACAGTAGGGGTAGACCAAGGTTAGAATATGTTAAACAGATTGCCTCGGATGTGGGGTGCGGAAGCTATGTAGAGATGAAACGATTAGCTCAAGACAGGGAAGCATGGGGAGGTGCATCAAACCAGTCGAAAGACTGAAGATTCAAACAACAGGCAAGGAAAGTATTTATACAGAAAAGAAATCTGTTGACATCGAATATAGATTTAGGTTTTAGGAAGTCATTTTTGAAAGCCTTTGCCTGGAGCGTGGCGCTCTATAGAAGTGAAACTTGGACTATTGGTGAAGCAGGAAAAAAAAAAGAATTGAAGCGTTTGAAATGTGGTGTTACAGGAGAATGATGAAGATCAGATGGGTAGATAGGGTTACGAATTAAGAGGTATTAAGACGAATGGGAGAGGAGAGATATTTCTGGCGACTGCTAAGGAAGAGAAGAGATAGGTTGGTAGGATACTTACTACACCCAGGAATAGCAAGCTTAGTTATTGAAGGAAGGGTCGAGGATGAGAACAGTAGGGGTAGACCAAGGTTAGAATATGTTAAACAGATTGCCTCGGATGTGGGGTGCGGAAGCTATGTAGAGATGAAACGATTAGCTCAAGACAGGGAAGCATGGGTTGCTGCATCAAACCAGTCGAAAGACTGAAGATTCAAACAACAATTATTAGAGTTCTCGCAAGCGTAGCGTACTCCCCATTCTCCAACAAGGAATGCTAGAAAGATGCAAAACTGGCGTATTCTCCGATAGTAGCTTAAATCACAGTGCAACTTCATCGTGAAAGAAGTAGCTGCAACAGTATAGCGTCAGACTGAGCAAGGTGAACGTACCCATTAGTTTGCAGCAGTTAAACTTCCAATTATTTCGGGTATGAGGTGTGTACAGAGAAATGGTATTGCGTGTTTGAATTCTTCTTGTCAATCTTAGCCAGTGAAGTTTCTTCAAGTGAGACATGGGTGCTCTCCGTGAGCTCCTAGCGGGACCGTGAGTCTACAGATTGGAAAGATGCGGTGAGCCATTTTCCTGGCTGAGTACCCTTCTAAGTAGCGTACCTGCAGCTTGGGTGGTTTGTGGTGAAGTCTCAAGATCAAGCTGACGACTCTAGGCAGGCAGATTTCAGTGGTGGGGGAACAGTGACCACAATCACTCTTCATCCGCCGGGCTGTCGACGTTTTGCTTCAAATCTGTTCATGCAATCGTTCTTAACCTGGCGCAGCTACGTGAGGGATATCTCCTCCAGTGCTCTACTACTCATACTATACCGTGACCTTGAGCTTCACCACATTCCGCCCAAACTAAAGGGTGCTTCTCGCAGGAGTGACGAGCGGATATAATACTGCACCTACCACTATAGCGATCGTGATCTACGGTTGGCCTGTTTAACACATCCATCTCAATCGATCAGTCTATCGAGATAAAACTTCCGGACGATCGTGATAGTTTCATGAGAAGTAGCGGTTCGTTGGAATGGGGCTGGAAGATACGAGTAGCTTATTATCTGTCACTACTCCGGCGACTGATTGCGTACAACATGGGTGTTCACAGAGTAGCACGCTGGGGTTGTGCGCGCTCCTACGTGCCACTTGTGCGAGTGGGTCTCGCAGCGCAACACACACCGCAAGTCTGGAGGAGGGTACGTGCACTGGATTGTGAGCCTACTCGCTAACACTCTAAAAAGGGAAGGTGGAGGGGAGTGTGGTCCGCGGAAGTGTGCACAACAACTCACCAAAGATTCATCGCATTAAAATCCGAGGAATGGTAAATGAACGCATGTGGGACAATTCGCGCGCCGACACTCATTTGTTGAAACTACTCATGTGCCATCTATTATAAATGGATTTACCAATTCAGACACCATCGGAGTGTGCACAACAACTCACCAAAGTTTCAACGCCATTGGAGGAATGGTATATATATACTAATGCGGGACTTTGTTAAAATGTTTCGTGTGCTGACACTCATTTGTTCAAACTACTCATGCGCCACATATTATAAATGGATTTACCAATTCCGACACCATCGGAGTGTGCACAGCAACTCACCAAAGTTTCAATGCCATTGGAGGAATGGTATATTCGCGGGACTTTGTTAAAACGTTTCGTGCGCTGACACTCATTTGTTGAAACTACTCATGCGCCACATATTATAAATGGATTTACTAATTCAGAAGGCATCGCAGGAGTGTGCACAACAAATCACCAGTTTCATCGTAATCGGATGAAAGGTATATGACCGTATACGAGACCAAAAGACAAACTACCAAGAAACATTCATTTTTAGCCTACTTTCGATTTTTGCTAAAAATGAAAGTAGACTTATGAGATCACTACAGGGCGAAAGAAAGTGTGTCTGTCTGTGTGTGTGTATGTGTGTGAGTATGTCTGTCTGTGTGTGTGTGTGTGTGTGTGTGTGTGTGTGAGTGTGTGTACTCTGAATGTCTGTCCCCCCCCCCCTATCAATTCGAACACGGTGAGCGCAAATTGAACGAAATTTGGTACAAAGGTAGCACTAGCAAAGGACACCTCAGTGTCATGTTTTATATCACCGCCATATTGACGGAAACGTAATGGCGGCCACACAAATGTTCAAAGTTTAAATCAAATTACGACTAACCTAATCATCCGATCTCTACCAAATTTTGCAACAACATACCTTTATGGGGGCAGCATCATTTGACCAAACTAATAGGTCATCAGCCAAATAGTTTGCGGATGGCGGCCATCTTTGTGTGAAAATCGATTGCCCCTATTAATTCGAACACGGTGAAACCGAATGGAACGAAATTTGGTACAGAGGTAGTACTAGCAAAGGGCACCCCAGTGGCATGTTTTATATCGCCGCCATCTTGACGGAAACGTAATGGCGGCCACACAAATGTTCAAAGCTTAAATCAAATTACGACTAACCTAATCATCCGATCTCTACCAAATTCTGCAACAACATACCTTTATGGAGGGAGCATCCTTTGACAAATCTAACAGGTCATTAGCCAAATAGTTTGCGGATGGCGGCCATCTTTGTGTCAAAATCGATTACCCCTATTAATTCGAACACGGTGAAACCGAATGGAATGAAATTTGGTACAGAGGTAGCACTAGCAAGGGGCACCCCAGTGTCATGTTTTATATCGCCGCCATCTTGACGGAAACGTAATGGCGGCCACACAAATGTTCAAAGCTTAAATCAAATTACGACTAACCTAATCATCCGATCTCTACCAAATTTTGCAACAACATACCTTAATGTAGGGAGCATCCTTTGACAAATCTAACAGGTCATTAGCCAAATAGTTTGCGGATGGCAGCCATCTTTGTGTCAAAATCGATTACCCCTATTAATTCGAACACGGTGAAACCGAATGGAATGAAATGTGGTACAGAGGTAGCACTAGCAAGGGGCACCCCAGTGTCATGTTTTATATCGCCGCCATCTTGACGGAAACGTAATGGCGGCCACACAAATGTTCAAAGCTTAAATCAAATTACGACTAACCTAATCATCCGATCTCTACCAAATTTTGCAACAACATACCTTAATGTAGGGAGCATCCTTTGACAAATCTAACAGGTCATTAGCCTAATAGTTTGAGGATGGCAGCCATCTTTGTGTCAAAATCGATTACCCCTATTAATTCGAACACGGTGAAACCGAATGGAATGATATTTGGTACAGAGGTAGCACTAGCAAGGGGCACCCCAGTGTCATGTTTTATATCGCCGCCATCTTGACGGAAACGTAATGGCGGCCACACAAATGTTCAAAGCTTAAATCAAATTACGACTAACCTAATCATCCGATCTCTACCAAATTTTGCAACAACATACCTTAATGTAGGGAGCATCCTTTGACAAATCTAACAGGTCATTAGCCAAATAGTTTGCGGATGGCAGCCATCTTTGTGTCAAAATCGATTACCCCTATTAATTCGAACACGGTGAAACCGAATGGAATGAAATGTGGTACAGAGGTAGCACTAGCAAGGGGCACCCCAGTGTCATGTTTTATATCGCCGCCATCTTGACGGAAACGTAATGGCGGCCACACAAATGTTCAAAGCTTAAATCAAATTACGACTAACCTAATCATCCGATCTCTACCAAATTTTGCAACAACATACCTTAATGGAGGGAGCATCCTTTGACAAATCTAACAGGTCATTAGCCTAATAGTTTGAGGATGGCGGCCATCTTTGTGTCAAAATCGATTACCCCTATTAATTCGAACACGGTGAAACCGAATGGAATGATATTTGGTACAGAGGTAGCACTAGCAAGGGGCACCCCAGTGTCATGTTTTATATCGCCGCCATCTTGACGGAAACGTAATGGCGGCCACACAAATGTTCAAAGCTTAAATCAAATTACGACTAACCTAATCATCCGATCTCTACCAAATTTTGCAACAACATACCTTAATGGAGGGAGCATCCTATGACAAATCTAACAGGCCATTAGCCTAATAGTTTGCGGATGGCGGCCATCTTTGTGTCAAAATCGATTACCCCAATTAATTCGAACACGGTGAAACCGAATGGAATGAAATTTGGTACAGATGTAGCACTAGCAAAGGGCACCCCAGTGTCATGTTTTATATCGCCGACATCTTGACGGAAACGTAATGGCGGCCACACAAATGTTCAAAGCTTAAATCAAATTACGACTAACCTAATCATCCGATCTCTACCAAATTTTGCAACAACATACCTTTATGAACGGAGCATCCTTTGACAAATCTAATAGGTCATTAGCCTAATAGTTTGCGGATGGCGACCATCTTTGTGCGAAAATCAATTCCCCCTATTAATTCAAACACGGTGAAACCGAATGGAACGAAATTTGGTACAGAGGTAGCACTAGCAAAGGACATCTCAGTGTCATGTTTTATATCGCCGCCATATTGACAGAAACGTAATGGCGGCCACACAAATGTTCAAAGCTTAAGTTAAATTACGACTAACATAACCATCCGATCTCTACCAAACTTTGCAACAGCATACCTTTATGGAGGGAGCATCTTTTGACCAATCTAATAGGTTATTAGCCTAATAGTTTGCGGATGGCGGCCATCTTTATGTCAAATTTGATTCCCCCTATTAATTCGAACACGGTGGAACCGAATGGAACGAAATTTGGTACAGAGGTAGCACTAGCAAAGGGCACCTCAGTGTCATGTTTTATATCGCCGCCATCTTGACTCAAACGTAATGGCGGCCACACAAATGTTCAAAGCTTAAATCAAATTACGATTAACCTAATCATCCGATCTCTACCAAATTTTGCAACTACATACCTTTATGTAGGGAGCATCCTTTGACCAATCTAATAGGTCATCAGCGTAATAGTTTGCGGATAGCGGCCATCTTTGTGTGAAAATCGATTCCCCCTATTAATTCGAACACGGTGCAACCGAATGGAACGAAATTTGGTACAGAGGTAGTACTAACAAAAGGCACCTCAGTGTCATGTTTTATATCACCGCCATCTTGACGGAAACGGAATCGCGGCCACCCAAATGTTAAAGGCTAAAATGTAATTACGACCAACCTAATAATCTAGTCTCTACCAAATTTTGCAACAACAAATCTTTATGTGGGATGCATATTCTGACCAAACTGCTAGATCACCAGCCCAATAGTTTGCAGATGGTGGCCAAGTATGTGTGCAAATGGATTCCCCCTATCAATTCAAACACGGTGAAACCGAATTGAACGAAATTTGGTACAGAGGTAGCACTAGCAGAAGGCACCTCAGTGTCTTGTTTTATATCGCCGCCATCTTGACGGAAACGGAATGACGGCCACCCAAATGTTAAAAGCTTAAATTAAATTTCGACCATCCTAATAATTTGATCTCTACCGGATTTTGCAACAACATGCCTTTTTGTGGAAAGCATCTTATGACTGACTACAAGGTCATCAGCCCAATAGTTTGCAAATAGCGGCCATGTATGTGTGCAAATCCATTCCCCGGATCAATTCAAACACGGTGAAACCGAATTGAATGAATTTTTTTACTGAGGTAGCACTAGCAAAGGGCACCTCATATTCATGTTGAATATCCCTATAGCACGTTGTATTTTAACAAGCTACTACAACCAATATTCAATTATACTCCTTGAAAAGGACAAAGAGTTATAACAATACCCATGCATTTAGGAGAAAGTAGGCTATATGTTCTTTACTGAACATCTTGTTATATAGAGAGATTACAAAATATATTTAGGCTAATTTATGTAGTTTTGTAGAAAGTTCACCACTCCTGAACTGTTACCAAATATTGTGTCCGTAGTAAAAGGTGAAGAACCAGCTATTGCAAGTGAAAAGGAAGGTCTGGTTGGTAAAATGAAACAAATTAACAATAAACCTAGAAGAAATGATCAGTTTAATAAAATAATTCCTTGCCATTGCATTATTCATAATACTGACCTCTGTGGTAAATTGAATCGGATGTTTGCTAACTGAAATCACAAAACTGGTGAACTGTTTAAGATCAAAATCAGCTCTTACAGCTCACAAACAATTTCTTGGGGATCTTAATTCTGAATTATTTTAGGGGCAAATGACCATGTAGTTCCGTCCCTTAAAACCTCAATAACTGACTAACTAATTCTGAATTTACAGATGTACTTTTATATAACAGTTAGGTGGCTGACTAAAGGCAAATGCTTAAAATAGTGTGAGATTTAAGAGGAGAAATAGTTATATTTATTGAATTGAAGGATGAATCTGAAAAGAGGAATCATTTTTAAAGGAATTTTACAAAATCCAGATCAACTTGCAAGACTTGCCTTTCTTGTTGACATTTCCTCATACCTAAATAACCTGTACCTGAGTTTGCAAGGTGTTCATAAAACTATGTGCGAGTTGTGAGAATCTGTCTTGAGTTTCAAGAAAAGGATTGAGTTCTTCATTGAGGATTCTTTCTCTGTGTGCTAATTTTGGTTTCTTCCTTACACATAAAGAAAAAAAAGAAGTCACTGTTGATAAAGAGGGAATAAATACCATTGGAAGAGAAAAAGAGTTATCCGAGGGAGGTCGTCCGGACATATGAAAGAGGAGAACCCGGCTCAGTTGAGTCCCCGAGGTAACCAGCCAGTACCAGTGGTTGTAAACCCCTTTGAGATTGTTGAACTAGTATGTCATGATTTAATTCTAGTCAAATTGGAATATTTCAGTGTTGCATAGTTACACGTTACTAATTATATGATTTTCACATTTACACGTACAGTATGAATTTTCGAATCACCAAGCTATCTCAATGTAAAGAGATCTTCATTAAAAACTCATTGGTCATACATTTTCTCACTTGAGCGAAAATATTCTGGTCCAGGATTCGAAAGTGTTTTCATTTATAAGCTACTGTGAATTGATCAATAGCCTATATGGAACGATCAGGGTAGCTCTGTGCATTAGCGAAAATCCATGGGACCAGGATATCTTCGGACTTGAAAGATGAGTAGGTTCGGTGCATTACTGGGATAATCTGAGGCCCCGTGGTCATCAACTTACGCTTCACTACTTTAATCCCCAATAGGCCACAGCTGCTTCCTTCTAACTGCTTGTCCAATCTCATAGATTTCATTTTTCAATAACTCCTTTCATGATATTGGGTTCAGGAAGACCTGATGGCCATAAAACTATCCACCACGCAGAAACACATCCTACTTCACCCTCGATCCCGTAGAGACGGGAATACTAAGGGGTAGACCGAGTGTTATTCGCAGCTATCAAAGAAGGGAGGCATATCTATGGTTATTTTTGTCTTAATACAAATACTTTGGCTTTATCGTTAGGGGTTGGTAGTCATAATTGCAGGACTGGCATGCGAAATTAAATGCATGGCTGTGGGGGCGAAAATAATTTAACTTCGCCGTGAGCTTGATATTCGGGAACGAAATGATAATGATTGTCGAACCGTAATTAAATCAAAGTGAAACTAAATTCGAAGTGAAATACATTCCGTTACAGACTTTTAATTTCGCTCCCGGCGTGAAAATCATTTCGTTACAGACTTTTAATTTCGCTCCCGAGGCGAAATAAAATTCCCAAACGGTGTTTAGTTTCTCCTCCCGGCGTGAATTTAAAATGCATGAAACATTTCATTCCGTTGTTGAAATTAAAATATATTCATTTCGAGGGTTAAATTATGTTCGGTACGATGTTCAAAGTCCCTACGTTGGCAACAGTATTAGCGTAGACCACCTGCACAATATTCTGGACCGCAACAGCAACGTGAGTCATTCAATGGTCATCACTCCAGTGTAGGAGAAAGTCAGTGCTGTGGTATCAACATCATCATCATCGTAGACTGCACCTTGGACTCGGGGCCGGCCCTCCCTGACGTTCATAACACAGTACTTTGTGTACAATGGGACAACAAGTACCTCTACTTGTTCCATAGCAAGCAAGGAGACGAATGTGCCACGCGGACAGATATTCAAGATAAGTGAAGAACTCCCATTACAATACAAACTGTCAGTTGTAACTGTTGAGTCAGTCAACACTAATTTGCCCAATAACTGGGTGGGGTACAATGAATATAATATTTAAATAACACTCATGGAAAACATTACATGTATTAGTTTATTATCACTGTTATAATGGGGAAATGATCATAAACTAATGCATGTATTTTTCCAAGAGTGTTACTTACATACTTATTATATACAATAGTGGGCCTGTGCGAGCTTTCGCGACGTGAATGTACTGCCCTGCGCTCTAGCGGCAGGCTCGCCTAGCATTACGCTGCGCTCCTGCCAGATGGCTGCCGCCACCGCGCTGCCCTGCGCTCTATCGGCAGGCTCGCCAGGTTACGGCGCTCCCTTTGTAAATGTACATTTTAAGGTATTTATTTAATTGTGAGGCATTTAAAGAGGAAGTGAGTGCGTTTCGGCAAACCTGGCGTTATGCGGAACCTGTATGTACCCATTTGTGTAGGTTGGTGTTAACAAGACCTTATTTTCAGTACAAAACCGGAATGGGACCTTAGCAGAATAATATAGGGAGGATTGTATCCCACCCAGTTTTTGGGCAAATTAGTATTGACTGACTCAGCAGTTACAACTGACAGTAAATCGTATGTGATAGTACTAGTGGCGTATATAGAGTTCTGTTTTGGAGGGTGGTTGCTCAAGAAAAGGGGTGGGGGTTCGTTCCTTTCATTTCTACATACTTTTTTCTTTCACGTCCGGGAGGGGTGGGAGGTGGGGGTGGGGAGTTTGACCCCCAGCACCCTTCTCCTATGTACGCCACTGGATAGAACTATTGCCTGTGAAATGCCTGACTCTCGGAAATGTTCCCTGCTCCCTCGAAGTATCGGAGAAGCTTGGCATTCCTTAATACTTCCTTCTTACTCTCCGCTCATTTCTACTAACCGTGGCACGAAATCAAACCCCTGTGCCACGTATTCCGTTTCACACTGCATTTAGTTTCGCGTCGCTTTTCACTACGTTATTGTGCTTTGAATTAAGTTTTGCTTCGATTGTAATTTTAACTAGTGGGCCCATGCGAGAACTCTCACGTGTATAAACCACCCGCCCAGATTAAGGTTATGTGGGCTTGACGAGACACAGTTCTCGTACTTTATAATCATAATATACTGTATATCCGTTGGTTTTTCAGGTACGGTAATCCAAGAATTTTCCTGCACTATTGAGACAATTTGGAAGAGTTTGGCACAAACCACACCTTCTAACTCCCTCTGGTTTAAGAGCTTGCGGTTTGTGAAACATAGCATTTATATAAAAAACTGGAAATGTTTGGTTTCTACCAAGATGCCTTAAGACACAGCACAGCCCCAACCCTTGTTCGGACACTTCATTAGCATACATTTTGTGGAACACATTTGAAATTAAGCTGTATTTTCATATCAGAAATATCAGTTTTGGCATTCTTGTACGGTGCTGCAATATAGTAACAGAGTCAGCAATGATGTTTTCAGCATGTGATCAGGTGATTCTTCTCTAAGCCGAACTTCTGGAACAGTTCCACAACTTCACGATAGATAGTTCACCTGGCATCAAATAACATTTCTCTCTCTTTGGTCAAGGTAAGTGACATGTCTTAGACAGCTTTGCTATGAAAGCATGCAACGCGCCGATCATGATGGATGTGTTTCGCTGATTTATTGCCTGTTTCATGGAAGAAATACTGTAATTCCTGTAAACTCTTGGATAAATCACTTACAAAATGTAAAACGTTAATAATATTCCTTGATAAAATAATATTTAAGTGGTAAAAAGAGTAGCCGCAGAGAGGTGCGATCGATCCTGGACTCTTGTGGTCCGGAGTTATTTACCGTACCCACTGCGCATTTCTTTAAACTTGTTTTTGTTTATATGTTTCCAGTGTTTGGTTTCTTTGTACATTGAAGACGTCACAAACATACAGTCCCCGAGTCAGAGGAATTAACCTCAGGAGATTAAATTCCCCATGGCCGGCCGGGAATCGAACCCGGGATCCTTCGGGCCAAAGCCTAGCACGCTAACCTATTAGCCACGGAGCCGGACTGCTAATGGTGCACGTCCCTGTATTCGTTGGCGAACCTACTTACTATTTCGATAATCCACTGTCTGCAGAAAATAGTCCTTTATTTAATTAACAAAAAATCAATGATGCACATTGGTATACGTACATGCTGTTACTATATTATCAGGACTTGCCCGATGTCCATCTTCAAATACACGGACGCTTTATTAATACGCGCGTACAGTTATTTAATGAGTAGTGGCTCGGCCATGTTTGAATGGCAACAGTCAAAAGATTTATGAGCACAAGGTAAATATTTTTATTTTTTTATTTTTTATTTAGTCAATTTACCCTCTAGGTTGGTGGTTCCCACGGACTCAGCGAGGGAACTCACCACTACCGCCTCTATGGGCAGTGTCCTAGAGCTGGGAACATCGAATCGGAAGGGATACAACTGGTGAGGTGGGATTGGCACCTCGCCCAGGCGGCCTCACCTGCAAAGCGAACAGGGGCCTCATGAGGGAAGGTAAGGGATGGTTAGACAAGGAAGAGGGAAGGAGGCGGCCGTGGCCTTGAAGGAGGTACCATCCCGGCATTTGCCCGAAGACGAAGTGGGAAACCACGGAAAACCACTTCGAGGATGGCTGAGGGGGAATCGAACCCCCTCTACTCATTTGGGCCACCCGAGGCTGAGTAGACCCCGTCCCAGTCCTCGTACCACTTTTCAAATTTCGTGGCAGAGCCGGGAATCGAACCCAGGACCTCCGGGGCGGCAGCTAACCATGCTGACCGCTACGCTACGGAGGCGATTAACATTCAATTATACTCCTTGAAAAGGACAAAGAGTTATAACAATACCCATGCATTTAGGAGCATATCTTTAGGCCCGTATCACACGACACTCAGGAAGCTGCTGTGATCGCTGGTACAAAATCCTGTATGATTCTGTTGTCTTCGTCAGTACACCTGCTTGTATGACCGAAGTGTATCACAAGCTAGCATTTTGTACGCTAAGTTATATGAAATAACACATTCAGAAGGGCTATCGTTTGAGGGCATTATTTGCAGTTCATTCGCCTTATTAACGCAAAGCGGTCACGCAACTTGCTTTAAGTAAATTAGAAAACACGCCAGGTGCTGAATGAATGCATTCCAATCAATTATTGAATATTTTACCATACGCGTTAATAAGAAGCGCAACAAAAACCTCAAGAATGTGTAGGAAATGTGTGCAAGTGGTATTGCGCCCGCTCGCTGTTTCGAAGATCCTGGGTTCAAGACTATCCAACGACAGATTTTTAAAATTCTTTTTAACTATTTTATTATACCCTCCCTGCCTCGTACAGCAAGATTTCAACTTGGTTTTGTTCACATTATCTACGAAGACGGTAGGGAAAGTTATTTTCTTGTCTCATTTAAATGGTTATTTTTCCTAAATACTGTTCAAACCATGGATGGATACTATTCGTTATAATAATTATTTTTTAGTCAATTTTACTCTTCAGGTTGGGTTTTCCCACGGACTCAGCAAGGGATCCCATCATTACCGCCTCTACGGGCAGTGTCCTGGATTTTGAAACATCTCGTCTGGAGGATACAACTGGGGAGGTGGAATCAGCACCTCGCCCAGGTGGCCTCGCCTGCAAAGCGAACAGGTCCTCTTAAGGCATGGGAAGGGAGGGGAAGATCGGGAGGGATAGGCAAGGAAGAGGGAAGGAGGCGGCCCTGGCCGTACGGTAGGTAACATCCCGGCATTTGCCCGAAGGCGAAGTGGGCAACCACGGAAAACCACTTTGAGGATGTCTGAGGTGGGAATCGAACCGCCTCTACTCATTTGGACCACCCGAGGCTGAGTAGACCCCGTCCCAGTCCTCATAACACTTTTAAAATTTCGTGGCAGAGCCGGGAATCGAACCCAGGACGTCCGAGGTGGCAGCTAATCACGCTGACCACTACGCAACGGAGGCGACTCTATTCGTGATTGTTAGAATTTTAATAGTTCAATATTTTTCCTAGAACAACAACAACAATAATAATAATAATATGAACAGTTCTGTATTTACTGCCCAGCTCAGCGGTAACGTTCTCGCTTGCTGTGCCCAAGGTTGCAGGTTTGTATCCTGGCGCAGTCAGCTGGTATTTGAGGGTGCGCAAATGCGAGGGAGCCGTGTCAGTAAATTTACTGGCACGTTGAAGATCTCATTCGGAGCAAAATTCCGGCACTCCGGCGTATCTAAAAGCCAGAGTAGTTAAAAGGGACGTAAACCCAATAATGTTATAATTATATGTATTTACTGTATGTTTGGGGCAGATGACCTCATAGTTCTTCCCCTTAAAACCTCACTAACTTAACTATTACTGTATGTGTATAGCAAGCGCTTTTCGCTCAGACGCCGTTGAAAGAAATTATAGTTTCGGTCTGATGTATTTATACAAGAGCCTACCGACATTTCAAATAGTACCCACATAACAAATCTATTTGTTATGTGGGTCATCCGAGGGAGTCGGAGTTTTCCTTCAAACCAAGGTGGTCAAAATTTCGAACACTTGCTACCTTGAATATACAGGATACCTTGCTTTCGTTCTACAGATCATTATGTCGTCGTCCAATCTCGCTGCGTACCATCGGATAAGTACGGTCCTTTTCAGGACCAAATAAAAAATCACTCGTTGGAACAGATAGATATGCGTCCATAATACATCCACAATAAACGACATTAAGCACAAAAAATATTGTACTAGTTCAAGGTTCGAACCTACTACAATTTGACGCTACTCTAGCAATTCTTGATTTAGCCACCATAGCTACCGAGAACCATGGGGTATTGCTGGCACGTATTGAATCTATTCGTAGACACTACCTGTCCAAACGTAAGAAGGTGTTATTCGGAGCTCCGATTGTTTCAATCATGCATTATATTTGAGGTAATTGAAATAACACTGCCACTATTGATTTCAACTATATTCGCGAGTATGTACTCAACGGTAAAGTTGTACAATGGACGTCAAGGAGCAGGTACTAATGTTTTTAGGATGACTGTGATATACGAGTTAGTTGGGTTGCCTTCCTCCAAATAAAAAAAATAGGGGCTGGTGGACCACACTGTATATAGATAGATTTTCACGCCGACAATCAATATAATTTCGAACCCGAATATCACGCTCAAAGCAAAAATTAAAATGTTTACGCTCCCACAGCAATGCATTTCGTTTCGCATGCCAGCGCCGATTTAATTTCAGACACGAAATGAAATGTTCCTTGCATTAAAAAAAAAAGGTGGGGACGAAATTAAATGCCGTTAGGGAATGTTGTGTCATACCAGGAGCGAAATTAACAGTCGTTAACAAATTTCATTTCGCGCCAGGATCAAAATTAAAAGACCGTTAAGAGTATTATTTTGCGTCGGGAGCAAAATTAAATGTCTGTTATGAATTTTATTTCGCGCCGGCAGTGAAATTTGAAGTCAACCAATATTATTTCGCGCCGGGGGCGAAATTGAAATTCTGTAAAGTATTTCATTTCACGCCGGGAGCTAAATTAAAAGTCTGTAATGAATTTTATTTCGCGCCGGGGGCGAAATTAAAAGTCTGTAACGAATATCATTTCGCGCCGGGATCGAAATTAAAAGTCTGTAACGAATTCTATTTCGCATCAGGAACGACATTAAAAGTCTGTAACGAATTAAATTTCGCACCAGGAGCGGCCAGGAGTGAAATGTTATTCCATTGAACAATTTAATTTCGCGACGCAAAATTTAATTCATAATACACTAGGTGACCCGGCGAACTCTGTTCCGCCTTAGAGGCAATAAATAAGCAGATTTTCGATTTTATTAAGTTCAATTTTTTATTAGGAAATAGAAATTTAAAAAAATAAGTATTTTTATGATTCTTTATTGTTCATGTATTTTGGTGCATAGGTTGCACTCTTCAGTTAAGTACCTTGTGATACACGAATTTTTTTTTGTTTTATTATCAGGCGCAAGAACAAACGACGCAGATGGTCTTCCGACCCGTGAACTTGCCACATATAATTGACCATGGGAAAAACATGGATATTCCAGATTCAAACCACAAACTTTCAAGGATTGGCCTCATGATTTGTTAATGGTCATGGCGAATGCAAGACGGATCGGAAATTGAACTCTTTTAAACTCAAACGGCATATCGGTTGGGATCATCGGGATCCTCGGAATGAGAACTTCCTCACTTTCGAATTTTCCTTTGAGTATCGTCACGTAAATAACATTGTTGATCAATTTATTTACCATCAAACGCGTACCGTTGCACAGTTTTGGTTGGTTTTTGTTTCGAAGCATGATTACTACGGATCCAACCTTTAGGCGTAAATTGTGAGGTGGTAAGCCAGGCACATCCGAGGAGTTAAAAATTCAATTGGATAATTGGTGGCTTCATCTTCATTTGTTACACAGTCAATAGATTTGAATGAATGCATTGTTCCAATGATCTCATTCTGAATTATGTAGTTTAGGTCATCTACATCTTTATTCTTAGCCACTAAAATTGCTCGCTCACTCAACCATTCATTATTTTTGTAATTATTAATGATGTTTGGGAATACTTTGTTGATAAGTTCGTCTTTTGATGAGACAAAGTTACACAAATTATGAGGAAATGAAATCAATCCGCTCGATTCGTCGACAGGTACTCGACCATTATCGATAGTCAGCAATTGCTCAGATAAATCTTCAGCAGATGTATCATTAAGCAATGCAACTCTCATGTTTGTTGTCAGCTGAAGTTTCTTCACATAGCGCCATATATTCGATGATTTGAGGCAAGCGTTTATTTCGTCGGCAGCCGTTGATCTTGGAATTACTGGCAGTGTTTGGCGGAAATCCAAAACATCTGGAGTCATTGCGTGGATCTTTCAATGTTCGGTTAAGTGCTTCTAATGCACGTTTATGCGCCATTGTGCATTCGTCCCAGATGATGATTTTCGATGCTGATAAGACATTGGCCATTGCTGATATTTTTTTGCATTATTACCTGTTGGTTCTTCAATAGTTTGAAGTTTTAACGGCAATTGTAATGCTGAATGAGCCGTATGACATCCTTCTAACAATGTGGCTGCTATTCCAAAAGAAGCAACTGCAACCGCAATGTTGGATTTCGCACGAACAGTGACTAAAACTACTGACATGAGGAATGTTTTACCATTTCCACCAGGGGCATCCAGGAAATATAAACCACCATTTCCATCATCAATTGCCTTCATTAATGTATCATAAACTTCCTTTTGTTGGGGATTCAATAGGGGTAAATTCGTTTGAAGGTACTAAATCTAATTCCTGGTGATCATATTCACGTTCCCGTTCCCATTCTTGATTAAATGCGTCATTCATTTCACGATTTGGCGCTGGCATTCCTAACGTGACAAACTACCGCACATGAGGTAACATGTCTTCGATCAAGAGTAAAGCCCGATTATGTATTTCCTCATTCATCTCAAGATCGTGATTTCTGGAACTGACACGATTTTGATGTAAAATATCTTCTGACATAGTATCCTTGTATTTGTGCCACAGGTTAGTTGGGTTCGATGGAAAGCATGACCTTGAATGTCGGATTAAATCCTCGTTCTTCGATAATGTCTGCCCCAAATGAGGTCATTTGGAAACAACCATTGTATTTTTGAGTGTTTGCATGAAAATGACGCGAGTCGGGTGTTTCGTCACAAAGCAATGAATGCAATGGCTCAGGTGGTGGAGTCAATAATGGCAATTTCACTTTCCCACTAAGGTAGCACAATCCGGGCGTTTCTCCGGAAAACTTCAATGCGCCACAATACTCGCAAACAACGCCCATTGGCCCAATGCAAACGCTCGGATGCAAGCAGTAATCAGTGCTGCAAACGCATCGAAACGCTGCTCGATTCAAATCAGCACTTGATAAATCTCTTCTTGTGCGTCGAAAATTATCTACTTCTTGATCTCTGTTGTTCGC
Organism: Meconema thalassinum; assembly: GCA_946902985.2. Taxonomy (NCBI): domain Eukaryota; kingdom Metazoa; phylum Arthropoda; class Insecta; order Orthoptera; family Tettigoniidae; genus Meconema; species Meconema thalassinum. The sequence goes on from OX336390.1 coordinate 695,839,016, forward strand.
TTGACGATTTCGCATTGCCAACCGAGCCGTTTCACGGGCTGCCTCACTTTGCTCTTGTGATTGAGAAGCACGAAGTCCATCCATACTATCGCGGGGCTCTTCTTCAGTCCTTTCATTCGCAATGCTTCGTATCCTTCTTGCATTATGGCTTTGTCGGGAAAGATTCGATCATCTTTGTCGCGGCATTGTTAATGATGATTCAAAGAGAATACAAAATACGTTGAGTAACTAACGGGATTTCATGTTAAGAGCCTCATTTTCGATACCGGTAGTGGAGAGCACTAATCGCATCCAGTCGGCCATGTCTCGTCAAGAGCTACTGTTGCCTGGATACGACTTGCCTTGCCATCCCTTCAGGAGTTTATTTTAGCTGTCATTTGCGTTACGTTTTATAGTGACTTGAATTCTCTTTGACGTTTTATCTCACGTCACGGGATTAAAAGTATCCTATGTCCGTCTCCTGGTTCTAAGCTACCTCCACATCAATTTTCAGCCAAATCGGTTCAGCCGTTGTTGAGTCATAAATAGTGTAACTAACACGACTTTCTTTTATATATATAGATTTCATTTCGCATGCCAGCCCTGCTTAATCACGGCTATATTGGTTGTTAATAATTATGTTTGTTACAGCAGGTGAACCCCCTAGCAACGTATGCCAAATTGTTAGTTGTCTGCAATGTGGTAATGAAACAAGGGTTGCCTGCATATTTCCACGAAGGGGCACGTATCACTGCCTCCGTGAAAGTACAGTACTGCAGTTTGGAGCATCTTCAGGAGTGAGGTGATGGATGCCCACTCAAGTAATTGTTGTTGTTGTTAATTCATTTGAGGGGTTTATGACATCTTGGTCATCATCCCGGTGTAGTTGGGTGTGTGTGTTGAACTTGTCTGATAACCTGTATTCCTGTGATGACTATAGTAGTGTAACTCAATTTGGGACAGGGATGAGGGACAGTAGGTGCCCCGAGAATTGAAATAAGGTACTATCCCGGAGGGAGTGTGGAAAAACCACACTCAGGATAGCCGCTGTCAGCGATGGGACCACTGGACTTGCTGCAGCCGCCCACACAGCCGTGGTGAACAATTAACGAGCACGGCTACGCCACGGGGTTAAGTCAATAAATAGCTACACGTTCGAAGATCAAAATTCCGAATCCTAGAGCTTATTCTTGCCAACCTGAGTGTGGTATACCCTCAGGTTATTCCATACATATTATAGTAGGCCTATATGTAGATGTTTGGGTGTTAAGTCCCGGGGCACATACTCCAAGCCTTGACCTAATGAAATGATTACAGAACGCAAAATCATAGATTATCAGACATATTGCTTACACACACTTCTAAATGATTCAACAATCACACTTCTTATTGTTCCCCCAAACCTGATGGTCACCGTATTCCAGTCTCTTCCACGTTTTGTTGTCTTCTGTCAAACTTACTGGCGCTAATGGGGTTGTCATATATCGTGGTACAGTAGAGTTTCCATATCTCGAGTCTCGATAGTTCAATGTGTTCATAAATCTGGGTTGAAAAATTTGAATCAATAAAAGTAGCAAATCGTCAGTTTCGTCACGCTTGTTGACACTGACCTTGAACGCCGTCTGGCAATTCCCCAATCCTACTCCTCTCCGCCATCCCCTCCTTCTCACCTTCTCTCAAATGCCTCGTTAACGACTGGTGATTCGAACGTTACGCAGTGTCACGCGCCGACAATAACCAAATTAATCTACATGTTCGCTGTCGACCAATATCATCCTTCTTTTGTCACTCCACGTGGAGTCCAGAGCCCGGCTTGCTTGGCAGGTCTCCTGTGTTGCACAGTTACATGCAGTTCTGTCCTGTCTCACCGCATCCTCTCAATGGCTATGGTGGAGAGTTGACAACGCTGTGCCTCGGGCTGGGAAAGCCCTGGCTCCACGCAGACATGGAATGTAAACATGGCCTCCCAGCGAGGTTTCAAAGTCTAGCCGGTCGTTAATGAGAAACTATACAGGTGAATCATCTGCCCCTAATAATATTGTTTTATGCAGCCCAACTAACGTTGTCATCACGTAGGTCGATATTTCTCTGCTTGCATCCCGTATGGTACTAATGCGCTGCAAGCATACCCCTATTATATTTTCCTCGATGTGACTACAGACTACAGTAATACGAGGGGAATTTAATAGTGTTCAGTATCGTTTGCAGGATATGCTTGCAGTTTATTACTACCATACGGGATGCAAGCAGAGTAATATCGGCCAACAGTACTGTGCCCGTTTAGACTGGAGTCCGCACGACCACATATGCATTTCACCAATAATCAGTCAGCACGAGAGTCAAAATATCCCGGAGCGCCAGATGGGTTAAAGCAAATCGCAAAAACGACATCAAATAAAAAAAATGCTTTGCTGATTTTTGGCTCAATGCAACAATAAGGATAGAAGGAGATTCAATTGGGTATAACACATCAAGTAAAATTATCTCAGTTTATTTTGAATTTAAAATTGACTGCAAAAATGCTCAAAATAGCATCACTCACGTGTGACGACCCACACTCATATTTACACAATATACAGAAATTTTCCAAACACATTTGACAATTATTTTTTGGAAACACAAGTCTGATTGTTAGTCCTGTAGACTGTGTTCCAAAATTATTTATAATTAAATCCAGTTCAAATGTAATTGTCTCTACTGGAAATATCGTAGTTCACTGTTTGAATTTACATAATATTAACACTCGTAGAATAAATGTTCATAGAATTTTTAACTTTCACTTATTTTTTCCAGTTTCAAAAATACATTGTCGAAAAATATTGTTATCATTGAAGCAACACAAATTATTTACACATATTAATAACATCTGAAAAGTATTTGACCTTGAGCATAGCATTGAAGAACTGTGCGAAGCACAACAAAAAAATTAATTGTTCTTCTGACATTAAACATTCGAGAAGTGACTCGATTATGAACTTCAAGTTCCTAACAAAATATATGATTTCTGAATCATCAACTTGATCAATAAATTGTTGAACCATTCAACTATTCAATTTTCCACTTGGAATCATTATTATGAAAAATATTTATATTCATGGCCATTTTTGTAATTTTCACAACTTGCAATTCTTCGACAGAATGCGGAAATAAGAATTGTAGTTTCATAATAAATTCATTTAGTTCATGGCACTAGGATTGAAAATATCCTTCAAATTATTCGTGGTTAAAGAATTATTTTTAATTGGCAGTGGCCCATTCTATTATTTGTGTAAGAACACAATATTACAACAACAACGGCAAAGGTCTTCCTCTGAAGAAGAATAAACTACTATCATGACAAATCCGGGTTCTAGCAAAACCAAAGTCTAAATGGAATTCGTAAACAAGGTTGAAATAAGAACTGATGGTTTCTAAGAAATAACCTTCGGGTCATTCATACGACGAAGTGTGTAGTTCCAATACTCCTATAAACCTGAGCCATCGAACCTGCTATTTGATTGATGCTCGAAAAAACCTCTTCATTCCTGCGACTTAAACATGCGCACCTGGGAATGGCATTTCAACTACTCCACACATATAAATTTTCTTCCCAAAATTTATACAATAAATCAAGCCTCTTCTTGTTATCAACACTGGAAGATTAATAAACTTACAAGTTTATTTTATTTTACCATTCAGTTCAACCCGTGAATTTACCATACTTATGAAAATCTTTATTTCACTTTCGAGTGTATTTACGTCATGATTTTATATAAATACAAAAATATCCTATTTGATACAAATATCATTTGCTTCCCGTTTCATGCCTCTCCGTGTTATCTGAAAAATATACTTTGCTCATTGCAAATATCAACGGTTCAACCAGAACTGAAATGTTGGTTGAATGCGGGCTTGCGCTAACCACTCTCCTTCGGAAAATCTCCTGTTCCAAACTAGAAATGATTAAACTACTTCATAGGCTCTCTCTCAATACATATGATTATTAGAAAATATAATATCCAAGAATTATTTAGAAAAATTATAAAAATTATTACTATTATTATTATTAGTGGATTATTATTATTATTATTAGTTATATTATTTTAAATATGTTTAATTATCATCTCATTATGTGAGAATCCACATGTTCGAACCTTCGAATATGGAAAAAATATCCATTCCTCAACAAAAATAATTATTAACTTTTACAGTTACATCGGCTGATTACCGTGATTTCCCAAAAATATGAAATATTCAAATAAATGCTCGAAATGCTCGGTCATCGATCCTAAACTGTTCTGAGTGCTGAAAATACTCAGAATAACTCTAATATGTCTTGCGTAAATCATTGCAAGATTTAAATACGAAGAAAAATAAATGTGTTGGTCATCTGCCGAAAAATAGTTTGTTCCAATTAGCTAGGCATAATATAATTCAAATGTGGCTTACATTTCTTGATGGTCTTGAAGCGTAGTGAACCTGGTCTGTACCAGATTTAACCATAGACATGCCCTATCGGACAAGCACGTATAATCCTTGTATCGGCCGCCATTATATACCCACAATCCGTCTAGTCAGACATAGTGGTAGTATCTCTTGACGTTTGAATTAACTGTTGTTCCATTTTAATATGGGCTTCTATCAAAGCCATAACAGTTTGTTTAAATGGGGTCAGATCTAAGTGATCTATTCTTAGATATGTCAGTTGTAACATTACTCACGGTAATCTTATCAATACAAGAAGACACTGACAGTCTAACCAATCAACGGCTGTTCTGAAGATCGTTCCCTGGGCATGGTTTATCACCATCTACCATGCGCTAAGCAACCTGTAGTTTCCCTGCGTAGACTAATGAACACCACCGTGATAGACTGGTCTTCAATGTACTGATAGATCGAAGTGGTTATTAAGTTACAAATATGAAAACTGACTGAAATGGATTTAAATATCCAAGTATTAGGTTATTACTGGACTGTGACAAAGTACTAATTCTAGACAAAGTCTAGCATATGTCCATGTAGAAATATAAATATTTCCACCAATGTCTGTAGAAAATTTCAATCACCTAGTGATTCTCCTTCGCCGGAAACTTACTAAGTTCCACCTCGTAGCGCAGCACTTTTGTGACTATCACAACTTTGAAAATAACTTCTGCGTAGATCCGGCAACCATGTGCCTTGGCTCAGCGTAGTGGCACCTTGCTAGGCAAGGGCTTGTGTTGAAGTGAGCTATCGATGCCTCGGCCAGCCGGCTTTTATTCAAAACTGCCAGGGTCACGCGTCATCACGCTGATATCTGGAAATCTTCATATCTCTGGTATCCCTGGTCCGATTTACTTGATACTAATTGCATTCTCTTTCATTTGGCCGTGCCAGTAATCTGATCCCAGTCTCAAGTCTCTACTCCATGGTTAACTATTTAATCAATAAATAGCCTCGACCTCTGCTATTACTCGCTACGTCACTTGACATGCAAGTATCGGTATATTCTTTCCAATTGCTTCGAGAAGCAATGGAGCGCGATATTCAAATATCTCAACTTTCAAAAGCGGCTACAGCCTTTCCCTTGATATCTAGGTGTCTGAATCTTGGAATACCCATTCCTAGAGTTGGGCACAGTACCTGATGACAACGCTAGTTGGGCTGCATAAACAATATTATTAGGAGCAGCTGATTCACTTTGTACAACGCCGCCACGTTATAAAATTAAATCATCCCTGTCTTGGACCGTATTGTTTGTGACGTGGCAGTAAATGTTTTATTTTATTCAATATGAGTGCTGACAAAAGTGCAATTTCCTAAGGCCGAGTTTTTCTATAGTTCAAGGTAGTCTCGGCCCAGTCCACCTCGAATTACCGAGACTTCACTGTATAGGGGTAGGAGTTGTGACGAAATATAACTGTAGTCTGAAGGTTGCCACGGAATACACTTAAGCTCGTAAGGATAATCAAGAAGAGGTGGATTCTATTTCCACTTCAGACATCTAGAAGTACGTTCCCTTGTTCTATTCAAGGCCAATGCCGGTCTGCTACATAATCTAAGGCCACGGCTAGCTGATACCCACTCCAATCTCCAATAATAACTACATTCGTCAGCACAAATATCACAATGAAGTAGGTTATCAGAGAGAATCCACACACACTAAAGTACTCGGGGATCATGAAACGAACTCCCTAAATTAAATACTGTAATAAGGCTCGTCAAACAGGAGCACGGACTGTCCGCGCGAACGGAACGACCGCAGTTCGCCGCAGACTAGGGTGGTCAAATAGAATGCGGACAAGTCAAGGCGAACCCGTGTAAAAACACTCGCGATTAAGTGCGCATACATTGTTTTCTGCTCGTGGTATTTTAATTAACATGTCCAGCAGTTCCTCTGACGAAGAAGAATTGCTTCTTCTGTTGGCATTAAGACGAAAGAGAGTATGGGTTCACGAAATTAACGAGAAAAGAGAGGAATGTGGTGAGTTTCACAGATTGTGCCGGGAACTGTTCTCGTCTGAAGACAGGTTCTTCATGTATTTTCGAATGTATCGAGAACAATTTGAGACATAACGTATGCTTCCAGAACCAATCATTTTCAAGCAAATCACTAACTGGAGGAGACCCATTTGTGCGAAGGAAAGGCTAGCCACCTGTTTAAGGTAAGTAATAATAAAGCATAATAATTCCTTTTCGCACATATTTATTTTTCAAGTAATAAAATATACTTATTATCAATTAATTTTTCGGTCTCTTCTGCCATGTTTTCGGTTTTGTCCTCTACAGGCCGCCGCGAACTTTGCAAGAAAACACAACTGGTTCGCCGACCCCCGCGGACAAGGTTGAGCCACGTCGGCAGGCCGCGTTCGGTTTGTCCAGGGTGATGCAATATTTAACAATACAGAGTTCGCGGCGGTAGACCGCTCCACGTGCGCGGACAGTCCGCGCTCCTGTGTGACCGAGCCTTTACTCTAACTTTGGTCACATGGTTGTTGCTAGAATGTGTGCAGCTGGGATTCGCTCAAGATTTCTCTAACCGAGGCTAGAATCAGGCCCGTAACCTGTTTTATTTCGGAGGGCATTTCGTACTTCGACTTTCAACCAGCGACGGTTATATTATGAATGTGTGCGTGTATTTATGTTGGGGAAGGGGGATTTCTTTGCATGACTTAATACTAATACACAGTTATACATATCAGATTGAAGAAATCACTATAATATTTGTAAAACTGGCGGAATGCAGCAGTAAAGTTTTCACCACTGTGCCTAAGATTTTAAAGCGTAGTCAGCTGGCATTTGAGTGTGTATAGTGTGAGAGATCCGTATAAGTAGATTTTCTGGCACATTAATAATCCCCTTCACAGAAAATTTGCAGCACCCTGGGGTTCTAAAATCCACACTAATTATAACTGACATAAATCTCATAAAATGTTCATTATTAATATTATTATAATCATCATTATAATACTTATTGTTATTATTATTATTATTATTGTTTCGTTTCGACCAAATAAGGACCACATCATTTCAACTGTTTCTTTTTAGTTTTAAAATTAGTCCAGTATTCCTTCATCCGTAGACGGTGTTGTTCCTTTCTCTGTTTTGTCCAAGCCTTTCCAGTTTTCAGCGTCGGCTTAGGTTGGAAACTCCGATGTTCGAAGAGCTTCCTCTTAAGCTGGTCACGCTCCTGGATATCTTTACATGAGATCCTAATCTCGTGCAGATCTTTCTGTATCTCACTGAACAAGGCTACCTTTGTCTTTTTATCATGGAGAAAAGTGAAAATGAGATAGGTTAATATTGTTGACGTCATTCGGGCCACGTGCCCAAAAAACGTAATCCAATTTTTCCTCATCACGTCAGTAATTTTATTATTATTATACATTTAATAATAATCATTAAATGTATATAATATTATATCCACAAAACCAACCGTGATTTCTCTGCCACGATTAATACTATGTTTTCATCGCAATCCTTTATCAAGTCGGCAATACAAAATATTTTCGAAAGTAATTTCACTACAGTGTTTTAAAGTATCTGATACACACGCAGGCACGTTAGTGAGGTATGCTCCGATACACGTACAGTTGTATAACTTGAAGGTGCACTGTCAATTGTTGTGCTACACAAATCATAAAAGTGTTGCATATTGCCATGGACCACAGTGGGGATGAAAATGAGGATGGACTTATTCATTAAGCAGTGTCCATGCCTGCTCTATGCAATTGAGATCGGGAGCATAGGCAAGCCATTTCATTCTGTGAATACCATTCTCCTGAAGAAAGGCACTGCCAATGCGGGCGGGTGTTATCGTTCACGAAAGTGAAATTTGGGCGGAAATTGTCAGAATAGCCTTTCACTACAGTTGCCAGGATAGCATCCCTGTAACATATGCCTGTCATACGCCCTGCGATGTACACAAGAGGGGTTCGGCGACCATACATGATGCTACCCCAATACATTGCACCACCTCCTCCCTTTTGGTACCAGTCTCGGAAGTATTGGTCGTGCATACGTTCACTGGGTCGTCTCCACACTCGCACAGATCTATCCTCATTGACACAGGCGAGTGTACACAGCCGATATACACGCACGCAACAACGACTAATGGGTTTGATACAATTACAACTCTTGGCCAGCAATATCCAAAACTTGTTTTATGTGTGTATTTATTGAGTCAAACTATCTTTGCATTGTTCTTGTGCAATAACAGTGTTATAAGACGAGTGCGATCATTCCAAGCTTGTTTATTTCCTTATTTAACTGGGTGCCTCTTGAACACGCTACATTACGAAGGGTAACTTATACAATTTTATTTAATTCCTGTAGGAATAATTTTGAATATGATTTTTAAAATATCCTTGCTCCTGAAAGTGCGTTACTTTAAGGATGATTTAGGGACATAGCTCACCCTCATTATCTACCTGCCTAGCATAATGAATTTCTTCAAGTTACTTCACCCACCACATATGCTGTATTCAAAGTGATTTTGGATACAAAACATATTTCTTTCCGTTAACTGCCTCTAAACTATTGTAAAATGGATTAACTAATTCAAAAACATTCGTGGGAGCGTGCACAACAACTCACCAATCGTATGATGGTATTGGCCTATGAACGTATACGGGACTTTGTTGAAACGATTCGCGTGCCGTCACTTATTTGCTGAATCTACTCGTGCACTACCAGATGTAAAATGGATTTACTAAGTCAGAAACCTTCCCTGGAGTGTATACAACAACTCACCAAAGTTTCATCACAATCGGATGAATGCTATATGAACCCATAAACGACATACATACATACAAACAAACTATGACGTATCATTCATCCTTATATGCAGGGTGTTTCAAGAGGAATCGTAAATAGTTTAGGAGGTGGTAGAATAGATGAATTGCAATATAACTTGTGTCCCATTTGTATTGCGTACAGGTGGTAGTATTAAACCCAAACAATTGTAAAGCCAAGGCAAATGAGGACGATCAAAGTTGATTTTCAAAGATTCCACCACCAACTTCAATGAATATTGCACTTCTCTTGATAACACCCAGTGTATCTCTTCGGAGGGAGTCTTGGCGTTCTCCGATGAGGGCTGCACTATGCATAATAGAACGACCTACTCAGCTTTTGTGTTAACCTTTTCCTTGTAGACTTCACCTTTCAACCATCGCCACAGGCAAAAATCCAAAAGGGTAAAGTCCGGGGATCTTGGTGGCCAAGAAACGTGCACGTATATCCCGATACATCTTCAGGGGAATGTTAGGTTTAGATGTTGTATCACCAGACGACTAGAATGTGCAGGAGCTCCATCATGCTGGAAAAACATACTCATTCTTGTACCAAAGGAATCTCTTCCAATAATGCTGGAAATGTACGTGTGCTTGTTGAAGGACTACTTTCTACCGACTGCATAATGTATTGTCTTCTACTTCCTCCACAGTCTGTTCATTTGCACGTTCAAACGAAATACGACAGCTGGGTACTGCACCAGAGTCACGCAATGTTTTGTAAACACTCTTGAATCTGGTCTCTGCGGTTAGTAAATCTTATGGCGTATTCTCTACAAGCAGCAGCAGCGTTTCCATTACAAAACCCATACGCAAATACCATATCGGTATACTAAGCATGTGTAAAAACGTGCGGCATATTTTAACGATACAGTACAGTCAACTTGGCCAACAAAGCACACTGACAGGTGAACACATTCAATGGAAACTAAAGCACAACTTCACAACACGAACATCAACACATGACTGTTGACAATCGTTGAATACGCCCATAGCAACCGGTCTACCAACACACGAAACGACAACTGCCCAGGTTACATAACAACATCTGTATCTCGGTACGCAATACAAATGGGACACATGTTATATGGAATTTTTACAGCAATTCATCTATACTACCGCCTCCTAAAATATTTACTATTCCTCCTGAAACACCCTGTATATATAGAGAAAAGACAATAATAGTAATAATACTAATAATAATAATAATAATAATAATAATAATAATAATCTCTTACGACAAGACCAAAAATTTGGAGATAAGGCCAGAAAATAAATCCCCTTTAAACACCAAATACGGTAAAATCGCTCTCAAGTCTGCAGTTTTAAATACCTTGGCTAAATTATACAGCCCTCGGGACTTCATCGAATCGCCAATGAAGACAGAATCACTAATATAAGCTCCAGAAGGCCTACAGGCTAACTTGGGCCCATTACAACAAGAAATGCATTTCGACGAACGCCAAATTACGACATTATAAAATATTTATTCTTCCAGAAGCACCATATGCGGCTGAAACAATAGTAATCGATGGTCATTCCAAGATTAGGGAACTGGAAAAGCAGGAACGGAAAATTCTCCGGAAGATCTACGGAGCAATTAACAGAAACGGAATTTGGATGAAGAGACCTAGTACTGAACTCGATCAAAACACCATTACGATAACAGACGAAATTAGAAAACGCAGAGCCAAATTTTACACTCACATCCAGAGGATGACCACCTCTAGATTGCCCAAAAAACTACTCAGTATCATAACACAGAGCAAATGCGGCACAGAATGATGGCTTAAAGAGGTACAGAGAGACTTGCAAGTAATCAGTATACAAAATTTCGAAGACCGAACTGAGTGCCAGACGAAAATTGCGAATGTTAAGTTCGAACCAAGATCATTACGACAACCTGGAAAAAAGTGGACGGATGAGAGGAAGAGGGAGCATTCCGCGCGAATGAAGAGATTTTGGGAGGAGCGGAGGAGACACACCTCCAAATGGCATCATGTTTTCAAGTTTAATCGCTCCTGTAGGGGAATTTTCGTATAAATAAAAACAAATAATAATAATGATAATAATAATAATAATACCTTCAAGAAATTGGCATTACGGAAGAAATTTTCCAAGATCGGCTCCAGTTCAAAACATTAATCAATAACCATCATTTATCTGAGAAAATTACCACCAGGACCAAGACATCATGGTCGGAAGAACGGAGGAAGATACTCAGTGCCCAGATGAAGAGATTTTGGGAGAAGAAAAACATAATTAGCAAAAGCTCTATCGCGGTCCAGAGATGGGCATAGCGATGTAAAATAAATAATAATAATAATAATATAGGAATTTCCGAATTCAAGAAGGGATAATTGCTCCCTCCAGATACTAATGCCCTTCACTAGACGTTCCTACCTTACCTTTATGTTGATCTGGCGTTGCTGAACTCGCCAACTGTACACTGCATTCTATTTCCTTAGATTGATGACGTATCTTCCCATCGCATAGTACAACTCTATATTATTATCCACTAAAGTTGAGCAACACTCATTGATGCCCGCCCAAAGCTTGTTGTTCAGTTCACTGGCTCAAGCCCGTCTTACGTATTTCCCTTCTGATAAGAAATTACACCATCCACTTCCTCCCGTTATTTCTGCTCCAACTTGATTTCCTTTACAAGTCGCAGTCACCACAAGACACGGAGAACTACCCATCATTAATGCCTAGAATTGCAAGCAGTAACTTAATGTTAAAAATAAGGCCTTAAACACTGTAACAAGGTCAGGGCTGCATTAAGACGTTTTGAGCCCCTGTGCAATATTTAATTCGAGGGTCCTACTGCATTTACTGTATGTTCACAATGTTATTAATCGTGAAACAAGTAGTTCCTTGAAGAACTACACTGCTCAACAAAAGCTTGGAATAGCATAGATTTTACTACAATGACTTCTTATAGTAAACCCATTGGGTTTATACAAAAACGTATTAATAAACTAAACATCAGTCCTTCTGAAAACAATAACAATCGTGGCTAGATAACAATGAAATGGTACGAAAACAAAGCGAACTCGCCCTCTAAGTGTCCCTTTTTAAAATAAAAACAGAAAATCTGTACCTCATGATGATCAGTTAGTGGTCCTCCCCGCACACGGAAGAGGCATGCTCTAAATGAGACCATCAAGTTTATCTTGGGGTAAGAGGTCCCATCCCACTCCTATATGGCAGCGTCAGCATACAATTGATGGTGGTATTCCAAACTTTTGTTGAGCTTATTTACGTATACTCGACAGATCCGTTCCATCTCAAAACTCAATCTTCAATTAAATAGCTTTTCTATTTGGAGGACAGCGAGCCCACGTCGCTTAGGCGGCAGCACGCCGGCCTCTCACCGCTGGGTCCCTGGTTCAAATCCCGGTCACTCCATGTGAGATTTGTGCTGGACAAAGCAGGGGCAGACAGGTTTTCGCCGGATACTCAGGTCTTCCATGTCACAAATTTCATTCCAGCAACATTCTGCCCTGTCATTTCATTTCATTTCATCTGTCATTCATTATTTTAATCATTGCACCAGAGTAGTGCGACAGGCCTCGGCAGCCGACACAGTTCAGATCCTCGCCGCTAGATGGGGGCTTAATTAATTCCATCCCCTGACCCGGTCGGTCGACTGGAAGCAGGCTGTGGATTTTCATGAGGGGGACTAAGTAACTTTCCGATTGAGACCTACATTGTGATAAAATCTAGGGCAACAATAACACACTCATAAACTCAATATCCAATCATTGTAGTCATCATATAAGTTGTATCCTGTACATTGTTCTGCTTAGGTACTGAAAGAAAGAACAGTTGGGGTGACAACAGTTAACATCGAACAGTAGTTAATATTTTTAGCCTACTTTTCTCATTTTGCAAAAATTAGGAAAAAGAAGACTTAAGAGATCGATCCGGGAAAATGTTTGTCTGTGTGTGTGTCCCAATCAACTCCTAAACGGCTGCAGCTATCGAAACCAAATTTGGTAAGAGTAAAGACCTATACCAGAATATCTCACGGCCATATTTGAAATTAACGTCAGTGCTACCAACTACTGAAAAGTCGCAATTGAAATTTGAACTCTTTGTTGGATATCTCATAAGTTATACATGCGAACTATTCCAAAATTGGCACACGTATAGATAATAACATTCCAGATTAATTTTCAGAAGTTCATATGTGCTAGTGTTGCCAACATGATTCTAAGCCTGCCGATAGATCCAATCTCTAAATGAATATAACTTCTAAACTATCGATTGGATTTCAACCAAATTTCGTATATACTATGTGTACTACAACAGATATGACTGCGCGTATTCTTAAGAACCACCAGGGCTACCAACTGTTAATAAATGCTCTCCTTATGTTTTAACCCTAATATCAATATACCAGAAATTATGCAAGCCAACAGCCCTAAACTTTACACACGTATAGTGCCGTACCTGACATTCTACCTTAGTATGGTGTAACATACACATCAGTGCTGCTAACACGATTCTAAGCCTGCTGATAGGTCCAGTTTTTAAATGCATGTAACTTCTATACTAACAAATGGATTTCTGCCAAATTTCGTATGTGCTTTATGTACCATAACAGTTATGAATATGCGTATTCGTAAGAACCAGCAGGGCTGCCAACTGTTAATAAATAATTTGTCTATTTGTTTAATCCTAATATCAATATATCAGAAAGTATTCAAGGCTTCAGCTCTAAACTTCGCACACGTATAGTACCTGACATTCTAGATTAATTTGGAGTAACTAATATACCTCAGTGTTGCCAACATGATTGCAAGCTTTCTGATAATTTCGATTTTTAATTACATTTAACTTCTACACTAGCAAATGGACTTTATCCAAAATTGGCACTATAATAGATCGTAATATTTCAGATTAATTCTGAGGATATCATACATGACATTGTTCCCAATATGATTTTACGCGCACTGATAAATCAAATATCAAACAGCATGTAACGCCCATACTATCCATTAGACTTCAACCAAATTTTGTAGGTGCATTCTATACCTTAAGAGATGGAACTAAGAATATATTCAGAGTCACCAGGGCTGCCAACTGTAGTAAGTTACTCTATTAGGCTACACTATTTCAGGTGTATTTCAAACTGCAGTACTTGGAAATGTTAGTATTACCAACTTGATTTCGTCATTATTCTAGATAGGCCTATAATATAAATTGGCATGAATCTTAAATAGTCAGAAAAGTAGGCTCTTAGGGAACTACTTGTTTAAATATTCATTGGCATTTGTCCTTAAGCCATGCAACCAGCTCCAGTTTAATTTATTTTTACATGCATTGTGTGCCTTTTTATGATGAGCAAAGAAGATTAGAGCATATGCATTATTTCAATGGGCTTACACATGTAGGCAACACACACATCATGCCTGCGCCCGGATTTGAGCCGGCAGCGGAGCAAAAGCTCTTTTTCGAGACCAACACATGCTTTGTGAACCACCTTGGTCAGAAAAAAAGGGAAAAAACACATAAGGAGCTTGATAAGGATAAATGCAGGCCTACTCTCATATCACATCTATCTCACCGTCACATCTCGTGATGTGTTGACGGATGACGTGAGCCATGAGCCCGTGCCATCAAAGCCAGTACGTCGGTGAGAAAAGGAAGTGATTGCAGATTGTACAATTCCCCTACTTACCTGGACAGATTGTTTGCACTTATCTTAGGTAGGTCTATGCATTGGGGCATTGTCATGTTGAAACATTGTCATAACGAAGGAGGTACCGAATTGTCTAAAATTGTTCCATGCCTAGAAGCATTTAGCCCTTCCCGAATAGGAACTAGGAGCCTACTCGAACCATTGTACCGACGTGTTACCGGGCAAACTTTGGAACTCTTGACTATTCCAACTAATCATTTTACTAGTGCAGCCATTATATTTTCAGGATGGGTCAGGAAGGGAAGTCAGCCGTGGAGCTTCAATACCTGCAATAACTCTGTGTTGACACACCTCAACTTGGTTTAGTTGTTCAAGTAAAGGTACCTTGGTTCTCAAGGCGATAAATTACCTCGGTGCCACCATCTACTGCATTTGCCTGGTGGTGAAAATGGGAAACCATGAAAAGCATTTTCAGGACGGCCGTACCCACATAGTTAACACACTTTTTGTCCACAAAACGGAGGGGGGGGGGGGAGGGGGTAATACTTCAATACATGAGGGTGAATTGTCAGTGTAAATATTCTGTCATTACAGGAGCAGATGACCTCAGTGTTCAACTCCCTTTAAAAAAACTAACTTACTATTCCGTCATATCCGTGTAACCCGTCTTAAGTCATACTATACTTTTCCCTTCCATATGCTGACTCTACAAACACTTTTGTTAATTGAAGAGATGCTTGCAAAAGAGTCAAACCCTGACATCAATGTAAAGTTGGAAAATAATTAAGATTGAAATAATTATTAAATATATTAAGTTTTCTCATTTCAAACAAGATGATATTAGACCGTTTTTGGAAACGAGTGTTCAATTTATCTGACAAATTCTTCATGATACCATGGGACCAGTATTCTTGCTTCAATACCAGCAATAACTCTGTGTTGACACACCTCAACTTGGTTTAGTTGTTCAAGTAAAGGTACCTTGGTTCTCAAGGCGATAAATTACCTCCGTGCCACTATCTACTATGTTTTAGAGAAACGAACTGGGGGGGGGGGGGGGGGTTGACTCATAGAAAGTTTTAATACGAGGCACGTCCAGAAAGTAAGTTCCGTTTGGTAATAAAATTAAATTGTGTACAGATGCAGAAAAATTATTTATTGCACAACATTCTACACCTCTTAAACTACTTTTCCACATAACTGCCGAACTTTGGCAGGCATTTGTCATAGCGTGGCACAAGTTTTTGGATACCTTCTTCATAGAAGTTTGCCGCCTGTGTTTCAACCTGTTGAAAACACCTTCTTTCAGCTCGTCGTCATTGTTGAAGTGTTGACCGCCAAGGAAAGACTTGAGATGTGTGAACAGATGAAAGTCGCTAGGAGTGAGGTCAGGGCTGTACGGAAGGTGGTCAAACACGTCCCAGCCAAATCCCTGTAGGAGGTTTTTCGTCACATTTGCAGTGTGTGGTCGTGCGTTGTCGTGAAGAAAAACCAACACCTTTTGACAGCAATCCTCGGCGCTCATTCTGTATTGCGCGGAGCAATTTCCTAAGTGTTTCGCAGTAAACATCTGCGTTGATTGTTTGACCACGCGGTAAGAAATCAATGAGTAAGATGCCTTTCCAGTCCCAGAACACTGTGCACATCATTTTCCGAGGTGTCAAGATTTGTTTCGGCTTAACCTTTGCTGGGGATGAATTGTGCCTCCATTCCATTGATTGCCGCTTACTTTCAGGGGTGTCGTAAGAAACCCAAGTTTCATCTCCTGTGACTATCTGTGTCAGAAATTCTTCGCAGTCTTCATTGTAACGGGTCAAAAACTGAAGTGTACCCATCCGTTTTGTTTTGTGTTGCTCCGTAAGAATCTTTGGTACCCAACGTCGGCAAAGTTTACGAAAGTTCAGTTTTTCGGTAACAATTTCATGAGATTTGGGGAAATTCCATAGCGAGAGCACTAATTGTAAACCTGCGGTTTTCCCGGATCTTGTCATCAATCGCGTGAACCAGTTCTTCTATAGCCAAAGATGGACGCCCACTTCGTTCTTCATCGTGCACTTCACTACGTCCTTCATTGAACTGTCGGACCCATCTTCTCACCATTGAATCACTCATCGCATTTTGTCCATACACTTCGCAAATTTGCCGATAAATTTCAATTGGTTTCACTTTCATAGCATTCAGAAAACGAATCACAGATCTGATTTCACAAGCGGCGGGATTTTCAATCAACACCGACATTGTACGAGTAAACATGCACAACAACGCGTACGTGGCTGACAGCGCTCTCCAAATGGCGCACGTTTCTTCTCCTTGATACAGAGCGTCTACCGCGCATATGCGGAACTGCGCTGCAGCGGAACGTACAACTAGTTGAAGACACAGGCGGCACACGTCTATGAAGAAGGTATACTTATGTGGAAAAGTAGTTTAAGGGTTGTAGAATTTTGTGCAATAAATCATTTTTCTGTATCTGTACACAATTTAATGTTATTACCAAACGGAACTTACATTCTGTACGTACTTCGTATATAAAAGTGGTATTGTTCTTATGTTAAATGTGGTTACTATGAAGATTTTGTCTCCTCACTACAACTCGGCATAATAGGTTACATGCCTTTCTTACATTATAACATCACATGTTTACCTTATGTTTCAAGTTGGGCTGTGGAACAGTTGATTTAGTGCTGACCTTCAAAACCCAAGATCGTGGGTTCTATTCCAATTGATCCCAATGACATTTAGGGGTGTTTCAACGCACCTAGGGCATTTCTATACTTTCAATTTTCTATTTGGTAGTTTGAAACCTGCTATTATGTATCTTTCTAATACTTCTATATCGTCTCACATTGAAAACAGTTAACTTACTACAAAATTATTTTAAAACTACAATTGTAGTTACAATTACAAGATTACATCCCATTCTTGAGGAACATGGCAGTGTCACTTGGCTATGGGAGCTTAAGTATCTCTTGGGATTGTTCCTCATTTATAACAGGCAGCAATCCCCATCTTCATCCGCAAGTTGTCTTGGCTCTATGCAGGGTCACTGTTTCTGTTGAGTCCCATCTCTCTCTTCTGGGCGACTGTTGCATCACCACCACCACTTGTTTGGGACTTTCATATCTTGAAGAATATATTATAGGAAAACTCAGTCATATTTGACTTTAGGGTGAAAGCAATTACGGTGGATATTAGTGGGATCCTCAAAAAGGGCTTGGAAAATAATTTTGCTCCAGGCGCATCATTGACTTTCAGCTGGCGTAGTCTTCTACTCATTCAGGTTTTCAAGTGAGCCAATCGCCAAGACTCCCAAGTATAAAGCAATTTGTGTTTTGGATATGTGCATAACGCTCATCATTTGAGGTAGGAAAAAACTACAACAACAACAGAAAGTAGATTATACTAAATACTGATGATCAGTAAGGGTGGTAATAACATACTGTACATAGGTATTGCTTATTTGCTGTAACAATAGCAAAGCTCAAAAATTGAAGTGACAGAAGCCATTTTTCAGTGTTGCCTAGTTCTATTACAGAAAACTTTCTCAAGTCGGCCAATACAAATTTGTGTTTGATATTAAAGCCAATTATAGCTTTCTGATCAGTAAAATTTATTCTAGGCATAATGCTACACCATTTGTATAGCACAGCTTGAGTTGTAGCACCAAAAGTTTATACATTTTAGTGCACCTTATTCTTTGCCACCATTGTAGCAAAAGACAAATATCTAAATCTTGAAAATTTGTGTTGACCGACTGGAAAGCTTTCTTTAATAGAACTCAAAAACTGTTTTCTCTCTTTTGTGCCATTAACACAGGGAACAAGTAGGCTCGAAGGCTGCAGTCCTCCACATAGATGGTCTGCCTTTCAAAACCACAGTCGCACTGAGGTGAGGAGACCTTATTCCACTTGTGTAAGCTGTTTGTGCAGACCACATGTCCCGTTTAATCCTGTTGAGTGATTTCCATGTATGGCGTGGTAGTTCCATACCAGCTGGTTTCTTGATAGGATCAATGATGTTTCCATATTTCTAATGGAATAAATTATTCCATACCTCAGACCACTTGTTGTCAATCTGAAAATTATTTAATTGTGGAGATTCCGCTGCTAGGATGGGTGGTCGGCGGGATTTCAAGCGACGAAATTACAGTAAATTACACTGAATGCCTGTACAGGAATGGTGGTTCTACAATAAATGCATTATGTGGCAGATTTCTTTCCAGCCCTCGTAGCAGGCAAAGCTTGTGCAGGACTGGTCTAGTGATAGACTATAACATTACTATTTTCCTTATTACTTCCATACCAAAATAAGAATGTTTACCTGTCTTAGAACGATTGTAATGAATACGTTGACAAGGGCTGGCATATATTATGTAGACGGACAGCACTAAAAACTCTTTAAATTCGAAGACGCTTAGCTGAATTATGTCACTAGTAGGCTGTGCCATAATTCAACGGTAAAAATAAGATATTATTTGTTAGCTATATAAGCCTACTT